>JAOTON010001121.1:295000-942500 GCA_034440635.1 Lepas anatifera
GTGAGTGAGTGAGTGAGTGAGTGAGTGAGTGAGTGAGTGAGTGAGAGAGAGAGAGAGCATGATTGAAGCGCTATTGATGCGGATACTGAGGAACGCTGCATTCGATATGCGCCTCACCTCCATCTCCTCCGACGCCGATGTCTTTGGGAATTTGGTACTTTATAGATTTTGAACTGGAATGGTCATGTGATAAGCATGCCGAAAAATCCTCGGATTGGTATTTCACTTGTCCCAGAAATCAATATGTTGAGGTGAAACAACGCGTCTGCAGAGCGGAATCCAGCCCCGCCCGGGTCCTAGCCGGCGCCGAACGGTCGCCCCCAGCCGTTAGGCTCATAGGGGGGGGGCGGCTTAGTATACTTAAGCTTCAATTAGTAAGCTTATGAAGTACCGTTGCCCCGTAGAAGTGTGTGTTTTGAATGTAACGGAGGATGAAGCCATGTCAGATTATTTCCTCTAAGTAAGTGCGTGAGGTAGCACCAGGTAAATCGCACATTCCACGTCTGATCAGTCTACTTCGGTCTCACCTGACAGTGTTGATGCACGTGAATGCGCCGAAGCAGGGCGCCGCCACCTACTCCAACTTCCAGGACGTGTGCTTTGGCTCGGGCGAGGAGCGGCGACCCCTCTACTACCTGCACTTCATCGCCCAGTGGTGAGCCGCGCCGCCTCAACTGGCCTTTAACCAGGCTCTCCTCAGCTCTAGTTGCTGAAGAACAAAGGGGTGGGCTATTATTATTATTATGATTTATTTATGTGCTTTCTAGTGCACGTCCTCATGTGTACTTCGCCAGATTTCCTCACGATGAAGTGTCCAGCGTGCCGGCACTGCACTTGCTTTCGTTGAACCCGAACTGGCTGCAATAGTGGCACTTCCTCTGTATTTTGTCCCAGCACCAGGCTCCGCGCCGAGCTGCGTGCTCACGCTGCCGCTCCCCAGGAACCTGCTGCTGGTGGCGTCAGCCACCTCGCTGGAGATGGCCGTCCTCGGCACCTCTGCCGACGGCACCTGGACCCCCTGGCTACTGGAGGGCGATGCGCGCGCCGAGCTGCCGCTGGAGGGGAACAGGGAGCTCTACCCGGCCGGCACCGCGCTCAGCTGCAGCAGCCAGCGGCCCGTCCCCTGGGGTCAGTACACACAGGCAGCGGCCCGTCCCCTGGGGTAAGTACACACAGCCGGCGGCCCGTCCCCTGGGGTCAGTACACACAGGCAGCGGCCCGTCCCCTGGGGTCAGTACACACAGGCAGCGGCCCGTCCCCTGGGGTCAGTACACACAGGCAGCGGCCCGTCCCCTGGGGTCAGTACACACAGGCAGCGGCCCGTCCCCTGGGGTCAGTACACACAGGCAGCGGCCCGTCCCCTGGGGTCAGTACACACAGGCAGCGGCCCGTCCCCTGGGGTCAGTACACACAGGCAGCGGCCCGTCCCCTGGGGTCAGTACACACAATGTGTTCGGTTTTATTTGATAACACCATGCTTTGTCTTCAATTACTATGTGTACGCCGGTAACAAAGAAGGTGAAATTAAATTTTGGGCAACGCCACAATTTCGACCCCATGTTGATGCAAAACAACCGGATATGGACGTTTTTTAGTTTTCTTTTCTGAATGACTGCTCCTGATTAATGCGGCTGGCGTCATGGTTGGATATCCCGGTGTGTGTGTGGGGGGGGTTAGGACCCGCCTGGATCGTGAAGAGGTATTCATTCTTGGCTGGCATTATGACGATACAGGAATTGATGCCGGCCCTTTTTCAGGTGAGGGCAAGGAGCTTCCTCCAGCGCCGTCCGTCCATCTTCTCACCGACACCGGCCTTCTCTGCTCTTACCAGCTGATCAACCTCCGCGACTCCGCCCCCGCCCTCACCCAGAAGCCTCAGACGCCCAACGTCAGTTTTCTGCACAGCTCCTGAAAATCTTACGTCCAGGTCATGTTAGCTCAGGTCGGGTGACCACACCTCCAAAAAATTCGAAGTGGCACTAGTGAGAGCATGTTTAGTCTATTGATCTGATATTTGTAGCACGTAATGAAGTCACCGAGTACAACAATATGTGGTATCGGTATTTGCCATATCCGTGACCTAGGGTCATGTCATTCCCATTTTAAGCCAATGGGATTTTTTTAAATACCCGTACTTCAATCCGCACGGTTCAGATCAGCTTCAAAACTTCGGGATCATGTGTTCGCGGCCCATTACTAAGGTTGATATTGACAATTTTGACCTGTAACCGTCTCGAGGTCATCTGAGGTCACATAGTAATTTTGAATAAGTTACATAATTTATCGCTAACACATGTTACGTACTTGTCTTATCTTGCTAACTGATCGCTAACACACTTTAAGTAAATAATGATTCAGTTATATTTTCATATCATTTTGTTTTGTTTTTTTGTTTTGCCACTGCGAGCCTTACGGCATGACCATACCAGGTCACTTCGGGTTAATTCGTTGGCCTAAGGTCAGGTCAAACTCTGAATTTCACCCAGCGTAGTGAAATCATATATTATTATACTTGTGTTAGCGATAGGTTTATAATGATCCTTGAATTACGGCTGTATCATGTTTTTTTCCGAAGTTATTCCCAAAAACCAAACGTTCCATAGTATGGGTAGAGTACCGTCCTTGACCTCTGTTGACCGCTACCCAGGCCTGACCTTAACTTGGTAGCCACTATCGCCGCCCGGACAAGCCTACCGACCGCGTCCTCCACCGGTGCACCCGGGCGTTTGTGCCATGGGACGATCTTAGGGAAGTGACGTCATGCTCAAACCCGACTGCGCATACTGCGCGGACAAATTTTTCTTGTTTCGACATCTTGGAAACCCACGTGCTAAACATGCCTGGTACTGTTGAACAATGCGTATAATCTGCTTTCTTGACTAGTTTAAGATGTGAAATATGTTTTAATATAGCAAGAAAAATAGAAGAAATTGATAATTGTCGCTTTGGTTCTTAATGGTAACGTCATTTAGCTAAAAACGTCTCATTTGTACTCGTATTCATTTTTGGCGCAAATGAAAGAGGTCAATCTGGCACACAGGATTACCAGCGGGTACGCCGATGCGACGTCACGCTAATGTGGAGACTTTATTGCTAACAGAAGAAAATTGAACAAACCGAATTATTACGCGTATTGCCATTTCCAGCAGAAATAAGACTAAATTCATTATTATTAGCGTAGATTGCCCCTAAAACCACAGTTTGCAACTGCATTAGAGTACCACGTTATTTTTAAGTCTTGCTTCATAAAATGAGTTAATGTATAGGAAAACAAATAATCCTTTTAAGGTGAATTTCACGGTATGCGGGACTAAATTGTCGTTTTTTTAATTAGAAATGGAGCATCAAAGTGCTATTGTGCCAATTGTTTCAATTCTAAAGTCAAGTGCATTGATTTGTTTTCTCGGTAAACAGCTTATTGTATCATAACACCGATCACATCAACGAATAACGAACGAGTACTGACTAAATAGGCGTGGTGTTTGAGCCGTTGTTCCTTTTTTACCAATGCTGACGCAGCCGACCTAGAGCAGGGTATGACTCGACCTATCAGCAGCGCTGACTCCAGACCTGTGCCCTGCAGCCGGCGGAGGCCCGCGTAGCTAAACACGCCATCGTCATGGAGCCACCGTCTGCAGCGGCAGCTGCTGCAGTCCCAGCTGCAGCTGCCACCACCGCTCCGTCTGCAGCTGCTGCAGCTGCAGCTGCCAGCACGGCTCCGGCGGCAGCTGCAGCACCAGCTCCAGCTGCCGCCTTCTCCATGGAGTCGCTGCTGGCGAAGACGACGGTGGCGGCGGCGTCGGCACCGACGGCCACCGTGGCGCCCACCGCCGCCTCTGCAAAGCCTGCCGCCCAGCCGGCGCGCAAAAACCTCTCCCAGCAGTACGCGCCATGCATGTGCTTTCACCTGGTGTATGTGTTTTGTCCTCTAGTGAAAGTGGGTCACGCGCAAACATGAGTCATTGGGTCACATCACAACATGCGGCCAAATGGTGGCTCGGTTGACCATTAGCAGCACTTTGGAAGGATGGATGGGAGGGGGGGCTAAATTAGTTCCCTCTGATCTCGGAAACCGTGCTTGTCTGGGTTACGTCGCCCTATCAATCGGCATACTTTTGTGTTATTTAAGCACATCGGCCAGTATTCAGTGTTGGTGAAGGTTGGAAGATTGGAGTAGCTGCAGTATCTGGCTGGCCGCCCTTCTAGAAGAACTGTTGGTATCCAACCCAACTGGGGGGGGTTCATAGATCGTGGATTTCGATTCTTAGGATTATGCCGGGAAACTTTGGCAGTGATTTGTACTTAAACATGCTCGGCATCACAGCTCCAACTGGCCTCATGTGTTAATACGTGGTGAAGCATCAGCAGGATTGGTGGATTTTGCACGTCCTTCCACCCGTGCGTATAGAGATTCCACCACCGTGCTGTCGCCTCTGCCCAGGTTCAGTCACCTCTCGCGTCCGGCCGCCGGCGGTGTGACTGCAGCGCCCTCTGCCCCGGCTGTCGGCGGTGCGACCGCAGCGCCCTCTGCCCCGGCTGTCGGCGGTGTGACTGCAGCGCCCTCTACCCCGGCTGCAGGCGGTGCGACCGCAGCGCCCTCTGCTCTGGCGGCGGCGGCCGGTCCGGACCAGCCGGACGCTGCCGGCACTGAGGCGGCCGCTGCCGGCGCAGAGCAGCTGCAGCTGCGCAGCTGTCTGGACGCCGAGCTGCATGCGCTGCGGCTGGAGCTGGCCGAGCACGCCAGCGCGGCGCGCAGCTTCTCAGTCGATGTGAGTGCGGCAAAGGCGCGGTGCTGACCTGCTCCGGCGATGAGCTGGCCCGCGGGGTCCGCGCGACTCCTGCTGGTCCGGAGCACCTTGTCAGCTATGACCGAGTTGATTCTGATAGAGTGTAGGGAGCCTTTCGTAGCTTTATGAGTACTATAATTATGCCATGGATAGGAAAATGGATATCTGTCGTTGGCAATGACTTTGAGTTACCTCATTTTTCGCAATCGAATGGAAAATACCCTCATTATACGGCCTTTTTATCATCGGCGATGACTTCCGCTGCTTAAACCAAGAGTCAGGGGTCGTCTGTTGTCCCCCCAGCGTCCACCTGATGTTACTCCGTCTGTGGCAGCTGGGGGACGCCTCGCAGCTGCCGGGGCTGCGACAGAGCTGCGAACAGCTGAGCAGCTGTGACGGCCAGCTGGTAGACTCGGTCAGGCAGCAGAGCCGGCAGCTGCAGCTGCTGACGGAGGCCACGCTGCAGCTGGCAGCTACCACGGAGGAGGCGCGGGCCCTCCACCTGCGCTCAAAGGACCCGAGGTGGGACTGCACCGCAGGCGAGCGAGCGCGCTCTCAGAAGCCCGGGCGGGGCTGGCAGTGACAGGACTCTGGGTTACAGCCGCCGTCCGGTAGTACCCACCCTGGTACTGGTGCCCACCGAGACCCTGGCTTTGTCACTGCTCTTGGATAAGGCTTGTATAAGACATATGTTGTACCGTCATGACCCTCTCTTGGTATAATGACAGTTTTTGGGGTTTAACGACGCACCGGCTGTAAGCGTTAAGGGATTTCGATAAATGATGTCACTCCCCGGGGGAGGGAAAGGATTTCGGAAAGTAACGTGCCATGGCACTGGTGAGCTTTGGTTCCTGATGATTTTTCATTTTATTTTACTGCTGAGTCTTGAGTCGTTTGGTTTGGCGGGGAGGACGAAGCTGCCTGGAATAAGAACTGAGGCCGAACATAAACAAGAGGTTTGATCTTTGGCCCGGCTTTACAGCGCCAATGTCTGAGCAAGAGGAGACGAATGTTTTCAATAGGAGGGATTCACCCAAAATTAGCAACATTACTTGTCTGCGAAAAAATGACACCATGCCATTGGGAGGCCACCTTAAAGTGACGCCATTACCTGGGGGAGGTTAGAAACCGCCCCCAAAAAATAAATTTATGAACAGTGTCGTAAGTAATGTCGCCAACAACTGAATTTATGGACGGCCCCTTTAAGTGATCTCCAAAATCCTCTCCTGTGTTGTGAGGGTTTTTGGAGATCAGGTTGTACTTATTCAGAGATCTCGCCGGGTCTTGAACCCGAGACCTGTGGTTTAGGAGGTGGGCGTTCCACCACTCCGTCACGCATCCCGCGCTGTCAAATGGTGGTTCTGCTATGTGAGGCGCCTGTGCCAGTCGATACAGCTCTACCAGCCTCCTGTATCTGTTGTCTATGTGCCTCAGGCTTGCCTGTTGTCTGCATGCCTCAGGCTGCCGTGCCTGTTGCTTGCGTGCCTCGGGCGTCTGCATATATTGTCTGCGTGCCCCAGGCTGCTGTGCCTGTTGTCTGCATGCCTCAGGCTGCTGTGTCTGTTGTCTGCGTGCCACAGGCTGCTGTACCTGTTGTCTGCGTGCCACAGGCTGCTGTACCTGTTGTCTGCGTGCCACAGGCTGCTGTACCTGTTGTCTGCGGGCCTCAGTCTGCTGTGCCTGTTGTCTGCGTGCCTCGGGTGTCTGTACATATTGTCTGCGTGCCGCAGGCTGCTGTGCCTGTTGTCTGCGTGCCTTAGGCTGCTGAACATATTGTCTGCATGCCGCAGGCTGCTGTGCCTGTTGTCTGCGTGCCTCAGGCTGCTGTACATATTGTCTGCGTGCCGCATGCTGCTGTGTCTGTTGTCTGCGTGCCTCGGGCTGCTGTACCTGTTGTCTGCGGGCCTCAGTCTGCTGTGCCTGTTGTCTGCATGCCTCAGGCTGCTGTGTCTATTGTCTGCGTGCCTCAGGCTGCTGTATATATTGTCTGCGTACCTCAGGTTGCTGTAACTGTTGTCTGCGTGCCTCGAGTGTCTGTACATATTGTCTGTGTGTCTCAGGCTGCTGTACATGTTGTCTGCGTGCCTGAGGCTGCTGTGCCTGTTGTCTGCGTGCCTGAGGCTGCTGTGCCTGTTGTCTGCGTGCCTTAGGCTGCTGTACATATTGTCTGCGTGCCGCAGGCTGCTCTGCCTGTTGTCTGCGTGCCTCAGGGTGTCTGTACATATTGTCTGCGTGCCGCAGGCTGCTGTGCCTGTTGTCTGCGTGCCTTAGGCTGCTGAACATATTGTCTGCGTGCCGCAGGCTGCTGTGCCTGTTGTCTGCGTGCCTCAGGCTGCTGTACATATTGTCTGCGTGCCGCATGCTGCTGTGTCTGTTGTCTGCGTGCCTCGGGCTGCTGTATCTGTTGTCTGTGGGCCTCAGTCTGCTGTGCCTGTTGTCTGCATGCCTCAGGCTGCTGTGTCTATTGTCTGCGTGCCTCAGGCTGCTGTACATATTGTCTGCGTACCTCAGGTTGCTGTACCTGTTGTCTGCGTGCCTCGGGTGTCCGTACATATTGTCTGTGTGTCTCAGGCTGCTGTACATGTTGTCTGCGTGCCTCAGGCTGCTGTGCCTGTTGTCTGCGTGCCTGAGGCTGCTGTGCCTGTTGTCTGCGTGCCTCGGGTGTTTGTACATATTGTCTGCGTGCCGCAGGCTGCTGTGCCTGTTGTCTGCTGCCTTAGGCTGCTGAACATATTGTCTGCGTGCCGCAGGCTGCTGTGTCTGTTGTCTGCGTGCCTCAGGCTGCTGTACATATTGTCTGCGTGCCGCATGCTGCTGTGTCTGTTGTCTGCGTGCCTCGGGCGTCTGTACATATTGTCTGTGTGTCTCAGGCTGTTGTACCTGCTGCGGACGCGGCCGTTGGAGCCGGGGCTGCACCGGCGCATGAAGGAGATCCGCTCGCTGCACCAGTACCTGCACAGCCAGCTGGAGGCCGCCAACCAGGTGCTGGACGAACGCTGGGAGCAGCTGCAGGAGGCCGCCAAACAGGACCAACGCTCCCGCCGCCGTGGCGCCACGCAGGGGTGAGGCGACGCCGCTCACTGGTCAGAGGCCTCCGCAGCTGTACAACGCACGGCGGAGACCTCAGCAGGTGTACAGTACACGGGGGAGGGACCTCCGCGAGTGTACAGCGCACGGGGGAGGAACCTCCGCAAGGGTACAGTGCACGGGGGAGGAACCTCCGCAAGGGTACAGCGCACGGGGGAGGAACCTCCGCAAGGGTACAGCGCACGGGGGAGGAACCTCCGCAAGGGTACAGCGCACGGGGGAGAGATCCCAGTAGGGTTACAGCACATGGGGGAGAGATCCCAGTAGGGTTACAGCGCATGGGGGAGAGATCCCAGTAGGGTTACAGCGCACGGGGGAGAGATCCCAGTAGGGTTACAGCGCACGGGGGAGAGATCCCAGTAGGGTTACAGCGCACGGGGGAGAGATCCCAGTATGGTTACAGCGCACGGGGGAGGGACCTCTGGAGGACCGTGCAACGATGTCAGACCCCGCCGGGACATGGTGCACGAGTGAGAGGGTTCCGACGGGGCACCGCGCAGGGGTGAGAAAGCTTGCCATCGCAGTCCCCAAGAGGGAAGTGTGGCGACTGGTGGACGTCCGGCCGGTGAAACGGATAACGGTGATTCTGCTGAACGGGCGGGCTAATATCTCAGCTCACTGCAGCTGATCTTGGTTGTACACCAGAGCGCCTCTTAACTCCCATCCTGGTGGGCCTCCGAGCCGCCTTTACCCTAGTGGGGGGTGCTTGAACACCTCCCTCGAACTCGGCCCCTATGCGGGATAGCGAAAAAATGCGAACGCTGGTGGAAAGCTCATACAAATTCATGAAGAAACTATACCAGTCATTTTTGGGCTCAGGTAAATATTGAGGTCATGGCAGGTCAAAGAAGGTGGAATTTTGATTAGTGTTGGATCTCTAGCATCTGACATAGGTGAGTTAGAATAGTTTTTTAGGCACCATTCGCTTCTCTTCGTCACGGCGAATCGAATGATGTATAATATGGCTATACTACGTCAAAACACCAAAATGACCTGATCTCAGGTCAGGTCAAGGTCACTTTTTAGCCTAGCATAGCCAATATGCATATCCATCGACTCGACTCACGATAGCCATCTAAACGCAGTGATATCAAAATAAAAATGTATCATCATTTCATGCAAAGTTATTGACCTAAGCCTGAAAACTGCTAAGTAGCCCGAGCTGGCCTCTCAGAGGTCACAGGTAAAAAATTGCTACATAAACCTGGGAAGGGGCTCAGGATACTGCGATTTTGAGAATATGAATGTATTCTCACCTGTATCTACACAAATACAGCCCAATTTATGTTTTTCCCATGTATTTCCAATGGAAAGGCCATGGTCCGTACTTTACCTTAGGCCATCGATATGAAAAATCCCGGAATGGGTTTTTTAGCACTCGTTGGAGCCATTATGCGGTAAAAGTTTCAACCCGATATATTCATCCATTTTTTACTTATGTCCCATTAAGAATTTGTGGAGTTAAGGTCACTTGACCTGCACTGGTGACCCTACCTGAGATGACCCAACCTTAAATTTTTGGAAAAGTTGCAGAATTGATCAAGGATACGGTGTGCCACGTACGGCAGCGGTTCGCGCTGTCGTTTTTTCGCACCGCTGGAAAAACCCGAGGAGGGTGTTCAAACACCCCCCTCACCGGGGCGAGGGTTAAGCGACAAACTCATCGGTGACACATGTTGGTGTATGTGTGGAGATACGAGAGATGCCCGAGTGCCTGTGGCTTGATGAGACGTCCTGCGAGCAGTTCGGTTAGACCTGCTGCATCTGTCGACAGATGGCGCTCGCAGCGGCCGGACAGCGGTGCCGTCTACCGGCTTCTTTTAAATCACCGGCAGACCTGCTCGCTGCTGCAGAACAACCTCAGTCGCGTCACCCGGCGGCTGGCCGAGCTGCACCTCCCCGCCGCTGTTCCCGCCCTCCCCAGCTGGTGAGTGGCCCGTCCCCTTTCACCTCCCCGCCGCTGCTCCCGCCCTCCCCAGCTGGTGAGTTACTGCTGTGCGTGGTCCCTCTGTGCCGTGTCTCCCCAGTGTGAGGTACGTGACCTCTGTACCGTGCCTCCCCAGTGTGAGGAGCGTGGTCCTTCTGTGCCGTGTCTCCCCAGTGTGAGGTACGTGACCCCTCTGTGCTGTGCCTCCCCAGTGTGAGGTTCGTGACTCCTCTGTACCGTGCCTCCCCAGCGTAAGGTGCGTGGCACCTCTGTGCCGTGCCTCCCAGTGTAAGGTACGTGACCCCTCCATGCTGTTACTCCCCAGTGTGAGGTGCGTGACGCGGCGTCACGGGGTCACGCTGGTCACTGACCCCTCCTTGCCGTGCCTCCCCAGTGCAGAGTACGTGGTCCTTCTGTACCGTGCCTCCCCAGTGTAAGGTGCGTGACACCTCTGTGCCTATCCTCCCCAGTGTGAGGTACGCGGTCCCTCTGTGCCGTGCCTCCCAAGTGTGGGGTACGTGGCCCCTCCATGCCATGCCCCCAGTGCAGGGTACGTGGTTCCTCTGTGCCGTGCCTCCCCAGTGTGAGGTACGCGGTCCCTCTGTGCCGTGCCTCCCAAGTGTGGGGTACGTGGCCCCTCCATGCCATGCCCCCCAGTGCAGGGTACGTGGTTCCTCTGTGCCGTGCCTCCCCAGTGTGAGGTACGCGGTCCCTCTGTGCCGTGCCTCCCGAGTGTGGGGTACGTGGCCCCTCCATGCCGTGCCCCCCAGTGTGAGGTACGTGGTTCCTCTGTGCCGTGCCTCCCCAGTGTGAGGTACGTGGCCCCTCTGTGCCGTGCCTTCCCAGTGCAGGGTACGTGGTCCCTCTGTGCCGTACCTCCCAGTGTGAGGTGCGTGACCCCTCCATGCCGTGCCTCCCAGTGCAGGGTACGTGGTCCCTCTGTGCCGTGCATCCCAGTGTGAGCTGCGTGACCCCTCCATGCCGTTACTCCCCAGTGCAGGGTACGTGGTCCCTCTGTGCCGTACCTCCCAGTGTGAGGTGCGTGGCCCCTCTGTGCCGTTACTCCCCACCCCAGTGCAGGCTACGTGGTCCCTCTGTGCCGTGCATCCCAGTGTGAGCTGCGTGACCCCCTCCATGCCGGTACTCCCCAGTGTGAGGTGCGTGGCCCTCTGTGCCGTGCCTCCCCAGTGCAGGGTACGTGGTCCCTCTGTGCCGTGCCTCCCCACCCCAGTGCAGGGTACGTGACCCTTCTGTGCCGTGCCTCCCCAGTGTGAGGTGTGGGTGTGCAGGCCGTGACCGATGTGTGCGGCGCAGGTCAGCGGACGTGTGGCGGCTGGGTGAGCGGCTGGCGTCAGCCGACCTGACGGTGTGCGGCCGGCCGGCGGCGGTGGCGCTGACGCCGGCCCGCCAGCACCGGCTGCGCGACACGCTCAGTGGCCGGCTGGTGACGCCGGTGCGGCGCGCCCGCGCCTCGCCGCCGGCCCGGTCCCGCCTGCTGGCGCACCAGCCCAGCCCGCCGGCGTTGAGGCAGGACTCAGCGGCGGCCGGCGCCACACCGGCCTCGGCCCCGGCACCGGCCTCGGCGCCAGCGGTCGGGCGCAGGTGAGGCTTGGGACGGTGGCTGCACTGCTGTTGCTAGTACCTGGTTTAATGGAACGATAGAAAAACTATCGCGCCGGTGGAACACGCCTCCCAGAATATGGAAACATGACTTATAAGCGTTTCGTCTCGTCTCATTTTCCTTCGCTAGAGGTGAAAAATCTCCACATTGACGTGACGTCCGGATGCGGTAACGCTTCATGCTCCCACTCCACAGTAAAGCTTGTTGCGAGACTGCGCCACAAGCGAATATTTAAACGAATACAGATGTCTTTAGCAAAAATATATTCTTAGAATTAAAATTGACGTCTATGAATTCATGTCACTTTTCCTTAACCTCCGTCCCGCTAGGGGAGGGGGTTGAACACCACCGTCAGGTTTTTCCGGTGGCACGAAAAACGGCGGTACGAAGCACCACTGCACTTAGCATGCCTTTTCCTTGATGAATTCCGCAACTTCTCCAAAATTTTAAGGTTTGGGTCATCTCAGGTCAGGTTACCAGTGCAGATTAAGTGACCTAAGCTTAATTTTTTTAAGGTGGCATAAGTAAGAAAAGTGTGAATCTATCGAACTCAAACTTATACCATATAATGGGCCCACCGAGTACTACAAAACATATTCCGGAGTTTTTCATATTGATGATCTAGGGTCAGGTATGGATCATGACCTCTCCATTGGAAATGCACGGGAAAACGGAAATTGGCCGAAAGTTGCTCTATTTCTGTAGATACCGCTTGTAATACCTTCCTATTCTCCGAATCATAGCACCCTAGGCCCCTTCGTGGGTTCATGGTGCAAGTTTGGATCTGTGGCCTCTGAGAGATCATTTGGGGCTACTGAAGCTGGTTTACAGACAAGGGTCAATAACTTTTCAGGGAAAGAAAGTAGGTTAAGAACTGTTGGCAGCAGCATAGTTATGAGCTTTAAAGTGGTGTTTGAAATGACCATTTTCTGCCAAATTGTTTTTTAGACCTAAATTAGCACTGAAAGAATAGATACAATAATAATCGGAGCTTTCGACTTCCAGTCATCCTCAGCTATGATTAAAAAAACAATTTGGCAGATAATGGTAATTTCAAACACCACTTTAAAGCTCATAAATTTGCAGGGAATTATGATTAAACTTTTATTCTGTTAACATTACTTTTGGATTGCTATTGCGAGTCGATTGATACACATATTGACTGCTAGGTTAGATGGTGACCTAGACAGGTTGTTTTTAGGTTTGGCCTAATATAGTCATATTCTACATTATTCGATTCACCGTTACGAGAGGAAGCGAATGATGCCTTAAAATTATCCTTACTAAACTCTGTCAGACGCTAGAGCACAGAAACTATTTTTTAACATATCAGCTTCTTTGACCTGTCGTGACTTCAATATTGACCTGAGCCAAAAAAGTAACTGATTTAGTTCCTTCGTAAATTTTTATGAGCTATTCACCAGCGTTCGCGTTTTTCGCTATCCTGCATAGGAGCCGAGTTCGAGGGGGCGTTTGAACACCCCCATCAGGGCGAAGGTGACTCGGAGGCCCACCGGGGCGGGTGTTAATGCACTTGAACATATTTCATGTTCGTAATAAGTCATCTAAGTAATTTTATGCATTTACAATTGTCAGACGCCTAACACATATTTTGAGGAGCTCAATTAAAATACAAATTGGTCTGTGCAGCATTACGTTACGATGCCACAGTTACTAATGACAATCTCATACCAGGTGGCCATCCTGAGAAGATGTTATCGACAGGGGGGGAATTTTACCCTTTCTCCGCGAACGGTAGGTTCTGGCACAAATGAAGTATCAGTAAAGTGGTTTCTATTCCTGTTCTTTCACGTGGCTATCACAGTTAAAATCGCATGATGAAGGTGCCGCATTGCCTTTGACTGTGCCTAGTTGCCGCTGTTGACGCCGCACGCGTCCGGCAGCACTGTCGCCGCCTCTGAGAAGACCGGGTTCACGTTCAGCTCTCCGGCCTCTACCAGCCCTGCTGCATCGGGGAGTGATACATCCACCACCGCCACTGCATCGGGCACTGCAAAGTCCAGCGGCGGGCTGTTCGGAAGTCAGGCCACCCATGCCGCCAGCATTAGTGCCTCCAATGTATCTACCTCCACGTCTACCGGCAGTGGTACCGCCAACGGAAAGTTTGGTGCCGCAGGAGGCAAGACTGAAGGCGGCTCTATGTTTGGTGCCGCAGGAGGCAAGACTGGAGGCGGCTCTATGTTTGGTGCCGCAGAAGGCAAGACTGAAGGCGGCCCTATTTTTGGTGCCGCAGGAGGCAAGACTGAAGGCGGCTCTATGTTTGGTGTCGCAGGAGGCAAGACTGGAGGCGGCTCTATGTTTGGTGCCGCAGAAGGCAAGACTGAAGGCGGCTCTATGTTTGGTGCCGCAGGAGGCAAGACTGGAGGCGGCTCTATGTTTGGTGCCGCAGAAGGCAAGACTGAAGGCGGCCCTATTTTTGGTGCCACAGGAGGCAAGACTGAAGGCGGCCCTATTTTTGGTGCTGCAGGAGGCAAGACTGGAGGCGGCTCTATTTTTGGTGCCGCAGGAGGCAAGATTGAAGGCGGTTCTATTTTTGGTGCCGCAGAAGGCAAGACTGAAGGCGGCTCTATTTTTGGTGCCACAGGAGGCAAGATTGAAGGCGCCTCGATGTTTGGTGCCGCAGGAGGCAAAACTGAAGGCGGCTCCATGTTTGGTGCCACAGGAGGCAAGACTGGAGGCGGCTCTATTTTTGGTGCTGCAGGAGGCAAGACTGGAGGCAGCTCTATTTTTGCTGCTGCAGGAGGCAAGACTGGAGGCGGCTCTATTTTTGGTGCCGCAGGAGGCAAGACTGGAGGCGGCTCTATTTTTGGTGCTGCAGGAGGCAAGACTGAAGGCGGCTCTATTTTTGGTGCTGCAGGAGGCAAAACTGAAGGCGGCTCCATGTTTGGTGCCGCAGGAGGCAAGACTGAAGGCGGCACTATGTTTGATGCCGCAGAAGGCAAGACTGAAGGCGGCATTATGTTTGGTGCTGCAGGGGGCAAGACTGAAGGCGGCTCTATTTTAGGTGCCGCAGGAGGCAAAACTGAAGGCGACACTGTGAGTGGTGCCGCAGGAGGCAAAACTGAAGGCCACACTGTGAGTGGTGCCGCAGGAGGCAAAACTGAAGGCGACACTGTGAGTGGTGCCGCAGGAGGCAAAACTGAAGGCGGCACGATGAGTGGTGCCACAGGAAGCCAGACTGAAGGCGGTGCTACATTTGGTGCTGCAGGAGGCAAGACTGAAGGTGTCTCTATATTTGGTGCCACAGGAGTCAAGACCGAAGGTGGGACTATGTTTGGTGCCGGAGGAGGCAAGACCGAAGGCGGCAGCTTTTTTGGCACTCCTGTGGGCATACCGGCATTGAGCAATGTGTTCGGTACACCAGCCTCCACCAGCAGTGCCGCCTCTGCTACCTCCACCTCCTCCTCCACCAGCGTGTTTAGCTCGCCTGCCTCCTCAGCTGTCGCGTCGGTGTTCACTGCAGCTACCACCTCCAGCAGCGCTGGCCTTTTCGCAGCGCCAGCGACGTCCAGCGTATTCGGTTCACCGACTGTCTCCTCTGGAGCAAACAGCGTGTTCGGCGTTGCCACCTCCTCCGCCCCAGCCGGTACGTTCGGTGCCAGTACCACCACCACCAGTACCACCACCACCACCACCACCACCAGCACCACCAGTAGTAGCAGCAGCAGCAGCAGCAGCATCGGCGGCAGCTTGTTCGGTGCCGGCCCCGCCGTCCCAGCCACTGCCGGTGTCCTTGGCGGCGGCGCGGCAGCCGGCAGTGGTGTTGTCAGCGCAGCGGCCACCAGCACTCCCAGCTTGTTCGCCGGAGCCACCTCCTCCACACCCAGCGTATTCAGTGGAGCCGCCACCTCTGCACCCAGCTTGTTTGGCGGAACCTCCACCTCCACCCCGAGCGTGTTCGGTGCTGCGTCTACCTCGACCCCGAGCGTGTTCGGTACTGTGTCTACCTCGACCCCAAGCGTGTTCGGTGCTGCGTCTACCTCCACCCCGAGCGTATTCGGTGCTGCGTCTACCTCCACCCCGAGCGTGTTCGGTGCTGCGTCTACCTCTACACCAAGCGTGTTCGGAGTGGCGTCTACCTCTACCCCGAGCGTGTTCGGTGCTGCGTCTACCTCCACCCAGAGCGTGTTCGGTGCTGCGTCTACCTCTACCCCGAGCGTGTTCGGTGGAGGTTCGGGATCGGCACAGAGTGTGTTCGGCGGTGGCGCTGCCACCACTAAGAGCGTGTTCGGAGGCGGCACGTCCAGCGTCTTCGGTGGTGGGTCTGGGGGCACAGCTGGCGTTTTCGGCGGTGGAGGAGGCTCGACTCCCGCCAGTGCTAGCGTTTTTGGAGGAGGAGGAGCAGCAGCAGGCACCACCGGCAGCGTCTTCGGAGGAGGAGGAGCAGGCGCAGCTGCCGGTGGCAGCGTCTTTGGGGGAGGAGCAGGCACAGCCGCCGCCGGCAGCGTCTTTGGAGGAGGAGGAGGAGGAGGCACCACCGCCGGAGGCAGCGTCTTCGGAGCAGCTGCCACCGCGACTCCTAGCTCAGCGGCCAGCGTGTTTGGAGGTGAGACGGTGGTGTGGTTGTTTTCTGCCCGTGGACCGTCCTGGTGGGAGATGGTTCGTGGCTCGGTGATTTCTTGGTCACATTAGCCTCCTTCCTTCCAATTAGCCACAGTCGTCACGTCGACATTGTATCGAAAGTAAATGGTATGGTTGCAAAACCCTGTTATGCTTCTTGCTAGGTTCAGTAAGCAAGGTGAATGGACCATTTATTATAGCTGGGGCATTCCAGGACAAAACGACCAGAAATATTTCAATTTGACACCACCATGTCTAGGAAAAAATCTGAAAATTTGTCTCCGGGGTAGTTTTGGGCCAGGAACACGCCTGTGAGAATCTTAGTCCCCTCCGACCAACGGTGACCGAGATATAGCCCGAGGCATTTTCGGGAGGTCACCTTGTAGAGTCATCTTTGATGCTTCATAACTCAAAAACGCATTGCCTGATTGACTAGTTTTTTATATCATTGAACTCGTCTTGAAATATGCATTATTTTGAAAAAAGAAAATTTCAAAATTGTGAAAATTTTGAATTTTGATTCGTTTGACCTTTTTTTACCTAGGTTGACCTTTTCGCAGTTGAAATCGCCCTTTAAGACACCCCAAAAATTTTGCTTCATAAAATATATTTCGATAAAAAAATGAAAAATGCGTTCTTGCTATAAATTCCAAATTTTTAGCACCTAAGGTAGGTATGCAGACGATTTTTGACCACTGCGGTAGTACAGCCTTATGTTTAACACCGCAAACAAAGTGATTGCTTTTGTAATTGGTTGCTTGCAATCATATTGCATTGTCTTTACGAAATTTTCATCGTGCAAGTGTCAGACTTTATGAAAATTAGCACGCACCCACACGAGGGGGCGGACAACCGGCCTCCTCAGGTTTCTACAGGTAGTAAAAAACACATCCGCGCAGCGCCACCGTACTTCATCTACCTCTAACTCGATATTTGCTTCAACTTCCGGCAAATTAATTTAGGTCAACTGGCAGATGGTAGGTACCGTAAATACCGTAGGTCATTTGGCAACTTACTGGTGAGGGGGTGACCTGAGGTAGATGGCCGTCGTTATGCCTTGTGGGACGTTCAACTTCGGTTCCTTAATCAACCCTTCATCGTGGGAGTTGCTCGTTTGAGTGGTGGGATCGGGGTCTCCGTAAAAAGTCCCATGATGACTTTAGTGAGTGTCCGACTCCTAAAACTGAACTGGAAACAACTTGGAGAAGATTCGTAAAAAGAAAAATAGCAACCATGAAAAGTGATAGAAAGGGATCCATTGTTTCGAGGGAGACGAGGGCAAAGGAACTTATTAGTAATGGGCTTTGCAGCCTTAAACGAAAATTTACAAATATGTCGGGACTTTATCAATAGCTGAAACAAGTATAACTTATCCTATAAGCACCACTAACTCACACAATTACATCGTTCCCGGAGATGGAAAAATAGTATCAATACAAGGTGACCCAGTGCAGCACAGCATACGTTTGAGAGGATTCATACAATGTAAAAAACGTCCGAAAGGCTTTCATTCCCAGGAAGTAATTTCAATCTACTCATATATGCGAAAAAATGTCATGAAATCATAACGCATTCGACTTGGTCACTTGAACAGGCTGCCTCACATGATATTTTTAAAGGTGATCATTTCATGGCTGACATATGTCCCAGTTCAAACGCCACTTTGAAGGCTTTTGCTTAGTGTTTTTTAATGCTTAGGGATGGGAAAATTTGAAGCAATATGAAGAGCCACTACGTGAAAATAAATAGCAAAATGCATCATGTGTTTAGCCCTCTCACAGGCCGGTTGAACTACATTGGACCAATGAGTAGTATTTGAAATGAAAGAAGAGAACATTCAAAGGATATTTTACCACGTTTACCACTGTTTCCACGATTCATTGGAGGTGGTCGGGCACCCACAAATAGATATAATTGCACACTCCTGGTGCCTTGTATAATCGTTGAAGAATAAGGGAACACATTGAGATGACTTCAACACTGACACTGACTTTGTCCTCTACAGACGCATTCATTCACCTGCAATGATGGCCGTCAGATCACTCATGACTTAAGCTAAATAATCTATACCAGTATGTTTAATGTTCGCTTTGTATTGGACATTCAACATGACTAAATTAGCGACCATTCACGCAGCACCCATAAAAGAAAGTTTATTTGCACAGCACAACACTGTTTGGTCCGAACATAGGTAAACGAAACCCGAACCTCTCTTCCTTTGTTTGTAGAGATTTCATGAACAGTCTTATTTACCGCTGGTATTCTTTGAAACTTGTATTCATTTTCCATGATCGCACGGCAAACAGACTTTGGAGCTGTCTGGCAACATCGGCTATGCTTGATTGTGGAATGTACAAGAACTTAATCCTGCTGAAAAAATGTATGCGTAAGGAAAGCATGCGTACCTTTGGCATCACGTATTTGATCTATTACTGGACTTTTTAAACCATCCGGTTCGCAGTGGCCGGTTTCGCAGTGCTGGTTGCCGGTTTGGCAGTGCTCTCGATATAGTCTCAGGCGCCCTTGCTGTGAGACGTAGTGAAAACACTTCATTTACAAAATTGAATTTTGCTTCGATATAACTTTTGCACTGGAATTAAACCTTTGCATTGCTTTGAAATCGTGTGCATGGCAGCACCATTTGATGAAGTTAAATATATTTTTGCATTGTGCAGTACAGCTCTCCGTCAGGAGATGTACATTATTCAGTCATTTCTCTCGCTTTCATGCTCCAGGCATAAGTTCTGAAAAAAGCACGAGCCATCGGAGTATTTCGTTTGGAGGCATGTTATATCACGCAGGCTCCGTGGTCTAATTGTGGATTATCTCTAGTGTTCAGTAAACCATGTAGAATGAACTGGGAGCGACGCCGCTAAATAGCCAGTTTTAATCACTACCGACAATGTTACATACAGGTGTTTAGTCGACTCACCTTTGAGGCTGCTCGAGGTCAAAGTATTCCTTACAGGAACTAAGTGGAAACCTAAATTTTGTGGCATAATAGCTGACAGAGGAGGGCCGTAGAAAAAATATGTTCAGCACTATTGGAATGCTCTTGTCGAGCCCGATCGGATTATATATCTTATAATCTTGTCTAGTCAAATTCCAAAATGAACCTGTTTTGACCTGGAGACGGGCTTAGGTCTGTATGATAAAAATAATATTAATCAAACTGCAGTGGCAAGTCACACGACAACGTAAAAATAAAACCTCTATTGCACTTCTCGACAATTTTCAATTCTGGCAAGTTATCAAAATTTACCGATTGCCCCATGCATTTGTAATGGAAAGATCGTGACCCTGACCTTGTCCCAGGCTATAGATATAGAAATTCTGCTACGCAAAATTATCTTGCTCGGTGACCTTAATATGTGATGTGAATGTAAGCACGATAGGTGAAATTTCATCCTAATGATGCACCTCCAAAGTGTTTTCGAGGTTAGGTCTCTTGACCTGGGTTGGCGGTCTGACATGGTATGACCCAGACCTAAAATTTTTCCAGAAGCTGTAAAAAAATTCGAGTTAGTGGTAGATGAATTACGGTGGCGCTGCGCGAAGGTGTTTTTTTTACTACCTGTGGAGACCTGAGGAGGCCGGTTGCCCGCCCCCTCGTGTGGGCGCGTGTTAATTTTCATAAATTCTGACACTTGCACGATGCAAATTTCGTAAAGACAATACAGTATGATTGCAAGCAAACGATTACAAAAGCAATTAGTTTGTTTGCGGTGTTAAACATAAGGCTGCACTACCGCAGTGGTCAAAAACCGTCTGCATACCTACCTTAGGTGCTAAAAATTTGGAAGTTATTGCAAGAACGCATTTTTTTTCTTTTTTATCGAAAGATATTTAATGAAGCAAAAATTTTGAGATGTCTAAAAGGGAAATTTCAACTGCAAAAAGGTCAACCTAGGTCAAAAAGAAAAGGTCAAACGAATTAAATTCAAAATTGTCAAAATTTTGAAATTTTCTTTTCAAAATAATGCATAATTTAAGACGAGTTCAATGATATACAAAACTTGTCAATTAGGCAATGCGTTTTGGAGTTATCAAGCATCAAAGATGAGTCTACAAGGTGACCTCCCGAAAATGTCTCGGGCTATATCTCAGTCACCGCTGGTTGGAGGGGGCTAAGATTCTCACAAGCGTGTTCCTGGCCCAAAACTACCCCGGATACAAAGTTTCATATTTTTTCTAGACATGGTGGTGTCAAGCCTTGGTCGATCTGTCCTGGAATGCCCCAGCTGCAGGGGCGCAGCCGGGGGGGTACAGGGGGCACGTGCCCCTCCCCATCGGTGCCGGGGTGCCCTTTTGATTGCCAGGTGGTGTGCCCTCTTTGGGCGGTGCCACTGAAATTTAGTGCCCACGCCGTTGAGCCTAGATGGAACTAGACTGTATTTAGCGATTTAAACTATTGTTTGACAATTAAGTGCCTTTTTGGTCAGTTGGGGAATTCTGTCGCCTTTCCAAGCACCCGGGAAAAGTATAGGTACGTAATCCGTTTCCAGATAATGCCTGATCGTCGCCAATAATTGTACGGGCAGAGCTAATCTGGTGCCCCTGAGCGCTGGTCTTGGCCCTTGGAGCTGATCATGTGCCCTCTGAGCTGATCTGATGCCCTCGTAGTCAATCTGGTGCCCCCTGAGAAAGTAATTGTGCCTTCTGAACCTATATAATGCTCTCTGAGTTAGTCTGATGCCTCCGAGATTGCCTGGTACCCTATTAGCTGTTTTGGTGCCTCTTGAGCTGATCCGGGGACCCTGAACTTATTTAATGTCTCCCGTAGTTTATCTACTGTCCAGGGCCGCAGCCAGGGGGCACAGGGGCACGTGCCCCCATCGGTGCCGGGTGCCCTTTTGATTGCCAGGTGGTGTACCCACTTTGGGCCGTGCCGCTCGAAATTTAGTGCCCTACGCCATTCAACCTAGATGGAACTAGACCACATTTAGCGATTTCAACTATTGTTTGACAATTTAGTGCCTTTTTGGCCAGCTAAAGCATTCTGTCGCCTTTCAAGCACCCGGGAAGAGTATAGGCACGTAATCCGTTTCAGATAATGCCTCATCGTCGCCAATAATCGTACGGGCGGAGCTGATCTGGTGCCCCCTGGAACTGATCATGTGCCCTCTGAGCTGATCTGGTGCCCCCTGAGAAAATAAGTGTGCCTTCTGAACCTATATAAAACTCTTTGAGTTAGTTTGATGCCTCGAGCTTGTCTGGTGTCCTTTTAGCTGTTTTAGTGCCCCTTGAGCTGATCTGGGCCCCTGAGCTTATTTAATGCCTCCCGGAGTTGATCTACTGTCCAGGGGTGCAGCCAGGGAGCACAGGAGGCATGTGCCCCATCACTGCCGGGGTGCCCTTTTGATTGCAAGGTGATGTACCCAATTTGGGCCGTGCCGCTCCAAATTTAGTGCCTAGCCGTTGAACCTAGATGTAACTGGACCGCGTGTAGCGATTGAAACTATTGTTGGACAACTTAATACCTTTTTCGGTCAGCTAGGGCATTCTGTCGCCTTTCCATGCACCCGGGAAGAGTATGGGCACCTAGTAAGTGTCCACCTAATGCCTCATCGTCGCCAATAATCGTATGGGTGAAGCTAATCTGGTGTTCCTTGAGCTCATCCCGTGGCCTCTCAGCTGGTCTTGGCCCCTTGAGCTGATTACTTGCCTTCTAAGCTGATCTGGTGCCCTGAGTCAATCGAGTGCCCCACTGAGCAAATAATTGGGCCTCCTGAACGTATATAATGCCCTCTGGGTTAGTCTAATGCCTCCGAGCCTGCTTGGTGCCCTAATAGCCGATTTAGTTCCCCTTGAGCTGATTCGGGCCCCCGGGCTGATCTCATGCCTCCCAAGTTGATTCTGTGTCCTAAGTCAATGGGGTGTTTCTTCAGCTGATTAGGTGCCCCCTCAGCTGATTATTGATATCTCCTTAGATGGCCTGGTGCCACCCTGAGCTGGTTTGGCGGGCCCTGAGCCCACCTTGTGTCCCTGAGCTGTTATGTTGCTCCCTGAGCTGATTTAGGCCCTGCCATAGTCTGGGGGACTGGGAGCTGATCTGGCCCAGAGCGGATCGATCTGGTGCCATCTGAGCTGCACTAATGCCCCTTAGTCGATCTGGTGCCCTCTGAGCTAGTCTGGTGCCCCTGAGCTAATCTGGTGCCCTTTAAGCTGATCTGGGCCTCCTTATCTCCGTGATTTCATGAGCAGCTCTAAGGCTCTGAGCTGAGCTGGGCCCACAGAGTCTGATGAGGGCTCCTGAGATGGTATGGTGCCCCTGAGCTGATTAAGTGCCTCCTGACTTGATCTGGTATTCCCGAGCTGAGCTGGGCTCCGAGCTGGTCGGAGACCACTGATCTGATTGTTTGTCCCCGAGGCTGATCTGGTGCCCTATGGGCCGGTCTGGTGTCCCTGAGCAGCTCTGGGGCTTTAAACTGCTTGGGCCCCGAGCTGGTGAGAGATTCCTGAGCTGAATTAGTGCCCTGACTTGATCTTACTCCCCCTTACCTGACTTGAGGCTCCTGAACTGATCTGGGGCACCAAGAGCTGATCTGTGGCCCAAGGGGGGATCTAGGTTTTGAGGGTACCCTGAGCTGGTCTGGGCGCTGAGCTTGTGAGAGCCCCTTAAGTAGGCTTGAGGCCCCCTGCGGTGATCTGGCGCCTTAAACTGTTCTGGGGCTTCTTGAACTGGTTTAAGGCCCTATGGGCCTATCTGTAGCCCATTGAGCTAGTCTGATGACCTCATCTCTGGGACCAATGAGCTAGTCTAGTCTCTGGGTGAAGCATGAGCTGCTCTGTGGCACTGATCTACATCATGGGCCCCTGAGGTGGTCTTGAATAGACAGACAATAAGAACACAAGGCCAACTCCCATCATCTCGGGGTGGGGTCACTGAGCTAGTCTAGTCCCTGGAGGCACAACTGGGGGGATGGGGGAAGCTGCTCTGGAGGCCTCTGATCCACACTTGGGGGCCCCAAAGCTGGTCTTGAATAGATGGGGAATAAGAACACAATGGAAACTCCCTCGTAAAACGGAGCTAACGAGGAATGAGGAACGTCTAAAACGGCTTGTGATACCTAGGCACCCCTGGTTATATAATTGCTTATTATACTGGTGGATTCTGGGAAGGGTTGATAAAAGGTTTGTGCCCTGAGCTCAGAGCACAGTCCCCTAAGCCAGGATTTCTACTAATTGATTTAAATGAAGAACTAGTTTTCACAATTTTCAGCCCTGTCACACCATCGCCATTCAAACAACCGGCCTGTTCGCCTTTTATCTACTCTTAACTGGCACCGATCCTTGAGAATATGGAACTTAATAGACGCGTTCAAAGGTATCTCCCAAATTTTCCGGCAGCAAAATGTGTTCTTCCAAAGACACTATGCTACTCCTCGTCCCACGGCGATTGTGGGAGGCAAGGAACTTAACCGCGTTCAGCCAGGGCTCACTCGTCACGACAACACCAGTGGGCATAACACATGAATTTTCGTCTCAATATGCCTTAACCTGCACATTGTAACATATAGCACATGCTCCGCTGATTTCTCTGATGTTGAATACTTGCATGAGTTGGTTGATTTGTCCTTAAATCTATCCAAAACAGCCGTGTTTTGGCTACTTCCACGACATTTTGGTGATATTTTTCCTTTTTTCGGTTTTAATCGAGTTTTCTTTCTCCGTCAATGATTTATTTGCATTCTTATTGAACCAAGGATGCCCAAAAATGATATAAACAAAGATATAGTAAGTTTTTTAGGTTACGTTAAAAAGTGCCCTTTTTTCCCCGGGGTGCCCCTCAAAGTTGGTGTGCCCCCATACCAAAGCTCTGGCTGCGCCCTGCCCAGCTGTGTTCCTATTTTAGTAAGGTTGTTTAAATTTGGAACAAGATTCCTTAGATCTTCGATACAAATTTGATTTCTCAAATGAACCTTGATCTGAATTCAAATCTGCATGCAATATATTCCGGCAGGCATTACAATGGAACTAGGAAATCACTGTTGAGATCCCCTCCACTGCGGAAATGTTTCCTTCCCCGATTGTGGCTGCAACTGGGAAGTCGTCTGGAAGTAGTACATATTGTACTTGCAGCTGATTTGGAAAGCAGTACGTGTTGCTCTTTCCATATATTTGGAGACGTATTTCGGGTTGGATGCGTTGCTCCAATCTCCGCTCTGAGTTCCCTTCTGGGCATGCCAGTTTTGTGGACAGTGGCAGATACAAAGGAAGGGGGTTTGGGGGGTCAAGCCCCCTCCGAAGTATCAGCATTATGAATCGATAAAATATTTCGGCAAGAAACTATAGCTTCTCGCCGAAATCATAAATGTGTAGTTGAAGCTAGCACAGGGCTGCCAGGTGGGTCATTTTGTGGCCAAATATCTCGAATTTGTCCTTTTTGTCTTGCTTGGCTCCGCGATTTGTTCGGTTGGCCCTTTCTTTGTAATTTCGCTTTTTGGCCTTTTTTCCAGCAGCTGGCGCCTAAGCTATTCTTGGGTTGTCTGTCGTATAAATATGGCTTCTTTGGGCCTTTTCTGCTATTGAATAAAATGCTCTGACACCCAAAAAAGCATGAGAGCAGCAGAAAAACCGTTTTGGCGGCGAGGGGGAAGGACAGAACTTTTTTTAAAAGCACGATCTACGGGTATGACGGCCACCGAAATCCAGACGGTCTTTTGATTGTGGAGATAGCTGGTGAGCCGTTGGACTCAGTCGCTGATAGATTTCTTGTCTACTATGAAAATGAAATCTCCAAAATCATAGATTCGCTACCGTTCAAGGGCAATAAATTCGGAGGTGAAAAATCAGGACAATTATTAAAGGTCAGCGGGGGGGGGTGCGGCCAAGATAATTGATGATGCTAACAAATTTTCTGGTTCTGTGGATACAATTATTTGATGGCAACACGGGATTGGAAGGGCACTCCTGGCTTTCTATTGCATGGGAAGTGTGCTAAAAAATTATTGCTTCACGTCAATATAGTTTCCCCATTCTAACACGTGAACACCATGTAGGAATGCGATCATGGTTTTCAGAAAATAAAAATTGCTCGCCTAGAATTCTCTGCGTGTTATTAAGGCTGGATTGGAAAGGAAAATATGAATTGTTAGGCACCAAATTTTATAATGTGTTGTGTTACGTTCGTAAGCAGAAATAATTTTATTTTTATTTTTGTAATATCTTCATGAGACTTGCTTTCGGTTTTTGTTTTTGTGGTGTTTTCAACATCAAAACTTCAGGTGTTGTTTTGGTTGTTTTGCAAAGGGACAATACCAAAATATATTCTCATTTATTTTCTTCGTCAGAACTCTGGGCTCGAAACGCTAATATTAAATCTAGCTTTGCAAAGTCTACGTAATAGCAAATGCATGCAAACTGCAATTTGTTTTACAAATATTGTTACAGGTCCTGGTTCATCGAGCTATCATCAATATCTCTCAAGTGTTAAGCATTGTACCTCAGTCTCGAACCACATGATACAATATATTTTTCTCGTGACTGAATTGTACTCACTAAGACCTAGAAGGAGGAGCTACTAGGAACAAATCAGATCCTCGTGGGTTGATAAATTACGTGCCTTTTCTTGCAAAAGTTCTACGGAGGTAAATAGGTAAGTTCAAGCGATATTTTTTAACATTGCCTGTGTTTGCAAACGGCATCAGTATTATTCAATGTTTAACAATTTGTATCAAAGTGAATTCGGTTTGTTCAAGCTGTAGCGTATCTGTGGTACTCGCAGTCACCGTTTGCGTGGTGTTGCCGATAGGCGGCAGCACCAGTGCGGCCAGCGGCGGCTTCGCCGGGTTCGGCCTGGGGGTAAACCGTCGCCAGAGAATGCCAACAAGAACGTGTTCGGCGGGGGCATCACCTTCGGACCCGCCTCCACTGCTGCCAGTGAGTAGTGTAGACCTGCTTATTTCCATTAGGCTAGCACGGCACCTTGGTTAGCGCAGCCAGAGAGTATGTGTCTAGACTGATGTTTTGAAAATTTAACTATTTATGCTAACATGCGCCCCGCTGGGGGAGCGAAATGCGTCACGCAGAAGTGAAGAAACACAGAACAACGCAACTTGCAGTACATTATCCCTGATCAGTTTCACGCAACTGGCCAAATTTTCTGGCCAAATTTTCACCCTCTCAGGTCAAGGAGAATGTGGCACCTTTATGACGTGATTTTAACAGAGATAGCCAAGTTGTAAAGCATGCCGGAAAACCCGGTACTCAACATTTCATTTGTCTTGGAACTCGAAACTTCCGTAGAGAAAAGCTAAAAACCTACCTGAGATGTACCCAAAATGTACCCGAGGAGCCGGCCACAGTTGTCAGCTGTTTGCGTGACGTCACGGTGAGTAGTTAGCCTGTTGAAGCCTATTGAATATGGTAGTAGTTGCCAGATCATAACGTCATGGACAGGCAGAGGTTTATTTCTTACCATAAATGAGCATTTTAGATATCAAAATATTGAGCTTGTTGTACATTTTTTTAGAAAAAAATCATGGACATTTTTATGATTTTTCGGCTAAAAATATATTGAATTACATTAAATCCCGGGATTCGATCAAGGTGCCACACTCCCTTTAAGCGACCCGACCTCAAAGCCCAATATCACGAGTTTGAAGCGGTGCCAAAGGAACAGCTGCCAACCGGTCAGTTTCAAACTTGCACAGGGCCTAAGTCTGCTGTCTCGGAATTTTAATGTTTTTGACCGAAGATAGGGTCAGTTTTGTCACCCCATTATAAAGTTTTGGTTAAAAATAGGAGGGACTCGTTTTCTGTAAATACAGAATATATACAAGAACTTGAACATCCTCATTCCGCGCATTTACCACGATCTTGGCCGTAAAGTTGAGTCTTTAACAATCTGGCCCCTCAAAGGTCAATCTTGCCCATAATTTCACTCTCAATTGTGATAAGCTTCCATTTTGTTTGAGTTGTTTAATCTTGTCACGGGGAGTCGATTGATATGCAAGGTGACCACCAGGTCACGATGTGACCCTGTCCAGCTCGATGTCAGGTCATTTTCACCATTTGACCTAGAAAGGTCTTATTATACATCAATGGATGCGCCAGGTTTAGATGACGTCATTCATACCTAAATATATACTCTAGATCCGTTGAGTAAAAATATATAGGGTATAATGTACACTGCCCTGTTGTAAGTCTATGGAACCTTCCTCTGCTGACCTCAATATTGACCTGACTTAAAAATAGTACTTATAAATTCTCCTCGTCTCGTCAAGAGCTCTCAAACGCCGTCTGTAGTTTTTATTGAGCTTTTCCGGTAACTGAGATACGGAGGGGGGGGCGAACCCGGAGGGGTGCGGGTGTGGCCGTCTGCTCCCCATGCGGCCCACTAGAGCCCAGGTCCTCGCGAGTTCACTGGTCCAACTTCTACTTGATCCTCAGACTCTGCCTATTGGAACCGCGTTATGACCATGGCAAGTAAGCGTTGTTAAGTTCGAAAAGTTGATATTAGCTCTTTGACAATCCAGTGGTGTTCTCGGCATTTCTCCGTGTGACATTTGCGCACGAGCTGTGCTTACTTGGCTGAGTGCGGTCATTTCGTCGTGGTTTCAGGCTCGCTGTTCAGTGGGGGAGCCGCCAGTGCCCCCGGCGCCTCCTCCACCTTCGCCACGCCTCCCAAGCAGGGCGCCTCAGCGTTCGGGGCGGCGCCGGCGTTCGGGGGCTCGCCTTCGTTCGGAGGCCCTCCCTCGTTTGGAGGCTCGCCGGGTGCCTTCGGCAGTCCGCCTGGCTTCGGAGCCGCCGGTGAGGGATCTTTGGCGGTGCGGTGCTGTGTGCAAACGTGAGCTTTGCCTGTCTCCTTTGGCGCATGTGGGTACCTTAGGCCGCGAGCCAGTAAACTTGGGCCGACTGCCACTGAGTTCCGCCGGGCCTGCAGGCTGGCTGTCGGGTCGTCACGTAGCCGATGGCGGAGGGAAGAATACTTTCGGCTGTCTTTCCGTGTCATATTTCCACACTTGAGCATTAAGGAACTTCACGTTAACGCAAGAGGTGTGGAAGTCAATTTAGGGACCATGTTGAACCTTGTTCGGAACATAGCGGGAACATCGCTGCGCTTTGTAACAGTGTGTCGTCAGGACCAGAAATCTGGGAAATAACTTGTCATGATTGCGGATACCAGGGCTTCATTGTAATGTCGGGTAGTCTTTAGGGATGGATGTATGTACGTACTTGCCTTTTCACCGCTTACCGGAGAGGGAATGTTAACTGTTACATTTAAAACCAGCATCTATAATGTGCGGTGATTTGTATTTGTCACATTTTCTGTAGAAGGAACGAGCCAATCTACCACAAGTGTCTGGGGATCAGAAGCTGGGATGTTTCCAGTTCCAGTTCATTGTTGGGCTATTCTCTCGCTCACTGCAGAGCGAAAAGGTCTCCAATTCCTTTCAAATACCGACCACGGCACCTCAAGTTCTACCTTACACCTTGGGTAACACTGGGGGATTTAAATCATACAAAGAAAGTGTTACTGTTTACACGATTTCGGGTGCCTGCGCGGTCACTGCAGGCAGCCTGCAACAGTTGATTTCGTGCACGTTCAGCATTTAGTTGCGATGTGCTGAAAAAAACGGGTTAAAAGGAAAGGCCGGCGGTTGTTGCTTTTCAGTTAGCGTGACTAATTTGTGTGGGTATGCTGTTGACAAAGTAGTTTATATATTCAGAAAGTTTAACAAATTTGCAATATTAAAAAAAATAGTTCAGACCTAGAAGTGCCATTTCCGTGTGAACATGGTTGCTGAAAAGTGGCAATCCACGTAGCTACAAATTCTTTCAACGGAATATAAACTTCAAATTCGAACTCGCCATGAAATTCGATCTAAAAATGTGAACCTAGCTTAGCTTATTAGCGAAGTTTGTAAATGACGCTACAGGTAACTGGTCCCAGAGACCTGTCCTCTGGGCAAGCCTTCCATGCCATCCCACGTCTTCAGCGGTGTCGAAGCGCCCCAGGCGGCTGTTCTGTGCTGACCTGACCTGTGCCCCCCAGGCGGCTGTCCTGTGCTGACCTGACCTGTGCCCCCAGGCGGCTGTTCTGTGCTGACCTGACCTGTGCCCCCAGGCGGCTGTCCTGTGCTGACCTGACCTGTGCCCTCAGGCGGCTGTCCTGTGCTGACTTGACCTGTGCCCTCAGGCGGCTGTCCTGTGCTGACCTGACCTGTGCTCCGGGCGGTTGTCCTGTGCTGACCTGACCTGTGCCCCCGGGCGGCTCTCCTGTGCTGACCTGACCTGTGCCCTCAGGCGGCTGTTCTGTGCTGACTTGACCTGTGCCCTCAGGTGGCTGTCCTGTGCTGATCTAACCTGTGCCCCCGGGCGGCTCTCCTGTGCTGACCTGACCTGTGCCCTCAGGCGGCTGCCCTGTGCTGACCTGACCCGTGCCCCCAGGCGGCGGGTTCGGCGCCGCCTCGTCGTCGCTGCCGACATTCGGCTCCGCTGCGGCAGCGCCCAGTCAGGCCCCGGCAGCGCCAGTCACCGGCGGGTTCGCCAGGTGCGTTCGTGTGCTGGGGCTCACTGCCGCCAACGGGTGGGTATGGGCCCGCCGACACCGTGCGAATGCTGGAGCAGTCTTCCGAGCTCTAACAATTCCAGCCCTGAGGAGTCGAGTGATGTTCAACAGTACGCGTATAATAGCCTCCAGCTGTAAAAGATGGCCGCCAGATATAGTCTCGTTCAAGACCAGTAGTCCTCTGAAGGAAGCTTCTCTTCCTCCTCACCTTTCTCAGCCTTGATCACGTGTCCCGTAAGATTGGATAAGCGCAGTGGTTCTGACCGGCTGGGCGCCGCCGCAGTTTCGCCTCCGCCGACGCGCCGTCGTTCGGCGGGGTCGCCAACACCTCGCCGGCGTTCGGGGGCGCCCTGCAGCCAGCCTTCGGCGGGTGAGTGAACCTGCCGACGGGGCAGCTGCCCCAGCCTCCCTGCTGGGCTGGTCAAATCAATATTGTCGTGTTTGTTTACAACTTGACGGACATGCACTGATATCAAAATTAAAAACTATAACCATATTTCGAGGTGGTTCGCTGCCTCTTGAGCGCTGGTAAAACGTGCGCGGACACAATCTCTTCAATCTGTCTTGAGTTAAATCTCGGTTAGTTCGTCTTCTTAATCGTGTTATCGTCGTATACTATATATTTTGTGTGTAATTTTCAGCTGTTCCATTTTATTTAATTTTTTAGTTAGGGAGAGCGGGGAGAGTTGTATCATGGACAAGTTGTATCAGAGCGATTATTTCCAAAACTATCCAAGAGATAGCGCTCCCGACACGACCAGATGATGCGGCAAGCGGTCCGCCATCTTTCTTTATACTGCCGTCTGTTGGCTTGGCGCGTTTCGCGGTGAGTGCTAAAAATGCGTTTTCGGTGTGTCATTCTGTAAAATTTCGTCGTAAGGAAATGTGTGTTTTTGTCATTCAGATGATCACGAATTGGAAGGATCGCTGTAGCAGTGGTAAGGGTAGATTCTAAGGTTTCGTGCGTGAGAAGGATTTTCTCGGCTGGCCACTGGTTGTTGAGCACGAGGACGTGTTTTCCAATGTGAGAGGGTGGTACATGTTGTATCAAGGCCAGGTGGGGTATGTTGTAACAGTGATACAACTCACCCCAATGTTCATGCAGCTCATTAGGGGTGTCGCCACAGATTCTTTTTCCAAAAACACTACATTGTCACATCTAGCCACAACGAAAAATTAGGTAAAATATTTTTTATGCAAACAGTGCGGGTCAGGATAAGTGCAAGACGGGCCACGCTGATGGAATGAAAGCAAAAGCAAAAATTAAAGTCTAACAAGTCCAGTGGCGAATCTAGGATTTCGTTAGGGGGCAGGCTCTGAGGGGGCGCCGAACCTGGGGGCGCGGAATCTGAGGGGCGCCAATTTACCACCCAATAGGCGGCCAGTGTCGAAGAAAAACGCGTTTAAAAACGTATTTGTAAATGTTTATTTTCATAAAAGCTACCTTTCAGTGAAACATGTTCACGTTTACCATCAAACATATTTCGGGCCGGAGGTTTCGCCCAGAACGTAATGACTGGTACATTGGTAGAAGAAGCTGGACGCCCCCACTGATGCTAACTGAAGCATCATGAGCAAAGAATACAGCTAACTTCGATCTGGAAGAAAACTGAGGTGTCGTAACGACCACATCACATATCATAGTTGTCTTGGCTAATGCTGGGTCCCTACAGAAACCCCGATTGACGCTACAATAAGCGCAATTAACAATGAATACAGTGAACTTTGGTGAACTTAAGTCATGGCGAAAGCTAAGGTGCCGTATCGACCACCTCCACATATCACAGTTGTTTTGACTAACGCTGAGTCCCTACTGAAATCTCCGATTGACGCTAAACTAAGCATCAGAGGCCGAAGAGCCTCTGCGGGCCTGGGCCTCTGAGTTTTTGGTGGCTGCTCTGAGCTGATATTGAGTCCCCTCAGTTGATCTGGGAACGCTTTAGATAACCAGGCCCTACATTGAACTTGAATGTGTCGCCACTGGAGCCTTTTGAGCTTTTGGGGTCCTTTAATTGGTGTAGGCCCCCTCAACAGATCCTGGGCCCTCTTGAGTTAATTGTTAGCTATCTGAGAGCGAGTTTTCAGGTTGCCCCCTGGGCTGTTCTGGGACCGTGAAGAGTATTGCACAGGAGCTTACTGGCTTGGCCTTAGATCCTTCGCTGCTTTGGGCCCCTAAGCTAAAATAACCCTGTAGGTGAAATTATTGTGGCAGCCATGAGCTGGTCTAGGGCCCGTGATAGGATTTATTAAGGGGCCTCTGGTTTGATCATAGGGCCCCTAGCTGGATTAGTCTCCCTGAGCTGGCAAGGGTCCCCTGGGTTGGTATCGTGTTCGTTTAACTGATATAGACCCTTCAGCTTGTATGAGGCCCGTTGTGCGTATCTGGGCCCCATGAGTTCGTCGAGACACCCAGCTAGTCTGGCAATCTTAGTTTGTATGGGCCTCCTGAGCTGCTTTGGGCCCCCTCAGCGTGTCTAGGCCCCATGAGTTGAAGGTTGGCCCCTGGGCTAGTTTTGGCCCCTGAGCTTATTTAGGACCCGTTTAAATAGGTAGGCACCCCACGCTGCCTATACAGCTCATTGGGGATGTCGCCACAGATTCATTTTTTCCAAAAACACTATATCATCACGGGTAGCCACAACGAAAAAATAGGTAAAATTTATTTTCTGCAAAAGTGCGGGCCAGGATAAGAACAAGACAGGCCGCGCTGATGGAATGAAAGCAAAAACAAAATTAAAGTCTAACAAGTCCCTAGAAGTTATGGCCACATCCCCACCTTCGCTTCAAAAATTCGAGGGACACCCCTGCTCGCCCCCGCCTCCTACTTCCCACGTTCATGCAATTCATCCGTATCCTGATACAACCCTTCCCGTAACTATTGTGAGAGGATTACTTAGTAAGTCCATAACTAATACGTTTAGGCTTTTCAGATTGAACAGTTGCAGATTGAACAGACTTTAGCCCTGGCTTAAGTCTGCTGGTACCTAGTCAAGAATTTGCCCGTTTCGACGCATTGTGTTGGCTTCCTTTTTCCAAACGGGTCATTTTTACACTTGGACGGTTGATGTTTCGTTTGGCTTCTTGTCGCCATGAATTTCGTACTGTATTGGCCATAGTTAGGTTCGATAAAATGCAAGTTAAGTTTATAATTAAATTCTAAATTCGTTGTAGGTTGTTCCGGCCATGATCGGTAGCAGGCACAGTCTCCAAAACGTGACACACTGTTACAACAACCCACCATGTGATACAACTCACCCAACCGGTGGGGTAAGTTGTATCAAGTGAAAGGTCCATTCGCCGGACAGTAGGAGACAAACCAGTAACGATTAAGAAAAATATATATCGGCAAAGGAAGCCAAAGGATGCAGCTACGAGATGGTATTGAAATCACGGGGCCATCCCAAGTAGTTACGAAATTAATGAACCTGGAGTAAAACTGATACAACCCACCCCACCCTCCCTACATGTTGAAGTATGGGGTTATCACAGACATAATGTGATATAGGTGAACACACAGAAAGTTATTTAATTTATATTTAATTTACAAACGTTTCACTGTTGCACAGCTTCATCAGTGTAATACCAAATTATAAAAATATGAATATCAAATTACAAAGTTCAGCACACAGCAGGACACAATATTTCAAACTGATTCGACAGGACATGATTTTGATTTTATTTCTTTTTTCTCAGTTCTCGTGCTTAATGTTTTATGTTTTTTTTTTATAGCTAGTTTTGCCCCAAGACGCCCAACTACAAAACCTGACCGAAGGTTAGTGTTCGGAAGAACTGAAATGAAGGCTGCTTCGAGTGTTTTCCTAATCTGCTTGTTTTCCGTTTCGGCTAAAACTTCAGAGCTATCAAATTTTGGTAAGTGGTCACATTTGTCTCGTGAACTACTAACGCATTTGATGTTCTATGAAATCTAACGTCGCGCTTATGTTCCTGTATCCTTGTTTTCAAACCTCTGCCCGTTTCCCTATATAAGATTTTGAACATCCAGAACATGGAATGCTATAAACTATGTTGTTTTCAGAAGTAACCCTTTCTTTATGTTTTAGACTACAAAGAAGATTTTAGACTACAAAGACTACAAAGATTTCTTCATTTTTTCTACAAAGAAAAATGAAGAATCTTCTCAATGACTTAGAAACTTACAAGAAGTCGAAGAACGGGCATTCAGCAAAGGAAGCAAAATCATTCAACAAAGAAGCACGGAGAATTTTGAAAAATCTGAAAAAGGAAAGAAGCTACTAAATCTCATCGAGGAGGCCCCAGACCACCCCAACTAAAAGGACTTCCAAAGTGCACAAACCAAACATTCCCATGAGACCTATAATTTCTGGTATCGGCAGTGCACCCCATAAACTGGCTAAAATCTTAGCTAAACCACTAAGTAAATGCCTGGGAGTGATAAGTGGGACCCATTTAAGGAACACATCAGAACTCATGGATAGGCTGAAGGGCGTAAACATAAATAACATGAAACTTGCAAGCCTGGACGTAATATCTCTATTCACAAATGTGCCGATAGATGGAGCATTAAAGCTATCAAATCCGCTGTTGACATGATTGATGTAAATACGCTTCCATTATCTAAATACACTTTATGTTGGTAACATTGTGCATGCACTTTGGTTCGTTTACTTTTGAAGGAAATGAGTATGTACAATGTAGAGGACTTGCTATGGGTCCCCTGAGCCCGGTGCCGCATGTTTATACATGGAGCGTCTAGAACAGGAAAATACCAGAAATCATGGGGCGGGATAGCTTCTGGGTTCGATACGTCGACGATGTCTTTGTAGCAGTTCCCAAAAACATGAATCTGGAAGAAAAATTAACGAGGCTCAACAATGTTGACCAAAATATACATTCACCTTAGAGATCGAAGTGAAATTCTTTAGCATTCCTGGATACCGTAATCATTCGGACTGATCATGGACTAAAATTTAAGGTTTACAGAAACCAACAAACAAAGAGGACTACATTCATTATTTTTCTGGACATAGTGAAAAAAAAAGCGGCGTTGTGATCGGCTTCTTTTTACGAGCATTTAGGATTTGCAGTGCTGAATATCTACATGCTGAAATAGATCATATCTGCAAACGATTTGAAACACTTAAATATCCCCGAGGGTGGCTATTTGCTCAACAAAGGCAGAAGATTTATAAAGGAAAACACGTCAGAAAAACCCGATTCTAAATCAGACCGCTACATATCCATTCCGAACTCGAAAGCAGCTACTACGATTTCAAAATTCTTAGCACGTTCAGGTTTGAATGTAGGGATAGTTTCAGGAGCGAAGACTGGAGAAATTCTAAAACATAAAGAAAGGGTTACTTCTGAAACAACATAGTTTATAGCATTCCATGTTCTGGATGTTCAAATCTTATATAGGGGAAACGGGCAGAGGTTTGAAACAAGGATACAGGACATAAGCGCGACGTTAGATTTCATAGAACATCAAATGCGTTGTAGTTCTAGACAAATGTGACCCTTCCAAATTTGATAGCTCGAGTTTTGCCGAAACGGAAAACAAGCAGATTGGAAACACTGAAGCAGCCTTCATTTCGTTTCCGACACTAACCTTCGGTCGGTTTTGTAGTTGGGCGTCTTGGGGGCAAACTAGCTATAAAGAAAAACATAAAACATTAGCCGGAACTGGAGAAGAAGAATGAAATCAAAATCTGTCCTGTCGATCGTTTGAATATTGTGTCCTGCTGGTGCGACTTTGTATTTGTATTGATATTTTTATAATTTGGTATTACACTGTGAAGCTGTGGTGAACGTTTGTAATTAAATATAAATTAATAACTTGTGGTCCCTATATCACATGTTGAAGTATGCTCATATATTATGCATTATGCAAGCCTCGAATATATATTTCAAAAGGCTAAGTCCGTAAATGACTTGTTTAATGCTTTAGAACATGAGCTGACATGTTGGTATTGAAGAACATATACTCCAGGGAATTGTACACTTACGTATGTACACTAAAAAGAAATGTCTTGATTAATGTTCTTATGTTCGTCAAAAGTGACGTTTTCTCCCTACACTAGATTTTGAAAATATGACGGTATCTGACAGTAATATTTGAATATGTGTATCCCGTCATTCTTAAAGTCTATCGAACATTATCAAAATTGGTGTAATGGAGCTGGCCACACTCGGCCAGTGGCGATGCCTTGTGTGCCGTCCGCTCGCTGACGCTGGGCTGGCATCGGGCGTGGTCGGCCCGCAGCGGCTTGTGGGTGTGCGATGGTGGGCCTCCAATCCCTGAGGTAATTGAGGTGTGCCCCTAAAATGACTGGTGCCGATCTCTGGTACACCATCCAATCCCCGTCTTTATTTTACGTTATTTAATTTTCTATTTCCCCATTAACCTCTCTTTTTGTTTTTTATCATATTCATTGTACCATGTCCTGTCCCACCACTTCAGCGGCTGCAAATGATTGATGACTGATGACGATGATTAATACTGACGATGATGCTAAGCGAGAGGGGAGAGGGGGTGCACCTGTGATATGACAGATGTGTTTCTTGAGAATGACTGCAATGTCTTAATTTGCGTAGTTGTGTATGCTTTATGTATGTTTTTTACTGGCAATATATGTGTATGGATGAAAAAAGAAGCTAAAAACCTAGGTACATATGGCGCAGAATGCTTTAACACTCTCACGCCTCCACTCTGCGCCTCAGGAGTTCCCAGTTCAACACGTGGCGCTGACGTCGGTCTATCCGCGCCGCGCTTCATCACCGTCGTGGAACGTCATCAGCAGCCATCAGCAGCCTCCGCATTACTCGCCGTTCTTCCGTCTCATAGCAGTGTGGGCGGGACCGTGACCGTGATAGCCTGCCGGTTTCCAGCGGGATCTGGCCGGTGTGTCTTACTTTTTTCGGAATTTATGTGGAAAATACAAATAAATGCAATTACATGATGCTGGCAATCTCTGCCAAACATTCAGAACTATCTTTTTCTTACTTTCTCACGTGAACTGACTCATAGCGGGATTATACAGCTCTAATTACCAGCCTACTGATTCCCTTCTCTGCGGCTGAGCGATGCGGCTAAAACGCGGCTCTGCGCTCGCAGAAATACCGCTGCAGGGGCATTCCACGACAAATCGACAAATCGATGGGTTGAAATTACACCCTCATATCTCAGATTTTCATGAAAATTTGGGACTAGGGTTCTCAGTGGCGCTAAAAACGACTGCGGTATTTTTAGTCTCGTCCGGATAATGGTTTTGGAGTTATAGCCTCGGGAAATCCAGCATCGGGCGCCTGCATCAGACTTTTCGCTTGAGTTTTAGCCATTTAAATTAAAGTTATTCCTTCAGGAAATTACATGAAAATAATTACAAAAGTCTGAACAATACAAATATGTAATTTTAATTATATCAATTGGCACGAATATATACAAAATATAATTCCAAACTTTTGCAAAGATAAGCATACACATTTCCTATGTTTTTATTGACTTTAAAACAACTTTACGTGAAAGGGCATTGCTTAAACTACGTATAACGCCAATAAAAAGAATGGAGACTACAGAGCAAAATCAGTAAAGAGCACCGCAGACCAAGCCCAACACCGTCGCCGGCCACTCAGCCTGCAGTCGGCACGCCGCATAGGCGCGTCCGGTTGGAAGTGGGGTAACGGGGAGGGGAGAACTGGGCAAGACTGCGCTTCGGTGACATTGCGAATGAACTAGATGTGGTGTGGAGGCTATTACTACTTACATTAAAATTTGAGCCGTTCTGAAAAAAACTGAACGTATTACCGGAACATTTGGAACAATTCCGACACTCTGATGCATTTTCTGGAAAATGTTGTGGGAGGATTATGCGTCAGAAGCCGATTATTACTGTTGTCTTAGGTTTGTTTTAGGTAGTTTTCTTTTCCTACCCATAACCTAAAAAAGTTGCATGTATCCCAGTTCAATTTATACTAGACAGCACACATCACAAACAAAAAGTCACATAGCGTCCACGCCGACAACTGTTTTTCGGACATATAAGATTAAGACATGCTGCTTTATTTGAGATCTGACCCACGGATCGGAAGAACGACTCCATCACATGGTGCCATAGAACTTCGCAGATTTAATTTGAAACTCGAACCTTCTGTCCCTCATCATACGAGACCTCATGGACAATAACGGTCTTCGAATTAACCGGTACGAATTTGTGAATCGTCTGTTTCTTTCCTCGCGACTGCCTTATCGAAGCGTTTTCTGAGCTCGGTAGCTAGTTTGAGTACTTTTTATTGAAGCATTTTCGGTAGAGATCGAGGCAAGCAATGTAACAATGCTTTCCGTGTCCCCTTCCAAGCATGGTTGCTGAGATCGTAAGGGGATGGGTAACCCTCCTGCCAGTAAAAGTGGTGGGGCCTCATACCAGCGCGTGTTAAAAAGCACACTGGAGGGGAGCCTCGGAGGCCTCACGTACTTTTTTCTAGGTGGCCGGAGAACCCGTCGTGGCCAAAAACGCTATTTCGCTACTTTTGGGAATATTCAATGGCACGTTGGTTGGTCAAATAACCTTGAAAATCGGCCTAAATTTTGTAATCAAAGGCTTTCAAAGTTAAACACTTTATTTTGAGATCGCTGCAATCGCGCGGTTGCACCAGTTCGCGTGCATCAAAAGCCAACTGGCAACGTTATAGCGCCATATAAAACGAGATTATATGTCAAGTCCACCCCTCATGAAGGGCAAGGCCACATTTCAAGGCCATATCAGCATTCAAAAGTCATTGGTCCGGTGCTTCCGGTCGCATGGCGTTACCCCGTTTGACGTATATTATGCTACGACGTCATAGTTAAGATAACTCAATGTAAAGGTCAAGGCCACAGGTCAAATTAAAATGTCACGGATAAAGGTCAATGTTCATTTCCCGTCCAACGGTTGCTATGGTGCTAGTTACGGTGTAATTAAAGGGAATATGTCATATTGTGACGTCATATGTCAATGACCTTGAATGGCCTTAACACCAAAAATTAATTTAACATTTCTTTGGACGTTCTCACTATGACCTTGCTCTGTTTTCAGTGCATTCTGAACTTCCGGACGAATACTCAGCACGGCTAATACTTGACCTGTATGACCTCGTTTGAACTTGACGATACTGACCAAGGTCAATTAAGATCAGTCATAATATATATTTCAATAGTTTCCACCCAGTCCTCAACCGGTTTTTTTAGCCTCCTAGTTTCCGAGAGCTCAGGGGGCCTACCAGTCCCCCCTTCCAGTGCGCGTAAGTGTCGGACGCCTCTCCAGTGCGGGTGGTAAGGAATGGAACATTGATTACAATTTATTGTTTTAAATACATCCCTTCCTTCACGTCCGACCAATTCCACCATTGACACCTTTTTCGTGACCAGAGACGTTTGATAGTTGCAGCGACGGCGGGCCGCGCTGGCGCACGAACCTCACAAAAGTGGGGATCGGGACGTTTGGGAGCTCAGATCTCGCTTTCTGTTAAAGTCTCCATTCTTTTTATTACTGAATCTTATAGAGTAAAGTATGAAGAGTAATACGAGCCTCAAAAAGTTTGAAATAAGTCATAGGAAAATAGCTTTTATAGAATTTGAAAAATTGAAGAATGTATAATATATTTACAAATTATTATTTTTAACTATATTTCTCATGAGCCAGAATTGGTAATTCGTCCTTAAGATACCCAGATCAAGTTTTTATGGCATTTGTAGGAGCATACAGGTAAAATTTCGTCTTTAAAAATGACATGCAAGTGGGTATGGTCAAAATGCCTGAGGCTATAATTTTCAAACCGTAAGTCAGGGATGAAAATGAATACGAAAATCGTCATCAGCTCCATCAATAGCCCCCTGACAAAAAATACACCGGAATCTGCATGAGGGTGTTGACGACTTGTCGATTTGTCGTGGAATGCCCCTGCAGTGTGGCGAGCGCTTGAGAACCACTCTCTCTCGTCTGATCGTACATAACCTATACAATTCTTTTAGAGTACCAAAGGACAAGCATAAACGCAGTCAAAAGAAAATAGCAGGGCCGGACATAGGCGGATCCAGGATTGCCGATCCGGGGCCACCATCCGGACCAGGGGGCGCCACTTTTGACCAGCAAAACATGTCAGGGGCGCCAAATCCTATCGGTGGGCGCATTTTCGCATGGGGGGTGGGTGGGAAGCGACATTTCAGGGGGCGCCATCGACCTTTCAGGGGGCGCCGTGACCATTTCAGGGCGCGCCGAGGGTCGATGGGGGGCACGTGTTGCCCCTGGATCCGCCTATGGGCCCGCATGGCGAGGGGTCAACTGCGGCCGGTTCAACCCGCCGCAAGACTGAGAGGGCACCGGGCGTCAGCTTTAGCTTTCCCCTGGAGATATTTCCGAGCGATGTCCTCTCAGAACAATAGTAACATTGCCTGAGCTATTTTGATTTCGAATTCAATTTTTCAATCATGCCTATTATATACCCATGATGTCATACGTGTGCCATGATATCCATTCCGTACCCATCACACATCATTGTACCGATCAGCTTGGTTTACCACGGGCGCCGGACCGCGACTTAATAGGTAGGACAGATAATTGGTGCTTTAATTTGTTAAGTTAGGAGTGCAGTCCAGCTCACTCCACATTAGATTATAGCACGTGTCCCTTGCAGTCCGTTTTCTTGTATGAATCTACATCAGCAGCTGTACTCGATGATCTACCCCGCTTGGCTAAGGCCGGCCATTCGCCCGGGACACCGAGCGAACGCAGGCTCGTGATGATGAGGTTGTATTGGTACATTATCATAACAATGGGACACTCAGTATGTCAGTGACAAAACCACACATGCGTGCAACACACCGAAAGACAGGACCCATTCGTGTAACAAGTGAGTATGTCTATCGTTAGACTGGAATAATGCTACAAAATGTCAGTTTTTGGGACGTTAGAATGGAATAGTGCTACAGTTACGACCCGGTAAAAATCGTCAAAAGCGTCCACATCAGAGTAAAGAAAGACAGGGACACCGTGCCTCTTGAGCAGCTCGATTAACATCACTTAACCTCACCCGGATTCCGACCCGGATCTAGCGCATTGTCCATCATCCGACCGGTTACGTCAGTTTCACGAGAAATTATCGTTTCCCTGTCAAGCAAAAGACAAAAAACTGGCTGCAGTTGAAGTTTCTGACGCCGGGGTGGAACGCCATTTTTGTGGATGGAATTTGCGCTACCACGGTGCCCTCACCCGCGCTGCACGTGCAGCTCGCAATATAGTCGATGGTAAGCACAGCCTGCAACACGTAACGACACGCTGGAATCCAACATTCTTCATAGAAAATTCGTCTTAGTCCAAGCTCAAGGAGCCTGTCATTAATGGTTCAACAGCGTTGCGAGCGAGTCAGTGACGCGGCTGCCGATTGGAGCCCTCCTTCACGTGGTGGGAGGTGCTGCGGTCCCTGCCCAACACCCCACCTGCCCCCTCTGAGGGGTGCCTCGGTGACAGCCGCCGCCGCCGCCAACTCTTCTGCTCCCTACACAGCGGCCTCTCGGCAGCATCCTGCCGGCACCAGAGGAGGTGCGCGGCGGCCGCCTACAGAGCCCTCCAGAGTCGCCGGCACCAGAGGAGGTGTGCGGCGGCGGCCACCTACAGAGCCCTCCAGTCACCGGCACCAGAGGAGGTGCGCGGCGGCGGCCGCCTACAGAGCCCTCCAGAGGCGCCGGCACCAGAGGAGGTGAGCGGCGGCCGCCTACATAGCCCTCCAGAGGCGCCGGCACCAGAGGAGGTGCGCGGCGGCGGCCGCCTACAGAGCCTCCAGAGTCGCCGGCACCAGAGGAGGTGCGCGGCGGCGGCCGCCTACAGAGCCCTCCAGAGGCGCCGGCACCAGAGGAGGTGCGCGGCGGCGGCCGCCTACAGAGCCTCCAGAGGCGCCGGCACCAGAGGAGGTGCGCGGCGGCGGCCGCCTACAGAGCCCTCCAGAGTCGCCGGCACCAGAGGAGGTGCGCGGCGGCCGCCTACAGAGCCCTCCAGAGGCGCCGGCACCAGAGGAGGGCGCGGCGGCGGCCGCCTACAGAGCCCTCCAGAGTCGCCGGCACCAGAGGAGGTGCGCGGCGGCGGCCGCCTACAGAGCCCTCCAGAGGCGCCGGCACCAGAGGAGGTGCGCGGCGGCGGCCGCCTACAGAGCCCTCCAGAGGCGCCGGCACCAGAGGAGGTGCGCGGCGGCGGCCGCCTACAGAGCCCTCCAGAGGCGCCGGGCTACGCGTCGGTAGAGGCCGCCGGTAAAAACAACGGCCGGCGAAGCAGACGGAGCTGATCATGCAACTTTAACTCCACGCATTTTAAAAGCCGCTAAGCAGGGATAACATGGCGTTCCGGCCTAAAGTGGGGGGTGGCAGTCCTTGGAAACGCATGGCTTGCTAGCAGGCAATTTCCTCCTGTTTGCCAACAGTATCGCCAGCCTATCACAACAGCAGGATCAGTCGCAAACCAGACATATTAACTAGAGAGTCACCACCGGATTCGGCATGACACAAACCCTCATAACGTGCAAGCCTTCAAAATCGCCATCCAAGCCTGTGCGACCCGTCAAAGCTAACGCCTTCACTAGTCGCCGGCGTCACGACCGAGCCACCCGTGCCAGTGCTGACTGGTTGGAGTGGAGCGTGCGTCCTGCCATCGCGTCACCGGGCAGCCATTTCGGCGTGCACCTGCTGCAGGAGGGCTCCCAGCGTGTCCCGCACCAGGCTGTGCGCCGGCCCGTGGGTGACGGACAGCACCTCGGATGCCCGCTGCAGGTATCTGGCAGCCAGCTGGCGTTTGTACTGGTACAGCGCGATCTTGCCCAGCTTCAGGTAGAACACGCCCAGCAGCGGGTGGAAGGGCCCGTAGTAGAGCCTGCAGGAGCCACGGCCGGTGAGGACATGACGCGTGGGGGTCTACTGGAGGACGACCTGTACCCATCCTAGTTGGAGGTCCGCACTCTGGCGGCGTGTTGGATGGAAGTCATACTTATTGCACTGCATGCCTAGCCAATCGGGTCAGGCACAGAATGGAAAGTAATTCGCAGAACACGTTGACATAAGTGGTGTCTGGGTCATTTCAAGGTTAGGACGGTTCTGACTGACCGCTGAACCATACAGGCATTATTAACGGAGTTTGGTCTTGGCGCTGTTTTGCCGCAATGATAATTTAGTCTCCCTCCCATGGCATCGAATTCAACAAATAATTATTCAAACAAAACGGCAATACACGGTTGGTGTGAGTTCGCTACTCGCATTTCAGGGCGCGCCAACCATCTTGACCATATAGCACTCACAATGAGTAAAAGGTGAAACCAATACACCCGACCCGCGTGTGGCGACCCAGCCCAGTCCGCAGGTGCTAGGAAACCCTCAGCCTGGTTCCAGTGACGGGGGACTGAGCTGCGGAGGGTGGCCCAGTCCTCGGCTCCCAGGAAACCCTCGGCCTGGTTCCAGTGAGTGGGGCCTGGGTTGCAGAGGGTGGCCGGTTTGCTCACTTATAGCCGGGCTCCACCTGCTCGCCCAGCTCCAGCGCCCGCTCCCACATGGTGGTGCTGATGGCAGCCTCCAGCGTCAGGTCCAGAGTCTTCACCCAGTGCACGTTCATAGGGTGCAGCAGCGGCCGCTGCCGCTCCAGACACCGCACGCACGTGTCGTAGTCTGCCGGACACCAGTTATACACGTGTCGGAGTCTGCCGGATACCACTTAAACACGAATCGTAGTCTGCCGGACACCAGCTAAACACGTGTCGTAGTCTGCCGGACACCAGTTAAACACGTGTCGTAGTCTGCCGGACACCAGCTAAACACGTGTCGTAGTCTGCCGGACACCAGTTAAACACGTGCCGTAGTCTGCCGGACACGAGTTAAACACGTGTCGTAGTCTGCCGGACACCAGCTAAACACGTCGTAGTCTGCCGGACACCAGTTAAACACGTGTCGTAGTCTGCCGGACACCAGTTAAACACGAGTCGTAGTCTGCCGGACATCAGCTAAACACGTCGTAGTCTGCCGGACATCAGCTAAACACGAGTCGTAGTCTGTCAGACATCAGTTACACACGTGTCGTAGTCTGCCGGACACCAGCTAAACACGAGTCGTAGTCTGCCGGACACCAGCTAAACACATGTCGTAGTCTGTCAGACATCAGTTACACACGTGTCGTAGTCTGCTGGACACCAGCTAAACACGTGTAGTAGTCTGCCGGACACCAGCTAAACACGAGTCGTAGTCTGCCGGGCACCAGTTAAGCACGAGTCGTAGTCTGCCGGACACCAGCTAAACACGAGTCATAGACTGCCGGACACCAGCTAAACACGTCGTAGTCTGCCGGACACCAGCTAAACACATGTCGTAGTCTGTCAGACATCAGTTAAACACGTGTCGTAGTCTGCCGGACACCAGCTAAACACATGTCGTAGTCTGCCAGACATCAGTTACACACGTGTCGTAGTCTGCCAGACACCACTTAAACACGTGACGTAGTCTGCCGGACACCACTCTAACGCGATTCGTAGTTTGCCGGACACCACCCATCCATGCGTCGCAGTCTGTCGGAACCGCTAACACACGTGACATCTGTCGAACACCAGTTACCCCAGATACACGAGCAGCCTCGGTAACAAGGTCCTCGGAACGTACCAGCGCGTCCAAGCGAAACATGGTGCGGCCCAAATAAAGTGGCGACGCTGAAGGTACCGTTGGAAGAAGCAAACCCATTTTAATTGGATAACACATTCACGTAAGCTCATAAAATTATTTTTCTGCCGATTCTAAAAATAACTTATCGTCAAATCACTGATATCAAATGGAAATTGTCTTTTAAATAAATAAATAAAATAAAATGTTACGGACAGCCTCCCAGGACCTTCTAGGACCTAGTGGCAGAACGGCACAAGATAGCCGCGTACATGAGTCGATTAGGCCATTCCCGCGGTCGGTACCGTCCTGCTGCTCAGTGCTCATCCATCTAGGGTGAGCAGCACGCGTGTCCTATTCTGTTGTACCTGTTTACACAAATGTAATCTGCTGGACCCGTTTACACAAAATCGATGTCTGTCGGACTCACACACGTGGCGTAGTCTGTCGGACACCGCTCACACACGTGTACTTACACTTACACACATGTCGTAGTCTGTCGGACTCACACGTGGCGTAGTCTGTCGGACACCGCTCACACACGTGTACTTACACTTACACACATGTCGTAGTCTGTCGGACTCACTTACACAAGTGGCGTAGTCTGTTGGACCCACTTACACACGTGTACTTACACTTACACACATGTCGTAGTCTGTCGGACTCACACAAGTGGCGTAGTCTGTTGGACCCACTTACACACGTGTACTTACACTTACACACATGTCGTAGTCTGTCGGACTCACTTACATAAGTGGCGTAGTCTGTTGGACCCACTTACACACGTGTCGTAGTTTGTCGTACCCACTAAAATTATACACCTACTGCACTCGTCCGATGTCCTCAGCAAAGTAAAAACTTTGTAGCATTATGTAATACCGAAGTCTGTACCAATAAATCTAGACATGCTACTTCCTGTTTCACATACGGAAAATGCGTGACAGAATATAGCGCATCAAGCTTGGGTGGTGCAAGTCAGAATATAGCGCATCAAGCTTGGGTGGTGCAAGTCAGAATATAGCGCATCAAGCTTGGGTGGTGCAAGTCAGAATATAGCGCATCAAGCTTGGGTGGTGCAAGTCAGAATATAGCGCATCAAGCTTGGGTGGTGCAAGTCAGAATATAGTGCATCAAGCTTGGGTGGTGCAAGTCAGAATATAGCGCATCAAGCTTGGGTGGTGCAAGTCAGAATATAGCGCATCAAGCTTGGGTGGTGCAAGTCAGAATATAGCGCATCAAGCTTGGGTGGTGCAAGTCAGAATATAGCGCATCAAGATTGGGTGGTGCAAGTCAGAATAAGCGCATCAAGATTGGGTGGTGCAAATGTAGTTATTCAGGAATGACCAGCTGTCGATGTGAGACCCGCCATCGCCTTTGCGGATGACCGTAGGAAGAATACGCACGTCAATCAATCTGACACCGCACATACGTGATCAAGGGGGACACCAGGCACGCAAGTAGTCGCTCGGACTCCACGCGCACATGCATTTCGTCGGACGCCAGGTACAGCCGGTTCCACACTGATTGGTGGGCTCAGTTGTTTTAAGAAATATATTTAAAGCGATTACACTTCTCATAAAAGGTTACGTCTTTAGTAGTGTATTTTGACCAGATCTTGAAATGTGGGACCCTGCAAACTGGACGAGACGTCAATTTGGAAAATTATGAACAAAAAACTATTTTCGCCCATCCCGATTATTTTCTGTTTTTTTTCAATAACTTCCGAAGGTTGCACCTGATCAAGAATTTTTGCACGTCAGGCCGTGCATCCGGTTAAAATGCAGCAGGAGGGGCAACAATTATGTCGGCAGGGACCATCACTTAGGAGGTATTTCACAAAAATGACCGCGGCCGGATACCTCCAATACCTACCAATCAGTATGGAACCGGCTGTACACGTGCGGGCTGCACAATTACGTAGTGGAACGCCAAGCGCATGTATTTTGCCGGACAACAGGAATGAGTACCATTGTCTCCCCGACATACAGCACAGCTACGAATATTTAGCACATATCATCGAAGTTTTATTTCACCAACTTAGGAAGCCGAAGACCTCTACCGCCGTCGACGAAACCTCGTATACCCACGAATGACAATTCCAGTCCCTGAATACACCAGCAGCGCTAGTCAGCGTCCCCGGGCTCGAGCGCGCCGGGCGGTGCTCACAGACGGTGTTGTCCTGCGCGATCTCGCGGGCCGTCTGGGAGAGCTGCTCCAGCTGCTGCCGTACGTCCGGGGGAAGTCCTGGTACCGGCAGTGGGGGCACCGCAGCTGCCCCTCGTCAGCAGCAGGCAGCGGCACCACCACCGGCGCAGGACAGTCCCGCGTGCCTGCGGACAGGGCAGACCACAACTTCAAACAGGCTCGTCCCATCGACAGACACAGGCGTGTCAGACAGGCTCGGCCCATCGGCAGATACAGGCGTGTCAGACAGGCTCGTCCCATCGACAGACACAGGCGTGTCAGACAGGCTCGGCTCATCGGCAGACACAGGCGTGTCAGACAGGCTCGTCCCATCGACAGACACAGGCGTGTCAGACAGGCTCGGCCCATCGGCAGACACATCCGTGCCTGACAGGCTCAGGTCATCGACAGACACATCCGTGTCAGACAGGCTCAGCTCAACAGACACAGGCGTGTCAGACAGGCTTGGCTCATCGACAGACACAGGCGTGTCAGACAGGCTCAGCTCATCGGCAGATACAGGCGTGTCAGACAGGCTCGTCCCATCGACAGACACAGGCGTGTCAGACAGGCTCGGCTCATCGGCAGACACAGGCGTGTCAGACAGGCTCGGTTCATCGGCAAATACAGGCGTGTCAGACAGGCTCGTCCCATCGACAGACACAGGCGTGTCAGACAGGCTCGTCCCATCGACAGACACAGGCGTGTCAGACAGGCTCGGCGCATCGGCAGATACAGGCGTGTCAGACAGGCTCGGCGCATCGACAGACACATCCGTGTCAGACAGGCTCAGGTCATCGACAGACACATCCGTGTCAGACAGGCTCAGCTCAATAGACACAGGCGTGTCAGACAGGCTCAGCTCAATAAGACACAGGCGTGTCAGACAGGCTCGGCCCATCGACGGACACATCCGTGTCAGACAGGCTCAGCTCAATAGACACAGGCGTGTCAGACAGGCTCGGCCCATCGACGGACACATCCGTGTCAGACAGGCTCGGTCCACCGGCAGACACAGGCTTGTCAGACAGGCTCAGCTAATCAACAGACACATCCGTGTCAGACAGGCTCAGGTCATCAACATACACATCCGTGTCAGACAGGCTCAGCTCAACAGACACAGGCGTGTCAGACAGGCTCGGCTCATCGGCAGATACAGGCGTGTCAGACAGGCTCGTCCCATCGACAGACACAGGCGTGTCAGACAGGCTCGTCCCATCGACAGACACAGGCGTGTCAGACAGGCTCGGCCTATCGACAGACACAGGCGTGTCAGACGGGCTCAGCTCAGCGTCATCAACACCAAATTGTGGGCGAATGGCATGAGCTCCATGCATTTCCAAAATGCCTTTCACACCTACAAACTACACGAAAACAAACGGAAAATAGTTATCTAATCAAATATATTCTACGGCGTTAACGCCCAGATATTGTACACACCACCTCCTTTTCTACAAACTACCAAACCGAACAAGTATTCCATCTTAAGAATGCCCAAATATCAACAGGGGACTCCAACACCAGACTCCTCTCCAACAGCCCCTCTTCGAAAGTCGCGGAACCGCAGCGCAGGGTCCATTCCAGCTAAACCCGCCACCTCCGCAGTCCCGTCCAGCAGCGGAGGGCCTATTTAACTCCACCCCAGTCAGCAGCGGATCCAGGACATCATTTGAGGGGGAGCAGGGAGGGGGGCTAGGGGCTCAAACCGTCCCAGCCATTACTTCGAACACCCTCTATCCATGCGGTTGCCATAGGTACTCTGAATTTCGGAGGGGGGGTATGGTGAGACCCTGTAGCCCTCTGGCACCCGCCCGCGCCCAGTTTCCGTACCGCAGCGAAGAGCCCGCTCCAGTCCAGTCAGTTCGGTGCCGGTGCAGCGGGGGCAGTCGCAGTCGAAGAAGTAGCCGGCTCGCAGCTCCCGCCGGCGCGACTGCCGGTCCGCCAGAGAGTCGATGTAGCAAATCCGCACCTGCCGGCCAATCACAGCTAAGACGCACGCCGCCCTCCAGCACAGCTGAGACGCACGCCACCCTCCAGCACCGCTGGGACGCACGCCGCCCTCCAGCACTGTTGAGACGCACGCCGCCCTCCAGCACTGCTGAGACGCACACCGCCCTCCGGCACTGCTGAGACGCACGCCGCCCTCCAGCACTGCTGAGACGCACGCCGCCCTCCAGCACCGCTGAGACGCACGCCGCCCTCCGGCACAGCTGGGACGCACGCCGCCCTCCAGCACTGTTGAGACGCACGCCGCCCTCCGGCACAGCTGAGACGCACGCCGCCCTCCAGCACTGCTGAGACGCACGCCACCCTCCAGCACAGCTGATACCAGTGTCCCAAAACCTGGGGTGCTGGGTGCAGAACGACACCCAGTCAAGCAGAATTTTCCACTCACTTTTATATTCTTTTTGCTGAATTTTCCACTCAATTCCAACAATACTACTTACTACTATTGAATTTTACTCAACAATACTTACTACAAAGGCCAGTTCCATTGCCTCCTCTACCAACGTCCACTGGAAAAAGAGAGCAGTAGAATCGACTAGAAGATCGCCAAATTAACTCGGCTTTTATGGGCTTCTTTCGCTTTTCTGGAAGAAAATCTGGCGATTTCTATTTTTCTGGCCAATTATACCTGGCATCCTTTTCTCCACCGATTTCAGTGGAACAACTGAATCGAAATTCTGGCGCGGGCAAGACGCTCAGTGCCCCCCGCCCCACCGGAGAAAGTTCCAATGGGTGAACACCGCCACTAAATTCCACCACTCACAAAATTGGTGAGTGGAAAATTAGACACCCTAGCCTTGTGTTGCCAAAAAAATGAGCTGACCGCTTTGAAAGATATATTTCTGGAAAGCAGTTTATCTGTGCACATGATTTCTAGGCTTACGTCCTTGAAAAACTGTTTTTGCATTTCTGGTACCGAGAATAGTGAAAAACCATTTTTGATCATATTGTTGTTAAAAGCAATTATCTTGAAATTTTTGTGCTAAGCAGCATATTTTTTTTACATTGTATGGTAGAAAATTGACCATTTATTGCGAAGAAAATATTTTGTATCCATATCAGCCCTTCATTGCTGCGTCCACGCCCTGTGACACCCAAATCCACTCACGACACCCTACGACACCCTAGGCATAAATACCCTGATATTTAAGTTGAACTGAAAGTGTACGGTACTTTATTACATTGAAACTCTACATTTTCATTAAATGATTTTTTTTGGGCAACAAGACTGCATCCAGTTACCCTTGAAACATCGGCACTTTTTTGTATGGCTGGTCTACGGCGTGGACTTACCAAATCGCCGTCTTTACATCTAGTAAATAAAAGCGGCATCTTTAGGCTTTTTGAAAGCCCGCTTTCTTATTCGTTATCGACAAAACATTATTAGTCTTCCTCTTGGGGTGCTTTTAGTTGTATAGTTTTCTAGTCTATAAGGATTTAGAAAATTAATTTAGAGCAATTTTTGAAATGCAAATTATGTGGCTCATGCGACCAGCAAGCGGCAGGCGATCAGAAATTTAAAGTAGTAGTCGCTCTGCCGCTGTCGCAACCCGCCGCGCCTGGCTGATTGTAGACGAAAGGAAAAAACAACAGAAAGAAAGCTGTAGTTTCGATTAGAATGATAGAAAGCAGCATATTCATATGAAGGTGAGTGGATATGTGAAGAAGAGCAGGGGAATTGACAGGCAAAGAAAAGAAACTTTTAGCAAGAGTCTGGAAGAGTTTATTGCCATGAAAGAAAGTTTGTAGTTTCGTCTGGGTTAGTTAAGTGTAAACTAAGGCTCTACTGGGCCCTAGCATAGGTGTATGCGAGGTGCAGTGATTGAGGTCAGAAGTGGCCTCCAAAATTCCGATAACTATAGATATAGGAGGGGCGTTGTCCCGGACAGAAGAACTGTACAGTGTGTGGTTAGATAATTAATTTTGACACTAGGTATTGCATGAAAAAATCCCTTTTCATTTTTCATCACCTGCCGGTCTCGGAGCCCCCCTCTGCAGAGTTGGTCTAAGGTGGCCCCCGATATTTCGTCTCAGGGGCCCTCAGGGTCCCAGGAGCTGGTCGTGTGGGAGAGGAGAGGAGGGGCACAAGAGTTGGTCTAGGGAAGCCCCCCAAGAGTTTATCTTCATCCCACAAATGTTAGTCTTTGTGGCTCCCAGAGTTCTTTCCCCCGAGGGTTGGTCTCAGAGGCCCCCAAAATGTTTTTTATTTGTGGCAATTCACCAATTCCTTAAAAATTGGAGACTGCATCAGGGGTTTCAGTTGGTAAATATTTACCTGCTTAACCCAAATTTTTCACATGGTAATGGTCAAACAATGCAGCTTGGGGACGATTTAAAATATTTACTTTGAGAAGATTAAAGGAAATATCCATCCCTCAGTTCAAACAAGAGCTCTGATAGTTTACCACCTGAGTACCCAAATTGGAAAATTTTTTCTCCGCCATACATTTTGAGGGGAATTTTCCACTCACTCGCCATACATTCCGAGCTGAATTTTCCACTCGACACCCTAGCGCAAAACCTATTTTGGGTCACTGGCTGATACGCACGCCGCCCTCCAGCACTGCTGAGACGCACGCCGCCCTCCAGCACTGCTGAGACGCACGCCACCCTCCAGCACAGCTGATACGCACGCCGCCCTCCAGCACTGCTGAGACGCACGCCGCCCTCCAGCACTGCTGAGACGCACGCCGCCCTCCGGCACTGCTGAGACGCACGCCGCCCTCCAGCACTGCTGAGACGCACGCCGCCCTCCAGCACTGCTCCACCGCTCAAACAACTGCTGAGACGCACGCCGCTCCACCGCTCAAACAACATAACTGCTCGGCAGCGTCTCGTGCTGAAATGAAATTTAACTGAGTGTGTGTAAAATTCGTCCTTCCTTACGACGTGAGTTTGTATCGCGTCGCTGCGTCTTTCCATCGGGGTAGTTTGCATCATGAAATAATCGGAAATCGGTCCCATAAACATGTGCAGCCTTCAACAGAGAAATCATTATTTGAGTGTAATATTTACCCTTACTTACCCTTACACACTCTCCCGTCATCAGATATTTAAAATACTTCAGCCACCTGTCCCTATCTCATGTACTGGAAATACTACACGTCACATTATGTACTGACCTTTTCTATGACAAGAGTTTACTATAGTTGGTACATCCTTTGGAATATCAGCCGGTGTTTTTTCTTTGTCGTTGGTAGGGCGGAAAAAATCGCCCTTGATTCGACTGGAGTGTTAATAAAACGGAAATAGCGGATTGGAATAATCCCACAAACGTGTCTTAGCATTGCTCCAGGCTGTGAGATGGCACGCACACACACTCCACGGCAGGGAGGGGCGCTGACCTTGTCCCAGGTGAAGGCCGGCATGTCCTCGAGGGCCCGGATGGCGATGGTGCGGCCCGAGAAGGTGGCCGCCGCGTTGGGCTCGCACGAGTGGTCGATGATGGACGGCGCCAGGTACACCCCCACCGCGATCGGCGACATCTCGCCGTCCAGTATGTTGAAGCAGTTGACACAGATCTGCGCAGAGCGGAAAAGTCAGCCACACCACGCCCCCACGAGAGCGGCAGACAAAGGGTAATTAGGGGGAGTTCCGGGAGGTCCAGAGGCCGGTAGGACTGGGGGGGGGCTGAGAAAGGGATGACACAGAAGTCGCGGGGCCGCAGGATAAGGTAGGGCTACCGTATGAATGAAGGGCTTAGCATTTGTGCTGACGCTAGAATCTCGTAGTCTTATGATCGAATTAATGCTGACACTTGAATTTTGAGATACTTCTGACGCCATAAAGCAATGTCATAGAGGATGCGTCAATAAACCTTTCGATCACGAAAAGCTGATAAGACACACAGCTCTTACCGACAAGAGTTATAGCTGTGTAGGTATTTGCCTTAGATTAAGCTGCATCCGAAATTTTAGTATGTGGGTAAAAGTGCCATAAAAGCTCCGAAGTAAATCAGTGGCGCATTCACATAAGAGGTCATATCCTTCCAGAAGGGGCTCAGCTCAGGTTATTTCCTACTTATCATGCATAAGTCAACATACGGTAACTGTCACAATAAATACGTTTTACAAGCGGCCCCCACATCCAGATATCAGACAACTGCAGTCCCAATACTCGGCCGTACATCCCCAGACATCAGACAACTCCAGTCCCAATACCCGGCCGTACATCCCAGACATCAGACAAATACAGTCCCAATACTCGGCCGTACATTCCCAGACATCAGACAACTCCAGTCCCAATACCCGGCCGTACATCCCAGACATCAGACAACTCCAGTCCCAATACCCGGCCGTACATCCCAGACATCAGACAAATGCAGTCCCAATACCCGGCCGTACATCCCAGACATCAGACAGCTCCAGTCCCAATACCCGGCCGTACATCCCCAGACATCAGACAAATGCAGTCCCAATACCCGGCCGTACATCCCCAGACATCAGACAAATGCAGTCCCAATACTCGGCCGTACATCCCCAGACATCAGACAAATGCAGTCCCAATACCCGGCCGTACATCCCAGACATCAGACAGCTCCAGTCCCAATACCCGGCCGTACATCCCCAGACATCAGACAAATGCAGTCCCAATACCCGGCCGTACATCCCCAGACATCAGACAAATGCAGTCCCAATACTCGGCCGTACATCCCAGACATCAGACAACTCCAGTCCCAATACCCGGCCGTACATCTCCAGACATCAGACAACTCCAGTCCCAATACCCGGCCGTACATTCCAGACATCAGACAACTGCAGTCCCAATACTCGGCCGTACATCCCAGACATCAGACAACTGCAGTCCCAATACTCGGCCGTACATCCCAGACATCAGACAGCTCCAGTCCCAATACCCGTCCGTACATCCCAGACATCAGACAAATGCAGTCCCAATACCCGGCCGTACATCCCAGACATCAGACAACAGCAGTCCCAATACCCGGCCGTACATCCCAGACATCAGACAAATGCAGTCCCAATACCCGGCCGTACATCCCCAGACATCAGACAAATGCAGTCCCAATACCCGGCCGTACATCCCCAGACATCAGACAAATGCAGTCCCAACACTCGGCCGTACATCCCAGACATCAGACAAATACAGTCCCAATACCCGGCCGTACATCCCAGACATCAGACAACTCCAGTCCCAATACCCGGCCGTACATCCCCAGACATCAGACAACTGCAGTCCCAATACCCGGCCGTACATCCCCAGACATCAGACAAATGCAGTCCCAATACCCGGCCGTACATCCCAGACATCAGACAAATGCAGTCCCAATACCCGGCCGTACATCCCAGGCATCAGACAAATGCAGTCCCAATACCCGGCCGTACATCCCAGGCATCAGACAAATGCAGTCCCAATACCCGGCCGTACATCCCCAGACATCAGACAAATGCAGTCCCAATACTCGGCCGTACATCCCAGACATCAGACAGCTCCAGTCCCAATACCCGGCCGTACATCCCAGACATCAGACAAATGCAGTCCCAATACCCGGCCGTACATCCCAGGCATCAGACAAATGCAGTCCCAATGCCCGGCCGTACATCCCAGACATCAGACAAATGCAGTCCCAATACCCGGCCGTACATCCCAGACATCAGACAACTCCAGTCCCAATACCCGGCCGTACATCCCAGACATCAGACAAATGCAGTCCCAATACCCGGCCGTACATCCCCAGACATCAGACAAATGCAGTCCCAATACTCGGCCGTACATCCCAGACATCAGACAACTGCAGTCCCAATACTCGGCCGTACATCCCAGACATCGGACAGCTCCAGTCCCAATACCCGGCCGTACATCCCAGACATCAGACAAATGCAGTCCCAATACCCGGCCGTACATCCCAGACATCAGACAACAGCAGTCCCAATACCCGGCCGTACATCCCCAGACATCAGACAAATGCAGTCCCAATACCCGGCCGTACATCCCCAGACATCAGACAAATGCAGTCCCAATACTCGGCCGTACATCCCCAGACATCAGACAAATGCAGTCCCAATACCCGGCCGTACATCCCAGACATCAGACAAATGCAGTCCCAATACCCGGCCGTACATCCCCAGACATCAGACAACTGCAGTCCCAATACTCGGCCGTACATCCCAGACATCAGACAACTCCATTCCCAATACCCGGCCGTACATCCCAGACATCAGACAAATACAGTCCCAATACCCGGCCGTACATCCCAGACATCAGACAACTCCAGTCCCAATACCCGGCCGTACATCCCCAGACATCAGACAACTGCAGTCCCAATACCCGGCCGTACATCCCCAGACATCAGACAAATGCAGTCCCAATACCCGGCCGTACATCCCAGACATCAGACAAATGCAGTCCCAATACCCGGCCGTACATCCCAGGCATCAGACAAATGCAGTCCCAATACCCGGCCGTACATCCCAGGCATCAGACAAATGCAGTCCCAATACCCGGCCGTACATCCCCAGACATCAGACAAATGCAGTCCCAATACTCGGCCGTACATCCCAGACATCAGACAGCTCCAGTCCCAATACCCGGCCGTACATCCCAGACATCAGACAAATGCAGTCCCAATACCCGGCCGTACATCCCAGGCATCAGACAAATGCAGTCCCAATGCCCGGCCGTACATCCCAGACATCAGACAAATGCAGTCCCAATACCCGGCCGTACATCCCAGACATCAGACAACTCCAGTCCCAATACCCGGCCGTACATCCCAGACATCAGACAAATGCAGTCCCAATACCCGGCCGTACATCCCCAGACATCAGACAAATGCAGTCCCAATACTCGGCCGTACATCCCAGACATCAGACAGCTCCAGTCCCAATACCCGGCCGTACATCCCAGACATCAGACAAATGCAGTCCCAATACCCGGCCGTACATCCCAGACATCAGACAACTGCAGTCCCAATACCCGGCCGTACATCCCAGACATCAGACAACTCCAGTCCCAATACCCGGCCGTACATCCCAGACATCAGACAAATGCAGTCCCAATACCCGGCCGTACATCCCAGACATCAGACAAATGCAGTCCCAATACTCGGCCGTACATCCCCAGACATCAGACAACTGCAGTCCCAATACTCGGCCGTACATCCCAGACATCAGACAACTCCAGTCCCAATACCCGGCCGTACATCCCAGACATCAGACAAATACAGTCCCAATACTCGGCCGTACATCCCAGACATCAGACAGCTCCAGTCCCAATACCCGGCCGTACATCCCAGACATCAGACAAATACAGTCCCAATACTCGGCCGTACATCCCAGACATCAGACAAATGCAGTCCCAATACCCGGCCGTACATCCCAGACATCAGACAACAGCAGTCCCAATACCCGGCCGTACATCCCCAGACATCAGACAAATGCAGTCCCAATACCCGGCCGTACATCCCCAGACATCAGACAAATGCAGTCCCAATACTCGGCCGTACATCCCCAGACATCAGACAAATGCAGTCCCAATACTCGGCCGTACATCCCCAGACATCAGACAAATGCAGTCCCAATACTCGGCCGTACATCCCCAGACATCAGACAAATGCAGTCCCAATACTCGGCCGTACATCCCAGACATCAGACAACTCCAGTCCCAATACTCGGCCGTACATCCCCAGACATCAGACAAATGCAGTCCCAATACTCGGCCGTACATCCCAGACATCAGACAGCTCCAGTCCCAATACCCGGCCGTACATCCCAGACATCAGACAAATGCAGTCCCAATACCCGGCCGTACATCCCAGACATCAGACAACTGCAGTCCCAATACCCGGCCGTACATCCCAGACATCAGACAACTCCAGTCCCAATACCCGGCCGTACATCCCAGACATCAGACAAATGCAGTCCCAATACTCGGCCGTACATTCCCAGACATCAGACAAATGCAGTCCCAATACTTGGCCGTACATCCCAGACATCAGACAACAGCAGTCCCAATACCCGGTCGTACATCCCAGACATCAGACAAATGCAGTCCTAATACTCGGCCGTACATCCCCAGACATCAGACAACAGCAGTCCCAATACCCCGCCGTACATCCCAGACATCAGACAACTCCAGTCCCAATACCCGGCCGTACATCCCAGACATCAGACAAATGCAGTCCCAATACTCGGCCGTACATCCCCAGACATCAGACAACAGCAGTCCCAACACTCGGCCGTACATCCCAGACATCAGACAACTGCAGTCCCAATACCCGGCCGTACATCCCAGACATCAGACAAATGCAGTCCCAATACTCGGCCGTACATCCCAGACATCAGACAAATGCAGTCCCAATACCCGGCCGTACATCCCAGGCATCAGACAAATGCAGTCCCAATACCCGGCCGTACATCCCCAGACATCAGACAAATGCAGTCCCAATACCCGGCCGTACATCCCCAGGCATCAGACAAATGCAGTCCCAATACCCGGCCGTACATCCCCAGACATCAGACAAATGCAGTCCCAATACTCGGCCGTACATCCCAGACATCAGACAGCTCCAGTCCCAATACCCGGCCGTACATCCCAGACATCAGACAAATGCAGTCCCAATACCCGGCCGTACATCCCAGGCATCAGACAAATGCAGTCCCAATACCCGGCCGTACATCCCAGACATCAGACAAATGCAGTCCCAATACCCGGCCGTACATCCCAGACATCAGACAACTCCAGTCCCAATACCCGGCCGTACATCCCAGACATCAGACAAATGCAGTCCCAATACCCGGCCGTACATCCCCAGACATCAGACAAATGCAGTCCCAATACTCGGCCGTACATCCCAGACATCAGACAGCTCCAGTCCCAATACCCGGCCGTACATCCCAGACATCAGACAAATGCAGTCCCAATACCCGGCCGTACATCCCAGACATCAGACAACTGCAGTCCCAATACCCAGCCGTACATCCCAGACATCAGACAACTCCAGTCCCAATACCCGGCCGTACATCCCAGACATCAGACAAATGCAGTCCCAATACCCGGCCGTACATCCCAGACATCAGACAAATGCAGTCCCAATACTCGGCCGTACATCCCCAGACATCAGACAACTGCAGTCCCAATACTCGGCCGTACATCCCAGACATCAGACAACTCCAGTCCCAATACCCGGCCGTACATCCCAGACATCAGACAACTGCAGTCCCAATACCCGGCCGTAATCCCCAGACATCAGACAACTGCAGTCCCAATACTGGGCCGTAATCCCCAGACATCAGACAACAGCCGTCCCAATCCAGCACTGGGCTCACCCGGCCGTACATGCCGGTCAGCTCGCACATGTTGGGGAAGCCGTCGTCACCCAGGAAGGAGCGAAGCACTACCGCCAGAGACGTCACGTGCTCCATCCGTGCCGGCGTCGCCTTGATGTCCTTGTAGTGCGACATGAGGTCTTTGAAGGCGCGCTGGCGCGTGTCGCTGATCCGCTCCGAGATGCGCTCGCCGCCGTGCTGCAGAACAGAGCGGGCGGCGGTGCTGAAAGTGGCGCGGGTCATACCTGCAGGCGTCACAAGGACAGGGCTATTGGACGAGATGCCACACAGATGGATCACACAGCACGGTCGTGGTGCTAGAATATACTCATTTTAGGTACATAAAGTAGAAAACGAGCTAAAGATTAGCCAACAGCCTTAGATGCAACAAGGTTTCCATCTGTTCTATTGCCACACGGTTTCTTATTTTTCAACTCCCTCTACCAACAGCTGCAAATTACTTTCCCTGCGCCACCCGACCAAACATCATTCCATATGCATCTAATAATTGAGAACAACACGTTAACGTCTCAAACGTACTCTACCGGTTTTGAACCCTCTGCTGAAACATAATATTATAATAAAAATAATATAAATAATATATGGTTCGGTGCGTACCAGTCCAAAACAGACGAGTCCCAGTTTGACTTTGTCCCGCTGACGGCGTTCACTCCCCAGTTTGACTCTGTCCCGCTGACGGCGTTCACTCCCAGTTTGACTCTGTCGCGCTGACGGCGTTCTCTCCCAGTTTGACTCTGTCCCGCTGACGGCGTTCTCTCCCCAGTTTGACTCTGTCCCGCTGACGGCGTTCACCCCGAGTTTGACTCTGTCCCGCTACAGTGCTCACCCTGAGTTTAACGATGAGCCGTGCCAGCAGCAGAGCGGTGTCCGGCGGCCGCCGTGGAGTCACAGCCTTCAGACGCCTGCACTCGAACCTGCCACACACCTAACGGGTCTGAGGCACTGATCACTGTCCCACACGTGACGGGTCTGAGGCACGGGTCACTGCCGCACACGTAACGGGTCTGAGGCACTGGTCACTGTCCCACACGTAACGGGTCTGAGGCACTGATCACTGCCGCACACCTAACGGGTCTGAGGCACGGGTCACTGCCGCACACGTAACGGGTCTGAGGCACTGGTCACTGTCCCACACGTAACGGGTCTGAGGCACGGGTCACTGCCGCACACCTAACGGGTCTGAGGCACGGGTCACTGCCGCACACGTAACGGGTCTGAGGCACGGGTCACTGCCGCACACCTAACGGGTCTGAGGCACGGGTCACTGCCGCACACCTAACGGGTCTGAGGCACGGGTCACTGCCGCACACCTAACGGGTCTGAGGCACGGGTCACTGCCGCACACGTAACGGGTCTGAGGCACTGGTCACTGCCGCACACGTGACGGGTCTGAGGCACGGGTCACTGTCCCACACGTAACGGGTCTGAGGCACGGGTCATTGCCGCACACCTAACGGGTCTGAGGCACGGGTCACTGCCGCACGCGTAACGGGTCTGAGGCACGGGTCACTGCCGCACACCTAACGGGTCTGAGGCACGGGTCACTGCCGCACGCGTAACGGGTCTGAGGCACGGGTCACTGCCGCACACGTAACGGGTCTGAGGCACGGGTCACTGCCCCCACGTAACGGGTCTGAGGCACGGGTCATTGCCGCACACGTGACAGGCCTGAGGCACCGGTCACTGCCGACCTCCATCTATATACTGTGGGGAGCAGCACACGGCACTGTCGGTACGAACGTCTCACACTCTACAGATCAGAGTGTGGGATTCTCCCAACGGAAGTTCATCCCAGTCGGCTCCATCGAAGATGAAAACTTGTCAGTGGAAGTATGTCATGTCGCTGCTCCACCATATCTATCAGGCAGGGGAAAATGATATAAAAATATATAATATAATAACAAATAAGATATTAAATAAATAATACCAGGTACTGATGAACATCTTTCAGCAACCATTTCGCTCGAGTTTGGGCAATATGGTTGGGGGCATTGGTTTGCATTTAGTGTTGATAATATAATAAACAGGTGAAAGTGACAGAAAAAATGTGTACGAGAATGACTTTTCCTTTCAGTGAATTTACCATCTCCATTTCAGCGATAAGTCGCTGCCTGAGGTAAATTCGAGACATTATTACATGTAATAATTAATTAATAAGTGCCAGTGTGGAAAATGAAACGAGTTGCAAACCAAGGGCGAGAATCTAACATGCAAAAAGGGAGGCGCTGACAATTACCTGTGGTACTCGGTCCACGCCTTTCTCTGGCACTCCCTGTTGCAGAAGTAGAACACCTGACATCCCGAACATCGCTGCAGACTCACAGCCCTGCCAACAACAACATCGGAGGACCCAGTCAACATACACAGCGGAAGGTAGCCAGCAATACACTACTGGCAGTCCCATTCTCGCGGCGGCCCCTCACTCCTCAGGTAAATCAAAACAACACAGCGAGACCTAGTCAACACTTAACTATGGAGTAAGCAATATAAAAAGAAAGAACAATACTGATAGCGTCATCATGGCAACGGCACCTCACTCCTGCCGGACCACAGTTGCAAACGAACAGTCAACAAACGAATCTCAGAAACAGCAACTCGCATCATGGGACAGCTGTCACACCCACCAAGTCCACAACACAGCACCGACCCGCCCACCTTTCCAGGCAGTAGCAGCAGCGGTCCCGTACACAGACGTCTTTGAGGAGATAGACGAAGGGCTCGGAGGACAGCAGCAGCTGGCCGCGGCGCACGCGCGGCTTGCTGGCCGAGCGCAGCACGCAGCGTCCGCCGCGGGGCAGCGCCTCCGGCATCACGGCACCCGGGTCACAGCCTCTGCAACAGAAACGCACCGGTCCAGCCTCCTCTCACAGCGACACCTCAACGCAGTGCGCGTCTGACGTCTGTCCACACGGGCGGCGGGGAGGGCAGCGTCTGCGTCGCCAGCCCCGAGCGGCACCTACACACCGGCCAGAGGTCGGACCATGAACGCCAGCTGGACCCAGTCCACCGGCTGTCATGTGGTGACAGCCACTGTCAGTGGCGCCCCAAACCCATCTGAGAGCTCCGAGCTGACTGGGCAGGACGGGTGACAGCTGCGGACGGCGCCAGATCTCCGGCCACAGTGAACACGACGGGGCTCATTTCACAGGAGAACCCGTCGTCGACAACAAGAGAAACACGATAGAGTTGTATTTCATCACTCAGTACCGGATCATTCGATATTAAGGGTTAAAGAGAAACCCCCGCCACATTTGACATGCTTGGTCACTGTCTTTGTTCCTTTTCGCAGATTTCCTCCGAGTTTCACGTCCAGGTCAACACACGTACGGTCACGGGGCTTGGTGACCTTACCTGAAACAATCCGGGGAACATGGGAATCAGGAAATCTGTCAAATTTTGTTTTGGGGAGTAAGAGAATTGCAGAGCCCTACTGCCAACCCTTTTTGAGAAATCCCAAAAAGAAGACGAGTAGTGGGCAGATTTTGCCCCTCACAGAAATGGGGTTACATAGAGCACCCATGAAGCACTGTTGTATTAGTTGCTGGCATGCTCTACGCTTCTGACAACTCAGTTCGAACTAGGGACCAGACATTCATTTTAAATAGAAAGTAGAAACCATCACTAAAGAGTGTAGGCGAGACCAGTCTGCAAAATATGACCACTTTAGACGACTTCTATGAGATCTTGTTGGAGTAGCCGTTTGATAAATTTATTACTTCTGTCAGCATGCTCAGCCTTTGGGGAAATGGGAGGGCTGTAAAGGTAGAAAAATATCTGAGGCAAAGTATGTTAAAAATTAAGCTGATTTTACAGGAAGTAAATCTGCTGTGACTCTTTTCAAACAACCAAGAACAGAGGCCTCTAGTCAGAGGGAACCATTTTGGCCATTTCTATAACCATTTCCCAAAGGCCCATCTTTTCCTTTCAAGCTTGCGGTATTTATACTTACCGCAAGCTTGAAAGGAAAACGTGGGCTAGGGAGTGGTGTAGTGGATAACATTTCGACCCGGAAATCCGGTGAACTGGGTTCAAATCCCAAGTTGGGAACAATTTTCCAAAGCTGCAAAAATATAATAGCCAATAGGGAGCAATCATTGTTGGTGATACAAAAACATATTGGCATGAAAATGTCCCACCAGAAAAACCGTTGGTCAATTAAGCATACATATTGTAGTTTGTACCATATGTATTACGTTTAGAGGGTCTTTATCAGGCACACCTTGGTGCCTGGCTTACCCGATCTAGTCTGATTCATACTCAAAAATTTATCACATGTACTACAATACTATCATAAATTTTCGCTTTCAGTGCACAATGTTTTATCGCGGGCTTCGTTTAGAATGTTCGACCAGAATTCGTCAAAAGAACTATTGAAGGTGCTGGCGGAGATTTATTCTAAAAGTGGACTGGAAGGCACTTCCTCCTTTCGTGCACGAACACCAAGGTAATTTTTCGTGATCTGCTTCAGGTATCGGGTGTGCACGAACAGCAAGGTAATTTTTCGTGATCTGCTTCAGGCATCGGGTGTGCACGAACACCAAGGTAATTTTTCGTGATCTGCTTCAGGTACCGGATATGAAACTCTTAATCGATGACCTCGCATGGCGACGAATAGTGGCTCCTCAAGAAGCTCATTTCTCCGGATTCCAGTTTGTCCCTGCATGACGTTGAAGATAAGCAGCATGTCCCCTCGTTTACTGCGATATGCTACGGATGGAAGATGAAGCTGCCACAGCCTTTCCTCATAGTCAAGTGTTGAATTTCTGGGGCCAATCTGGTTGCCCTCCTCTGGACTCGCTCTACTAGTAATTGATCAGCCTTGTTAAAGGGTCCCCATATTTTGTTCCCATACTCAAGATGGTGCCTAACCAGAGGTTTCCGTTGAACTTTGGCATCACACTTTGCATAATAACTACTTCAGGACATTATAGGTACCCATACCCAAGTTTATTCTGGGGCAATGTCTAGGTAAATCTATATAGGGGAGAGGGTGGTAAGACGGGCATAGTTTTGTTTGAGACTGTGTGTCTCAATCACTTTTCATATACCGGTGATGAGATTTCGCAAACAGCTTCAGAAAACATTTATTTGACCCTACGCTTAAACATACTAAGATCCGTGCTTATTCCTTTGAGCAGTAACGTTTACCGTAGAATGCTGCAAAAGTCCGTCTTACCCCAACAGGTTGGGTAAGACAGGCTTTTGAAAATAGTTCATGATATGCTAGAAATTTTTGACAAAAACCATACCACATGGAGCAAAAATGAGGTCTGAAACATTTTGCAAGGCATGGTTTCGATAACACAGCTGGCAGACAATTATTTTGCGGAAATTCCATACCATGATAATTTTTCACTGGATTCAACCAATCCATAATTTACAGTTCCTAATCCAGTTTGCAGGACCTTCTGGGACTGATTCCTTTTAATCATGTAAAAACAGCAGCAATACATATTATATACTTCATGGTAATATAATATTTCCTTTTGTGCCCGTCTTGCCCCATATCAATATTCTAGGATATTTCATTGTTGGCGATCATCATGCAAGAATAATATAAAACTTCAATCACCTAATGCATGCTAACGCTCTCCCCTGACAGATTTTGCATATTTGACTTTCAAAATATGACCAGACACTGACAGAACGCTAGCAACAAAACTACTAACAATGGTAGATTGAGCCATCAATATTGTTGTTCCAAAATTTTGGAAAAACGATAAAGGTTAGGAATTGTTTTTTTTTGGCTCATGATCAGGCACCCAAACACACACTTATGCAAGTAATGGGATATCGATACCATTGCTGGTTTGGTCCACAGAGCCTGTGCCCGTCTCACCTACCATGCCCATCTCATCACCCTCTCCCCTACCTTAGCTCTAGCAATACACACAAAAACACACAAAGATATCTTCACTGTGGGTCAGCCTGCAAAACCTCGCAGATTACACAATAGGTTGGTTAGAAGAGCTCAAATCCCGTCCAAGGGTGTCCATATTTTATTGCTGGGACCGACTTTTCCTTAAAATGGGGCATGATAGTGCACGTAATAATACTTGTTCATTTTAGGAAACATCCAAAAAGATTATCATCGGAAAAGCTCACTACAATACACTCTATTCAGCACAAGTTTGCGAACGTTTTTGTGTCAGTCACAATCTCTCTCCCCCGTACCAGGTAGCAATCTGCCTCAAAGCAGATAGCCTACCAGAGGGCTGTATAATGAGAGCTTGTCTAAAGGTATCACATTTTTACAGCCTGTCCAAAGAACACGACAGGCAATGTGATGGCTGAGGAAAATCCAGCAAAATAAAAAATATTTAAATCCAAATCCACAATCCCCTGACAAAGATGATTGATTCAAATCCAATCCCAGATCCTCCTTTCTGTTAAGAAGTCAAGACCAATCCGCAATCCTCAATATATATATATATGCTTATATTTTTAATTGCTGAAAGTCAGGAAGAAGCACATATCCTAAGCAGTTTTTAAATACATTTTTTCTGCTCTATACCTGTGTTAGATGGGAAAATATATTTAGCGAGTGGGCTGCCATCCCCCCACCCCCCACCTTTCTTCCTGAATGTGCCCGATCTCGGTCCAATTGGAGGTAAACCAGAACAGTAACCAGCTAGTGAGGAAAGCAACAAAGACCTCCAATCCGATGAGTTTTTGTTTCTGGCATGTAAAGTTTCTTGTCAGCAGCAACTTCAAATTGGCTGGCCCCCTCAATTTGTTTACCTGTGGCGACGATTATACCAGCAGCTAAAAATGTTGATGGAGATTGAGACATTGTTTTCTCACAGAAGCAGATTGAATAATGGTTTTGTGTGGCTATTTTATTTCCACAATTCAAAAAAAATTATTAATTTGGCATACCATAGACAAAAACGGTAGCCTTCCTCGAAAGGTATCTAAATAGAGCAATAAAACCAATTTTTTAAAGCAAATTTAGCAGCTCTCGTTCTTTCAAAAAGTAGCGATAGTGGTTAGCGTTTATGCAATTTCAGAAAGTAGCCCCAGTAGCAGTAGCAGTTTCTGGTAGGTAAATTTTTTCAGGTAACCAAGGTAGCAGAAGTAACTGTATGGATTCAAAATTTTGGTATCAGTGTCCAAGGATGTAGAAACCAGTGGGCTGTGGGAGCAGCTGCCCTCACCCCCTCTCCCCAGCTTCACGGAAATGGGTACAATACCCAAAATCAGTTAAGTTGAAATGATTAATTTCTTTTTACATCCATACACATATATTGACAATATACATACATAAAGCATACACTCCTGTACTAAAGAGACATGAGCTCATGCATCGAGGAAAACACGATTGCATCATAAGGCTGCAAAAAAGCCTCCCCGACGCGGGACCCCTAAATTACGCTGGGGAGGTACCACAATACGTGCGCAAACGGCGCTCCAAGTTTAAAACCAAAAACGTATTAAAAACACTCGAACAAACGCCCACAGGCTCGACCAGCCCAGCCGACGCACCAAGGCCCAACATCGCCACGCCACCGCACCACGCCACCAACAGAGGGCCGCCGCATCGCCACCACTCATCCGCAAGAGGGCCGGCGCCCCGCGACCCCACACCGCCAGGGGTCCGACATACCGCGGGCCAGCGCCGCCACCCAGCCGCCCGAGGGCTCCACCCACGGTCAGCAGGGGCCGCTACACAGCACCTCATGGGGGGCGGCGCAACGCACGCAGACCAGCGGCCACCCCCACCGCAGCAGCGCCGCGGCACGAGCCCAGTCGCGGACGTCGCACGAACGCCAGCCACCGGCGCCAACAGCAGCGCCGCCCAGCGCCGACATCAGCGCCGCCCGGCGGCCGCAACAGCGCCAGCCAGCGGCCGCGACGGCGCCACAGGCGCCCACCAAACCCAGCGCGTCAGCAAGCTAAGCAGGAGCACCGCTGATAATCCGACAGCCCAACGTGCAGCATCATAGCGGCAGGGGATGCAGCGCGGCGCCAACCGCCCAACCGCGATCGCCCGCGGGAGGCTCAGAGTAGCTGCCGGAGACATTTTAATTAGATGAGGGGGAAGGAAAGGTTGCAGCTGAGTATTTGTGCAAGAAACGAGAGCATGTACGGAGAGAGAGAGAGAGAGAGAGAGAGAGAGAGAGAGAGAGAGAGAGAGAGAGAGAGAGAGAGAGAGAGAGAGAGAGAGAGAGAGAGAGAGAGAGAGAGAGAGAGAGAGAGAGAGAGAGAGAGAGAGAGAGAGAGAGAGAGAGAGAGAGAGAGAGAGAGAGAGAGAGAGAGAGAGAGAGAGAGAGAGAGAGAGAGAGAGAGAGAGAGAGAGAGAGAGAGAGAGAGAGAGAGAGAGAGAGAGAGAGAGAGAGAGAGAGAGAGAGAGAGAGAGAGAGAGAGAGAGAGAGAGAGAGAGAGAGAGAGAGAGAGAGAGAGAGAGAGAGAGAGAGAGAGAGAGAGAGAGAGAGAGAGAGAGAGAGAGAGAGAGAGAGCGGCTAAGGGAATTTGGGCTGTGCACGGTATCACATTAGCAGGTTATTTGGGGACTGGCAGTAGGGTGCCAGAGGCGGGCCTGTTCGACTCCCCGCGGTGCTAAGGTTAAAGCTTGACCGCGCTTGATAGTTGAAAGATTTTGCTTGTAATGTAGTTGCAGGTACAAACTACCTCAAACATTTTCCTAATACAGGGATACATGGTTTGATTAACTAACACACTAGTATTTTAGCATAATGTTCAGAACTTTAATATTCCTGATTTGCTAGATGTCAATATTTATTAGGATCGCAATTCTAGTTTTTGGAACAACCAACCTACACAGACCAAATTTAAAGGTTTCAGAACTATTTTTTTAAATTATAGTGCAGTTTATGTGTACCAGGGAAATCTCTACTCTTTTGGATTGAGTCAACTGTAAGTTGAGCATATGACCCGGTGTGCAAAGTATGGCATTTTCGACAAGATCTCGTCGGGTGCGAGTGCCCTCAGAGACAGGAGAGAGTGGTGCAAATTTTATCAACCTGGTGCGAATTTGTGAGACTGGTGCGAGGAAGGTGACACTGAAAACCCAAAAAATAATGGCTAAATGGTTATAAATACACAGGAGGGGGCCTTATAAAAAGTCCTCAACTAACTAAATAATAACAGAGGTAGCATTGCATCCTGTGGGTAGGAATGGGTGCGTTTTTCTCCCTGGTATATGGCAGATTGGTGTGAATTTTTGGCGGCTGGTGGTGCGAGAATTTTAGAAGACTGGTGCGACTTGTCTGGCCTGCTATCATACTTTTCAGACTGGCAATTTACTAATGAGAAAATGAGAGAGCATGTGACCCCTGAGAGAAAATATGGGGTCAAATAAGCAGGTTTTGCTGGTTTAGTCCATAATTGTGCATGAAGTGCACCAAGAACTTAAAGTGCACATATACTGTTAGTCCAATGCTATGCATGATAAAACTGCCAGATTATTACACTAGGTACACTAGGTGGAGAATGTATCCCCTACCCTTCCCCTAAGGGCGGATCCAGGGGGGTAATCTGGCTATGCCCCAAAGCAAAAAAAGAGAGGGTAAAGCTTCTTCAGAGCAAACATATTTCTATTAAGAAATAATTGTGAGAGAATGTCCATAAGGATAAAAGTTTAAATGTTTTCTCTGTTTGAAAGGTACTCCTTTGAAAGTGAAATGTTTTCTCTGCCATGAAACATTAACTGACTTGGCCCCAAACCAACTAGCTGTATCCACCCATGCCCCCTGCCAAACTTGAACATAGCTCCAAAATCCCTGGGGGTGGCCACCTCTGTAGAACATTCAGTAGTGTCTGACTATGTTTATTTGCACAAGCCAAAACACAAAAATTTGACATGCATAATTTTTAATCATTACACTTCAACACCACAGAATTACAGCATCAACGCACACTTACGCATGTTCAGCAAAACTGTTCTGAGATGAATTTGACATTACACTTTACCCCCCTTACTTGAGCACCATTAACACATTTCTTATCTTGCACATTGGTCTGCAAGCATCATTCCCAGCCAAATGATACAGGATCCACAGGAAGTTTACATCTGTACATGTGTATTCCAATTGAAAAATTGAGGCACCACATGAGCAGATGGTAAGTAAAAGGGAGAAAAGGGACAGAGCTAGAAAAAGGGAGAGAAATGGAAGTGACAAGTCAAAGTGTGGTGTCCATGTCGCTGCTGCCGGCCCCAAGAGGTCCCTCAGCCCTTTAGCACAACTACACACTTTCAACAACCCCAGTGTACAAAGCATGGCATTTTTGACGAGATCTCGTCAGTGCGAGTGCCCTTGGAGACAGGATCGAGTGGTGTGAATTTTATCAACCTGGTGTGAATTTGCGAGGTTAGTGACACTTAAAATAAACATATATGGCTGAATGGCTATTACGACACAGGATGGGCCTTATAAAAAGCCCTTAATTAACTGACTAATGATTGAGGTAGCATTGCATTTCAGGGGTAGGAATGGGTGCATTTTTTCCCTGGTATGTGGCATATTGGTGCAAATTTTTGGAGGATGGTGGTGCGAGAATTTTAGATGGCTGGTGCAACTCATCTGGCCTGCTGCCATACTTTGCAGACTGGCAATAACCTATAAGCTCTCGGATCAGAAGGCACAGGTTTTGGCTGTGCTGCCTTCCTCCCGTGATGCGAGCTGTGCCATTTCCGACATTGTCCAGCATGTCTAAAATTGTATGCCTATACACTTTCAACATTTGAACCAATACTAAAAACAATATAAAAAAGCCGATGCTTACCATTCACAAATACAACCCCAACGTTGTCACCGTATTCACCCGTCTGGATTTCTGATACTCTATTGCCTATTCTAGGGATTCTAGGGCCTTGATTGCCTATGCATGGCCGTGCTCTATCATCGTTGATCAAATTCGGTCGCGATGCGCAGACTCTCTCTTTTCCTCTGCGTCGTCCCTTAGCAATTACTTTTCTTAGCTACTCTCATCTACTTATTTTTTAGGACCTCATCGTTACTCGCGCAACTCGTTTCACACAAAAACAAATTAGGTATTAACCGTGTTATTCTGCCGTGCAAAACGTATATTGGTATGCCGCACGCATGCGCAATAAGGGTATCTTGTAGTCATGATACCGTACTACGCATGAGTGTGGCATACTATTATGCGTTCTGTCGGCAGAATAACACGCCTGTATTGCTTTGCTTTTTTAGAAGGCCGTGCTCTATCGTCGTCAAATGCGGGCTAAATGCCAAATGCGACGCACCAGAGGTAAGGAGCGTTTAAATGACGTATCTAAAAATTAGGAAAGATAAAAACTAACAAATAGCGTAAAATGGCATTTTTGTAAAAAAATTTGGTCCACTTAACTAGAAGTTTAATTATGAAGGATAAAAAAACTACCATCCTACATAGTATCGGACAGAGTTGGAATGCTGTTACTATGGCAACTAGTAGACAACAATAGAGGTGCACAGAAAAACACAACAGGAGAGGACAGTCTCCGTTGATTTGGTCAAGAAGTGCCGAAAAGGGATTAGGCAAGGGAACTTCATAAGACAATTTACACAGGATTATAGGAGGTAAGTTAAGGATCTTTTCGGGATGTTTGACCTTAGAATGGTAGGTAGGTACAGCCGGTTCCAGACTGATTACCTACAATGGTGTCGGCAAGAAACATCTTGATCACTTGAGAGATACCTAATTCGCAAAAACGTCCGCGTCCAAATACCTACCAATTAGCCAGTCTGCAAAGTATGCCAACTGGCCAGACGAGTCGCCCCAGTCATCTAAAATCTTCGCACCGCCAGTCACCGAAAATTCGCACCAATCTGCCATATACCAGGGAGAAAAACGCACCCATTCCTACCCACACGATGCAATTCTACCTCCCCTATTTGTTAGTTGGTCAAGGACTCTTTGTAAGGCTCCCTCCCGTGTCTTTATAACCATTCAGCCATTATTTGTTTGGTTTTCAGTGTCACCTTCCTCGCACCAGTCTGGCAAATTCCCGCCAGGTTGATAAAATTCGCACCACTCGCTCCTGTCTCTAAGGGCACTCGCACCGACGAGATCTCGTCGAACATGCTATACTTTGCACACTGGCCAATCAGTATGGAACCGGATGTACTTACACTACCGGCTGTACATACCTACCTATACCCGGGCATTCGCCTCTTCATGCCTCAATCCTCAGAGGTTTGCTTGTACGATAACTTGGGATAGCCAAAGCCGCGTCGCCACAGTCACGCAGCTTTATGAATGTTCAGCCTCCTGGGGTCCCAGAAAATGACCGGCTCCAGAACCAATACTCAATCGCCTATTCGGGTTCGTGATCGCTAGTTTTACCCTTTTCCTGCCGGAGGAAGGTGCAAGCCGTTTTATAACATGTTAACTAGGGGGGACATCTGTCCCCTCTGTCCGCCGAAATTCCCCCCGTGCTTGAAAATTGTCCCCCAGTGAAATGGACTTGAGATAACTTGAAATTGACCAAACGCAAACTCACCTAACGAAAGTAAGACAAAACACCACCCGATAATAATAATTGTGTTCTATTGCTCGTCCCAAATTGGCAATCAACAAAAATTGTGTTTGAAAATTTCACCAGTGGCTGTCTACTCCATCGAGCAAAAACAGAAATAACACCAATCAAACACCGTGCTCTATCCGACCAGAAGACCACGCCCTAGCCAGTACCGTGGGATTGCATGATGCTCTCATTTCACACGGTCAGTTGTCAGCGCTCATCTCGTTCGTGGATTAGGTGAGACATAGTGTAGTCAAAGCGCGTCAGACTGGTTGCTGGTGTGGCGGTTTGAAATGATTAGCCTAATTATTTATCACGCGCATTGACTGGGGTATGAGCCACTTTCGCTTTGACAGGGGGGGGACGGCGGGTACCCGCCCCTCTTAAGATCTCAAGAACCACGCTAGCTAGCGAAAAGTAGTAAGCGACGTTGGATAACCCATTCACTTCTCTATCGAAAACATTTGAACCATTTTTTGTTAGGTCACATTTAACCCGCGCCTTACCGGAGGTCCGGCGCCACCTTCGCCCCACCGGGAGCCATCGATGTCCCCCTCCCTCTAACTCCGAAAATATGGGGGTTAGCGCAAATCTGCTAAGTGCATTAGAAAGCTTGCGTGAATTCCGTAAGAAATTACTTTGCATGTTTAAGCGCTCAGGTCAATGGCTTGACCTCCAGAGGTTAAGTTAGGTTAAGATAGGCTATTTTCACTTAAACATGCAATGCTTAAGCAAACTGGGCATAACTCTTATGCCATTAGAGCTACTGAGATCTGGTAAATTGCATTTGATAGGAAATGCCAGATCTTTTTCTGCTATGTGAACATAATGACCTCCCGCCACTGGTTTAACCTCCAGAGGTCACCTCGTGACCTAATATGACCTGAGGTCACGAAAGGTCAGAAAGTGGCCTACCATATATCAAATGAAAGCTAGTGACGAGAAATTTTAGATGATGTTTGATTCAGCGCTCTAGCTTAATTAGGTCAAAAGTTATTGTCAAAATCCAGTTTTTTCTCCTGGTGACCTTGGATGACCTCGGAGAGGTCAGAGGGAAAATATGGCCGGCTGGGATCCGTGAAAGGGTGTCCATGAACGCTTTTCTGAGCAAGCCGAGCATTTGCAATTGTTTTTGTGACTTAGATCATAAGACAGCTTTTCCCCATGCTTTTTCAATGGGAGAGATCACCTCGTGACCTGACTTCAGGTCATGAAATCGAAAAATCCCGGATGGACATATTGTAGACCCTGGAGGATTCATGAAGTGTAGGAAGTTTCAAATCGATCGACTTAGAAATGTAGCACTTATACAGAGCTCAAAAGTTGAAGTGGGGTAACCTTGGTTGACCTCGCCTGGTGACCTGACCTTAAGTGACCCGAGGTAAAAATTTCAGGGATGGTGGGAAAATTATGGATTGAGAGGTAGAGCCGTCAACCGCGGTGCTGCGCCTCGTGGGGCGAGGGTTAAGGTCACTAAATGTCATTGGAATCCTCGAAGCAAGCTAAATCGAATGATGTATAATATGACTTTGCTAGGTCAAATCAGGTCAAACATGACATTTGAACTGACCTGAGGTCACGTCAAAGTCAGATTAGGTCAAAATTCACATCATTAGAACGAGGCAAATTCACATCAAAGACGAGGCAAATCTAATGTTGTTAAAATAAACGCTCAATCACCATCCATTATTAAGTTATTCCGTTAAAACCATTTTCCCATGTATGTCCAATGGAGAGGTCATGGCTCGTACCTGGCCTTAGGTCATCGATATAAAGAACACCGGAACGTGTTTTAGAGAACTCGGTTGGGCCCATCATGTGATATGAGTTTCAATGGGATAATTTCGCCCTGTTCTGACTTATGCTATCTTAGACTTTTTTAGGTCAGGTCACGTGACCTGTACTGGTGACCTGACCTGAGATGCCTTAACCTTAAAATTTTGACAGAAGTTGTGAAAATGATAAAAGTACGGCGGTGCTACGCGCCGCCGTTTTGATGCTCTCTAAAAACCCGACGGGGAGCGCGGGTCCCCCCGTCAATGCCCGTGTTATTATAATGGTGGTAGCAGGGGCGCCGCCACCGCTTATCGAAGGGAGGCAAATTTTGAGCATATTCGGTACCTGACATAATTAATGATGTAACGTTTCGACTTCGGTGGTGGTATGAAGTCTGAAAGCGTTATATTACGCGATAGTCTAGTCTTGCGGCGGTCACTGAGGCAGAGTCTGTCGGTTAACTTACAGATGTATTATAAGTTGCTTCAAGCGGACCTCGCGTTTTGATGTACAGACTGGCGTTCAATAGCTAGTTCTGCCTGCTGAGGCGTCGGGGGTCTGGTTTATATACCAGGACGACCCTGCCCCCGGCCTGCAGCGCTCGTTACATAAACATCAATTGGGCGCGGCTGACACCGACGCTACGCGCACAAAAACGGGTTGTCGGCTCGCAGTACAGCGCTGGCAAACCAAGGAGAGCGATTTACAGTCAATAAAGCCGGATACCAAAAAGCATATGTACAATGCCTCAAAAGCATATGTACAAAGCCTCAATTCAATCTGCCGCGGTATTGTGGAGGCCAGCATGCCTCAAAACGTTGCACGATTCACATCCTGTTTTCTCGGCACGCACATCCTGGTTGCCGACTGCGGCGCACGACACGCGTCCTGTTGGCCGGCTCGCAGCACACACATCTTGGTTGCTGGCTCGCACCACAGCGCGAAACAGAATTTGAGTGAAAAAGAATTTGGAGAAATAAGGGGGCAAACGCGGGATAAACCGCTACAACACCTCCCCCAAATAAAATAACATTTTTACATCGAAAAAATGTGTGCACAGAAGCCAAGGGCGTAAGTGTCGATAAGCAAGATGAATGCAAACAACACATGATACAGGCATATCACGATACTGTACGAACATATCACGATACTGTACGAACATATCACGATAAATGAACAAGTATGCCACGATAATATACCACGAGTGGCTCAATCACACGCACTTATACAGACGGTTGGCCAAACCGCAGTGCCTCACAGGGCCGGTTGTCGACGAGCGACACGGGGTTTGGGTGCGTGTGCACGATGAGCAGGCGCACCACCGGGAGGTTTGGGTTCCATGTACGTCCCTAGATCGAGATGAGTCGTGGGTTCTGCCATGACCGATTCTATGACCGAATGGTTCATGGGAACGGGGCGGACGGCGTCCGTTGCGTAAGCCTCGTTGCGTACGTTGTCGCGATGAGCGGCAATGTCGGCGTTACGAACGTTGTCGCGGTGAGCGGCAACGTCATCAGGGAGATGCGTTCGTTTTCCGGAGCGACATGTGCAGCGTCACAGAACGTGACGGTGCCGGACGGGGGGCGCGGTAGTGGAGTGGTCAGCGTAGCTGGCTTCCACGCAGCCGACCCGGGTTCAAGGCCCGGCGGCTTCCCTGAACAAGGAGCAAGCTGGCTCCCGAGAAACCCTTCCAACAGGGAAAGAGTTGGCGACGCCATATGACCCTGGTAGTTGGTGCGTCGATAAGCCCCAATAATTATTATTATTATTATTACGGTGCCGGACGGAGGCGGTGGCGGCGGTATCATAGCCAGCTCGGTGTCTGGCTCTGACGTGAACTGACGTCTGCGTTGCACTAGATCTCTTGATTGACGTCTACAGGAGGACCGACACAGCTTACAGCACGGGCCGCAAAACTTTAGGGCAAAGTACACTATCAGTATTGAGATGATTACTATCACTGCTGTTTGCCATCCATTGAGTGGTAGAGCTAGAACCCGTTAATACTTGCTCCAATGGTTTGTTTTCGATCTGATCAAAGTATTCCGGAGCCGAGACACCTTGTGACTTGATGTCCGGTAATTGAGGGATTTCCGTACCATTTAACGGTTCGTTTGCTTTTTGATTAGACTGAGACCATTTGGGTTTCCAAATGGGCAGCGGGTGCTCATCAATGAGGTTTTGGGCCGAAAAAGACGGTAACGTTAAAATTGATTCTTGGGCATAGTACGGTGGTAGGTAAAACGAGTCTCCTGATGCTGAACATTCCGGTTGAAGGGTGATAATAGAAACCGTTTTCTCAATACGTTTGGTTGGTTCCGCTGGGGCAGTTTGACAGACGATAGTCAAGGTGAATGGTCGTGGTGTCACCACAAGCCATTGGCCTTGTGTCAAATAGTGTGCTTGAGGAGCATTACGCGTGATCTTTAACCCGCGCCCCACCGGGGGTCCGGCGCCACCTTCGCCCCACGGGGGGCCATCGATGGCCCCCTCTAACTCCGAAAATATGGGCGTTAGCGCAAATCTGCAAAGTGCAATAGAAAGCTCGCGTGAATTCAGTAAGAAATTACTTCGCATGTTTTAGTGCTCAGGTCAATGGTTTGACCTCCAGAGGTCAAATTAGGTCAAGATCGGCTATTTTCACTCAAATATGCAATGATTAAGCAAACTGGGCATAACTCTTATGTCATTAGAGATATTCAGGCCTGGTAAAGTACATTTGATAGCAAATTACCAGTACTTCTTCCGCTATGTGGAACGTAAAGACCTCCCGCCAGTGGTTTGACCGCCAGAGGTCACCTCGTGACCTAATATGACCTGAGGTCACCAAAGGTCAAAAAGTGACCTTGCCGTATATCAAATGAAAGCCAGTGACAAGACAAACACGATGGTGTTTGTTTCACCGTTCTAGCTCAATTAGGTCAAAAGTTATTGTCAAAATACTGTTTTTGACCTCTGGTGACCTTGGATGACCTTGGAAAAGTCAAAGGGCAAATATGACCCCTGGGATCCGTGAAAGGGTGTCCAAAAACGTTGTTCTGAGCAGTCTGAGTATTTGCAATCATTTTTGTGGCTTTTATATCATGAAATAGCTTTTCCCATGCTTTTCCAATGGGAGAGGTCGCCTCGTGACCTGACCTCAGGGCACGAAATCGAAAAATCCCGGATATACACCTTGTAGATCCTGGAGGGGTCATGAAGTGTAGGAAGTTTCAAATCGATCGACTTTGAAATGTAGCTCTTACAGAGCTCTAAAGGTGAAGTGAGGTGACCTTGGTTGACCTCGTCTGGTGACCTGACCTTGAATGACCCGGGGTAAAAATTTCAGGGATGATGGGAAAATGATGCAGTGAGAGGTAGAGCCCTCAACCGCGGTGCTGCGCCTCGTCGTTTTTCTGCTATCCCGGAAAAACCTTAGGGGGCCATCGATGGCCCCCGGTGGGCGAGGTTAATCGGGTTGCACAGTATTGATCAACATCAATCCGTGAATGCCGAAAAAGGGCTAGCGCACATAATGTAGACGAAGTGGTTGCGTATGCCGGCTCATTGAGCTGGCAATACGGTGTTTTAGTCAACACGCAAGGCTCGATTTCGTTTTCATTGGGTTGAATGTAAAACTGGCGGTTTTCTGAGATTAGGAGGTATTTTGGCTCATTCGGCAAATAGTGGATGGACACGTTGTGATTACCATGTGGTACCTCGTAGGGGTAGAATCGAAAAATATCAAAGGCTTACAAAGTATGCAGGAGTGGAATGTAGAACATGAAGTGATATCCATCTGATGTGGAGACTACCTTAGCCTTTGCCATCTCTACATATGGACCTACTGTATCATATGGTAAAGCAAAGTTGCTAGGTAATTCCTTTTTGATCTGTCTCAGAGTTCTTTTGAAGAATCTGGGTGGCAGAAGGCTTGGGTGGATAATTCCAGCATGACCGAGAGCAATTTTGTTAGAGAGGTCTTGGAGTTCAATGTGTAGCGTTTGCATACACCGGGTAACTAAATGTAGATCTTCTCCTAGTTCGGTCAGCGCATATAGAATTTTGATAGCCGTAGCGTTGCGTAGGCTATAGTACAGATTGCGGCAAGTGTCCTCCAAAGCGTTTACTTGGACTCGTAGGGTTCGGTATGCCTTACGGTTCGTCTTGGTCGCAACAATAGTAGAATTCAGTACCGAAAGCGTGCCATTGAATGTATGAGCCAAAATCATTTCCTTTGAATTTACAAGTTCAACATTGTTAGTCAAGTGCTTTATTTCTGAATCCGTTGCTGTACCAAATAAGTAATTCATCGCGTTACCTATTCCATTAATAATGCCACGTTTTACACGAGTCTTTGAAGGTATTCCCAGGAGCGGACCATAAAAGCGTCTGATGGACGAATGCTCGTGCATGAGTTGCGTAAGTGATTGACGCGTTACGTTCATGCCATGTTCCAACATCAGTGTTTCAGAGCCGTTTTCGCTTGATGCGTAATTTTGTTCTAATGTGCCCAAGATATATTGTACGTTTTTAGCCATGGAAGAGAAATGGTTCAACTGTTTACGGTACGGAGTTTTGCTCACGGAAATCGTTATTGCCCAAGAGCTGTAGCTGGGGTAAACCTTTCCGAGCGGTATAAACAGATGGCCGGGATCTTGTGGATCCGTTGGTGTGCCAGTTGAGGCCATGACACCGAGACCGATGCAGCAGAGCCAGACAGAGAGTTGACTGATGAATGCCATTCCGCCTGTAACACAGAAGTGTTTCGTTACTAGACGTAGAGATGTGGTAAGACATCTAGTACAAAGAGTGCAGCATTCCTGACAAACGTATTCCAATTGGACAAAGCATCATCTTCTTGATGCTTTGTAGAGATGATGTCTGCATGTGCAGGATCAGTCTGTGAAAATTCCGAAAGGGTACGTTGTCGCTTTTCTACAACGCCTTCGTCCTCGTTAGAACCAGGGCGTTTGGCACCTCTATAACGATAGGGGTCAGCGGAAACCTGTGGAGGTTCGGATCCGTCGTCAGGCTTCTGTCGGGATCTCAGATTATACCTATGGGTAGGTAAATCAGAGTCGTCACAAGGACGCTTCAAAGGATTAGGATAGCTCCGAAATCCTTGACGTAACTGCTGTCTTTCTTTCTTACCTTCGTCTGGTAACCGGGGTAAGGGAACAATGATGTCAGACAGTGGTTCTGGATCCTGTTGGTTCTGCTCTCGTTGCTCGTACCAAGTCCTGTCAACGAAGGGTAATCTTACCGCTCTCATTGGCTGAACTCTGGTCGGCTCCTCCGGTCTACTTACTCGGTTGGGTACGTGTACGGGAGGGCTCACCTTTTCATATGTCCGTCTCCAAATATCGTTTGTGTCTCTATGCCTAAGATTTTCAGAGTGGACCAGTTTCGTTTTGTTTGTGATCATATTTTTGATTTCATACTTTTCTGGACCTTTTTGAGCCAAGATGCGATACTGAAGTTTCCAGTGTGTTGTTAATTTTGTAGATTTCCCAGGCTTTACGGTTGGATCGGTATAATAAACGGCATCTCCAGGGAGGAATTTTGATGGAGTGGATCGCTTGGCTATCAATTCTTTGTTTCTTTCTCTAGCTTCTTCTAAGTTTTCGGTTGCCTGTTGATAGGCGTCGTGTAACCGTTCGAACATGATTGGCACGTAATCCTCTCCTGTGTGATGTTCTCTTACTTTTAGTAATCCATCTATGCCTAAGACTGGATTTCGACCGTGAAGAATGAAGAAAGGAGAGTAATTTGTTGACTCCTGTTTACTGGTCCGATAGACAGCTAAACAAGCATCGAGTACCTGATCCCAATTGTCTTGTTCCTCATTAATTTTCTTTGCAATCATTTCATTCATGACTCGATGGAATCGTTCTACCTTTCCATTGGAAGCTGCATGATAACTAGATGTATGAATTCTAGCAATACCAAGTTCTTTCATTACTGTATCCAATACAGCATTGCAGTATTCGGTTCCTTGGTCACTAATGATCAAACGGGGACATCCATGTCGAGGTAAGAATTCTTCAAGTATGATTCGTGCGATTGTATCGGCCTGTTTGTTGGGGATTGCGTAAGCCTCTGGCCAACCACTGAAATGATCAACCAATGTGGAAACATAATGGTTGCCTCGCGACGATGTAGGTTAGGGACCACAAGTATCAATGCCTACTATCTCCATCGGAAATCTCGGCATTTGCATGTCAAGAATGGGCTTGCGTTCCTTCTTTAATTTCTTTCGATTGCATGTTTCACGAGTCAAGACATATTCTTTGATATCTTTTAACATTCCCGGCCAGAAGTATGACTTTTGTACTTTATCCACTGTCTTCTCGATTCCTAAATGGCCTCCAAAGAATCCATCGTGCAGCTCTGCAAGCACTTGTTTACGCAATATGCGCGGCAGTACCAGCTGCAACCGGGTATGTGGTCTGGTTTTTGTCCCTGGACTGACGTGGTACAAGAGGTCATCTTGTAAACAGAATTGCTCACGAGGGTTGGACGCGATTTTTTTGTCGGTGCAGGCCTGGATTAAATCGCTAATCTGTTTATCTTTCCTTTGTAAGTCTGACAGCTCGGCGTGCTCAAATGCGTTGGGCTTTAGCAGATCGTCTGTTGCAATTTCTAGTTGGCTGCAAGATTCTGCACGGTCGGTTGCAAAATATGCTGTATCTATCACGTTGGCATCGCCTTTCCAATCAAAGTTGTCTGTTTCCAAGTGAACTTCGCCCTGTGTTCCATTTCGCAATCGAGAGAGCGTGTCAGCAGTGATACTCTGCGGTCCAGAGATATACTCAATTTTGCAGCCGAATTCACCAAGCATGATTGCCCAACGTTGAATACGCGGATTTTTCATTTCTCTGGTGAACAGATGTTTCAGGGGTTTGTGATCTGTAAAAATTGTGATATCTGTTCTTAGCACAATGGGTCTTAATTTTTGTAGGCTGTAAATGATAGCATACGCTTCTCTTTCAATTGTTGGCCATTTTTGCAAGCCTCGGTAAATTGATGCGACACATATTGTATGACCCTTGGTTTATCCTCTATACGTTGCATCAAGACTGAACCAATTGCAAACTGACTTGCGTCCGTGTACAGTTTGAAGGGCTGAGAAATATCGGGAAATGCCAATATAGCTGCTTTGGTCAAACACTCTTTGAGCGTTTCGAATGCAGCTTGTGCTTCCTTATTCCATTTAAATCTAGCATTTTTCTTTGTCAGGATCGTGAGGGGTCGAGCTATTTTACTGAACTCGGAAACATACTTTCTGTAGTAAGATGCCATTCGTAGAAAACTTCTTACTTCTTTCACTGAAGCGGGCGGTTGCATGTTTTTGATAACTGCTATTTTGTTGGGATCTACGGAGATTCCTTCGTCTGAAACGACATGACCTAGGTAATTCAATTCTTTACGCAAAATGTCACACTTTGATATCTTTAATTTCAAATTTGCCTTCCTCAATTTGTCACAAACGATTTGGATATGTTCAAGGTGCTGTTCAAATGTCTCACTGAAAATGATGATGTCATCAATGAAAACTCTACAAAAGGAACTTATTTCACCTATTACCTTGTTCATGAGGTTGTTAAAGTAGGCGGGCGCACCTGCCAAACCGAACGGCATGGAAATGAACTCATAAGATTGATTTCCGGTCGAGAAAGCCGTTTTTGGAACATCTTTATCCTTTACTTTGACTTGCCAAAAACCTGACTTGAGATCTAAACAGCTACGGTACTTAGATTTGCCTAACGCATACAAAATGTCCTCTGTATTGGGGATACTGGGTGCTGGGATGATTGTCACTGCGTTAATTTTTCGAAAGTCGATGCATACACGCTTTGTTCCATCCTTTTTAGGTACAATGATTACAGGCGATAAACATGGAGAGTTACTATGTGGAATAATTCCTGCATCGTGCATTTCTTTGATATGTTCATCGAGCATTGCTCGATGTGCTAGCGGTAGTCTATATGGTCTTTGCCGAATAGGAGGATGATTTCCTGTGTCAATTTCAATCTCTAAAGCGTTTGTGACAGACAATTCACTGTCCTTCAAGACGAATACGTCTAAATTTAGACTTAACACCTCTACTAGACGGGACTTCTCTGGGTCTGTAATTTGATTCAATTTGAAAGTGTCTAATATTTCTTTGTCTAATGACTTTTCGTTCTCCTCGACATCAGTTGATATCGTATGTATATCGACTTCATCTTCTGATGCATATGACCGAGCAACACCAAGAACTTGTCCTGCTTTAAAGGAAACAAATCGTCCTGTTTCATTCACGATCTCCCACGGAATGTGCTTATTTTTGGCTATTTTCACAATAGCATTGGGCAACAAAATGCCTGGTTCGTCAGTCAAACATGGGGAGGAATGCAATTGAGAGATCTCGAACTGATCTCCTGGCTTCTTTTGCCTCGTGATTGAACACTTGACTTGGATGTTTGATCGGCGATACACGTTCACTGTTTCCGATAATCGTACGAGATGTACGCTTTCTGAGTCTGAGTCATTCTTCTTTTTCAACGAAAAGACAGCCTTCCCTATGGTCATTGTGAGGTTTTCGAAATCCAATTGGGCTTTGCGGGATGACAAGAAATCTATACCGAGAATCATGTCACGGCTCAGGTCCTTAATTACGACAAAATCATGATACATGCGCACTTTGCCAAGGGTGATTGTGATCTAAACTTGTTTGGTTATTTTTAGCTTATGTCCTGTAGCAGACACTAGTTCTAGGTTCCTTTCGTTTTTCACGGGTTTTACGTATTTCTCGTCACATAATTCAAGGAATTCCTCATTGATAAGTGAGAAATGTGCTCCAGTATCCAACAATGATCTAAACGGGTTTTTACCTATGTGAATGTCGACGTATGGACCATCGGGACTTACCTCGTTGATGCGTGCCTTCTGCACTCGTTCGCTGTCAGGCGACTCTAGTTTCCCTGCGGTGCCTGTGCCTGTTGGCCTCTGGGCTGCTGCTGTTGTGGCTGATTGTTCTGCAACCAGTACATTCGTTTACGACATTTTCTTTGAATGTGTCCCACAATATGGCAGAAACTGCAAATTGGGGTACCTGTGTCTGTGTACTGATGCCTTCTTTGGTCAGTTGTCTGACGGTTACGTTCGTATTGTCGGGGCGGCCTTTCCTGGTATCGATCAGGCGGTGTTCTTACCTGTGGTTGCGGAGCGTTCGGTACGTAGGACGGGTTGGATGGTTCTGGCACCTGGTTCGCCTGAGGGTATGACGTTGTCGTTACTTTGGGTTTTAGTTCGTCTAAAGCAGATTTCAAGACAGACATTACCTCATTTTTTATTTCTTTCTTGATTTCCTGGATCGCATTGACTCATGGGTTCTTCTGCGGGCAGGTGGGGATCTGCGTATACACCTTTTGGTCATTATGATTCTTTCCTTTGTTCAAAGCGATCTCGATTGTGTGAGCCATGGTTCTGGGTCCTTTTGGATGATCGTGATGGGATTTTTGATCTTTTAGACCGTCTGAAATGCCTGATGAGTTGTTCTTTGATTGTCGGAGGTCATTGCATGTGCCCGTAGGCTTGAAAACGTTTGTTGAACCTGTTTCGTACTGTTGGTGTTTGCCTTCTGTTTGGAATGAGACAACTGGATGCGCAATATTTGGTCTTTTTTTGATATTTTCATGGTATCGTTTGAGTCTTATTTTATGGAGGGCCTGGTGTTCCGCGTCCATTATATTAGATCACTCAGCCGTACCTGTGGTACTGGCTGGCGGCTACCAGGTTTCTGGCCTTCATTACATTTTGGTGGACCTTATCGATCGTCTCTATCCACTCGGTCGTCCTTTGGTGTGTCCGTAAGTTTGGTTTTCGATGGTTTCGTCGTCACTTCATGTTGTGGCCTATTTATTCTGTTCTGTGTAGGGAGTCGGGGTGGGGTGGCATTGCCTGCTGGCATGTGTCCCAAACCATGTAAATGGGGTTTATTTTTTATGTACCTTTGGTTTCAATCCCAGTTTTCATCTTCCTCTACAGCTGTTGCTCCGACGGCTCCGACAGCGACAGGTCCGAGTGCTCCTCCTGTGACAGCTTCTGCAACTGTCCTGGGGAACGTTCCTGCGGCTGTTCCTGCGACGGCTCCTGCTCCAGCGGTGGATGAGACTGCTCCTGTTCCAGCGGTGGCAGGGAGTTCCTTTGCTAAAAGGCCTTCCTCGGCTATGATGGCGTCTAGATCTCGTGCCTCCTGCTCCTCTTCTGTGTCTGAGAAACTCGTATTCACGCGAGCAATTTCGAGTGCTGCTCGACGGGAGAGTGCCTCTTTATATTTGTATTGGACAAAGCGAGGACTTTTAGCGAGCTCCTCTTGCGACAGTCCTGGTAACGGGGGATATCTATTGCAGATGCGTGCTGACGCCATGGGGTGCTGAGCAACAGGTACGCCTCCTTCGATTTTAGAGAAGTACGTAGCGATGTCCCTTGTGCGGAAGTCCGGTGGAAGGTCTTGTGGTGGTGCGAGTAGCTTACCTCGTCGTCTCCTTTTCTTTGGCGTCACTACTTCCGGTACTGTGGCTGTTTGGACGGCTTGATCTTTACAGAGAGGAGGTATTAAGCTGGGGCGATTTGGTCTGCAAGTGTAGGTCTCAGCGGTGATTGCTGAATCGTGCCGTGCCCGTGCGAAATCGAGGGAAATCGCTACGGCCTCTGGTCCACAGCAACGGTGTAGGCACACTGGACAACAACAGCGGTGCAATCCTACAACGGAAGTGGTGGCGAGCTGGCACCCACAGTCGTGGCAAGCACCACACCCCCTTGCAGCACTTGGTACGAGGCTTAGTGTAACAAATGCACTCGTGATCCAAGTTCCTCTGGCTGAAATACCACTCGACGTGCTGATAGCAGAGTAAAAAGCGGATTTCCTCGAAATCCTTCTTGAGGGTGGGAACCGTCCTGAGGATGTCCCAACAGATGCAGGGACCGTGTTCCAAAGCGTCCAAGTCGCTTGGTGAAACCAATACTGGCTTATCGTGAATGGGAAATAAGGGGATCTCAAAAACTTGTTGGCTCGCCAGCTTGCCGATAAATATCTTCCTTATATATCAGTATTCTTCTAGTCTTCTATTCCCTTCTCACCGCAGGTAGTAGGTGGTCTTTGGCTCACCTCAGCGGTTGTAGTTCATCCGCAGGTCCCCCGGCACCATTGTAACGTTTCGACTTCGATGGTGGTATGAGTGGTATGAAGTCTGAAAGCGTTATATTACGCGATAGTCTAGTCTTGCGGCGGTCACTGAGGCAGAGTCTGTCGGTTAACTTACAGATGTATTATAAGTTGCTTCAAGCGGACCTCGCGTTTTGATGTACAGACTGGCGTTCAATAGCTAGTTCTGCCTGCTGAGGCATCGGGGGTCTGGTTTATATACCAGGACGACCCTGCCCCCGGCCTGCAGCGCTCGTTACATAAACATCAATTGGGCGCGGCTGACACCGACGCTACGCGCACAAAAACTGGTTGTCGGCTCGCAGTACAGCGCTGGCAAACCAAGGAGAGCGATTTACAGTCAATAAAGCCGGATACCAAAAGCATATGTACAATGCCTCAAAAGCATATGTACAAAGCCTCAACTCAATCTGCCGCGGTATTAAGGAGGCCAGCATGCCTCAAAACGTTGCACGATTCACATCCTGTTTTCTCGGCACGCACATCCTGGTTGCCGACTGCGGCGCACGACACGCATCCTGTTGGCCGGCTCGCAACGCACACATCTTGGTTGCTGGCTCACACCACAGCGCGAAACAGAATTTGAGTGAAAAAGAATTTGGAGAAATGAGGGGGCAAACGCGGGATAAACCGCTAAAATGACGATGGACCCAAACATTTGGGGGACATCCCCTGGTTCGCCAACAGAGGGACACCTCCCCCGTTCCCCCTCCCCGCTTTCGGCGCCCATGGGTGGTAGCATATGTAAAATTTATAGTGAGATTGCTGCATTAATTTCTTCTGTAAAATTGAAGGTTGTTAGTTGAGCTTTCTCATCAATTCCTCGATGTTGAAAATTAGAAGAGATTATATATTCAGCCATGGCCCTTCGTCAGAATCATCAAACTGCCTCCCGAGAAACTCTTCCAACAGGGAAAGAGTTGGCGACGCCACACGACCCTGACAGTTGGCGTGTTGATAAGCCCTAACAATTCTGGTTTTTGCACTACATTGCCTCGGTGATGTTGACAGAAACAGCCACACAGGGCCGCAGCCAGGGTGGCACAGGAGGTCCGTGCTCCCCCCGTCGCACATAGGCCCTAAATGCCTCCGTCCGTGGCCAATATTACGAAAATGCAACTCTTTTAAATCCTTTTTGAGCACATATACTGAAACGGAATACTTCACTGCACTTGAAACAGGCATGGAAAACACAAACCAAGCTCTGGAAGTCTTTGTAGAGTTGCTTGAAGTAAGCAATCAGGCGCGCCACCCGCGGACCAGAGGTCTGCCGCGAAAACTACGTACATTTCATCATGCTTAAAATCGACCATAAAAGCAAGAACGGGTCAAAGTATGGCAATACCACTGTTGTGTGAGCCCTTTGCGATGGCTTTTGGTATAAAATAATGCAAAAATATTTTTGACAACTATTTTATAGACCTTTCTCTCAGCATGCTACATATCTCAAAAACTTTTAGATTTACAAATACAAAGAGAGGGATTAAAAACTGGGCCAGCATCGGCCCCGCATAACACTACCATCAAACGATTCCCCAAGATGAGCTCTACAAGAACAAGTCAAGATATCTTGCGTCCACTTGCAGCCCCGTGCTCCAGATGACATATAATAACTCAGGTTGTGGCTCCAACCAAGCCGCTGCAGTGCTAACGCAACGCCGTGGGTTGCCGAATGGAGGCATGGACCGGCCAAGGATGAGCAATAGGAGTGGACTATAAGAAATGCCTAGAAGTGCTGAAATTAGTTTATACAATTTCAAAACACTATAACCATCTAAATTCTTGTATTGACTGCTGTGTTGACTGTTATCCGAATTCCCGGAGGAACTACCGACAGCGAAACATTTATTGCATGAGAAATGTGCCTGCTAGTTATATCAATCTCGGGATTGGGATCTCGCTATTTTCAAAGAGCCCGTATCCCGGGATTAAGCCTCTGGTGATCCCGGGATTCCGACATTTATTATAGCACTCTCAAACAATGCCGAGACAGCAAAAAAAAACGATACCTAAGAATCCTGTTTTGCTGCATATCACAACAGTTGCGGATCTAGACGGTCGGTTTGGGAGGGGCAAACCGAAGTGAAAAGTCGAACAGCAAAAAAAAACGTCACGCCGTGAAAGCTGCGCTACAATATCACTTGCCGGTAAATTTTTGAATTTTGGGTATTTGAGGCGAAGAGCAAAAAATAAATCACGTCACGGTTTGAAAAATATGGGCTAGAGATACTTTTTCCAGTCCGAGGCCCAATATTTACACTGAACTTAGCTGGTTCTGTTTGAAGTTGAGAGTTAAAGCACCAGAATCTTGCTTATAAACTAAAAAGGAGTCTGGGAAAAAGGAGGGTGATCTCTGGGGGGGGGCAAATGATAGTTTTGCCCTGAGCTTTTCCGTTTGGGGGGGGGGGGCAAATGCCTTTTTGCCCCCCTTGAATCCGCCACTGTATCACAGGTTAAACTATGTATGGTGAAAACCAGTCAGACTTCTTCATCCACATGAACTCGGTCGCCGTAACCACCGGAGTTCCGAGGTGTCCTAGGGATCCAATCGGAAATCGAATTTCTTCGTCGTTCCGGACCTACATGTTGAGATCGCTACGATCGCACAGTCGAACCAGTTTGCTTGCATTGGAGACCGAGTGGTGAAGTCACAGCGCCATATAAACGGGATAATATGTCAAGGTCACCTCACGTGAAGGTCAAGGTCAAAGTTCAAGGTCACAATTCATGGCGCCATGAAAATATCTGCAAAATATATTACGGATATCTTGGGCTGGATTGAGTTGCTCCAAATGCAGTGACCCAAAATAGGTTTTGCGCTAGGGTGTGGAGTGGAAAATTCAGCTCGGAATGTATGGCGAGTGAGTGGAAAATTCCCCTCAAAATGTATGGCGGAGTAAAAATTTTCCAATTTGGGTACTCAGGTGGTAAACTCTCAAAGCCCTTGTTTGGACTGAGGGATGGATATTTCCTTTAATTTTCTCAAAGTAAATATTTTTAAATCGTCCCCAAGCAGAATTGTTTGACCATTACCATGTAAAAATTTGGGTTAAGCAGGTAAATCTTCAACAACTGAAACCCCTGATGCAGTCCCCAACTATTTTTTAAGGAATTGGTGAATTGCCACAAATAAAAAACTTTTTGGGGGCCTCTGAGACCAACCTTTGGGGGAAAGAACTCTGGGAGCCACCAAGACTAACATTTGTGGATGAAGATCAAATCTTGGGGGGCTTCCCTAGACCAACTCTTGTGCCCCTCCTCTTCTCTCCCACACGACCAGCTCTAAAGGGTCCCTGAGACGAAATATCGGGGCCCCCTTAGACCAACTCTGCAGAAAGGGCCTCCGAGACCGGCAGGTAGTGAAAAATGAAAAGGGATTTTTTCATGCAATACCTAGTGCCAAAATTAATTATCTAAGCATACACTGTATAGTTTTTCGGTCCGGGACAACGCCCCTCCTATACCTATAGTTATCGGAATTTTGGAGGCCACTCCTGACCTCAATCACTGCACCTCGCATACACCTATGCTAGGGCCCAGTGGAGCCTTGGTTTACACTTAACTAACCCAGACGAAACTACAAACTTTCTATCATGGCAATAAACTCTTCCAGACTCTTGCTAAAAGGTTCTTTTCTTTACCTGTCAATTCCCCTCCTCCTCATCACATATATACTCACCTTCATATGAAAATGCTGCTTTCTATCAATCCATCTAATCGAAGCTACAGCCTTCTTCTTTCTGCTGCTGTTGTTTCTTCCTTTCGTCTACAATCAGCCAGGCGTGGCTGGTTGCGACAGCGTCAGAGCGACTACTACTTTAAATTTCTGATAGTTTGCCGCTTGCCGGTCGGATGAGCTACATAATTTGCATTTCAAAAATTGTTCTAAATTAATTTTCTAAATCCTTACAGACTAGAAAATCATACAACTAAAAGCACACAGAGAGGAAGACTAACAATGTTTTGTCAATAACGAATATAAAACCTGCCTTTCAAAAAAACCTAAAGATGCCGCTTTTATTTAATAGATGTAAAGACGGCGTTTTGGTAAATCCACGCCATAGACCAACCATACAAAAAAGTGCCGATGTTTGAAGGGTAACTGGATGCATTCTTGTTGCCCAAAAAAATCATTTAATGAAAATGTAGAGTTTCAATGTATTCAAGTATCGGACACTTTCAGTTCAACTTAAATATCAGCGTATTTATGCCTAGGGTGTCGTAGGGTGTCGTGAGTGGATTTGGGTGTCACACGGCGTGGACGCAGCAATGAAGGACTGATATGGATAAAAATTATTTTTTTCGCAATAAATGGTCAATTTTGTACGATACAATGTCAAAAAATATGCTGTTTAGCATACAAATTTCAAGATAATTGCTTTTAACAACAAGATGACCAAAAATTGATTTTCACTATTCTCGGTACCAGAAATACAAAAACAACTTTTCAAGGACGTAAGCCTAGAAATCATGTGCACAGATAAACTGCTTTCCAAAAATGTATCTTTCAAAGCAGTCAGCTCAGTTTTTTGCCAACACAAGGCTAGGGTGTCTAATTTTCCACTCACCAATTTTGTGAGTGGTGGAATTTAGTGGCGGTGTTCACCCATTGGAACTTTCTCCGGTGGGGCAGGGGGCAATGAGCGTCTTGCCCGCGCCAGAATTTCGATTCTGTTGTTCCACTGAAATCGGTGGAGATAAGGATGCCAGGTATAATTGGCCAGAAAAATAGAAATCGCCAGATTTTCTTACAGAAAAGCGAAAGAAGCTAAAAGAGCCGAGTTAATTTGGCGATCTTCTAGTCGATTTTGCTGCTCTCTTTTCCAGTGGACGTTGGTAGAGGAGGCAATGGAGCTGGCCTTTGTAGTAAGTATTGTTGAGTAAAATTCAATAGTAGTAAGTATTGTTGGAAGTGAGTGGAAAATTCAGCAAAAAAGTAAAATTGAGTGGAAAATTCTGCTTGACTGGGTGTCGTTCTGCACCCAGCACCCCAGGTTTTGGGACACTGTCCAAATGCCCCTCTTTTCACTGCCCTGATTACGCCCATGTAAAATTAAACATATGTCGAATGCCATTTTCGTGCGCTGTTCAATTATCTGTCAAATGAGCTCTTTTGTCCAAAAATCGGGTGGAATTTCCGGTATTACGAAGGAGTTTTCCACGAAAAGTAATATTGACCACGGATGGAGGCATTTAGGGCCTATGTGCGTCGGTACCGGAGTGCCCTTCGGTCGCTCAGCGGTGTACCCCGTTTGGGCTATGCCGCTCAAAATTTAGTGTCCTACGCCGTTGAACCTAGATGCAACTAGACTGCTTGTAAGGATTAAAACTATTGTTTGACAATTTAGTACCTTTTTTGGTCAGCTAGGGCATTCTGTCGCGTTTCCAAGCACCCGAAAAGAGTATGGGCACCTAATCCGTGTCCATTTAATGCCTCATCGTCGCCAATAAGCGTACGGGCGAAGCTAGTCTTGTGCCCCTTGAGTTCACCTGGTGCCCCCTGAGATGGTATTGGCCCTTGAGCTGATCACGTGCCCTCGGAGCTGATTTTGTGCCCTCTGAGTCGTCCTTAGCTTCAATTTTGGCGTCCTGATTCCGATTGAGTTTCATGAGCACATCACAAAGTCGTTCTAGCTGTAAAAGGAGTCAACATTTCCGCATGCTCGGCGGCACAAGTATGGGGGATCAAAGACCTGCTTATGCTCTAAAGTCCCTGATTCGGTCCATTCTCGAATATAATTCGTTCGTTTTTGACTCGACGAACAAGACCAATAAATTAAAGCTAGAGCGAGTCCAAAACGCCAGTATCCGGCAGCCACAGGCGCGCTCAGAGAATCCCCATCACCAGCCTGCTAATTGATAGCGGGCTGTGCCCACTAAGACAAGACGCGACGCCCAGCTTATTTCTTACTACATCAGGTTCAATCCACCGAAAATCACCCGGCAAAACAATGTTTTGCCCATCCCAGACGAGCAAATAAAGCCACTCTACAGAAGTTCCCATTTAAGCACAAGTAGCGAAAACCTGGAAAGCCTAAATCTTGCACTGCCAGCGACAATAGGCAAACCCCCACTCTCCCGCTTCTGGACTCGAAAGAGCCCAAGTGGAATTTTCTTCACTTCCGTAAAACGGACTTCTCAGAGGAAGAAGTCTCCCAAAATTCCTAAGTTCCGATCTTGTAACGCGAAAAGACCTTTATATTTACAGACGGCTCCAAAATAGGCGAAAAAGTAGGCCTCGGCATCTGGGGGCAAAACATTTGCCTTCAGAAAAGACTTCCGACAACTGCTCCATCTTCACAGCCGAGGCTGTTGCCATCCTAAATGCATTAGCCATAATCAGAACCCAAAATATCAACTCAGCCGTCATCTGTTCAGACTCTAAATCTGTCCTGCAGGCCATCAGTAACGTAGTCAACCCCAGCCACCACGTTATAGCAGATATTCAGAAAGGTATCGATGATACCCTGATGTCTCTTTTCTTTGGATCCCGGGCCACTGCAAAATTCAAGGAAATGAAAAGGCCGATGAGCAGGCAAAAAGTCCCTAGAACTTAGAGAGATCGAACCTTAAAGTGGTCTGGAGACGATAGCAAAGCTCTCCTCCAGGACACCATCCGAAGCAAATTCAACATAACTGGACCACAAACCACAGCGCCCACCTATTTTATATCAGCCTAACATCGGCTACTGGCCCAGTTCAACCAAAGAGTCGTCGGCGCGAGGTTATTCTAACCAGACTCAGAAATGGACACACAAAATTAAATGCCTATTGGAACGCGGGTACCTGTGGTACCTGCGACGCAATGGAGAATCCCCATCACATTCTCATCGATTGTCCCCAGCACAATACCCATCGGCAACCCATGCTAGATTACTGCCGAATCCAAAACATCCCTGTAGACCTAAAAACTCTGCTCGGTAACGACCATCCTGAACTTCTCGAAAAGTCTTTACATTTCTAAAGGACTCTGGGCTAGAGAAGTTTCTATAAATCACTCCTCCCAGTATATATGATGAGGGTGCATGTGCACCCCAAAGTAGGACTTGCCTATTTTCTAATCATAGCTGATCCACTGCGAAATTTAAGCAATAGTTTTGTAACCTTTAAATGGTTCATTGTAGGCTAAGGATAGGTTATGTTAGGCTAACTTTGAAATCAGGTTAGGTTAGATAGGCTAATTTCTTCACCGCAGTGATACCTTTCACTGCGGGTCTATACTAACCACACCTATACTCTTACTAACAATCTAACTATCCTCTACACTTCTTTCTCTCGCGGCGGCTGCCCAGCCGAAGAGGGAGCTGCAACTTCACCTCCGGGTTGCGGGTAAATCGCGGCACCCTGGCCAGGTGTTTGCGCACTTTCTAAAATACGAAATTATTGAGTTAACGGAGGCTTTCGAGTAACGTATACAAGCGGACATCAATAGCTGACACACAAAATTCTAAATTCTAAATTCCAAATTTAAATTCCAAATTTAAATTTCAAACTCTAAATTTATAAGGTCTTCAACCACAGAAATAACCTTCGCACTCTGCGGGTCTAAACTTATTAAAGACCTCCCTTGGCATGGCTATGCCATTGCCCGACGTCCACTTGCAAGCTAAAACATCTTGCAACCCATTACTTGAAATAACTCCCATTGCCTTAACAGACTAACGTAGCTTGCCCTCACACTAAATTCTAAAATTCTCCAACACACTCCTTTAGAGGCGGGCAAGTGCTATGCACAGAACGCCTAATAAAAAGCCATTGTTGATTATTGATTGAGTCGTCCTGAGCTTATTAGTGATGTCTCCTTAGATGTGGTGCGTCCTGAGCCGATATTGTGTCCCCTAAGCTGATATGGTGCTCCCTGAGCTAATCTAGGCCCTTTGATCCGGGGGCTAGGAGCTGATCGATCTGGTGCCTCCTGAGGAGATATGTTTCCCCTCTGAGCTGAACTAATGCCCCTGAGTCCGGAGTCGAGCTGATGCCCCTGCCCCTGAGTCCCAGCTGTGCCACAGATTTAAAAGCAAAAACAAAAAACCGATTCTTGTCTAGTACATATGATGATGATCCTGAGCCGTCATTGTGCCTCCTGAGCCCATCCGATGCCCTCCGAGCTAGTCTGGTGCCCCTTGAGCTTATCTGGTGCCCTTTAAGCTGATCTGGACCTCCCGAGTTGATAACGTTATTGTAAGCGGCTGGCATCTAAGCTATGTGTGGTTTGTCCCTTGTATAAATATGGCTTCTTTTGGCCTTTTCCGCTCTTGAATAGGATGTTCTGACACCAAAAAAGTAACATCGTAGCAGAACAACTGTTATGGCGGTGGAAAGGAGGGGCAGAACTTTGTTCAAAACACGATCCATAAAAATGGCAGCGACCGAATACTGGACGCGAAGGATGCGATACTATAGGCGCCCTGTGGGTGAACAGTTGATGGTAAAACACGCCCTCTGAGGCTCCGCTCTCCCTCTCCCCCACCCACCAAAATCCTAGATCTGCCACTGTTCAAGAGCAAAAAATTCACAGTTGGAAAAACAGGAAAAACATTAAAGGTTAGCGGGGAGTGGTGTGGTCAAGAAAATTGATGATGCTAACAAATCTTCCGGTTCCGTGGATAAAATCATTTGATGGCAACGGGGGATTGGAGGGGCTTTCCTGGCTTCTCATTAAATGGGTAGTATGCTAAAAATATTGCGTCAAGTCAATATCAAATTGTCAACAATTGGTTTTAAACAATGATACAAGTCGCTTATCCGTGGGTTTATGGCTACCGTTAGTGGTCGTTTTAGCCTGAAATCTAACTTTTGGGGTATTTATTTAGCTATTTTAATGAAAATAAAGTTTGACCTCCTTTCAGCCCTTTTTCTTACTCGGTTTGGCCTGTTCTGCCGAAAAACTGACAGCCCTGAGCGACGCTTAGAATCTCTAGAATGTGGAATAACACAAGAATTATGAAACATTTTTTAACACTCACGCGTCTTAGTTTTATTACCCCCTCCCCCTTCTCCAAATGGGGTCTTGATCCCCTGAACTCATTATAATGGCCAGCACAAAAAATGCAACCCCTCTCCCACTGATTTTTCTTTAAAAAATGCCCTGGGAATGTGGATTCCACCGCTCTCTCCCTTTAGCTATTTGAGAATTAAGAAAGCTGGAGAAACGTAAGTTGCATGGTGGGCCTGAACTCTGCGATGGGACCCGTATGATTTTACTGGGGATCACAAACATATGTCGAGGTAGTGGAGGCCTCGTCTCCCCTTCCCACCCAACTTCGTGTCATCGAGGACGATGCTCCTCCCCTGTACGCCCTCCTTCGAACGGATGCCCGGCATTTTCTGTGCTAGATTAGCGGGAAATAATATTCTCGGGGTGGATTCAGAGTATGCATGGTAGTGGGGAGCATCGATGTTATGGGCAGAGGCGAATCCAGGAATACCCAAGGGGCGAACCCTGACAGGGAGCCCGGCCTCCTCGAAGGGGACCCAGAATAGCTTTAGACCCAGGGGACCCAGAATAGGGCCAGACTGTGCAAGATGTATGTTTTCGTTGAAAATCATACATAGAAAAACTGTCGGCGACCACAAAAAAACGTCTACGGAGAAAGCTCCAATCTCCCTTCTTTCCTTCTGTTCAGGGGAGTGTTAGTTGGCTTGGGGAGGGGGACAACAAAGGGTTTTGGCCCCCTATTTCGCTTTAGGGAGGCATGGCCTGACTGGTCACCCTGCATCTGCCCCTGTACATACGCCCTTGTCTTACCATACCTTTGACGTGTTTTGAGGACGGAATAAGCAAACAATATACGGTGGTGCCTTCCAGTTGCTCAAACTTTCGATTACCCATTAGCCAAGGGATCGTTTCTTTATCCACTAGCACTGGCGGCGGAGCTGAGGGCACCGGGGCATGGTGCCCCCCTTAATCAAATTTTAACACTAATCCAATGGCTTTGACTGGAAAGAAATGGGTTGAAAAAAACCCATGGTGCCCCCCTAAGTTCGGACGTTGTACCGTCAATGTCTACTAGGTATTTTATCCAGGTTCTCAGGAAGGGAACCTTAACCCTGAAGAAGGACAAAGAGTGTTTTCTTTCCTTTATCTAGTCAATATTTCCTCTAGAATGCCCCATGGTATGTTTGGTGTTTAGGTGCATATATCCTGGTTACGCCGAATATGCTACGAAGAAAATTGCATCGCTAGAAAAACGACCGTGACCAAGATGGACCATAACCGGGGGCAGTACACGAACGATCGAGTGAGTCCATTTTCCTTTCCAAAATCTTTATAAAAAAATATCCTGGATATTTGAATACCTATCTCACAAACCTAGCGGTAACGTGCTTTGTCTGATCAACAAACACCTTTCAAAACAATTTTTTTGTCCGCCACTGCCAACAATACCAAAACACAGAAGTCAAAAGAAAGTGTAATAAAGGCAAATGGTCTAATGGAACCTTATTCTTAACTGGGTTTGGCTCAGTGATTGATGTATGACGTCGGTGAGTGGAGGGAGGAGACTGAAACCTCAGGGGGACGGCTCACACCACCTTGAAGGGCGTCTTTCGTGCATTCCGAGCTGCACCCTCCCGGCGGTTTTTCTTTATGGGAGTGTGTCCTAGTGCAGGGGTGTAGCCAAAGGGGGGCGGCAGGGACAGCCCCCTCCCTGAGGGTCCGAAGGGCCCCCTGATGACACGGGCCACACGAAGCGCGGCCCGCCCACACTATGTTCTGTGGCCAAATTTGAAATTTCATACCAGACAGGGCCCTCTTAACCCTCGCCCCACCGGGGGGCCATCGATGGCCCCCTAAGGTTTTTCCGGGATAGCAGAAAAACGACGGGTGCAGCACCGCGGTTGAGGGCTCTACCTCTCACTGCATCATTTTCCATCATCCCTGAAATTTTTACCCCGGGTCACCCAAGGTCAGGTCACCAGACGAGGTCAACCAAGGTCACCTCACTTCACTTTAGAGCTCTGTAAGAGCTACATTTCAAAGTCGATCGATTTGAAACTTGCTACACTTCATGACCCCTCCAGGGTCTACAGGTGTATATCCGGGATTTTCGATTTCGTGCCCTGAGGTCAGGTCACGAGGCGAACTCTCCCATTGGAAAAGCATGGGGAAAAGCTATTTCATGATATAAAAGCCACAAAAATGATTGCAAATACTCAGACTGCTCAGAACAACGTTTTTGGACACGCTTTCATGGATCCCAGGGTCGTATTTGCCTTTGACTTTTCCAAGGTCATCCAGGTCACCGGAGGTCAAAAACAGTATTTTGACAATAACTTTTGACCTAATTGAGCTAGAGCGGTGAAACAAACACCATCGTGTTTGTCTTGTCACTGGCTTTCATTTGATATACGGCGGGTCACTTTTTGACCTTTCGTGACCTCAGGTCATATTAGGTCACGAGGTGACCTCTGGCGGTCAAACCACTGGCGGGAGGTCTTTACGTTCCACATAGCGGAAAAAGTACAGACAATTTGCTATCAAATGTACTTTACCAGGCCTCAATAGCTCTAATGACATAAGAGTTATGCCCAGTTTGCTTAATCATTGCATATTTGAGTGAAAATAGCCGATCTTGACCTAATTTGACCTCTGGAGGTCAAACCATTGCCTGAGCACTAAAACATGCGAAGTAATTTCTTACTGAATTCACGCGAGCTTTCTATTGCACTTTGCAGATTTGGCTAACGCCCATATTTTCGGAGTTAGAGGGGGCCATCGATGGCCCCCGGTGGGCAGGTGGGCCGGACCCCGGTGGGGGGGTTAAGCCCTCTTCAGCTCTCTATTTTGTAACAAGAAGAGCCCTTTTTACCCATCAGGGCCCTTTTGGTTCTGTCGCACGGGCCCTTTTCGGGCCGCCGCCCCTCCCTGAGCGAAATCCTGACAACGCCCCTGTCCTAGTGACAGGCGGAAAGACAATCAAATTTGGTAAAAAAAGAAAAAAACAAACACCGCTGTTTAGAAACGGGAATTCAAATCATCAAACAGAAGTCTGCAGTTGTCAGCAAACGAGGGACAAACAATGAAATGCGCCAGAAAACAGGGTACCTCTGGTAGTCACCTTCTAAAGTCAACTTTAACCCTCGCCCCACCTGGGAACTATCGATGCCCACCCCCCCTAGATTTTTCCTTATAGCAGAAAAACGACGCGGCGCAGCACTGCAGTTGAGGGGTCTACCTCTCACCCCATCATTTTCCCAATATCCCTGAATTTTTTATCCCGGGCCACACTAGGTTTGGTCACCAGACGAGGTCAAACGAGGTCACCTCACTTCAACTTTTGAGCTCTATCATAGTTACATTTCTAGGCCGATTGATTTGAAACTCTCTACACTTGATAACCCCTCTAAGCCCTATAAAATGTATATCCGGGATTTTTTAGATTTGGTAACCTGAGGTCAGGTCACGAGGTGACCTCTCCCATAGAAAAAATTGGGAAACGCTGCCTCACCCTCTAAAAGTCACAAAAAAATGATTGCAAATGCGCAGATTTCTCAGAAAAGCCTTCTTGACCACCCTTTCACAAATTTCAGGGGCGATATTTCCCCTTTGACTTACCTGAGCCCAGTGTCCCAAAACCTGAGGTGCTGGGTGCAGAACGACACCCAGTCAAACATAATTTTCCACTCACTTTTATATTATTTTTGCTGAATTCTCCACTCACTTCCAACAATACTTACTACTATTGAATTTTACTCAACAATGCTTACTACAAAGGCCAGCTCCATTACCTCCTCTACCAACGTCCACTGGAAAAAGAGAGCAGCAGAATCGACTAGAAGATCGCCAAATTAACTCGGCTCTTTTAGCTTCTTTCGCTTTTCTGTAAGAAAATCTGGCGATTTCTATTTTTCTGGCCAATTATACCTGGCATCTTTATCTCCACCGATTTCAGTGGAACAACAGAATCGAAATTCTGGCGCGGGCAAGACGCTCAGTGCCCCCTGTCCCACCGGAGAAAGTTCCAATGGGTGAACACCGCCCCTAAATTCCACCACTCACAAAATTGGTGAGTGGAAAATTAGACACCCTAGCCTTGTGTTGGCAAAAAGATGAGCTGACCACTTTGAAAGATACATTTTTGGAAAGCAGTTTATCTGTGCACATGATTTCTAGGCTTACGTCCTTGAAAAGTTGTTTTTGTATTTCTGGTACCGATAATAGTGAAAATCCATTTTTGGTCATCTTGTTGTTAAAAGCAATTATCTTGAAATTTGTATGCTAAACAGCATATTTTTTGACATTGTATCGTACAAAATTGACCATTTATTGCGAAGAAAATAATTTTTATCCATATCAGCCCTTAATTGCTGCGTCCACGCCGTGTGACACCAAAATCCACTCACGACACCCTACGACACCCTAGGCATAAATACGCTGATATTTAAGTTGAACTGAAAGTGTCCGATACTTGAATACATTGAAACTCTACATTTTCATTAAATGATTTTTTTTGGTAACAAGAATGCATCCAGTTACCCTTCAAACATCGGCACTTTTTTTATGGTTGGTCTACGGCGTGGATTTACCAAAACGCCGTCTGTACATCTTGTAAATAAAAGTGGCATCTTTAGGTTTTTTGAAAGGCAGGTTTTATATTCGTTATTGACAAAACATTGTTAGTCTTCCTCTCTGTGTGCTTTTAGTTGTATAATTTTCTAGTCTGTAAGGATTTAGAAAATCAATTTAGAGCAATTTTTCAAATGCAAATTATGTAGCTCATCCGACCGGCAAGCGGCAAACTATCAGAAATTTAAAGTAGTAGTCGCTCTGACGCTGTCGCAACCAGCCACGCCTGGCTGATTGTAGATGAAAGGAAGAAACAACAGCAGCAGAAAGAAGAAGGCTGTAGGTTTGATTACATTGATTGATAGAAAGCAGCATATTCATATGAAGGTGAGTATATATGTGAAGAGGAGGAGGGGAATTGACAGGTAAAGAAAAGAACCTTTTAGCAAGAGTCTGGAGGAGTTTACTGCCATGATAGAAAGTTTGTAGTTTCGTCTGGGTTAGTTAAGTGTAAATCAAGGCTCTACTGGGCCCTAGCATAGGTGTATGCGAGGTGCAGTGATTGAGGTCAGGAGTGGTCTCCAAAATTCCGATAACTATAGGTATAGGTATAGGAGGGGCGTTGTCCCGGATCGAAAAACTATACAGTGTATGCTAAGATAATTAATTTTGGCACTAGGTATTGCATGAAAAATCCCTTTTCATTTTTCACTCCTGCCGGTCTCGGAGGCCCTCTCTGCAGAGTTGGTCTAAGGGGGCCCCGATATTTCGTCTCAGGGGCCCTTTAGAGCTGGTCGTGTGGGAGAGGAGAGGAGGGGCACAAGATTTGGTCTAGGGAAGCCCCCAAGAGTTGATCTTCATCCACAAATGTTAGTCTTGGTGGCTCCCAGAGGTCTTTCCCTCAAAGGCTGGTCTCAGAGGCCCCCAAAACGTTTTTTATTTGTGGCAGTTCACCAATTCCTTAAAAAATAGTTGGAGACTGCATCAGTGGTTTCGGTTGTTGAAGATTTACCTGCTTAACCCAATTTTTTACATGATAATGGTCAAACAATTCTGCTTGGGGACGATTTAAAAATATTTACTTTGAGAAAATTAAAGGAAATATCCATCCCTCATTTCAAACAAGGGCTTTGAGAGTTTACCACCTTAGTACCCAAATTGGAAAATTTTTACTTCGCCATATATTTTGAGGGGAATTTTCCACTCACTCGCCATACATTCTGAGCTGAATTTTCCACTCGACACCCTAGCGCAAGACCTATTTTGGGTCACTGCCTGAGCCCATCAGAAGTCACCAGAGGTCAAAAACAATATTATGACGATATCTTTTGACCTAATTAAGCCATAGCGCTGAGATACCACGCGCCCCGCTGGGGTCCCTGGCATGCCGCCCCCTTCCTGGGGGGGGTGAATTTTGCCCCCTTCCGTATCTCATTTCTTAGGAAAGCTAAAGAAAAATTATGGACGGTGTTCGAAAGCTCTTGACGACACGAAGAGTATTTATACGAAGTATTTTTTATGCCAGGATAGGTTATGTACGTTTCCCCCTCTAGATATTTACTTAGTGGAGCTGGAGGAAATATTTATGCATCGTTGGATTCCTCTCATCGTGGGGAACCGAATGATGTATAATCTGACCTTTCTAGGTTAATTTGTGAAAATGACTTGACATCGAGCTAGGTCAGGGTCATAGGGTGACCTGGCATGGTCATGTTGCATATCAATCGACTCCCCGTGACAATATAAGCTGAATGCAAGCAAAATAGGAGCTTTATCTCAATTCAGTGAGAAGTTATTGGCAAAACAATCACTGTATACTCCTGTGACCTGACATGACCTTTGATAGGTCAAATGGTCAAATACTGAATTTTAAGGTCAAGATCGTGGTAAGAATACACGGTTTGAGGAGTTACAGCTTTATCTGTCCAGTAGTTACTGAAAACGAGTCATTTCAATTTTTCACTATAGACTTATAATGGGGTGACCAAAAAATTGACCCCACCTTAGGCCCACGATATCAAAATTCCGAGACAGCAGATTTGTCGACCCTAATTATCTCAAGTTTGAAACTGATCCGTTGGCAGATGTTCCTTAGGCGCCGCTTCAAACTCGTAATTGTAGGTTTTGAGGTCGGGTCGCTTGACCTTGGATAGCTCTTTGACCTGATATGACCTGACCTAAAACAATTTGATCAGATGTGTTAAATTGAGCAGGGATAAGGTACTGCAAGTTTCGGTGCTCTGCGTCTCTATTTTGTGTTATCTGGGGAAAACCAGGAGGGGGCGAATTTCGCACCCCCCAGCGGGGCGCGTGTAAAAAGTTATTATGTGAGGCTCGTCACTGGCTTTCATGAGATAAAAGGTAGAGTGGGGTAAGGCGCATACGTTAACACGCGCTCCGCTAGGGGCGAAATTCGCCCCTCCCTCCTGGTTTTCCCCAGATAACGCAAAACAGAATAGATGCAGAACAACGAAACTTACAGTACCTTATCCCTGATCAATTTGACGCATCCAGTGACCCAAAATAGGTTTTGCGCTAGGGTGTCGAGTGGAAAATTCAGCTCGGAATGTATGGCGAGTGAGTGGAAAATTCCCCTCAAAATGTATGGCGGAGTAAAAAATTTCCAATTTGGGTACTCAGGTGGTAAACTCTCAGAGCCCTTGTTTGAACTGAGGGATGGATATTTCCTTTAATTTTCTCAAAGTAAATATTTTTAAATCGTCCCCAAGCAGCATTGTTTGACCATTACCATAGGCGTAGGAACCGGGGGGCCAGGGGGGCCACTGGCCCCCCACTTTTCTGTGATGGGCCCCCGCAACGGAGGTAAGAATATTAACAACTGTAATATCAAGCGAGAAACTCAAACTGACCCGATAGCTTGCCCCGGAACCCCGTTAAAGTTACCTGTGCCCCTAAACTAAGTTGAGGTCATATGAGTTTATTTTAAGGCCCCTGAGCTTCTCGGGGCCCCTGAACTGGCCTCTGATACCATACGAGCTAATCTGCGCTCTTTGAGCTGAACTGAGCGCCCCGGAGATGGTTTGGGCAGCATGAACTGTTCTAGGATGCCTAAACTGAGCTAGGAGCCGTAACCTTGAACAGGGCCCCGTGAGTTGGCCAAAACCTATATCCACCGACCTGGGGGGCCCCTGAGCTGAGCTGGGACCGTAAAGTTAATATTGTCCTTTGAGCTAATCTGGATCCCCTGTGATGCACAGAAGACCCTAAACTTATCTGAGGCCCCTGCACAGGAATAGGGCCCCTGCGTTGAAATTGGGTTATAAGCTTTAATTGAAACCCTGGACTGTTCTGAAACCCCAAATATGCCGGCAAGGGGCCCCTGGATGATCCAGGCCCTTAAGCTTATCTGGTCATCAGAGCTAAAATGGGCCTCTGTGTTGAACTGAGGGCCCCTGAGATGGTCTGGGACCCCTATAAGGCTTTACAGCCACTGACCTGGCGGCCGTGAGCTTGGATGGGTCCCTTGAGATGTTCTGACAGTGGTGTAGCCAGGGGAGGGGGTCCCTGGGGTCCGCGGACCCCCTTGGGCCGACCTTATGCACTAAAAACACAAAAATTGATCTCAGGGGCCCCTGAGCTTGGTCTCGGTGGGGGGGGGCCTCCCGAGCTTGGTCTCAGGAGGCCCCCGATAATCGGTATCGAGGGCTCCAGAGTACCGAATATTGATCTTGGGGGACCCCTGCGCTCAGTCTCAGGGGGTCCCGAGCTTGGCCTCAGGGCCCCCGAGCTTGGTCTCAGGGCCCCTCCTCCCCGAGCTCGGTCTCACGGGCCTTTTGATTTTGGTCTCAGGGGCCCCCGAGCTTGGTCTCAGGGGCCCCGAGCTTGGTGTCTGGGGGCCCTCCGAGCTTGGTCTCAGGGAGCTCCCGAGCTTGGTATCAGGGGGCCTTTCGAGTTTGGTCTCAGGGCCCCCGAGCTTGGTCTCAGGGGCCCCCCGAGCTTGGTGTCAGGGAGCCCTCCGAGCTTGGTCTCAGATAACCCCCGAGCTTGGTCTCAGGCCCCCGAGCTTGGTCTCAGGGGACCCCCGAGCTTGGTCTCAGGGATGTCCCCAAGCTTGGTCTCAGGCCCCCTCTCCCTGAGCTTAGTTTCAGGGGCCCTCAAGCTTGGTTTCAGGGGGCATCCGAGGGCGTCTGATGCATAAGGCTGACCGTATGCACTGGAAAACATGAGCATTGGTCTCGGGGGGCCCTGATCTTGGTCTCAGAGGGCCACCGAGCTTGGTCTCAGCGCCCCCCGAGCTTTGTCTCAGGGGCCCCGAGCTCGGTGTCAGGGGCCCTCCGAGCTTGGTCTCAGGGAACGCCTGAGCTTGGTCTCAGGGGGCCCCTGAGCTCGGACTCACGAACCTTTCGATCTTGGTCTCACGGGCCTTTCGATTTTGGTCTCAGGGTGCCCCAGAGCTTGGTCTCAGGGCCCCCCCGAGCGTGGTCTCAGGGGGACCCCTGAACTTGGACTCAGGGGCCCGGAGCTTGGTCTCACGGGTCTTCCGAGCTTCGTCTCAGGGGGCCCCCGATCATCGGTATCGAGGGCTCTGGAATACCGAATATTGATCTCGGGGGCCCGTGAGCTTGGTCTCAGGGGCGCCGAGCTTGGTCTCAGGGGGCAAGCTTGGTCTCATGGGCCTTTCGATGTTTGGTCTCACGGGCCTTTCGATCTTGGTCTCACGGGGTCTCGAGCTTGGTCTCAAGGAACCCCCGAGCTTGGTGTCAGGGGCCCTCGAGCTTGGTCTCAGGGAGCATCCGAGCTTGGTCTCAGGGTCCCCTCGAGCTTGGTCTCAGGGGCCACCGAGCTTGGTCTCAGGGGTTCAGGATCCCTTCGGGGTGCCCCCGACTATTGATATCGAGGGACTCATGAGTGAAGCACGAGCATTGGCCTCATGAGACCCAGAGTTTGGTCCCAGGGGCCCCCAGACCTGGGTTCAGGACCCCTGAGCATCGGCATCGAGGAGCTCCAGAGTACCAAGCATTAGTCTCGGGGGGGGGGCTCGAAATATTGATCTTGAGGGCCCCGGAACATCGAAGTCGAGTTACTCCTGAGAAAAGCGCGAGCATGGGTCTAAGGGTGCCCCTGAGCCTGATCTAAGTGGGACCCCGAGCTTAGTCTTAGGACCCCCCGGGCATCAGTATCAAGGGGCTCCGGAGTATTGGTATAGGGGAGCAATTATTTTAGGGCCTCCAAATGGTGATTTCGGAGGGCCCCCGAAAGTGTGGATGCAGTGGTGTAGCCAAGGGGGCCCTAGGCGTCCGCAGACCCCCACCCCTTGGGCCAATCTGAACCACTGCAAAGGATTCTCTGATCACGTGGCCCCCAGAGTTAGTCTCAGGGGCCCCTGAAGATTCGTTCTCAGGGCGTCCCGAGTCGGCCTCACGGCCCCCGCCCTGAGAGTCGGTCTCAAGACCCCCCAAAAGTATATTTCAAGGGCCCCTGAGGGTTGGTATCAGGGGCCCCAAAAGTCGGTATCAGGGGCCCCGGGAGTCTGTCTCAGGGGAGGGGGCCGAGCTAGTCTCAGGGCCCCCCCAGAGAGTGGTTCTCAGGGCCCTGCAACAGTCTATTTCAGGGGGCCCCTGAGAGTCAGTCTCAGAGAACCCCAAGAGTCGGTCAAGGGGACCCCAAGAGTCTGTCTTAGGGGACCCCGAGATTCGGTCTCGGGGTCCCCCTGAGAGTCTGTCTCAAAGAACCACAAGAGTGAGTCTCAGAGCACCCCAAGAGTCGGTCTCAGGGGGCCTTCATAGTCTCACGGGTTTCTCTCTCAGGAGTCAATATCTAGTTTCAGGTGGCTCCGAGAGTTAATCCGGGGGTCCGAGAGTTAGTCCAATTTGATCTGCAGAGTGCTGGTTTCAGGGGGCCCCAGAGGGGTAATTTTGGGAGCCCTCGAGATTTAGCCTCAGGCTGAGCCCCCCCCGAGTTTTGGTATAAGCGGCCCCAAGAGTCAATCTCAGGGAGCACCCAAAAGTTGGTCTCAGAGGGCTCCCGGTTGTCAGTCTCAGAGACATCCGAGAGTTAATCTCAGGGTTCTGAGAGTAATTTCCAGAGGTGCTCCCGATTTTTGGTTTCATGGGCCCGGAGTTAGCCTTAGGCCCGCGAGAGCTAATCTGGAGCCTCCGAGAGTCAGTCTCAGGAACGCCAAAGACACAGTCTCAGAGGTGATTCCACCCCCCCCGGGTGTTTGTCTCAGGGGTGCCCTAGAGTAAGTCTCAGCGGGCTGTCGGAAGTCATTCCCAGCCCCCTCACCCACCCCAAAGACAGCCTCAGGGGACCCCAATAGCTAATCTGGATGGTCACGATAGTCAGTCTCAGCCCCTCCCCCTCCAGAGCAAATCTGGGGGCCAAATAATTAGTCTCAGAGGTGCTGCCGATAACTAATCTCAGGAGCCCCGAGAGATTCTCAGGGGCCCCCAGTTTTGATCAACAGGCGCCGTGAATCACTCTCAGGGACCCCTTGAGATATAATCGGGAGGGCGGCCGAAAATTATCTTTGTGAGTGCCGCCAAGTGTTGGTGTTAGGTGGCTCCAGAGCTCAAATAAAAATTTTCAAAATCATATGCCTCGGAAAAAAATGTACCTACCCCTAGTGCGTACGAAAAAAGGACAAATTTAAACATGTCAATCAGGCACCATTATCGAAGGAAAGGCAAAAATTAATATAATTTTATCATAAGAGCAAATCAAACAGGGCTAGTCAATTTTTAATCGAGTAGCTTAACACCAATAAATACATTCCTAAATATTCTGAAATAAACAAATTTCCAATATTTTCGTAGGAAACCAGACAAACTAGGGTAATGACAGAAATTAATGAGCATAATCCCAAAAAGAAAAATAGGTATGCAAGGTTGAAAATAACAATAGCAGAGTGAGCCAGAGCGATAGATATCTTGGGCGCCTTTTGTCTTGGTAATTTGCTCGTTTACAAGATAGCAAGGGTAAGAAAGTAAATGGATCTCAACAGGATCTGTCGACGGAATAGAGGTTATGTAACGTTCAGTACACACTCCCATATCCCTTGTATCTTTATTCGTTTTTTTCGTTTCTTTGGAAATTTCCTGATTAAAGAGTTCATGGATTCGACACCGGGAAATAATTGCTAATCATTTCCCGTAGATCATTTCTTCGTACTCAAAACGACTGACCTCCAATAAATTCATGTCTGATTACCCGAGTAAATTGAGGTAGACTCAGGTTTAACATCATGCGTGCATCAACATTGAACTTCCCGAAATATGGCTCAAAGCTGTTATTATAGCCACGCTACCATATAAGTTATGGGCCATCCTTAATATTTGGTGACCTTAGTTTACCAACACTTGGTCGGATTGAAAAACCAAGCTATAAACAAAATAAGAATGAATGCTTAAAAAGCCATAACAAAATTTCCTTCGTGTGAATGTTATAATGTTAAAATACTATACAAAAGATATAGGAGATGGGCCCGGTTGCTAAGGGAACCCCGGCCTGGGGCCCCCGACGGTAGTCGGACCCCTCCTTGGCCGAATCCTGGCTACGCCACTGTGTTCTGTGACTCTACATCAGCCACCCTGGGACTCCCTAAGCCTAGCTGGGGCCCTGAGCTAATCTGGGTACAGCTGTGCTTAACTGGGGCCTTTGATCTGGTATGGGGGCCCTGAACTCTTCTAGGGTCCCTGGACTAAGTTGGGGCCGTGAGCTTGAATGGAGCCCCTGAGCTGGTGTGAGAGGAGACGCTATATCAGCCGATCTGGGCCCCTGAGCTGAGCTGGCCTTTACTGAACAAGAGCCCTGAGCTGGTCTGGGGCCTCTGAACTGTTTTTGCATCATTGAGCTAAGCTGGGATCCGTGAGCTTGAAGTCCCTTGAGCTGTTTTGAGACCCTACATAAGTCGACCTGGGGACCTCCGAGCTGAACCGGGCCCCTAAGCTAATCTGGCACCCTGTGCGAATCTGGAGCTCCCCTGTGATGAGCTTCTATCGGTGCTGTGCTTATGTAGGGTCCCTTGATAAGCTGGTCCCAAAGCTAATGCACTGGTCTGGGCCCTTGAGCAGACTGATCTGGTTTCCTGAGCCATGGTCTGGACTTTGGGGCCCTCCAAGATAATTTGGCGGCCCCTGGGCGGCATAGGCATAGGAACCGGGGTGAGGGGATACTGCCCCCCCTTTTGAGGTGGGCCCCCGCAACGAATATACAAATATCAGCAACTGTAATATAGAACAAGAAACCCAAACGGCCCCGATAGCTTGTCTGGGAACGTTCAAGTTCGGTAGTACGCTGCCTGCAAGCCCCTGGAGGAGGAGCGCTTCGTAACAAAGCCAAGGAACCTACTACCCGAGTGTTTCCAAATGAGTCCCGAGAACTGGGCCCAATCAAACTCTATCCCATATCAATCCCAACACAAAGCATGAGTCGGACACGGACCCCGCACCAAATGCCGAGCAACAGTCGTCCCTGAGCCATCGAAAGGCGCGACGTCTTTCGATGCCAGGGTTATATGGCGTCGCCAACTCTTTCCCTGTTGGAGGGGTTTCTTTGGAGTCAAATTGATCCTTGCACAAGGAATCTGCCGTGCCTTAAACCCGAGTTGGTCGCGTGGAAAGCAGGGTTGCGAACCACTATAACACCATGCTTACACCTCCTCGGCATTACAAAGCTGGCCATCAAGTACCAACATTGCACTTGCAGTCATGCTGGAACTCTGCATTTTAGCCATCGAAATATAGCTAGGCGTATTTATTGGGATCAGCCTTTACCTAAATCAATCTCTAATGATGGAAAGAATAGATCAGTAATAACCTACATAAATGTTCCTATATTCGTCATTAAATAAGCAAATACAAGTTGATTGGGCATAGCGAAGTGAGGCTATTTGGTATCAAAGCATTTTCTGTAGTTTTCTAAGCAGTTCTTAATTTTGTAAATGTAATGAAAAGGGCCTAAGCATCTGTAAATATAAAAAACGCTCTCGTGGTAAAAAATGATTGAAATCCTCACAAAAAGCTTAAAAATGTATTTCGTATTTGAAAAGGGTCTAGGTAAAAAACAAAAATTGTTTTTTGGCGTTTAACTATTATTTATTACATCATAATAGGTACAACTCGAAATCATAGGGAAAAATTTAATTTCTCAATTTTCCATACATTGTCATCCTTGTGTGCATGCATGCCTTATTACACTAAACGAGCTATCTAATTTTTTTTAAATTATAGGCCCCCGTGGACTGGGGCCCCCTTGAGGTGGGCCCCCTCTAAGGTTGGCCCCCCACTTTTCAAACCGTTCCTACGCCCCTGACCATTACCATGTGAAAAATTTGGGTTAAGCAGGTAAATCTTTATTAACTGAAACCCACTGATGCAGTCTCCAATTTTTTTTAAGGAATTGGCGAATTTCCACAAATAAAAAACTTTTTGGGGGCCTCTGAGACCAACCTTCGGGGAAAAAATTCTGGGAGCCACCAAGACTCTTGGGGGCTTCCCTAGACCAACTCTTTTACCCCTCCTCTCCCCTCCCACACGACCAGCTTTAAAGGGCCCCTGAGACGAAATATCGGGGCCCCCTTAGACAAACTCTGCAGAGGGGGCCTCCGAGATCGGCAGGTGGTGAAAAATGAAAAGAGATTTTTTCATGCAATGCCTAGTGCCAAAATTAATTATCTAAGCATACACTGTATAGTTTTTCTGTCCGGGACAACGCCCCTCCTATACCTATACCTATAGTTATCGGAATTTTTGAGGCCACTCCTGACCTCAATCACTGCACCTCGCATACACCTATGCTAGGGCCCAGTAAAGCCTTGGTTTACACTTAACTAACCCAGACGAAACTACAAACTTTCTATCATGGCAATAAACTCTTCCAGACTCTTGCTCTAAAAGTTTCTTTTCTTTACCTGTCAATTCCCCTGCTTCTCTTCACATATATACTCACGTTCATATGAGTATGCTGCTTTCTATCAATATATAATCGAAGCTACAACCTCCTTTCTGTTGTTTCTTCCTTTCGTCTACAATCAGTCAGGCGCAGCGGGTTGAGACAGCGTCAGAGCGACTACTAATTTAAATTTCTGATAACTTTCCGCTAGCTGGTCGCATGAGCAACATAATTTGCATTTCAAAAATTGCTCTAAATTAATTTTCTAAATCCTTATAGACTAGAAAATTATACAACTAAAAGCACACCAAGAGGGAGACTAACAATGTTTTGTCAATAACGAATATGAAAACCGGCCTTTCAAAAAACCTAAAGATGCCGCTTTTATTTACTAGATGTAAAGACAGCGATTTGGTAAGTCGACGCCGTAGACCAGCCATACAAAAAAGTGCCGATGTTTGAAGGGTAACTAGATGCATTCTTGTTGCCCAAAAAATCATTCAGTGAAAATGTAGAGTTTCAATGTATTCAAGTACCGGACACTTTCAGTTGAACTTAAATATCAGCGTATTTATGCCTAGGGTGTCGTAGGGTGTCGTGAGTGGATTTGGGTGTTACAGGACGTGGACGCAGCAATGAAGGGCTGATATGGATAAAAATTATTTTCTTCGAAATAAATAGTCAATTTTCTATACGTTTTAAGAGTCATATTTTCCCAGAAACTGTTGTCAAGTAGTTAGAAATGTTTTCGGGATATTAGTCTGGGTTATTTGATGAAAAGTTTAAACTTCCGAATATTTCGAGTTTATTGATAGCTCTTTTTCAACGGAATGTCGATCATGAACAGCCAAGTTTTTCAAACACAATGTCATCTTCATCACTTGAGTTCCCTTCCTACATACCTCTCATTTAAATGCAGTATATTACGTATTTTTGCAATTCCCGCCGAACCATTAAACGCCTATTCGCTAAACGGCACAAATAATGAAATACCAAATTTTAGAAGCATTGTAGGAGGATCGTCATGGCTGCAGGATTGTAGTAGTATTAGGATTATCATTGTTAACAAGAATTCAACAGGATTGGACAAAATCAGGGAAAAATAAAATCAATAGTAGGGGCTGTGAGCTAGTGAAACGTGTATATAAGGAACGGGTTATTTGTCATTATTTGTGCCTTTTAGCGAATAGGCGTTTAATGGTTCGGCGGGAATTACAAAAACGTGTTATTTGTCATTATTTGTGCCGTTTAGCGAATAGGCGTTTAATGGTGCGGGGGGAATTTCAAAAATACGTAATATACTTCATTTAAATGAGAGGTATGTAGGAAGGGAACTCAAGTGATGAAGATGACATTGTGTTTGAAAAACTTGGCTGTTCATGATCGACATTCCGTTGAAAAATGAGCTATCAATAAACTCGAAATATTCGGAATTTTAAACTTTTCATCAAATAACCCAGACTAATATCCCGAAAACATTTCTAACTACTAGTCAATTTTCTACCATACAATGTCAAAAAAATATGCTGCTTAGCATACAAATTTCAAGATAATTGCTCTTAACAACAAGATGACCAAAAATGGTTTTTCACTATTCTCGGTACCAGAAATACAAAAACAACTTTTCAAGGACGTAAGCCTAGAAGTCATGTGCACAGATAAACTGCTTTCCAGAAATGTATCTTTCAAAGCGGTCAGCTCATTTTTTGGCAACACATGGCTAGGGTGTCTAATTTTCCACTCACCTATTTTGTGAGTGGTGGAATTTAGTGGCGGTGTTCACCCATTGGAACTTTCTCCGGTGGGGCAGGGGCACTGAGCGTCTTGCCCGCGCCAGAATTTCGATTCAGTTGTTCCACTAAAATCGGTGGATATAAGGATGCCAGGTATAATTGGCTAGAAAAATAAAAATCGCCAGATTTTCTTGCAGAAAAGCCAACGAAGCGCATAAGAGCCGAGTTAATTTGGCGATCTTTTAGTCGATTCTGCTGCTCTCTTTTTCCAGTGGACGTTGGTAGAGGAGGCAATGGAACCGGCCTTTGTAGTAAGTATTGTTGAGTAAAATTAAATAGGAGTAAGTATTGTTGGAAGTGAGAGGAAAATTCAGCAAAAAATATATAAAAGTGAGTGGAAAATTCTGCTTGACTGGGTGTCGTTGTGCACCCAGCACCCCAGGTTTTGGGACACTGGACACATCTGACCAAATTTTTTAGGTTAGGTCATGTCAGGTCAAGGAGCTTTTTAAGGTCAAGGGACCTAACCTCTAAACCTAAAATCACGAGTTTGAAGCGGCGCATAAGGAATATCAGCCAACCGATCCGTTTGAAACTTTCATAATATGATGAGGTTATTAGGGTCTACAGATCTGCTGTCTTGGAATTTCGATATTGTTGACCTAAGGTGGGGTAAATTTTTTGGTCACCCACTATGGTGATAATAGAAAGGGCTCGTTTTTAGTAAATGCTGGATAGATAAAGCTGAAAATCATAAAATGATGTATTCTTACCACGTTCTCGAGCATAAAGTTGCGTTTTTAACCATCTGACCTCTTAAAGTTCATGTTAGGTCACTGGAGCATACCGTGATTGTTTTGCCAATAACTTCTCACTGAACTGAGATAAAGCTCCTATTTTGCTTGCATAGTGCTTATATTGTCACGGGGAGTCGATTGATACGCAACATGACCATACTAGGGCATCCTGTGACCTTGACCTAGCTCGATGTCAGGTCATTTTCACAATTTGACCTAGAAAGGTCAAATTAGACATCATTCGATTCGCTACGATGAGAGCAATCCAATGATGCATACATATTTGGTATAGCTCCGCTGAGTAAAAATATAGAGGGGGAAACATACACTGCCCTGTTGTAAGCCTATGGAAACTTCTTTGACCTATGCTGACCTCAATATTGATCTGGAATAGAAATACTCCGTATAATTTCTCTTCGTCTCGTCAAGAGCTTTCAAACGCCGACCGTAATTTTCCTTTAGCTATCCTGGGAAACGAGATACGGAGGGGGGGCGAAATACGTCCCCCCAGCGGGGAGCGTCATGCCAGGGACACCAGCGGGGCGCGTGTTAAGGGAGAATTCGTTTGTACCGATCTTGCGTGGACGGAATTACTTTATTTTTTCTTCGTTAAGTTCTTTCATTGTCTGTCTACACTCAGATAGAAATGTGTGATTCTGACACGGTGCAAAGTGTGCGAAATTAATTTTTTCTTGAGACCATGTAAAAGGCGTTTTACCCCGATAGCGGGGTAAAATGCCCTAGCCCTAGATTAAAAGGCCGTCATATAACTCCCAGTGTATATTGCACCTATTGTTTCACGTGAACAAATAGGAATATTATTATCATTACGCTGTAAGATAATGTTGTAACAAAGTTAGAGGGGTGAGCACATTTACATCGCATGGAGTATAATCGCAACTTTAAGATAGCTTGTTTTAGATCTGGAGGCGCAAAAAACAACAAATGTCTGCTGAAAAATACCGGAGTTTACTGGTCGATTCCAGTCATGCTCAGGACTGGATCAGAAAGGCCGCTACCAGTAAAAAAGATGCTAGCTGGAGGCTACAGTTCTGACATCAGCCTGGACATAGTAGTAGGCGTCTTACCCAGGCAGGCGCGTTACCCCACGCTACCCTACGGCAAGGTCACATTCTGACCTTCCGTGACCCCAGGTCATGTTAGGTCAAGGGGAGCCCTGTAGAGGTCAAACCACTGGCGGGAGGTCATTATGTTTCACATACCAGAGAAAGCCATGTCCTTTTGCTATCAAATGTACTTTACCAGACTTCAATAGCTTTGATAGCATGAGAGCTATGCCCAGGTTTCTTAAAGAGAATGTGACACGTTTATAACGTGATTTTAACTCAGGTAGCCAAGTTGTAAAGCATGCCGAAAAACCCGGTACTCAACATATCATTTGTCATGGAATTCGAAATTCTCGTAGGGAAAAGCTAAAAACCTACCTGAAATGTACCCAAGGAGCGGGCCACGGTTGTCAGCTGTTGCCGTGACGTCATGCTGACGTCACTGTGAGTAGTCAACCTATTGAATCCTATTGAATATGGAAATAGTTTCCGGATGTTGAGACCCTGTGTGTGAGTGTGTACATGCATTGTCCCAGTCGCCGAAGGACTGGGAGATGTGCCAGCTGGCTTACAATGCGTGCTTGTACCGACTGCTGGGTGTTATCTCGTCTGCGTGTGTCGGCATTTGTGAGAACACTGTTCGGCACCTGCCTTGAGCCAGTCGAAATTCGTGAGGCATCAGAGCCTCGCTGTTGAGGGCAGATGCCGTGTCCGCTTAATGGGGATTCCAGCTTACTAAAAGATACTCACCGATCCTATTTAACATTTGTCGGCTATAAAGATACAGCGCCTCGTCACCTCACCATGAACGTCGGATTCACTCCTCTTAAACTACTTCGTATGCGATCTAAAGGTTTCTGCGTATAAGCATGGTCGCTTTAACTTGTGCGCATGGAATACAAAATTATATTTCTGCGCCTGTTACCTAACGGAAGAACATGCCGTTCCAGCTTTTCGCCGGCCCCTGAGAACGACAACATGTCGAGAGTGGCTACCATGATGGACGCTGACGATGACCTGTACAGTGGCTACGACTACAACTCAGCCCTCGACATCAGCGCCATCGACGATGACATCCACTTCCAACAGGCCATCAAAACCTCAATGGGCAAACGTCCCACGGTATGTGTAGAATCAGCGCTTCCGTAACATAATGATCTTTCCGGTCGCTCGTGTAACCTCTTTTGGCATGGCATGACCATAAGCCAAGAGAACCACTGGTAATATCACTGTGCCTTGGATGGCGTAAACAGTCCCGCAAAATGGTGGACTGCATTTTAAGTACCTATTTTTAAGTTTTTATATTTTGTACTGACTGGTTGTACTTCATCTTTTTAATCACCAGCTAAGCAAAGCATAGAACCGCCACTTGTTCAAAAGGCATACCGCGCCACCGAGCGGGGCTTAAGTCCCGGTGGGTTCTTTAAAGGAGATGTATTCTGATCCTCTGGTCGCTTTCAGGACGGAAAACCATTGGTGACGCGAAGCGTTTCAACCGTTACGTAGGATAACATGCACCTCTCAACCTCAAAGGTCCAACATAGGTTATCACGGGAATAGTTACATACAGTCGGCGTTTCGTGAAGCGTTTCTGTCCGAGCGCTTGTCCGTGAGAACTCGCGGGAACTACACCCTTGGGAGCCTGTTGGGTTTTTAGGGTGTGCTGCCGTCTGCGGTCATTTGGCGCGTATGTTTGTGATCGGATTAATTGTTACGCTAGTTTGATTTATTCATGGTCGGACCAGGGCCTATATAATTGGCTAAATGTAAATATCACGTTTGACCCGGCGGCGTTCAAATCAAATGGTTGGTATCGCTGGGTTCTCGAATCACATTTCACGTTCTATTGAGTGCTAGTCCCTACAAAGTTTTTATTTCTAACTGAAAGGTAAAAGGCAACACGTCAAAGATGGCGTCTTTTCCGCCCAATGGTGGCTCATGAGCTATTTTCGCCGGTGAATTAGTTTCTCGGTCGTCATAGTTGGGGATGCCTGTCTTTTCCGCCCATGAGTTGGTGCTATTTGCGGCAGCTGTCGGGTTGCAGCCAGACATTTTCGGGTGTCGATATTTTTCTTTTGCTAGGACGGATTCCATCTGCTCGATTTTTGTGGTCATTTGGGAATATCCGGGCCAGCTGCTCGTTATTCGAATAGTGATTTATAATATAATTACTGGAATGGATGACAATCACCGTGGTGCTTATTATGACTGGCCATTTATGAGTAGTTGTGAGTTAGATTAATTTGATGTTCATCAATATGGAGCTCAGATCGGGCATAATTGGCATAAACCACATACTCGGGTCTGACCTAATGGTGAGCGATAATTTCTTCTTTGCTTTTTATATAGCTAAAAGTCACCTTCCTAACCTTGTATGATTTCCTCGTATTGCATTTGATAGCTTTATAATCATAAGCTACGAAACGTCTGCTTGGCTTGGTGTAACTTCTTTATTCCATGTTGGGAGTGTTGTACGTTTGCTGTCTTACTTCTGGCTTTATAGGTGAGGCTTCCATGCATTCATGACGCGCTCACATGAATGAACCGGGCTGACCTCAGCTTTCAGTAATGGTCATTAATAGCTACTTCACGCGTCGATGTTTATGACTTGCGCGAATATTGGTTAAGCCTGATTGGGAATCTCCGTTTTCCGTTTAGCTTTCCTTGTTTATTTTATCATCCGGGTCAATCCTTGTTTTCGGGGATAAAAGTTTTCGGGGAAACTAGGGGCTGATCATCACTCCCCGAGGAGGGAAGGGGTTGGCCGAAAATTGACGTGCCATCACGGGGGAAGGGTATTGGCTGAAAAGTGGCGTGCGATGACGATAGTGGGATTTGGGCTCCGCTTATTTTTGTTGTTGTTTACTTTTCACTGTTGAGTCTGGAGTCGTTGCTTGCTTTGACGGGGAAGGTGGAGCTGCCTAGAATTAGGACTGAGGCCGAACATAGCAATTGGTTTTATTTTTGGTCCCGCTTCACAGCAACAGCAGAGCAAGCGGAGAGGAATGTTTTTAATGGCAGGGGTTCACCCAAAAGTAATGGCATGGCATTTGAAAATAAAAAATGGCGCCATGGCGTGGGGGAGGGGATGGAAACCCTCCCAAAAAGTGGCACCATTTATGAATAGCCCCCTAGTTATGATGCACCTACTTTTGCTGTTGATACATTTACAGATAAAAACCCCTCGCAGAGTTGCCCTTTTCTATAAATATGTAGCGAAGCCTGAAACTGCGAACCTCTTGTACCGGCGTTTGATACTACTCATTCTGATTTTACATGACCCTTGAAGTCTGTTTATCACTTGACTGCTTCTTCAGACAGAGTGACCTAAGTCGTGTACAAAAAATAAAAGTTGATGAAGTCACGAGCCAATTTGTATCGGTTCCCATTTCACGACGGTGGTATACAGGTCGTTTGCTCTGGCTGATCCGTTCTGGGTAACATTAGTTGCATTCATGTTCAGTTCATGTTTAGCGTGGGCGACGCGGCCCATAGGCGGAGCCATGAGCGCCGCTTTGAGCTGTGCCTGGCTGTCCGTCCGGCCGCTGATGTGGCGTCTGTGCTCTGGCCGTGCTGAGCGTGGTCGCCGTACCGACACCCACCCGGCCCGTGCCTGCGGCAGACCCAGAGCCGACTCTCCGGCGGCGGCGCCGGCGCAGCCAGACCCACCACGCAGGGCATGCGCGCCCCGCGCACCGGCGCGGCTCACTCCGGCGGCGTAAGTACCTGCCACAGGGGCGGATCCAGGCTCGGCCACTGCCCTCGTCCCGCGCCTCCCGGCGGAAACGGCGGTGCCTCCTCGCTGCAGGCGCAGTAGTAACGCTTTATATCTTTAGACTGAACGATTCTTGGGGAAGCAGGGCTCAGTGAGTAGACTAAGCCACCTTAGCTGACTACTAGTAATATATTTGTCAAACCTTATATGAGACGCTGTGGGCTACTAAAAAACATTCGGAAATAAGCCCGTGGAACTACTGTGCCTCTCTTGGTTGCCGAAAACTACGTGCCTGCCGGCAGCCGTTCCTAGCCGGGGGAAAACCTGGGATCCGTCCTTGGAGAGTGCAAGACAAGTGTACCGGGTGAGAAGTGTTCGTGTGGTCACGGGCTAGAAGTTGAGCCAGTTTGCCCCTTGACCGATCACTAGTTCCGCTTCACATTTTGCAGTCTCGTCACCTCAGGCTATTTGCTCATAAATTGTATCGTTGCTATTGTTCTTTGCTCTACTATGTTCTATCGTATGTGTTGATATATTGCATAGGCCCATTACCGACATGAAATCGAAGTCCACGAGGTATTCTTGGGTCAGTGAAAGACAAACCAGGCGAATTATGTCACGTAATCACGACCTTACCGACCTGCAGATATATGTAGTACACATATCGGGTGCTTCAAAAAGCTTTTCCAGATGTTTATTTTATTATATGAAAGGAACGATTCATCGTAGCATCAAGCCTGGAGCGAAATATTACGCAGGAAGCGTGAAATTTATCACCGTAATCCGTGTCTCATGATCTAGGTGTTGTCTGCAAATTCCGAATATAAATTGTATTCAGTGGCGGTCGAGGGCCCGGATTTATTGAGGAGGGGCACCATGGACGTTCGTTCGTTTTACTTATTTCTTTTCTCGTTCGTTTTACCCATTCGTTTTTGCCTATTTTTTCCAGTCAGCGCTATAGGATTAGTGTTAAAACTCATCATCTAAGGGGCACCGTGCCCGGGTGCCCCCTAGTCCCGCCGCTTATGATGGTGTTTATTCATAAATAGTTATTTCAGTCAAGCTGGTTGGGCTGCTGTCAAGATGCGTCTTGATTACGAGTTGAATAAAATGCAGAGTAACTACTTTTCATTGTCGTAGGATAAATGAATCGAGCGCGCTACGGTACTTTTAGCTAAATGTACCTCTTCTTGCCTTCATTCCTATGATTCGAGGAATGGCAACTTATCTCCGAACACTCTTCTTTTTACTGGCACCATTATACGCATATCTACTTCGCTATCATTCAAATTTATGCTCGAATATGCTTGTAAATATTTCGTAGTTAAGTTTTTTGTTTCCTTTGAAAAAAAAACTTTTTTGCTTACGGTTGTCTAGCCCACCGCAGGCAGACTGCGTCAGGATATGCTTAACACGCGCATTGACGGGGGTCTGAGCCACCTTCGCTTTGCCGGGGGGGCGGGTACCCGCCCCCCCCTAAGATCTCGAGAACCACGCTAGGTAGCGAAAAACGGTAAACCGCGTTGGGGAGCCCATCCACTTTTCCATCGAAAATATTGTAACCATTTTTGTCAGGTCACATTTAAGGTCAATAGAGGTCAAAACATGCCGTCATAGCGATAACATGTAAATGAAGGTTTTCGGTCATTACATCTGAACAAGTAAAGATAGAGCAAAACAATTTAAACCATATGAATCCTCGCAGCAAGCCAAATCGAATGATATATAATATGACATTGCTAGGTCAAATCAAGGGTTTGACCTGACTTGAGGTCAGTTCAAGGTTGAAATGAGATAAAATGCATAGCATTAGAACTGCAAAGACAAGGCGAATCTAATGGAGTTGAAATAAACGCCTTATCACCATCCGTTACTAAGTTATTCAGTTTAGACCATTTTTCCCATGTGTTTCCAATGGAGAAGTCATGGCTCGTACCTGACGTTAGGTCATCGATATCCAAAATACCGGAACACATTTTAGAGAACTCGGTGGGCCCGTTATGTGATATGAGTGTCAATCGGATAAGTTCACCCTGTTCCGACTTTTGCTATCTTAAACTTTGAGATCAGGTCACTTGACCTGTACTGGTGACCTGACCTGAGATGACCTAGCCTTGAAATTTTTAGACGAGTTGTAAAAATGAGGTATGCCAAGAACGGCGGAGCTACGCGCCGCCGTTTTTATGTTGTCCGAAAAACCCGAGGGGGCGGGTACCCGCCTCAATGCGCGTGTTAAAATGTGTGCGAATGCAGGTGGCAGGCCGTAATGTTGCGCAGCACCGCGGTAAAATAACTGGATATTTGTTTTTTTCATATAGATGCTCCCATAGATCATAGATGATTCCATAGATGAGCAGCACTTAACAATTTTTTGAGCCAATTGATATACGAATATATTCCACACCCCCCCCAGTATAAAACTCCGTATGCCTTTTCGGCTTCTGTTATGGAAAGCAGTAGCGCTGCAAAGAAATGACTTACAGTCCAAGAAGACCTCTAGGAAAGAAATATATGTTTATCGTACTTAACACGCGTCCTGCTGAGGGAAGGAAATACGCCCCCCCCTCCTGCTTTTCCCCAGATAACGCAAAAATGAAGATACGCAGAACAACGAGCCTTACAGTACCTTATCTCTGATCAATGTGACGGATCTGACCAAATTTTTTAGGTCAGGTCATGTCACGTCAAGGAGCTGTTCAAGGCCAAGTGACCTTATCTCAAAACCTAAAATCACGAGTTTGAAGCGGCACCTAAGGAACATCAACCAACTGATCATTTGCAACTTGCACAATATGATGAGGTTAATAGGGTCTATAAATCTGTTATCTCGGAATTTTGATATTGTTGACCTAAGGTGGGGTCAATTTTTTGGTCACCCCATTATACGTCTATGGTGAAAAATAGAAAGGGCTCGTTTTCAGTAAATACTGGGTAGATAAAGCTGAAAATCCTCAAAACATGTATTGTTACCACGATGTTGACCATAAACTTGAATTTTTGACCATCTGACCTCTCAAAGGTCATGTCTGGTCACGGGAGCACACAGTGATTGTTTTGCCAATAACTTCTCACTGAATTGAGATAAAACTTCTATTCTGCTTGCATTGTGCGTATATTGTCACGTGACGTCGATTAATTTGCAACATGACTATATCAGGGCACCCTGTGACCCTGACCTAGATCGATGTCGGGTCATTTTCACAATTTGACCTAGCAATGTCATATTATACATCATTCGACTCGCCACGATCTAATCCAGAGGATCCAATGATGTCTGAATATTTGCTCTAGCTCCGCTGAGTAAAAATCTAGAGGGGAAACGTACACTGCCCTGTTGTAAGCATAGGGAATCTTCTTTGACCTATGCAGACCTCAATATTTACATGACATAAAAAATGTTTCACACAAGTTCTCTTCGTCTCGTCAAGAGCTTTCAAGCACTGTTGGTAATCTTTATTTAGCTTTCCTAGGAAATGAGATACGGAGGGGGGCGAAATATGCCCTCCCCCAGCGGGGCGCGTCATGCCAGGGACCCAGCGGGGCGCGTGGTAAATAATCACCATTTGACATCGTATGTTGAAATAAATTTTAGGTATTGCATAAAAAAATTTATTCGGCGTGGTCTTCTGGTAGAACCTTAGAAAAAGTTGTCAGAGCCGCATGACGAAATCTATGGAGCGAAGCGCATTGAGATTTCTCAAGAGGCTCTATTCTGGCCGCTTTACCGGTCTCGTCGTGGTCTGTCAGAGCCGCATGACGAAATCCATGGAGCGAAGCGCATTGAGATTTCTCAGCGGCTCTATTCTGGCCGCTCAGACGGGTCTCGTCGTGGTCTGTTGTTGTTGTTGTTGTTGGCGTCTGTCAGTCCTGAGAATTGATGTCAGAGCTCTGGAATTTTGTAGGGTGATAGCCCTTCTGCTCCAGACACCCAAACTGAAGCCCCGAGTCGAAATCCAAAATAGTTTTTGGAAATTTTGGCTCAAACTTTTTCTGTTTTATATTTTTCTAATTTTTACTTCTTAACCTACGAACTTGAACCTTATGTCCTTTTCGAAAGATAAAAAGGGCCAGCTAGGGAAAACGAATTGAGCTGATCCGAGAATATTTATTGCGCGAAAACGCGGCATTTCTCACGCGAGCAAAAACCTGCTAAAAGTTGATGCCCGACTTGTGCGCTCGAAATGTCAGAAGACAGGCCTCAGTTAGCTGAAAGGCAGTTACCTAGGGGTAGCTAGGCAAATTTTGTAGTGCTTAGGCATAGTTTTGAGTGCAAAACGCAAAATTTTGACCTACTTTTTACAGTTCTTCCGGAAGACTGAATTTTGGTTCATTTCATTTCAACGTTAATATCTTACAATCTAATTGACCGATTTGAGTTTTCATTTCAAATAATGAAAGAACATTGCTTCCGGCTGATAATATTTGGAGATGGAAGTTGTTAATGTGAAATTCTTTGTTTTATAGGCATAAATAGAAATGGAGTCAAAAACTTTTTATTTGCATCTTCCTGGTTCCAAGCTCATGTCATTCACAAACTCAGAACTGACATGGCTGAAGAGGAAAGTTACTTGCGGTCATTTCGCTCACTTATACTACCCACCTATCTCTAATGGCTTTCGAGTAATTAATCCAAAATGTATTACAAGATGCTAAATTTCTCGGACCACCTTTGCTTCTCCCCATGGTTTGAAGTCCTTAAAATGGATGGAAGTGGAAGTAATTTGGCATGAAGCTAGCTTACGATCCTAGCTCGACGATACCACTAATTTCAGCCCAAAAGAATGTTTGGTTCGTCTTCTAGAAGCACCTTTATATCGTGCCTTTTCGGGACAAGCACAGCACCCGGCGCCAGCGGCCCGGCATATTCGGCGGAGTTGTACTAGCCAGTGACCTCCTGACGGGTCACAGCTGTTCAGCTAGTGGGAGGATGAGTAGTGTGGCACGGTGGTCTAGTGGTTAGAGGCCCTGTCTCTTGACCAGGTAGGTCCGGTTCGAATCCGGGGGTGAACACGTACTCTTTATTGGTTATTTCAAAGAAAAGAATGATAAAACTGACTTGCAGGCTTATGAAGAGATACATTAAGAACGAAATATGGTTTGCTTTGGCACATTGTCATGCAGCTCTCCTGCGCCGGTGGGGCGTTAGCCCAGGCCGCAGGCCGAGGTTGTTGTTGGCGTCTGTCAGTCCTGAGAATTGATGTCAGAGCTCTGGAATTTTGTAGGGTGATAGCCCTTCTGCTCCAGACACCCAAACTGAAGCCCCGAGTTGAAATCCAAAATAGTTTTTGAGAAATTTTGGCTCAAACTTTTTCTGTTTTATATTTTTCTAATTTTTACTTCTTAAGTTACGAACTTGAAATTTATGTCCTTTTCAATGGATAACAAGGGCCAGCTAGGGGAAAAATTGAGCTGATCCAACAATATTTATTGGCGAAAACGCGGCATTTCTCACGCGCGCAAAAACCTGCTAAAAGTTGATGGCCGACTTGTGCGCTCGAAATGTCAGAAGGCAGGCCTCAGTTAGCTGAAAGGCAGTTACCTAGGGGTAGCTAGGCAAATTTTGTAGTGCTTAGGCATAGTTTTGAGTGCAAAACGTAAAATTTTGACCTACTTTTTACAGTTCTTCCGGAAGACTGAATTTTGGTTCATTTCATTTCAACGTTAATATCTCACAATCTAATTGACCGATTTGAGTTTCCATTTCAAATAATGAAAGAACATTGCTTCCGCCTGATAATATTTGGAGATGGAAATTGTGAATGTGAAATTCTTTGTTTTATAGGCATAAATAGAAATTGAGTCAAAAACTTTTTATTTGCATCTTCCTGGCTCCAAGCTCATGTCACTCACAAACTCAGAACTGACATGGCTGAATAGGAAAGTTACTTGCGGTCATTTCGCTCACTTATACTACCCACCTATCTCTAATGGCTTTCGAGTAATTAGTCCAAAATGTATTACAAGATGCTAATTTCGACCACCTTTGCTTCTCACCATGGTTTCAGTCCTTAAAATGGATGGAAGTGGAAGAAATTTGGCATGAAGCTAGCTTAAGATCCTAGCTCGACGATACAAGTAATTTCAGCCCAAAAGAATGCTTGGTTCGTCTTCTAGAAGCACCTTTATATCGTGCCTTTTGGACAGCACAGCACCCGGCCAGCGGCCCGGCATATTCGGCGGAGTTGTACCGCCAGTGACCTCCTGACGGGTCACAGTGTTCAGCTAGTGGGAGGGTGAGTGGTGTGGCACTGTGGTCTAGTGGTTAGAGGCCCTGGCTCTTGATCAGGTAGGTCGGTTCGAACGGGGTGACCACGTACTCTTTATTGGTTATTTCAAAGAAAAGAATGATAAAACTGACTTGCAGGCGTATGAAGAGATACATTAAGAACGAAATATGGTTTGCTTTCGGCACATTGTCATGCGGCTCTCCTGCGCCGGTGGGGCGTTAGCCCAGGCCGCAGGCCGAGGTCTGTCTTTGTTGTCTGTCCCGCCTGAGAATTGATGTCAGAGCTCTGGAATTTTGTAGGGTGATAGCCCTTCTGCTCCACACCCAAACTGAAGCCCGAGTCGAAATCCAAAATAGTTTTTGAGAAATTTTGGCTCAAACTTTTTCTGTTTTATATTTTTCTAATTTTTACTTCTTAACCTACGAACTTGAAACTTATGTCCTTTTCGAAGATAACAGGGCCAGCTAGGGAAAACGAATTGAGCTGATCCGACAATATTTATTGGCGAAAACGCGGCATTTTCACGCGAGCAAAAACCTGCTAAAGTTGATGGCCGACTTGTGCGCTCGAAATGTCAGAAGACAGGCCTCAGTTAGCTGAAAGGCAGTTACCTAGGGGTAGCTAGGAAAATTTTGTAGTGCTTAGGCATAGTTTTGAGTGCAAACGAAATTTTGACTATTTCAGTTCTTCCGAAGACTGAATTTTGTTTCATTTCATTTCAATGTTAATATCTCACAATCTAATTGACCGATTTGGTTTTCTTTCAAATAATGAAGAACATTGCTTCTGCCTGATAATATTTGGAGATGGAAATTGTGAATGTGAAATTTTTGTTTTATAGGCATAAATAGAATTGGTCAAAAACTTTTATTTGCATCTTCCTGGTTCCAGCTATGTCACTCACAAACTCGAACTGACATGGCTGAGAGGAGTTACTTGGGTCATTTCGCTCACTTATACTACCCACCTATCTCTAATGGCTTTGGTAATTAGTCCAAATGTATTACAAGATGCTAAATTTCTGGCCACCTTTGCTTCTCACCATGGTTTCAGTCGTTAAAATGGATGGAGTGGAGAAATTTGGCATGAAGCTAGCTTACGATCCTAGCTCGACGATAAAGTAATTTCAGCCCAAAGAATGTTTGGTTTCTTCTGAAGCACCTTTATATCGTGCCTTTTCGGGACAAGCACAGCACCGCGCCAGCGGCCCGGCATATTCGGCGGGTTGTCTAGCCATGACCTCCTGACGGGTCACAGCTGTTCAGCTAGTGGGAGGATGAGTGTGTGGCACGTGGTCTGTGGTTGAGGCCCTGTTCTTGATAGGTGGTCGGTTCGAATCCGGGGTGACTACGTACTCTTTATTGGTTATTTCAAGAAAGAATGATAAACTGACTTGCAGGCTTATGAAGAGATACATTAAGAACGAATTGGTTTGTTTGCACTTTGCGCTCTCCTGCGCCGGTGGGCGTTGGCGGGCCAGGTATAGAATAGAGCGGTATCAAATGCTGATCATTTGGCAACTCTACGTGTTGTCAAGTCTCGTCCGGCCTTGCAGCCCACGGGACCCACCTGGCTGGTAATGTGTAATGTGCCAGCTGGTGTTCTATAACTTGCCTTTTACACCGAACTCAATTGGAATATTTTCAGTAGACCCAGCGGTGAAAAAAATCCATTTACACCTGTGTTGCGTCACTTAGGCATGAAGTTATGCCCCGTAAACGCACCTTTAGATAAGTGTATCTGGGGTGTTCTGTACTGTGAATCATGCCGGGCATATTTTATCTGATTTCTTGCACAGTACTCACGTGCGTATCCGCTGCTACCAACCTTGGTTCCAGAGCCAAAATGTTCCATCGCTTGCATTTCCTTAGATTTGGAACTCAACATGTATTTATTTATCATCAACGCATCAGTACAATGAGCATCTCAATACATTCATACATACAACGCACATAACGATAACTGCGTCCATACTCCTCCCATGCATGTATGTACATACACTAGGGTGCATCAAACGCCCCATGATTTTCATTTTTGGATAGATTAGCTTAGCGGCCCGTCACATTTTGTTGTTTCAGACATGAAAACCTCAAATCCCAATTTTTGGGAAAATCTATATTGGGCTAGGGGTGCCACCTAGCGGTCAAGGTTTCAAATTTTTGCAATTTTTAATATTCATTGGGTCTGCCTTGGAAATTGTATTATCATAAAATCGGACCCAGCAGTGGTCAAATACTGTTTTCCAAGCTCCAAATTACCTGTGCAGTCACTTTCGCGCATTTTGGACGCCAGCTAGGGGTGCCACCTGACGGTAGAAGTTTGCAACGTTTTGCGTTTTGGTGAGTTTTTATCGAGAATAATTGTTGAACCATCCTGGATTAGAACTTTGTTGTAATTATGAACTACTCCTGTAGGTGAAAGTATCTGGTAAAGGCATTTACAACTTTTGGCAATGAGTGACACCTGGTGGCCGAAATTAATTTCTAAGTTCTTAAGAAATTAATGACTATGACAAAAATGAGTAAGAAGTTTTGGTTGAGTTCCAACGATAATTTGTGTTGCAAATTCCTCTCAAGTGTCAGATATCACCTTCAAAATTTCCGGACCAATATTTAATCTTCCTTTTCCGTTGTTTTTCATCAAATAATCCATTTTCTTCCATACCGTTTCATGGTTTTTTGTAGTTCTCACACGACCTCCTCTTATTTTAGAAATTCACCGGAGCACAGTGGGCGGCTAAGTTGGGATATTTCGGGAAAGAACCCAATCGTTCATCGATTTGAGGTATTATTCCTATTACAATACAAGGCCAGTTATACAATGCTGAGACCAAAACATCTTGATTCATCAATATATGAAATGCTTGAAGGTTCCAGCGTAAGTACTTTGCATGAAAAGCACCGTTGTGGGAGCTAAGCTCATGTACGATGATTAACGCCAAGAGCCGATGTTTCCAAATTAACGCGAAATGTCTTAATTATTGTAATCATGTTACTTTAGGTTATTGCTTATGTTATTATTGTAATTAACTTACCTGATCTTTCGATTACAAATACGAGATTTGTAAGAGACATTCATAGCACAGCTCACGGCCTGTTTGATTTTTGGGGCTTATCGACGCACCAACTGCAGGGTCATACGGCGTCGCCTGCTCTTACCCTTTTGGAGGGGTTTCTGGGGAGCCAGCTTGCTCCTCGTTCAAGTAAGTCACCGGGCCTTGAACCCGGGTCGGCTGCGTGGAAGCCAACTGCGCTAACCACTCCACTGCCGCGCTCACAACTCATGGCCTCGACAAGACGTCATGTTCAGTTGCGCTAGTTTTGACCACTGATAGTCACACTTGACTGTTTCTATTTCTACTATTCACACAACCCCACTTTCTTGAGCACACAGATTACTCCGTGTTTCGGTTTCCTTGAGCGTAGATCAAGTTGCCTTTTCGTTTTTTCCCAACCGCTTGCAGAATGTTCTGCAAGTGTCGCTTAGACTACGCTGTCGTTTGAAAGTCCGAGGCCATCTTTCCTCCCTTTACGGCGGTATCATTGGGAACATGTATGGCCCTGGGCTTTACCCTTGCTGCCTGGTAGGTAGATGAGTCAGGCCCGTCACTGACATCCAGCTCTAGGAACCCGGTGTCCAGCTTCAGGAGTCTGAATTTAGACCACGATTCAGGTTCAGCCAGGTCTACCAACTTATTCTCTGCTCACTCTCTGCGAACTCTGGAGCCGGGGTGGCCTGGTAGCTTTGTTGCCAGTCTTCGGATCGGATAGCATGGATTAACGTTGGTTCAATTCCCACGGCGGGAAACCGCCTTCCGTGTCCGATTTGACCCGGTGGAGAGGATCCTTGTACACCCACGCCAATACTCCCTGTAATTGGGCAAGTGTGCATGTTGGGAGTGGCCCTAATAAAAAATAAATAAATAAAATAAAAAACACGGTTTCCCGGACCCACTTCTTTCACAACTGAGAGGTGCCTCGGGTACGATCTTGAGCTTCACCACCAGAAAACGTTTTGCAAGCTGACTTCGCACAGGCTGAGATGTCGAGTTGCTGAAAAGAGCAAGGGAACCATCTCTAAGGTGAAGTACCGCTGATGGCTGAAAGCCAGCAGTGCACCGGTGCCAACAACTTCGTTTACCCAGTCCCCATAACAGGATAAGTGGCGATTAAGATTCAGATCATGCCATGGGGAACCCACTGCGTCCTGGCATATCATGCATTACAAGCCATAGACGGAGGTGATGAAGGTCCCGAACCGCCAAAGCTTTGACATTAGTTCCTGCGTTGGAGCTTTTTTCGTCCTGAACGTTGGGAATGTGGTGCTCGGACGTGCATATCTTCATCGCATAAGGCAGTCTGCTCATCCATCTAACTCTACGCATTGCTCGAAAATATACATCTGGATTATTTGAGCCAAGGAAAGTAATTCCTAATTCTCTGAACTCCTCGTGGTCATCACAGCTTTGTTTCGGACACACAGTTGGAAGGAAGTTCTCTTTGAGTTCCATCAGGAACGGGCGACTTTCTGGTGAAGTTGAGTTTATTTGAAAGATAAACTCAACCGTCTTTCATATTTCGCTTATCTTGATAAATAATCAATTTAGAAATATTGTTCATTTTTTGGCCCGTTTTTCTTCAGTGTTTAATGAACGTAAGTAGGTTTTTGTTAGAATTATTGGTTAGGCAAGCAGAATTTCTAAATATCGAGTCTGTTGAAAGCACTGACGTGGACTTTTTCCCCGACTTAGTGCCTGTCCACAGACCAGGGCAAAGCCTTGTTCAGCCGGTTTTGGATTTGGATGCAGGCGGCTGATCGATGACCTGTGTTCGACTCTGTTGTGGCAAACACCATGTTCACCACTGCGTCTGAACACTCCTGCCGTTCAAGAAGCTCAACCGTCAAATTTGATATGGGGAGCCGTATTTTCCATTCGTTGTCTTACTCTACCACGGTGTAACCAGTAATTAGTTTCCATGTCCGCTCCCCACAACTTGTTTCCGTCAATCTTCGTTCTTAGCCTTGTGTGTACGAGAAGGCATCAAATTGCAGTAAAACGGTAGTTTATCACCCAAAAAATTAGCTGCAAGCAGTACCAGTGTCCTCAATAAATAAAAATGGATGAACAGAAACCAATGTAAATTTTTAACTTCGGCCGCCAGGTAGTGCCATATAAAGAAATCCAAAATGCATGAAATCCGTCTCGCAAGTACCTTGAGGTCGATTCAGCAAAATCTCGTTTCAGCTGGACCAAAATACACAATGATTCTGCCCCACATTTAATGAAACAAATTGTAAAAAAACTGTCAAAACTGATTTTTTCACCGCTAGGAGGCACCCCTAAAAGATGTCTAAAATCCATGAAATTGGGCATGCATGTGCTTTTAGGCCAGCGCAACAGTGTTTGGTCACAAAACAGTCCACTAATGAAATGAGACGACTTCTGCGGCCAATCCAAAGTATATCTAAAAATGGTCAAAATTGAAAACTTTGGCCGCTAGGTGGCACCCCTAGCCCCTTTCGAAATTTCAAAATCTTTCATATTTGGACTCACTAGGTCCAAGGCAAAAAATTGGGCCGGGCCGCGTAGCTAATTTCAAAAGTCGGGGCGTTTGATGCACCCTAATGTACACCTCATCAATGGACCCCATCTCCCCTATTCATCCCCCATACACACATCAGATATCATTACACATGCACACATCATACCACTATCACATGTCTCCTAACACATATGTGACAACACATGACACACAAGGTGGAACAATTTGAATCCCCCCACCTGAGCTTAGCACGCGCATTGACGGCGGTCTAAACCACCTTCGCTTTGACGGGGGGGACGGGTAACCGCCCGCCCCCCTAAGATCTCGAAAACCACGCTAGATAGCGAAAAACGGTAAACGGTGTTGGGTAGCTCATCCACTTCTCTATCGAAAATATTTTTCCATTTTTTGTCAGGTCACATTTGATATCACTAGAGCTCAAAACATGCCGTCATAGGGATAACATGTAAATGATGGCTTTTGGTCATTACGTCTGAACAAGTAAAGATAAATAAAATAATTTGAACTATATGAATTCTCGCAGCAAGCTGAATCGAATAATGTATAATATGACCTTGCTAGGTCGAATATGCTATTTGACCTAAGCTGAGGTCAGGTCAAGATCAAATTAGGTAAAATGCATATCATTAGAACTGCAAGAACACGGAAAATATATTACAGTTACAATAAAAGCTCTATCGCCATCCATTAATAAGTAATTCAGTTATAACCATTTTCCAATGTATTTCCAATGGAGAGATCATGGATCATACTTGACCTCAGGTCATCGACATGAAAAAACCGGAACATATTTTAGAGAACTCGGTAGGGTCACTATGTGATATAAGTTTAAATTGGATAAGTTCATCCTGCTCTGACTTATGCTATCTTAAACTTTTTTTGAGGTTAGGTCACTTGACCTGTACCGGTGGCCTGGCCTGAGATGACATAACCTTAAAATTTTGACAAAAGTTGTAAACATGACCAGGGAAAAGGTATGTCAAGTACGGCGGCGCTACGCGCGGCCGTTTTTGGCCTAAAAAGCCCGAGGGGGCGGGTACCCGCCCCCGTCAATGCGCGAGTTAAAGAATGGTGTGAGTTTCGTATTGCCTCTAACCGTTATTTTGGCATAGTTTCCAGTGCCAAAATATGATGCGATAGGACCGCAGATCAGGATACACCGTGGAGTCGTCGAGTCCAAGTGCTCTGTCCCCAGTACTAGAGCACGGTCGGTGCCACAGTGCTGAGAAAATAACACTTAATGAACTCGAGCGGCAGTCCGATGTGGATCACATTTCGGCAATGGGACCTAGGTCTTAGTATCTTTAGCCGGAAAATGGTAATTCGATGCCTGGTTTCAGTGGCGGCACCCGGCTGTTGGTGTCGGACGACATCCCTCGTCCTAAACGTGCGCAGATCACGTTCCCGATCCTGGTGTCCTTGTAACCGCCGTCGGTGACTGGCAGGTAGGTGCTCCGTCAAAGAAACTTGACGGTTATGTGACCTGCGATGACGGTCGCATAGAGCGATATTTCTAGGCTGACGATTTTGCGACAGCCGTGGTGGTCAACGTGACGGTCTCTGATGAACAGTCTGTATGACTACGTGCATCTTGTTGAGTTATTTATTGCAATTTTAATTATCTCTTTTGGTTTGATAATCTTCCTCATTTGGTTTGTCTTACTCATTGGATAATCTTATTCATTTGGCGTGTTTGGCTTCGGCAGCTGCGCGGTATGACGCCGGACATGTCCGGCAGCTGCGCGGTATGACGCCGGACATGTTCGGCAGCTGCGCGGTATGACGCCGGGCGTGTTCGGCAACTGCGCGGTATGACGCCGGACATGTTCGGCAGCTGCGCGGTATGACGCCGGACATGTTCGGCAGCTGCGCGGTATGACGCCGGGCGTGTTCGGCAGCTGCGCGGTATGGCGCCGGACATGTTCGGCAGCTGCGCGGTATGACGCCGGGCGTGTTCGGCAGCTGCGCGGTATGACGCCGGGCGTGTTCGGCAGCTGCGCGGTATGACGCCGGACATGTTCGGCAGCTGCGCGGTATGACGCCGGACATGTCCGGCAGCTGCGCGGTATGACGCCGGACATGTCCGGCAGCTGCGCGGTATGACGCCGGACATCTCCGGCAGCTGCGCGGTATGACGCCGGACATGTCCGGCAGCTGCGTGGTATGACGCCGGGCGTGTTCGGCAGCTGCTCGGTATGACGGCGGGCGTGTTGGGCAGCTGCGCGGTATGACTCCGGGCGTGTTCGGCAGCTGCGCGGTATGACACCGGGCGTGTTCGGCAGCTGCGCGGTATGACGCCGGGCGTGTTCGGCAGCTGCGCGGTATGACGGCGGGCGTGTTCGGCAGCTGCGCGGTATGACGCCGGGCGTGTTCGGCAGCTGCGCGGTTGACGCCGGGCGTGTTCGGCAGCGGGTATGACGCCGGACATGTCCGGCAGCTGCGTGGTATGACGCCGGGCGTGTTCGGCAGCTGCTCGGTATGACGGCGGGCGTGTTGGGCAGCTGCGCGGTATGACTCCGGGCGTGTTCGGCAGCTGCGCGGTATGACACCGGGCGTGTTCGGCAGCTGCGCGGTATGACGCCGGGCGTGTTCGGCAGCTGCGCGGTATGACGGCGGGCGTGTTCGGCAGCTGCGCGGTATGACGCCGGGCGTGTTCGGCAGCTGCGCGGTATGACGCCGGACATGTCCGGCAGCTGCGCGGTATGACGCCGGACATCTCCGGCAGCTGCGCGGTATGACGCCGGACATGTCCGGCAGCTGCGTGGTATGACGCCGGGCGTGTTCGGCAGCTGCTCGGTATGACGGCGGGCGTGTTGGGCAGCTGCGCGGTATGACTCCGGGCGTGTTCGGCAGCTGCGCGGTATGACACCGGGCGTGTTCGGCAGCTGCGCGGTATGACGCCGGGCGTGTTCGGCAGCTGCGCGGTATGACGGCGGGCGTGTTCGGCAGCTGCGCGGTATGACGGCGATGACCGGCCGGCCGCTAACGGGTATGGGCTCGGGCGATGAGAACCGGCCAATGACCGCCGTCAAAGGGGTGGGCTACACCTCCAGCGGCCGTCCGGCGGGCCTGGACGGGGGTCGCTCCGGACTGGAGGGACGTCACTCCAGCACGTGAGTTGCTTGCTGCGCCGGCGCCATGTCGAACCCGCCGGCATGTCGGCACAGTAGGCCCAATGTCGTCGCCATGATGGTTACAGGAGACCAGTTGCTCGTGGGGCTGCCACAGCTGCGGTCGTCTGTTTTATTTTCCATGAAACGGTGCGAGCAGACTTGCGTTTTTCGTGTCTTTTTCTAGTCTTAACGTCGTTTATACGGATATCTTTAACACCGAGCTAAACTAGGTCATATTTTAAGCAACGATGGAGATATAGGTCAGATTGGCTATTCAGGAGCAATTGTAAATGTGTTTTGAACTTCTGATATTTGTCTCTTTCAGATTGGAGGATATATCCAACCAGTAAGGCCACTCAGAGTGTTTCCGTGACTTTTTGCATGACAGCTTTATTTGTCTAGGGGTTTCTTGAGTTTTCGCGGTCTGACAGAGCATGCAGGCTGCAGGTTTAGTGAAGGGAAAACTGTAGAAGTATATTCTATCATTCTACCAAGTTCCGCTTCCAGGAAGAACAGCCGATGTATGAAATGGACTTGAACGTTTTGTTGAATTCGATAACGATTATCAAACCGGGCGCACAGCTGGCTTTTTCAGGATTGCCGATTCGATGCATCGGCCTGGGTGCATTGCTTCTCATTCTGCTGACAACACGGGATGTGCTTGCGTTTGCTTCCAAACAGTTTTCTGAACACATAAACGCCTAGCTTGACGCCTGCATTGTGTGACGAACTTAAAACGTGCACTTTTGGAGTGTTATGGTGATATGTGCATTACGCGCGACACTTTCATTTTATCTTGTTTAATACGTTAGGCCGTCCCTTAAAAAATAAAAATTCGAATTGCGAAATACACACGGTAGTTTCTAGTTATTCATCGTATGTTGATGTCAGGTGCAAAAAATCACCCAGATCTGATAACTTTTCACGCTGGCTTTTTGTCCCTACTGTTTCCATGCATACACTCTATGGCGTCTTGCGTGCGGGCACGGCAGGCGGCCATTGATCACTTCTACCAACTACGAAATGATGAGGCTGGAAGCACTACGCTAGAATCACAATGTTTGCCATGTAGGAAAATTCCTATTGCTACTTTTTATAGCTCCCCTGGCCTTTTGGCTGGCTTAAATTTCGTATCAAATCTACAAGATTAGTTAAACCTAACTACGGTGTGGCTCGGGCGTCATAGTTATGATAAAGGTGGGAGCATGATTTTCACTGTGCTTGCTGACAGAAAACAAGGCAAACAAAACAGCTAAAAAAACACCCTTAGGAACGGTCAGCTTCGTTTTACATTGTGAAAAGTTGACCTTAATCGAATTCTTAATGTGTAATCTTGGTCATTTTTTACTTCATTTTCGTGGAAAAGCTGGTTGGTGAAGACAATGAAGGTATTTGATCGTAACTTTAAATCGCTCTCTCACAAAATTATTGTCGCAAGTTCTGCCAGCACTGTAGGATGCTGTTGAAGCTAAGGGCGCGTCTTCTTCGGTTCACTTTTGCTAAACTTCCCGTCTCTCTTAGTCCTGACTTACTTCCGATGATCAGCCACGATGGCCAATGTGTTCTGGAGACCAGATTCCGTCCTGGCGCTTTCTATGAAATCCTTGCTGAGTTTCAATGTTCTCTCAGATGCATGATCCACACAGGAGAGGTTCATTAAAAACTGCTTGAACTCAACATGCCTTGATGCTGGTTCCAAGTGTGGATATGCTCAGACAGCCATCCCAGCTGATCTGTGAAAAGAACCAGCTCTCCGGTCCTATGAAGCTTGCCGAGCTCGATCTGCTGCCATCATCAGGCCCGAAAGTGGCGTCATTAACAAAACTAGAGCCAGGGACGGTGGGTTTCCCGTCAGGACCAAATTTGATAGGTCTTTCGGTTTTCATGAGCGCTTGGGCTACTTCCTCCTCCCTCTGAAACGTCATCGTCTGCAAGAGAGAAAACAGCAAGTGATGAAGACAGGTAGTCAAGATGCCTGTTTAGGCTCTGGAGATAGTTGTTGCCGGTGCCGGTCTCATTTTCTGTATTGACGCATTTCTTGAATGGCTTGAAGGTCATTTAAAGGTGAGGCGGTAGGTAGCGACGTCCTCATAAAGAACTATGCGTGATATATCCCACATAGTCCTGAAATTGTCTCAATTTCTTCCTTTTGTTCTGCATTAAACAGCCTGATTTGGCTCGATAGAAGGTGCATGGCCAGGTAGTATATGGCCCTTTGCGTGGATCCGGCGTTGCTAACTTTTTTATTCGAAAGCGAACCATGAATGATTCGTTCATGACTTTCTTTTGACAAATGACAAATAAGCTAGGTCGTATGTGACCCTTTGCATGAGTCTGGCATTACTGATCATTGTTGGCTCCGAAAACGAACCATGAACAATTTGTTAATAACTTCAGGTGCATAAGGTCATATACTTCCTTGTCATGCACATTCTATCAAGCCAAATTAGCCTGTTCAATGCAAAGCTCAAGGAAGGAATTTAGACAATGACAGAACTCTGTGAGATCTATCAAGCATAGCTCTTCATGAGGACGTCGCTACCTGCCACCACACTATTAAATGACCTCTAAGCCATTAAATAAATGCGTCAATACAGAAAAATGAGAGCGGTACCGGCAAACAACTAACTCAAGAGTTTGAGCAGGCATTTTGACTACCTGTCTCCATCACTTACTGTTTTCTCTCTTGCAGACGATGACGTTTCAGGTGAGGATTAAGTAGCCTAAGCGCTCAGGAAAACTGAAAGGCCCATCGCGTTTTGTCCTGACGGGAAACCCACCGTCCCTGGCTCTAGTTTTGTTAATGACGCCACTCTCGGGCCTGAAGATGGCAGCAGATCGAGCTCGGCAAGCTTCGTAGGACCAGAGAGCTGGTTCTTATTTCAGAGGCAGCAGTTTGATCAGCTGGGCTGGCTGTCTGAGCATATCCACACTTGGAACCAGCATCAAGGCATGTTGAGTTCAAGCAGTTTTTAATGAACCTCTCCTGTGTGGATGATGCATCTGAGAGAACATTGAAACTCAGCAAGGATTTCATAGAAAGCGCCAGGACGGAATCTGGTCTCCCGAACACATTGGCCGTCGTGGCTGATCATCGGAAGTAAGTCAGGACTATGAGAGACGGGAAGCTTAGCAAGAGTGAACCGAAGAAGACGAGCCCATAGCTTCAACAGCATCCTACAGTGCTGGCAGAACCTGCGACGATAATTTTGTGAAGGAACAATATATCAAGATCAAATACCTTCATTGTCTTCACCAACTAGCTTTTTCAACGAAAATGAAGTTAAAAATGGCCAAGATTACACATTAAGAATTCGATTAAGGTCAACTTTCCACAATATTAAACGAAGCTAACAATTACTTAGGTGTTTTTTTAGGTGTTTTGTCTGCCTTATTTTCTGTCAACAAGCCCAGTGAAAATTAAGCTCCCATTTTTACCATGACTATGATGCCCGAGCCACACAGTAGATAGGTTTAACTAATCTTGTAGATTTGATACGAAATTTAAGCCAGCCAAAAGGCCAGGGGAGCTATAAAAAGTAGCAATAGGAATTTTCTTACATGGCAAACATTGTGATTCTAGCGTAGTGCTTCCAGCCTCATCATTTCGTAGTTGGTAGAAGTGATCAATGGCCGCCTGCCGTGCCCGCACGCAAGACGCCATAGGGTGTATGCATGGAAACAGTAGGGACAAAAAGCCAGCGTGAAAAGTTGTCAGATCTGGGTGATTTTTTGCACCAACGATGAATAACTAGAAACTACCGTGTGCATTTCGCAATTGGAATTTTTATTTTCCGAGGGCGGGTCTGTTAATACGTATTTCTCTGCAAGCCGTGTGATATCACATGGTTGCACCGGCCACCGGCTGGTCTTGAGCTGGTTCATTTTCTACCTGACTGCCCGCCTGCTCTGGTAGGCAGTCATGGAGGCAGGGTGAAGAACCAGGCATTCTGCAGAATGCCTAGGCATTCTGCAGATTGCCCAGCCAGTTTGGCATTCTGCAGAATGCCTAGGCAATCTGCAAAATGCCTAGGCAATCTGCAGATTGCCAAAGCGGCTGGGCATTCTGAAGAATGCCGAGGCATTCTGCAGAATGCCTAAAATTTCAGGCATTCTTCAAACTGCCTAACGCAATTTGCTCAGATAAGCATCCAATCGAGCAGTTATTCGCTACCAAACAATCTATTTCATCTCGCCCAGTGTTCCAAACACTCCACAAGCCAGGAATTGCTTTATGGAGCCTGTGTTTCTCAGTTGCCGTTTCCAAAAATACATAGGTTTTGTGACTAATTTCTTTGGTCAGATACACATTCAGTATTTTGATTTATGCTGAGCAATTTCACCGCTGGTGGGTCCGATTAGACCTCCTTTGGTTTTTCGCAAATGCTTCCGATTCAGTTTAAGTGAGAGCCTCGTCACTTTGCATACCTCTAGAGTGATTGATTCCACAACGTATGACTAAAATTGGCATCAAGGCCGGCCAGGTCAACGAGTTTTGAAGACATTTCGAAACCCATGTAAGACGATTAGAGTATTCCAAAAATGAGGCCGACAGGGTGTAACTCGGCGTCTAGAAGACAAGAGCTAGATTAGGTTTCTAAACATCATGCGAAATCTTTTGAAGGGACAAACCTGTCTGCTAGCAACCATTTTGAAGTCAGGTCAATAACAAGGTCACCAGAGGTTACGAAAAGTCGCAGTTTTCGAAGTTGTTTGGGTCTTTAACTTTTGGACGAGGTAAGTTACAGCAGTAAATTTGCACATCATAGTGACGAGCATGACCCAAGGATTCAAATGATGTACAAAATGAGCCTGAAAAGATTTTTATTTAATTTGACCTTCGCCTGAGGTCAAGGGTGCGATGGTTCCTTTCAAGGTCATGTTGCATATCATTCAAATGTTTGGGTCTAGATGAACTCATCGATGCCTTTGACTTTGTTCGATGTCTAATGGTTAGCGAGTTATAAAGGTAAAAAACTAATAGTTATAGTTATAAAGCTTATAAAGTGATAGGTTATAAAGCTAAGTTGGTCAGAATTTGACTCATTTTAGCCCTCTGTGACGTCACGGGTCTACAGACATGGTTCAAGCTGGCTTTGAAAGTAGAAGACATTAAGACGCTTCCAGCGCCGTTTCAAGTTTTTCCGTGTCAGCGCGCGATTTAAACAAGGTGCATGCCGCTTTGCTGGCCTTTAGGGTGATTAACTTGACAAATTACCACCAAAAATTAACATCAGGTCAGATCAGGTCAACAAGTCAACAAGTCAGGGATGGTGGGAAAATGATGAGGTAAGAGATAGAGGCCTCAACCGCTGTGCTGCATCTCGTCGTTTTTCTGCTATCCTGAAAAAAACCTTAGGAGGGCCATCGATGGCCCCCGGTGGGGCGAGGGTTAAATCCTAACGGTTGCCCAACGTCCAGGCTCGGCATCTCTGCCGTAGCAATCCCCTACCCTCGCAAGTATTGCTACACTTCGCGACCCATTCCTTGAAATAAGCTTCGCCCCTTTGTTCTACGTCATTTAAGTAAACACCCATCCCGCAAAATTCTGCCACACACTTTAGAGGCAGGCGAAGGTGCTTTGCCCAGAACGCCCTATAAAAAGTCCTTAACTAACTAATTGGTCTAAATTTGACTCCTCTTGGCCCACTGTGACGCCACGGGTCAACGGATATGGTTCAGACTCGGCTCCAACGTTGAAGACGGTGATGCACTTCCGGCAACGTTCTATTTTGTTTCGTATTACCTACTTCCGGTTCCTGAGATCCTAGAGGGTCCGATAGTACCCCTCTCCCAGGTGGTGGTGTGAACAAAAAGAGCCCAGGAGGGGCCGGGTTAACAGTGAGAATCTAATGCGAGGCAATGGGAAACAGAGCAAGTAATCAGGAAATCAAAACTGGCTCATTCTACCGCATGTTTATCGTCCTGAATATGCATATTGTGCCCATGTGGTAGGCTGTACTGGATTGAACGGAGTTGATTTCGTTTGCATCAAAGTAGCTACCAATCTTTGTGATATGGATCGTTGCGCTGCGAAGTGCTGCGATATTAGGAATAAGTTGACTGTTGAGTGTTTTGCTTAAATACTACAATGGAAACTTTGTAATATTTCTGTTTAAATGACTGATATTGTACAATTTTCAGCATAGGTGTTTAAGAAAGCTTGGTTTAATTCTGGTATAATCTCGAACATTATTTGGAAACAAGTGACTACATGATGCTTGTAGCTTACAAAATGTCGGATGAATATAAAGTTGAATAATGTTTTCAAATTTGCCACGCAAATCCCCAAAATGATTTTTTCTGAAACATTTCGATACTCTGACTAGATAAGATGAAACACATGTTTTTAGAAGTAACAGTTTCCAAGTCAGTTTCGAAGATGCAACCCTTCGAAAGCATCACTCTAAACGAACTTTTGACTATCCTGAAAAGAAAGGGGTGGCCAACAAACATTGGTGTACCGAATATGTTTGAAATATTTTGCATTGCAAAACTAAGATATTTCTGGTAGGCTGCTAACCGATCCACAAAATTTACAATGTTTGTAATTTACCACTGGAGAAAAACTACAAATAATTGATTAGGTCTCAAATTTTCAGTATCATGTCTCGTGTGAGATTCGAAAGCCTTCTCGACCTGCCAAACCAGACAAATCAGCTAACACACCAATGCTAGCAAATGACTAGCACGCACAAATTTTTCACGATCTGCGGGACGAAGATGAGCATGGGTTACCCTATAAAAAGAAGCACTAAGCAAGATTAAAAAAGTACTTGCTGACAAAAATTGGTGGTGAGGTAAAACTGACAAAAGGAACCGGACATGGAAGCCGTAAAAGACAGTGATCTATGCGACCTGATCAACGATGTTCATAATCGTCGTGGCCACCTGGGAAAGGAAAAATAAAAAACAGCTCCAAAGACGAGTTTAAACCATATCCATTGACCCATGACGTCACAGAAGGCAAATATGGGTCAAATTTTGTCCCATTTAGGAAACCCATTATAGTTCGGGAACCATTAGACCTAGAACAAGGTCAAAGGCATCAATGTGTTCGTCTTGACCCAATAATTCAAATGATATGCAACATGACCATGAAAGTTCCCAGCACGACCCTGGTCTCAGGTCAAGGTTAACAAAATTTGACCTCAGGTCAAGGCCAAGTAATGACCTTTCAGAAACATGCTGCACATCATTTGACTCCTTGCGTCATGTTCGTCACTATGATGCCAAATTTATTGATGTATCATATCTTGTTTAAAAATTATAGACACTAACAACTCCAAAACCATGACCTTTGCTGACCTTTTTATTGACTTGGCCTCAGAATGGATGCCAGCATGCCGATTTGTCCTTTCAAGAGGTTTCGCATCATATAAACTTTAATTAGCAAATAATATACACTTATAAACGTGATCAAGTTATTCTACAAGCCGAGTTACACCCTGGTTTTGTCAGCCTCATTTTGGAATACTATAATCGTCCTACATGGGTTTCGAAATATCTTAAAAACTCGTTGACCTGGCCTGCCCTATGCCAATTTTGGTCATACGTTGTGGAGCCAATTACTCTAGAGGAGTGCAAAGTGACGAGGCTCTCACTTAAATTGACTCGGAAGCATTTTTGAAAACCAAAGGAGGTCTAATCTTACCCACCAGCGGTGAAATTGCTCAGTTTAAATCAAACTACTGAAGGTGTATCTGATCAAAGAAATTAGTCACAAAACCTATGTATTTTTGGAAACGGCAACTGAGAACCACAGGCTCCATAAAGCGATTCCTGACCTGTGGAGTGTTTGGAACACTGGATGAGATGAAATAGATTGTTTGGTAGCAAATAACTGCTCGATTGGATGCTTATCTGAGCAAATTGTGTTAGGCAGTTTGAAGAATGCCTGAAATTTTAGGCATTCTACAGAATGCCTAGGCATTCTTCAGAATGCCCAGACGCTTTGGCAATCTGCAGAATGCCTAGGCATTCTGCAGAATGCGTGGTTCTTCACCCTGCCTGTAATATATATATATATATATATATATATATATATATATATGTATGTGTGTGTGTGTGTGTGTGTGTGTGTGTGTGTGTGTGTGTGTGTGTGTGTGTGTGTGTGTGTGTGTGTGTGTGTGTGTGTGTGTGTGTGTGTGTGTGTGTGTGTGTGTGTGTGTGTGTGTGTGTGTGTGTGTGTGTGTGTGTGTGTGTGTGTGTGTGTGTGTGTGTGTGTGTGTGTGTGTGTGTGTGTGTGTGTGTGTGTGTGTGTGTGTGTGTGTGTGTGTGTGTGTGTGTGTGTGTGTGTGTGTGTGTGTGTGTGTGTGTGTGTGTGTGTGTGTGTGTGTGTGTGTGTGTGTGTGTGTGTGTGTGTGTGTGTGTGTGTGTGTGTGTGTGTGTGTGTGTGTGTGTGTGTGTGTGTGTGTGTGTGTGTGTGTGTGTGTGTGTGTGTGTGTGTGTGTGTGTGTGTGTGTGTGTGTGTGTGTGTGTGTGTGTGTGTGTGTGTGTGTGTGTGTGTGTGTGTGTGTGTGTGTGTGTGTGTGTGTGTGTGTGTGTGTGTGTGTGTGTGTGTGTGTGTGTGTGTGTGTGTGTGTGTGTGTGTGTGTGTGTGTGTGTGTGTGTGTGTGTGTGTGTGTGTGTGTGTGTGTGTGTGTGTGTGTGTGTGTGTGTGTGTGTGTGTGTGTGTGTGTGTGTGTGTGTGTGTGTGTGTGTGTGTGTGTGTGTGTGTGTGTGTGTGTGTGTGTGTGTGTGTGTGTGTGTGTGTGTGTGTGTGTGTGTGTGTGTGTGTGTGTGTGTGTGTGTGTGTGTGTGTGTGTGTGTGTGTGTGTGTGTGTGTGTGTGTGTGTGTGTGTGTGTGTGTGTGTGTGTGTGTGTGTGTGTGTGTGTGTGTGTGTGTGTGTGTGTGTGTGTGTGTGTGTGTGTGTGTGTGTGTGTGTGTGTGTGTGTGTGTGTGTGTGTGTGTGTGTGTGTGTGTGTGTGTGTGTGTGTGTGTGTGTGTGTGTGTGTGTTAGTGTAGGTCGGCAAAATAAATTCCTGCAAACATATTTTATTAAAGACGAGGGAAAACTTGCATTTTAGTATTTTCTTTCTCGTGTTTTCGATTTCCGTTATGGTTTTCCTGGGTTCTTCTTGTAATGAACCAATCAGGTTTCCGAAATCAATATATTGTGACCTTTTCTGACCTTTCAAAGTACCTACTTCATTTTCAAAGAAATTACATCATAGTTTTACCTAGTTATACACTTACACATTCAATACTTGATTAAAAAAGCCAGGGTACTTTAACTACGAGTACAACCAAGTTTCCTACTAAATTTAGTCCTCTTCGGATGACGTCACCATCCTTTTCTACCAAATTTTAGGATAATCTACCAAGATTTGGGAGGATCGGCTGGAACATACCAAATTTTGGCGTAATCTGGCAGCAATCTAGAATAAATCGAAATCGACTTCCTTTGCCCATTCAACAGTAACCTTTGTCTCAACTGCGAGCGCCGTATTTTTCGTGAATGTAACGAAAATATCGAAACACTTCAGAGAATTAGTTGAAAGGGCATGCATTAACTCATGCTCAGTTGTATTTATGAAGCGACGAGCAATGATTTCGACAGGCATACCGACACATATAAATCAGCAATAGAATACAAAAAGAAGCATTTTTTAGCTTCTCAATCGCAAATTTGGATACCTTTCATCATGTAAATTCAAATTATCAGCACCCACACGCTGATAATCTGACTGCTTACTAAGAAATGCAGAATAAGCGTCTATAAGGGTGAAGCTGGAAAACACGCGACCATTGGAGTCAAATACCTGAAGCTTGATGTTACGAAAACTCGCGGAAATTTCTAGTCTGCACGCCTGCATGGAGTAAGAGAAGAACAACAATACTAACTTCAAAATAAGTCCTGCATTACTCGTTAAAATCCGTCCACTTTTATTAAGGGCCGAGCTAGATATGTTTACTCTTGCCCGCGAGATCAAGCATTGTTTATTATCTTCGGAAGTTGTCATGGCAACATCGTCAGCAATCAACGGCCAATCAAAATGTGTTCAACTAATGCTGCAAACAGCTGTTAGTGCTGAAGTTCCTATTATTTTGACACGCTCTAGAAAATTGGTAAAAATAATATTCTTTGCTTGTGTTTTTGGAAGACGCCCCATGGTTTCAAAAATAAAAATGTTTCAGCTTTCTATCAAATTATATAAATTGTGTTGGTCCAGTTCCAAAATTTGTTTTTCAGGGCTTCGAAAAAAGTGTAATTTCTCCAATACCCTGCACAGTAACTATTGTGCCCGTCCAGCCCTGATGACGTAATGTTGCCAAACAACTTGAACGGGGTCTGACAAAAACAGCCATAGAATTAGCATGATAAGGATTTGTGCTTCTGGTAAATCTAGAGCATCATTACGAGGAATAAGTAACTCCTTTGGTTATTTCTCGTGTGAAATGGTTTCGACCTCTGCTCTTTAACAATCATCACATCATAAGTTTTAAGCTAACCTTTTATGAAAACTGCGATTAGAAGACATGCAAACAACGCCTAAGATTTTCACCCTACACTGGATTGGTTGAAAATCTCAAGAATATTTGGTGATTCTGCCTACACGTTTATGGCGGGACTATTCTGGGCGATAAGAAGGGCCTCCAGGATTTCAAGGCGCCTCTTGTCGTTGGTTCGGCCGATGATGGGCGTTTGCTCCACTTGGTCCTTTCATGTGAGCTCTGTTTTGTGTTTTTTTGTTTGTCGTCATCCTTAATTGATCCAAACTGAAGATGCATGGTTAGTCTCCTTGAGATGGAAGTGGTTGCCATACCAATGTAGCACGTGTATTTTCAGAGCAGACAGTCTCCGTGGGTACATTCATATTTATATACCACATTGGTTTGCTTCAGCTTGTCTTTGGTTTTGTTGATGTTGTTCTGGATGAGTAGGCCGCTGACTTTGCTGCTTCTGTAGTAGATGACGATGTTCAGGTCGGTGTCCTTGTTAGTGCAGGTTACGTTGTTTTCGATGATTTTGCGGATGGCCCGTTCGTCGTTTTTGTATGATGGCGTCATTTGATTTTGGTAATTTATCTTCAGGGTCTGGGTCTTGCTTTTAGTCAATCGAAAGCACCACAAAGAAAATACTAAAATGCAAGCTTCCCTCGTCTTTAATAGATATGTTGACAGGAATATATATATATATATATATATATATATATATATATATATATATATATATATATATATATACATATATTCGTATACTTGGGTAGCAGTTTATTGTTGATGCAAGTTTAGTTGAAAATGACCGCGTTCCGGGAGTTTACCAGCTTTTTTGTACTTTTTTCTAAAGATCTTACCACATTCTTACTCTCATTGTCAAGCTCTGATATAATATTCCCCAATAAAGTCATACAATTTGACCACCGGTTTCGTCTATTCATGAGACATTATCAAGTTCTATATGTATATATGCATATATAGACACACATATATATATATATATATATATATATATATATATATATATATATATATATATACATATATTGTTTTTCTATTTTGTATCAGGAGTCTTGTATTTTGTATTATTGTTTTGTATTTTGTATTATTGTATTTTGTATCAGGTGGTGTTAATCTTCATTGTCTTAGCGAAGATATATTGCCGAAGTACTCGCATATATATATATATATATATATATATATATATATATATATATATATATATATATATATATATATATATATAGCCGCCCTGGTAGCTCAGTTGGTAGAGTCTTGGGCTCCGGCCCGCTGCTCAGAAACATGCAGTGGCAGTGCATGTCCAGGCTTGGGATCGGTTCCCCTGAGACGCTCCGGCGCTCAATAGTTTACCCGACGTACAGGTCGGCTGGCAACTGACTGATAAGAGGGTGACCTGAGCGGGGCGGCCGTCCCTGTGCTTTGTGGGACGTTAAACTTTGGCTTTTAAATTGACCCTCCATTGAGGGAGTTGCTCGTTCGGGTGGTGGGGTCGGGCTCTCCGTGACAAGTCCCTTGATGACTTTAGTGAGACTCTGACTCCAGCAGCCGTACTAGAAACAACTTGAACAAAATTTATAGTAAAAATATACATATATATATATATATATACACATATACATATATACATATATGAATTGTTTGTATGATCTTTGCATTATAGATGATATATAGAAGAGACTTAGAAGACCTTGTTATTAATTTACTGTATATTCATCTTTTTAATGAAGTTCCGATGGCAAAGCAGCTTCGTTAATATAAACACTTAAAGCACATAAAAACACATCAAAAAGACACATACAAGAATCAATAGAAAACGAATAAGCAAACTGTCTTGTTAATTCGTTTTATGCTGTGTTAGAGTTTCTTTTGTTTTTGTCTTGTTTTGTGTATACACATTGACATTGAAGATAAGACGGAACCCAAGGTATACCTTGGGTTCCGTCTTATCGTCAATCGTTCGAATGCATTCTCTCAACACCGATCCTCAGTCTCGTTTAAGTTCTCATTTAACGTACTCTAGTAATAGGTCTTGGCAAAAATATGATGACATTGTATTAACATTATTTACACTACCAGTAATTACAATAGTATTCTCATCAACACCAATTCAAGTCTGTGACAAATAGTATAAAAACATGTCAAACATTATACCGCAAAATGAACTTTTCCTACTACCCTATCTGCTACACAAATGAGGATGAATATTTACAATGGCAATGACAGATGATTATAACTACGCCCTTAGATGACGGAACAGAAGCTCCAGGAGAACCGCGATAGCACAGGTGTAGGTTATGGTCCGAGGGCTCCGGCGCGACCTGTCCTTGCTCACTGCAGCACCGTTACATATCTTTCTATCCTCGGCCATCGCCCAAGTCGGTCACCGCCTCTGCCGCTCCGTGATAGTCGATTCACGTGGAAAGCGCGGTGCCGACTCGGCCTACGATAAGCGTTCATCTAGAAAGCGGCTGGCAAATGACAGTGAAAAGAATGGCCGCGTGCGCGGAGGAAACGAGTGAGAAAGCATAGCTGGTGGGTTCGCGGTGCCTGAACACTCCGTCCGTCTAATTTCTATCATATTATCCTAGCATGACATCCTCACACACCTACCCAGCACACAATTCAACACACACCGGCCTAGCAAAACATTCTAACAGCTGATTCATGTATGCGTCATTTTGATGTGATTTTGATATATTTTTAGTGCTTATACTGAGGAAGGCGCTTTGCCGTCGAAACGTCTATCAAGAAAAAATACAAACATAAAGTAAATTAATAAAAAGTGTAAGTATCTTCCATATATAATCTATATATATATATATATATATATATATATATATATATATATATATATATATATATATATACATTAGGGTGGAGTGAAAAATTCGAACTATATGTGGACCGTTCCTTAACATTGTTTTTATACTGCGCTAGGCCTAATGAAACTCAGAAGTGAAAGAATTTTGGAAATTGGACGAGAACATGAGCAATATCGATCATTTATGCATGGATGTTTAATAATTTTTTGGCGTTGCAGTCCCCGTTGGAAATCCTTGGTGCTAGCGTACGGTGATTTACGGGCTGACTGTTAGAGCAGTTCACGTGCGTTTTGAAGCGTGAGAATCACCCTAAACACATGTAAGAGGTGAAAATAGATCCCAGCTAGTGGATAGGTATATTTCAGCCCCAGTGGCGGATGCAGGGGGCAGGGGGCTCAAACCCCCTTCCCGAAATGTCTGAATGCCTATAGTAGATGCATAGTTGGAGGCTGTCCGAGGTAGTGACGGGGCGGCCCGAGCTCCTAGCCCCCCAAAAAAAAAATAATATATATATATGGTCCTGGATCTGCCACTTTTCTGTTGTGTATTAGACATGTGCGGGACTCACCGACGAATCTCTTTTAAGGCGAGTGCCAATGGCAAGGGTAGTTGCCTGAGGCTAGGTTGCCGAAAGCTGGCATGAGTTGCCACGGCATACCACCGGATCAACGATCACTTTACCAGAAGATATGGCAGCTTAAGTTGCCACCGGGTGCTCACAGCTTTGATGTTCAGTGCACACCTCAGCGAAATATTTGCAAATTGGAGGGATGAGAAAGGTAAGGTTTGGCGCCGAGACAAGTTACCGCAACACAAGTCACTACAATATTTTCGCTGGTTTGGATTGTGACACACCCAAACACTGGGAATAGACGGGGAGGCAATATTAAGTTATCTTGCGTCGAGAGTTTGCAAAACGTACCAGGAGGTCGTCGGAAATTCAAATCAACATATGTGTTTTCTTTTCTGTATCTACATGGAATGTGCTACTTGTGTGCCGTCGCTCTAAAAGAGGCGAGAACAGAAGTATTACTTCGACTTCCTAAACATCTGTGTTTAAAACCGGAAAAGCCGAGGAATAGGATTAGACGACTCAGGTGAGAAGTATGGTACAGAGATCTGATTGGCCCATCGGCCGAGCTTCCCGTTTCAGAGCTTCCAACATTGAGGGACGTCTTGCGGAAAGGTCTAATAATGAAAGAGAGATCAGCCGATTGAAGCGAGAAAAATTAAAATGTGAGATTTGCGAAAAAAATGACTCCTAAAATGTGTAGGCACTACAGTTAAAGGGAATGTGGTACCTTTATAACGTTATTTTATTTGAGATAGCTAAGTTGTAAAGGGTGCCGGAAAATCCGGTATTCAATATATTTATGTGTCTTGAAACTCAAAATTTCCGTGGATAAAAGCTAAAAACCTACCTGAAATGTACCTCAAATCTACCCCAGCCAGGCAAACACAGTTGTCAGCTGTTGGTGTGACGATAACGCTGACGCTACGGTGAGTAATAAGCCATTTGAAGCCCCTGAAGCCTATTTGATATGGTAGTAGTTGCCATATCATGAGGTCATCCGCAGGCAGAGGTTTATTTTTCACCCTAGAGGAGCATTTCAAAATCAAAATATTGAGCTCATTCTACATTTTTTCAGAGAAATCATGGAATTTTTCATGACTTTCGGCTAAAAATTCCCCTAATTACACTAAATTCATGGATTCGACCAAGGTGCCAAATTCCCTTTAAACTAGTGACGGAGGCGTCGCGTTCCGTGCTAGGGCTTGAGAGGCGCGAAGGGTACATTAAGACGGGGATCAAGTTTCACGAATTGATGCCAACATCTAATATGAAGCATGACATGAACCTATCCATGAAATAAATATCGGTCGATTAATTGCAGTGTCTTGTAATCTTACTGAATTCCCCGTCAATATGTCATTGCTTCGGAAATTCTCCGGCTATGCATTTACTATAGGCACTCAGACATATCGGGGAAGGGGTTTGAGCTCCTGCCCCCTCACCCTTACATCCGCCACTGCAACCGATATATACCAATCCACTAGTTGGTATCAATATTCCACCTCCAACATGTGTTTGGGGTGTTGCCCACCCTTCAAACCGCACGTAATCTGCTCTAACAGCTAGCGCTTAAACCACCGTAGGCTAGCACCAAAGATTTCCAATGGAGACTGCAACGCTAAAAGTTTCTCAAACATCCATGCATAAATGCTCGATATTGCTCATGTTCCCGTGGTCCGATTTCCAAAAATCTTTCACTTCTGAGTTTCATAAAGCCTAGCGTAATAGAAAAACAATGTTAAGGAACAATCCAAATAATTTTGTTTTTTTCACTCCACTCTAATATACATCCACCCAATGTGTGTTCCTTATCCCACTTCTCATACTCAACCACCCTTATCATATACTATCTCCTTCCATAGCATTCTGGGTATCATCCTCATAGCGATGGCATTGGAAGAGCCTCTGGGATTAAGTGGAAATGCTCGATAAATACAAATATATTGATGGATCTAAGCTGATCCATGGCTCGATGAACCCAACTGGATTGAATTGGCCGGGGAATTCGGCTAATTGTGGATATGGATTTGGCCCCGATATTGTATTGATTTCGTTGGTATTTTAAATATGTATCGGATTCGGGTTGACAGCCGTGGTGTACAAAGGAACTGGCCTGAGTTTTCTTGGCAGTGGCGCACTCTTACCTTACACGCTTGTCAACTTCATGCCTAGTAAACTGGCGCCCAACATTCAGTCATTGGGTCGACAGTCGGCCGAGGTATTTTCTGTAAATGCAAAGCTCGCTTTCCTCCTTCAGCTGAGCAGAGTTATCGCCTGTGCCTGGCATCTGAAACGCTGATTGAATGGAATAGTTGATTGTTCTTGGCGGGACCTTGGTCCTCAGCGGTTCTGGAACTGCAGCGTGACTCCTGACCAGCGCTTGTATGGCCTGACCTCGCGCGAGACGAGAAGGTGCACCAGCTGGAGGCGATGACGGTCACTCGCATGTGACCTGATCTGCAGCGAGTGAAGGTCGTTCCACTGGGGGCGGTGGTGATGACCCCAGTGACCTGTGACCAGACCTCGGGCTGGAGTAGGTGCGCCAGCGGAGGGCTGATGTGACCAGCACTGACCTCTGATTTGACCTCAGGCCAGAGGAGAAAGTACGCCAGCTGGAGGCGAGGGTTATGACCCTGGTGGAGGAATCCTGCCTGGCCAGCTGTGTCAACGATGACAAAACGGCGCTGGATAAAGCCAAGGAGGCATCCTCCAAGGAGCGCACGCTGATCAGGCACCGGGAGCAGGCCGGCCTCATCGACTCTCACAACCTGGAGCTGACCTTCGTGGTGAGACCAGTGGCGGCGCTCCGCTCCCGACGGGCCGGGGCTGGGCCCCGCCACTTCTGCGCCGGGGCACCGGCTTATGTACACTTTGGGTGGTTATGCGATGTCCGAATTAGTGGGTTAAAGTGGAGGAAAATCGACGATTGCGTTCGTGGTTTTACTTCCATGGTGGTTGACCCGTATAATGTTCCGCGTGTAAGAGGCAGTTGAATCGCATGGGGTACCGGTGTACAATGTAAATGCTTGTTACGGAACTATGTTTATGCCGGGCTGAGGGACTGAGGACACTGCATTTAACAAATCATTTGTGCTTAGGTTCTGACCAATCTGGCACACCAATATGCCAAGAACGAGCTTTACACGGAGGCGCTCAACACCTACCAAGTCATCACTAAGAACAAGAACTTCAACAATGCTGGCCGCCTCAAGGTCAACATGGGCAACATCTACTACAAGCTGAACCAGTTTCCCAAGGCGCTGAAATTCTACCGGATGGCGCTGGACCTGATTCCCAGTGGACAAAGCTCTACCAAGTAGGCGGGGCCGGTATAGCCGGCGCAGTGGACCATTGGGGCGACTGGTCGTGGGTCTGCCTGCTCGGCATCAGAGCTATTCTGATGAGCTATGCGGCGTCCTCACAAACCTCCGTCCACCCGCTCACTGCTCTCCGCCGTATGTGGAGCGCTCTAATTACTGAACTGTCAATTATGCCATGGAAAATATTGATGGTTAGAAAAAATCGCGTGGGCTTGATATTTGTGATGGTGCAGATCTCAGAACGCGTACCGCTGGGGGAGGGGGGTATAATTGCCTCCCCCTACTGGTTTCCCCAGATCACGCAGAAACAAAGAGAGGCATATCAACGCAACTTGCAGAACCTTATCCCTGATCACCTTCAAGCATCTGACAAAATATCTTGGTCAGGTCATGTCAGGTCAAGAAGCTATTGAGAATCTAGCGACCTTACCATTAAAACCCAAAATCACGAGTTTGAAGTGGCGCCTAAGGAACATCTGCCAACCGATCAGTTTCAAACTTTCACAATATAAGATCATAAGGACCTACAAATCCGCTGTCTCGGAACATTCATATTGTTGGCCTAAGATAGGGTCAATTTTTTGGTCACCCCAAGTGTATGGTGAAAGATAAAGGTTTGTCAGTAAATACTGGATATATCAACTTGGAAATCCCCAAACCGTTTATACTTACCACAATCTTGACCATACAGTTGAGTTTTTTTACCATATGACCTCTCAAAGGTCCTGTGAGGTCCCATGAGCATACAGTGATTATTTTTCCAACGGTTTCGTTCTGAATTGAGATAAAACTTCCATTTTGCTTGCATTGTGCTTATCTTGACACAGGAAGTCGATTGATATGCAACATGGGCATACCATGTGACCCTGACCTAGCTCGATGTCAGGTCATTTTTACCATTTAATGTCATTTTATACATAATTCGATTCGCCACGGTGAGAGGAATTCAATGGTGCCTATAGATGTGCTCTAGCTCCGTTGAGTAAAAATCTAGAGGGGGAAATGTACACTGCCCCGTTGTAAGCCTATGGAACCTTACTTGACCTCTACTGACCTCAATATTGACTTGACATAAGAATAGCTCGTATATCTTATCTTCGTCTCGTCAGGAGCTTTTTAACGCCGTCCGTAATTTTCCTCTAGCTTTTGGGGAAATGAGATACGGAGGGGGCTAAATACGCCCCCAGGGCGCGTCGCGCAGAGACTCCAATGGGGCGTGTGTTAAAGAAGAGAAGGGATGTTGATAAACTATGTATCATTCCCAGCAATGTTAAGACAGACCTAGTGCGACCGTTTGTGAAAGAATGGCAGGAGAGTTGTATAAGAAAATGAGTAGGTATATTTTCGTGGATATTTCCAGAAAAATACCATATGGAGTGTGACCATGCAATAGTCAGTGATGGGCACGCTTATTCAACCTCATTGGCATGCCCATTGACTCTTGAGGCTTGCCCGCACACTGTTCAGGTGCTGTGAATCCATAGGCGAAAGTTACTTAGAAATGTGCATAGCGCATTGCGTTGGTGCATGACTGTAGGTTACCTGGATTTGCTCTTAGGTATAGCTGTGAATGGTGGCTGCGTAGAAGTAGGGCCTCTTTTCGTATTTTCGACGAAGTGCGTTATTTCCTTAATTTGATTTATTGCACCTGGCGTTGTGAACAGGTGGTAATCAAGTTACTTACTGCAACTTAGCAATGTTCCAAAACTGTCGTCAGCACTGTCCTTACAGGTCTTACATCACTCTACTGACTTTCACTCTCATACTATCTCTGTGCTCCGCATCACTGTGGGCCTCTGCCTCACTATGAGCTGAGCTCATCAGTCCGTACTCACTCCTAGCTGCTGATCTGTCTCAACTGCGCACTGTTGACTGGCAACTGTTGACAAGCAGCTGCGCAGTAACGGACTGCGCTCTTTGTCTGAGTGAGACTGCACTTTAAAGGGAGCGGACGAGAAATGAATATGCATACTAGAGGACCATTAATTATCGCGTCATTTAGTAAAATAAAGTGAAGCAGTGGATAAATTTTTGTTACATGATAGATGGACCTTAGAAAACCTGTGGAAGGTTAGTTCGATGGGAAGCGTTCTTTCTCTCCACTGTCATCAGCATGTCGAAAAATCCCCAAATCTCACGAAACGATATAGTGGACGGCCGGCTTCATGTTAGATCGGGTTGGTCGCATTCAGTGCACTGGCACAGGACGACCCCAGCCTGATGGTCTGGGCTCTCACTGCGCAGGATCAAGATCATGCACAACATCGGTATCCTGTACGTGAAGATGGGCCACTTCCCGGACGCCGTCACCAGCTTCGAGTTCTGCATGCAAGAGAAGCCCTCGTTTCGAACTGGTCAGTCCTTTCGCACCGCAAACTTGTCAGCCGTGGGTTCGAATCCCACTCCGACCGTCATTGAACGCCCAACGGGTTACAGGGTGGCGATGCTCTACAACTCAGCAGTCGGTGCGTCGTAAATTCCGCTATAATACTCCAGCTCTGTGGGTGTAGTTTTCATCGGAAACGAGGCTCGTTTTTGTCCGACCTGTTCTTTTTCATTATCAGCGCAATCAAGCACTTATCAATAGCATCGTCCCGTAGCACGTATTTCAATGACAGGGGACAGTGATTAAGTTCCAATCCTCTTATTGGTCATGACCATGTAATGATGATCATGACGATCATATCTGATATGATAGGTATTTTGACCTAAATAACTCTCACTTCTAGTTGTTGCAATCAGGAAAACGCGTTGCTGCAAACGCCGCGGTTTGGACTCGCTAGCCTGGAAAAGGTGTGTGGTTGGAGCAGTCCTTGAAGTTTAAGATCGGAATGCTGATGTGAACGTGCAAGCGTGTTGACGCGAAGCCTTCCCTGCGGCCAGGTCTACACCTAGTGGTTTGCTATCACGCCATGGGGCCCGGGTTTCGCTCCCGCCAGCGCGAGGCCTTCCAGAAACTGCTGCAGGTGCCCTTCGACATGGACAACGAGGACAAGTACAAGGATTTGGAGGTATGCGCGTCTTCGGCGGAGGGGGAATTTCAGTCTTGGTTTGACTAGCTTCGTAGTACGTGGTTCAGCTCTGCCATGCAAAGGAAGAAAAGGGTAACTCAAAATATCGATTTTTGGTTTTACATATCATTCGAAAGCCCTTCTCACGACGCATCCGATGATAACAATATCACAATTGTAAACCTCATAAAAAATGATATGTTTTAGAATACATTTTGGAAAAACGGGATAACTTGCTCTTTTTGCTCTGAAGTGGTAGAGTTTGCAATGGAAAAAAGGGTAACTAGTTACGGCTTTTTTCCTTTGTGGATTTGGCCGAGAGCCTCGGAGATTGCAAAGGAAAAAGGGTAACTCACCATGTTGGATGGAATTTATATTCGCGAACGACGATGGGAGCTTTCATGTTAGCTTTAAGAAACTTTTTAATGTTTTGTACACTTATTTAGTATTTCTGTATTATTAAATATAACAATGCCAGGGGGATCGCTGTCAGGTCAACGCGAAATTAAAGTGCCGCCAACTTGAGAGTTAACTGTTCTGTCTGAACGCATTTTGTTAAAGCCGTGTAAAAGCAGTACCCTGGGGGTGGGTACGAGTGCAATGAGGGATGGAAGAGTACGTTGCTGACTAATATGGGTACAATGATGGCTGATAGGGGTGCGTTGTCGGTGGGTACAGGTGCAATTTTGGCTGGTAGGGGTGCGTTGTCGGTGGGTACGGGTGCAACGTCGGCTGGTAGGGGCAGGGGCGTAGGAACAGTTTGAAAAGTGGGAGGGCAGCCTTTGAGGGGGTCCAGCCCAAGTGGGCCCATAATTATGAACAGCTTTAAAACTATTCATTTCGTGTCAATAAGTCACGCATGCACACCGGCCTACACTAGGTAGTTCGATATATGACTTTTTACGTTCTGTACTGCCGTTTCCGTTTCGATTCATCGAATGCCTCCGTGGTGCTTTTTTCTTCGTGGTGGAAGACGACCGGTTTCGTCACGCCTGCCGATATCCGAGGGACGGCCGCTGCTGGGCGTTTGGTGCGGGTGTCTGAATTTGTGCTCTACGTTGGGAGCAGTCGGAGCTGGAGTTTGATTAGGCCCAGTTTTCAGGGCCTATCCTGAAGCACTCGGGAGTATATAACTCTAGTTGTAATCAAGACAGAACAGGCAGTTGATACCAGAATATAGAACATTCTATTCTTTCAGATACGTGCCACTTTTAGATCCATACACATGTATTGAGAAGCAGCAAAAAAACAAAACAAAACAAAAAACAAAACAGTATGAAGCATGTCCCTGAGGACAGGTAGGCCGAGCAATATGTCACAAGGCTTGTATTTGTTGGATTTTTTTGTCCCTGGCTGCAAATGACCTTTGACATCTCAAGTTGAAATTGAAAAAAGTGTTTCTGACCAGATTTGCCTGAAGGGATTTTTCCAAATAACAATGAAAATATGGGAATACATTTATATTTGCATACTGAAAAAAATTTCTTGGGCGCCTTATGAATCCACGGTCAAATATCATATATGTTATTTCCAATCACAGTTGACGGAACATGCATTTGCTTGCTGTTTCGCTTGTATTTGTTGGATTTGTATCAAAATTGGTTTGTGGTGAGTTGGATAGGTGGGCTTTTAATAGCCAGGGGTATGACCTTAGATGAAAGGCCAAAGGTGTAAGGGCATTGATATATTTTCATGCGTACGAAAAACCATATTCAGAAATGTTTTACGCTCGTTGTCACCAAGTCATAAAGTGCAGTCAATTTGTGTTGCTCTTCAGAATAAGACCTCTATTGAAATTGCTTGAATAAATCGATCGAATCGTACGGAAACACAGATCTGGAAAAATTAAACGCTTCAAGCCTTGTGAGACACCAAATTCCAGCTCAGGAGACTCCAGACCAGCCCAGGGACCCCATGATCAGCTCAGAAAACCCTGAGTTAGCTCAGGGCCCCCATGACCAGTTCGAGGTGCTCCAGGACCAATACCAGCTCAGTGTGTCCCTGATGGCCCCAGATCCGCTCTGGGACCACTAAATTATCTTAGAGGCCCGCCAGGACCCGGACCATGGCTCAGGAACCCATATCAATCAGCTCAGGGGTCCCAGACCCTAAGACCAGCATACTACGGGACCCTTCATAAACACAGGGCCCCTAGAAGCTTTTCAGCACAGGGGTCCCCATATCTCGTTCGGCTAGAGAAGCTTAAGGGCCCCCAGGTCGGCTTATATAGGGTATCAAAACAGCTCAAAGGGTCCGTTCAAGCTAATGGATCCTAGCTCAGCTCAGTGACCGTAGAACAGTTCAGGAGGCCCCATACCAGCTCAGGGCGAGCAGGAGGGCATATTAGCTTTGGGGGTCTAGCTCAGCGCAGGCGCCCCAGGTCCACTAATGTAGGGTCGCAAACCAGCTCAAGGGGCCCATTCAAGCTCTCGGCCCGCAGCTCAGCTCAGGGACGCTAGAATAGTTCAAGGACGTCAGACCAGCTTAGAGGCCTCAGTTAAGCACAGTGAGCACCCAGATTAGCTAAGGGGGCCACATTAGCTTAGGGTCCCCAATTCAGCTTAATGGGCCAGGTCGGCTTATATAGGGTCTCAGACAGTGGCGAAGCCAGGATTGGCCAGCGGGGTTCCGAAAACCGTCAGGGCCCCGGGCCCCAGTTCAGAGGGCCCCCGGCCCTTAGTTACTGGGTCAATGTCGCATATTTTTCGCATCGTATTTTAACCTTGCACTTTTACAGAGAAAAAATTGTTGTGCCCTTTTAAGTGTTTTTTCTTATTTTGTTTATTGTTTGATTTTTCTTGATCCGACCAAGAGTTGGTAAATTTAGGTAACCAACATTATAGCTAGCCCATACTTATATAGCAGTGCGCTCTAATAACAGCTTTATGGCCTATTTCTGGAAATTGAATGTTGCTACGTCCATGATGTTAGACCTAACTCTACCTCAATTCACTCTGGTAATCAAACTAAGCAGCCTTAAAAGCTTTGACCTTGAAGTTATTGAAGTTCACTCGTTTTGAGCACGAAGAAATTACAGCCCCTCAATGAAAAATGATTATCAATGCTTTGCGAGTGCCGAATCAATTAACTTTTTAATAAGGAAATAAAACAAAAAGAAAAATTAAGCAAAACACAATGGATATGGCAGTGTGTCCCGGACGTTATAGGTATAATGTCTATTCTGCGGACACATCATGTTGAATTCACCAGTTATTTTCTTACCCTTGCTATGATGTAAATGACAAATTACCAAGGTAATAGGCGTCCCGGATATCTATTGCCTGGGCACACCCTGCTATTATTTTTAACTTTTCATGCATTTTTTCTTCTTGGAATTATGTTTATCAATTGCTGTCATTTTCCTTGGTTGTCTGATATCATACGAAAATATTTGAAAGTTGTTTATTTCAGAATTTTTTGGAAGGTAGCTATTGGGGTTGAGCTTATAAATCTGGAATGAGCTGAAATGTCACTCCCTGTTCGGTTTGCTCTTATGGATGATAAAATTAGATTAATTTTTGCCTTTTCTTCGGTGCTGCTGCGAGATCAGCATGGCTCGATTTTTCTTTTTCGTACGCAGTTAGCGTAGGTACATTTTCCAAACATTTCAATTTTTCGGCTTTGGATCTCAAACGATATATCTGGATTGTATTCTTAATTCTAAAACAAATGGAAAGGAAAAAGGACGCTCAATAAAAGGGATACGGATGTGTGCCCAGCTGCTATATAATGCTTATTCCGTGGACGGTCCAATTGATGAAATCGCTTACCTACCCCTCCGTGGCAATGGGTGAAGATCCGGGAGGGGGGGGGTGGGTCAGGACTCCCTGTGATTTTGGGTCTCCGATAGGCTTTGTGTAGAGCTTGTATTGCTGTGCCAGCGTTTAACCATCCGGGACCACCCCACCCCTTCTCTCTGGGTCAAGAAGAGATCTCCAGTCTTGTTCGTAGCCTTTAACGTGGCGCCGAAACCAGTACTTGGGGACCGACGAAACCAACACTTCTCCCGCAAATCAGTACTTGGGTCCCCCAAAACCAGTATTTGGGGGTATCCTGAGACTGCCTACTGGAGGCCTCCCGAAAGTTATTCTTGTGAGACCCTAAGGCTAACTCTGAGCGAGGGAGGAAGGGGATGGATGTTCAGGGATGCTCGCCGAGATTAACTCCCGGGGACATTTGATGGAAAGCCCAGGGGGCCCCTGAGACCAACACTTGGCGTTACTCACAGGGCTAATTTTAGCCCCTCCCCCGATTAGCTGTCAGGGGTCCTTAAGAATTATTCTCGGGCCCTCTTAGACTAAAACTGAGAGAGGCCCTGAGAATATCTCGGGGCTCCTAAGATAAGGGCTTGGTAGCACCTCTGATACTAACTATCGGGCACCTCAGATTTTCTATCGGGAAAGGGGGGGGCTTAGATAGGAGGCATCCAGATTAGCTCTCGGGGTACCCTGAGGCTGACTCTCGGGAGGGGGGGCGGCGGGAATGATTCCTGACAGCTCTCTGAGACTATCCCTGCGATGCCCCCTGAGACTAACACTCGGACGGGGTGGGGTACACCTGAGACTGAGTTTTTGACTTTCCTAAGACTAACTCTCGGATGCCCCAGTTTAGCCCTCAGTGTCCTAGAACTAACTCGGGCACCCTGAGAAGGACTCTCGGGCCCGTGAGACCAAGACTCGGGAGGACTTCTGGGAATTACTCTAAGAGCCCCAAGCTTAGCTCTCGGATGCCCCTGAGACCGACTCCCGCGGACCCTCTGACACTAAATTTTAGGCGCGACCCGAGACTGATTCTTGGGACACCGTAGACCAAAATTCGAGGGAGAGGGGCACAATATGAGGCTAACTAAATGAGGCTAAAAAGGGTTTCCAGGATTACCTCTCGGGGGGGGGAGGTCCCCGTAGACCAACACCCTGCGGCACAAATGAGACTAACTCTCGGGGCCCTGAAAATAAATATTGTGTCCTGAGAGAGGCGCCCTTGAGACCTATGGGGCCCTGAGACCAACACTTAGCAGCACCCATGATACTAATTCTCAGGCCCCTACATTGGCTTTTGGTCCCCCTGAGAGTAGGTCCCTATAGACAAAACTGATAGGACACCTGATAATAACTTGGGTCTCCCGAGATTAGTTGTCAAGGGCCCCTGAGACCGACTCTTGGGGCCCCCTGAGAACGAATCTCGAGGACCCCTTAGACCGACTCTAGGGGGGTGGTACCTGAGACTGACTCTCGGGGCCCCCTGAGACCGATTCTCAGGGGCCCCTGAGACCGACTCTTTGGGTCCCCTAATACTGACGCTCAGGGGGCTTCCTGAAACCGACTTTCTGGGGGCCCTGAGACCGACTCTTGGGGGCCGCTGAGACTAACTCGGGGAACCCCTGAGACTAACTCTTGGGGACCTCTGAGATCGACCCTCGGGGCCCCCTGAGACCATCTTTCGGGAGCCCCTGAGACCAAGTCTCAGGAACCCCATGAAACCGACTTTCAGGGGGCCCTAAGACCGAATTTTAGGGACCCTTAAAACCAACTCGGGGAGAAGAGCCCTTAGACCGACTCCGTGCCTTCTAAGAACAAATCTTGAGGAGTCTGAGACTGACCCTGGGGGCACCCGATCAGAGAATCATTTGCAGTGCTTAAGATCGGCCCAAGGGGATTTCCTCGGACCCCTAGGACCTCCCTTGGCTACGCCAACGTTCTCAGAAAAGTCCAAGGGGATTTTCAAACGTATGGCCCCAAGCTTACCTCAGGGGTCCTATAACTGTACAGGGACCCCATAGCAGCTCGGAGGCTTCCCGACACGACACAGGGGGCCAAAGACCTAGCTTAGGACCCAGATTACCTTTGGAGGCCTAGCTCAGCTCAGATCCCCCATATCAACTGACATAGGGTCTCAGAATTACGTAAGGGCCCATTCAAGATCACGGCTCCCAGCTCAGCTCCGTGCCTCTAAAACATTTCAGGGGCCTCCAGTTCAGAACAGGGGTCCAGAGCAGCTCACAGGGCATCAGAGGTCAGTTCAAGGGCCCTGAACAGTTCAGGGGGCCCAGATTGACTCATATGACCTCGAATAAGTTCAGGGACTCAGATCAGCTGAAGAGTTTTGCTAGACAAGCTATCGAGCCCATTTGAGTTTTTGTTTTATTGCTGATGGCTGGTAGGGCTGCGTAGGTGGTGGGTACGGGTGCAATGTTGGCTGGTAGGGGTGCGTTGTCGGTGGGTACGGGTGCAATTTCGGCTGGTAGGGGTGTGTTGTCGGTGGGTACGGGTGTAATATCGCCTGGTAGGGGTGCGTTGTCGGTGGGTACGGGTGTAATATCGCCTGGTAGGGGTGCGTTGTCGGTGGGTACGGGTGCAATGTTGACTGGTAGGGGTGCGTTGTCGGTGGGTACGGGTGCAATGTTGGCTGGTAGGGGTGCGTTGTCGGTGGGTACGTGCAATTTGCTTGTTGTCGTCGGTGGGTACGGGTGTAATATCGCCTGGTAGGGGTGTGTTGTCGGTGGGTACGGGTGTAATATCGCCTGGTAGGGGTGCGTTGTCGGTGGGTACGGGTGTAATATCGCCTGGTAGGGGTGTGTTGTCGGTGGGTACGGGTGCAATGGCGGCTGGTAGGGGTGCGTAGGTGGTGGGCACGAGTGCGTGGAAGGTAAGCACGGTTGCGATGTCGGCTCGTAGGAGTGTAATGATGACTGGTAGGAGTGCAATGGTGACTGGTAGGGGTGCATTGTCGGTTGTTAGGGGTGGGATGACGGATAATGGGGGTGCAATGACGGCTGGTAGGGATGCACTACGGCTAAAGACAGGGGGCGAAGGCAGCTGGTAGGATGTCTTGCGTGTGGGTTCCCAGCTGCAACGCTGTCAGCTGTCCCGTCCTCAGCTGCAACGCACCCGTACCAGGCGACATTGCACCCGTACCCACCAAAAACGCATCCCTACCAACCGACATTCCATCCGTATATACCCGCGAGGCACCCAAACAGCTGCCTTAGTCCCCTGTCTTAAGCCGCAACGCACCCCTAACAGCCGCAATTGCACCCACATTATCCGTCATCGCACCCTTAACAGCCGACGTAGCCCCCCCCCACCAGTCGACATAGCACCGTTACCGTAATCATCGTATCCCATCAGCCGACATCGCACCTGTGGTCAACAACGACGCACCCATACCATCCGTCAATGCACCTATACCCAACCACAGGGCACCCCTCCCAGCCGACATTGCGCCCATATCCGCCGACAACGCACCCTACCAGCCGTGATGCACCCGCACCCCTACCAGCCGTTTTGCATCTGTACCCACCGAAAACGCACCCCTAGCAGCCGACATTGCACCCGTACCCACCGGCAACGCACCCCTACCAGGCGACATTACACCCGTACCCACCGACAACGCACCCCTATCAGCTATCATTGTACCCATATTAGCCAGCAACGTACCCTTCCATCCCTCATTGCACCCGTACCCACCCCCAGGGCACTTCTTTTACACGGCTTTAACAAAATGCGTTCAGACAGAACTTTTTTGTTTTTTTGTTGTTACGGCTGCTACGCTCACTAAGTATACTCCAGACCCCCCCACCACCGAACGCACCATAGTCATAAGCGTTTAGCCCAAGCACACCCGCCCGCTACTGTTTCCAGCCGACCTTCGTGGTAACTTTAGCGCCGACAACCACAGCCGAATATGCCTCACTTAGCCAAGCTACCACAGCTACCTTTAATTTTATTAATTTAGTTAACTCTCAAGTTGGCGGCACTTTAATTTTGCGTTGACCTGACAGCAATGCCTCCCGGCATAATTGTAGTTGATAATACAGAAATACTAAATAAGTGCACAAAACATTAAAAAGTTTCTTGAAGCTAACATGAAAGCTCCCATCGTCGTTGGCGAATATAAATTCCATCCAACATGGTGAGTTACCCTTTTTTCCTTTGCAATCTCCGAGGCTCTCGACCAAATCCACAAAGGAAAAAAGCCGTAACTAGTTACCCCTTTCTTCCATTGCATTTTCTGTGTATTGAGCCAAAATTTGCAAAGGCAAAAGAGGGCATCGGTATTAGCTCAAATTAGGTTAAATAAATGAAAATAAAATGCATATCATCGGAAAGAGGATGTTCTAAGGATTCCAACGATATGCATATTTAGGCCAATACACTTACCAATGCAGCTAAAACACTTCGCAAAGGTCGGAAACGGATTTTTAGCTCTCCTGAAAAGTCGACTTTCGGAGTTACCTTTTTCCTTTGCACGGCAGTGCTGTCCCAATCGCTGTTTTTTTATAGTTTCTCACCCACGTGATAACTTCGCGAATATCTATCAACTCACAAATGAAATCAGGAAAACGTCGCGTGGCCTCAGAGGAAACATTAGTTTTTTTTTTTTTAAAGGGCTGGTCTCTGAACCTTTATGGTTAACGGTCATTTGATCAGTTAATTATGCTCTGATTTTTAATTGAATAATTTCACTCCAATCCCCAAGCCTGCAGCAGCCTGCGGACCACCACTAGGGTAACCGTTTGGAGGCATTCCGTCCCCCAAATACCAGTCCAGATGTGTAGCATACCGAGACTGAATCGCTCTGCCTGGGTGCTGTGACGTCAGGAGGAGGCGGAAAAGGACCCTCAGACGTCGCTGGTGTTGGAAGTCATCAAGAACGACCCGATGCGGAAGCTGGAGCGGAGGCTCCGCAACGAGGCCGAACAGTGCATCCTCACCGCCGCCAAGCTGATCTCCTCTGTTGGCGAGGACAGCGCTGAAGTCACCGAGGCTTACAACTGGTCAGTGTGGGATGCTGGTGTCCTTGTGGTCGCCGGTGTGGTCGCCGGTGACTTAAGAAAAATGCCACAACCCATTTTTTCTTAAGTACTCGTTTTTGTTGTGTTTGCTGCATATCAGGTTTGATTGTGTCCGTATCTTTAGGTGTGTGGACACTCTGAAGAATTCGCAGCACTCGGAGCTGGCCAACGACCTCGAGATCAACAAGGCCGTCATGTACCTGCGACAGCGCGACTTCAAAGCCGCCATCGACACGCTGAAGGTGTTTGACAAGGTGGACACCAAGGTGGCGTCGCATGCCTCCACCAACCTGGCCTTCCTCTTCTTCTTGGTAAGGCACGCTCTTGGGCAGGCTGAATCTTGTCACTTCTTGAGCTATCTAGTCTCCCGCTTCCTTTTCTGCTGCAGTTTGATTCTGGGTGCGCAGAATGGTTCGTTCGTGCTCGGTAGATTAAGCGTTCATCTTAGCCGAAGTCTGTTTATTCTTGAAAAGAATGTAATTGTCCCAAAAGAGATCTGCAGTAGTTGCAGTAGCCGTTTTTGTGGTGAAGCACTTTACATTCAGTGAAACGCCTCATTGACGTAGCTAGCCTATGGAAGCTATAAATAAATAACAAATAATAAAGCTATAAATAAAGCTATAAATTCTCATATCGCACTTATATCATCAAGTACTCACTCTGGCTCGAGGTTGCTTCATTACATTATGACGGTAGCGCTCGGTTTCGGATATGTGTTCTCCTTAATCTAGATCAGAGCAGACTGGTTAGTCGTACTGGTTGCAACTCACCTCCACTGCCCGTCCCGTGGTCACAGCGAAAAGAGTTCGATGAGGCGGAGAAGTACGCCGAGCGGGCCCGTGACGCCGACGGCTACAACGCCTCGGCGCTGGTCAACCTCGGCAACTGCTGCTTCCAGCGCGGCGACCTCGAGAAGGCCAAGGAATACTACATCTGCGCACTGGACAACGACGCGTCCTGCGTGCAGGCGCTCTACAACCTGGGTACGCCCTGCAGCGGGCCGCACCGGTTCCGATGCCGGCGCCTGCGGCCTGGCTGGTGTTCCTGTCCTGTGTGCTTTGCCTGATTGCGTTATTTGTCAAGTCTGAGGTGACTGAGTGCAAATATGGTGTAACGGTTGAAGAGTTGGTTACGTTGAAATGGAGGTAAATGCAATGAAATAATACAAACCCTGGTCAGAATGTGGATAGACCCAAATGAAGCGCCACTCTTTCAGCCAATTCGTGTATAAAACATGTGTATATGTTGTATCGCCCGCGCTGTTACAGGTCTGACCAACAAGCACATGCGTCTGTACGCGGACGCCAAGGACTCGTTCGTGAAGCTGCACACCATCGTCCGATCCCACCCGCAGATCATCTACCAGATCGCCAGCTGTTCAGAGCTGATGGGCGACATCGACCAGGCCACCGAGTGGTGCGCGGTACCTGGTCTTAGTTTGCCCCGGGGTCCTTTTGGAGGGAAAGAGAGGGTTTTTATGTTCCGTTTTGATCGGACACAACTTGACTTGTCGTGCTCATCGATGCTTAATCTGTGGCGTGTCCTGGTGCGAGATTGCAGTCCTGGCCACTGTGATAATGCAGTTGTCATCAGTTTCATCAGAAGTATTACCCTTTGTGCAACCACTGTGCTAATTGTTTTCTCGAATTTTGGAAGCCCCCATTGTGCCATGTCGCGTATCATCCGTACACTGCGGTGTCCGTACCACCACGTGGTCTGAAGGCCCCGTGTGCGGGCACCAGGTATATTCAGATGCTGAGTTTGGTGCCGAGTGACCCGGATGCTCTCTTCCACCTGGGAGGCCTGCTGGACAAGGAGGGCGACAAGCAGGCCGCCTACCAGTACTTCTTTGACGTAAGTTTGCACCGGGGTAGTGAGGCAGCTCTGCGGGGGGGGCGATCGCGTTGCCGAGGATTCTGATGATGCGGATTCACTGCACATCGATCCGTAATTGAACCCCATTTGGGGGTTGAACGACGCGCCGACTGCTGAGATCATAGTTCTTTGGTGTGGTAAGCTAGGTTTGAGCTACGACAGGGTGCCAAGTCCTGCAACTGAGTGGGCTCCCTAAAACACCAACTGAATCCGCGACACTCTGAATATTCAGAACGTCACAGGTGAGGCCGAGCGCGGGCGCGAACCGACTGCGCCACCCGGACCTCTTCAACTTGATTTATCTGGGCTTTTTCGTGTTCCTGCAATGCTTCCTGGGCTTAACCTTACATTTCGGTTGGACAATCTCAAAACATAGCTTTGTCGTTCACAGCTGGCATGATGTTCGGCAAGGGGATGCTTGGGTTAGTAGTATAGCACCTGTCTTCTGAGCAGGGGCGTAGGAACGGTTTGAAAAGTGGGGGGCGAACCTTAGAGGGGGCCCAGTCCACGGGGGCCCATAATTAAAAAAAAATAGTTAGCTCGTTTGGTGTCAATAAGGCACGCATGCACACTAGGATGCCAATATATGGAAAATTGAGGAATTAAATTTTGTCCTATGATTTCGAGTTGTACCTATTATGATCTAATAAATCATAGTAAAACGCCAACAAAAACATTTGTTTTTTACCTAGACCTTTTTCAAATACGAAATACATTGTTAAGCTCTTTTGGAGGGTTTCGATCATTTTTTTACCACGAGCGCGTTTTTTTATATTTACATATTTTTAGGCCCTTTTCATCACATTTACAAAATTAAAAACTGTTTAGAAAACTACAGACAATGCTTTGATACCAAATAGCCTCACTTCGCTATGCCTAATCAACTTGTATTTGCTTATTTACTATGAGTAGTAAAATTGAAAATATACCACAAGAAACAGGAGAAGATCTTCAGAAAGAGCGGCGTAAATGCAATATTGTGGTTCATAATCTTCCAGAGCCTGATGTTCCAGGTCGCAAAGAATGTTCTGAGACAGATTGCCAGACCTTAATGGTCATCGTAAAGGAGGAGATGCGTGTGCATGCAAGGTCCTCATACCGGATTGGGCGGAAAATCGCGGACAAGCCATGGCTTCTTGTAGCAGCGTTTGAGTCAGAAGCAGTGAAATGGGAAGTAGTAAGAAATGCCCGTGATCTCCGGTACAGTAACGAGTGGGGTAAGCTCTACATCAACCCAGACCTAACCAAGGCGGAGCGAGAGCCAGCAAAGATGCTAAGAAAAGAGCTCGAGAGGCGTCAGCTAAGCGGAGAAAAAGACCTCTTAATAAGAGGCAACAATATAGTGACTCTCCCAGGGGCAGATGCTCGTTATCACGCAAGTAAGCATCCAAGGCAGCTCCAAAACCTAAGATCAGGCGGAATCAGCCGGCAGGGAAGCTGCTGTGGGTCAACCAGCTGCAGAGAGGATGGGTTCAGCTGTTACCAGCTCTGAACCAGGACAGGGAGCCCATCCCTCTCATGGTGGCACTATGACAGCACCGGGAGTGGTGTCCCCCGACATTACTAGTAAGGCATCGATGATGAATTCTTCGTCTGTGGTGGCAGAGGCTGAGTTTACAGAAGCTACAGCGGAAGTTCAACACCAGGTACCTCTGGTTCGAAGCACAAGTCTGGAATCACAACCTAGCAATACCACCAGTGCTGTCCCCTCGGGCTCTGCATCTCCTACTCTGGCAAATGGGCCTCGTCAAACACCAGAAGTTGAAGATCAGTATTGATAACAAAATTCTGGGGGACTGTTGGTAATGTACAGCAATACAGACCAGTTTGTTAACAAACGGGAGGAGCTTTGCGCAGCAACTGCTGGCAGAGAACCAGATATTATTCTGCTCACGGAAGTTTTACCCAAAGCTTAGGTTTTGCCACTTCTCCCTGTATGTCTTGTAATCCCAAATTATGAAATGTATTTGAACTTTGAACCCTCAACCCCAAATCTCGGAACTAAGAGCATCAGAGGACTGGCGATCTATGTAAGAAGAAACTTGTCTTGTCGTGAGGCTAATTTTCAGGGAGAAATTTTCGCGGAGCCTATTTGGGTGCAGATAGATTTGGCAAAGGGCGAGAAGTTGATGGTTGGCTGCCTGTACACAAGTCCCAACAGTTCACTTCAGAACAACCTGGCACTCTGCAAACGTATGAATCAGGCGACAGCCTTACAACCTGATCATCTATTACTCGCTGGTGACTTCAACTTACCCAACATTGACTGGGAAATTGGGATGTCGTGTGATACACCATCTCACTTTTCCCATGGATTCCTGGAAACGGTCAGAGACTGTTTTCTGCACCAGCATGTTTTTCAACCAACAAGGTACAGACTGGGCAACACACCTCATGCACTGGATTTGGTACTTTCAAATGAGGAAGCATTGGTCAGTGACATACAATATCTGCCTGGCTTGGGACGTAGTGACCATGTTTGCCTGCAGTTTTATATCAAATGCCAGAAGAGGGAACTACTACCAGCACCACCAAAACCGGCCTTCTACCGCGGTGATTACTCAAGAATGAGGGAGCTAGCAAGTGATGTTAATTGGGAAGAAGCACAGGAATTGGGATTGGAGGACAGATACTCCTACTTCATCAATAAGATAAAACAATTCACAGAGGAGTGTGTGCTTCTTCAGAGCCCCCTTCGTAAAAAAACGGAGCATCTACCTCACTAGAGAAGTCTTAAGACAGGGGAAAAATAAGCAAAAGTCATGGAGCAGGTACACTAGAGCTTCCACAGCTAGAAATAAGGAAACAACCTGGGAGGACTTTCAGAGAAAGCGGAATGACCTTCGCAGATTGACAAGACGATTAAGGAAGACTTACCAGAGGAAAGTCGCTGCCCAGGCCAAAGAAAACCCCAAAATATTTTGGTCATATGCCCATTCTCAGATAAGTTGAGACCACGGATAGAGGATCTTCAAAAGTCTGATGGAACTGTTGCAACTAATGATGCACAAAAGGCTGAGGCATTGGCATCATTCTTTTCTGGGGTGTTTACCATTGAAGGCAGCAGAAGCGATGTGCCTCATCTCCAAGGGCAAGTGGAGGAAAATATTCTAGAATATATTCACCCAACGCCGGCCATGGCAGAGTCAAAGCTGAAAAACTTGAAGGCATCATCATCACCTGGCCCCGATGGCATCCATCCACGCGTACTTTGGGAACTTGCAAATGCCTTGAGCCATCCCCTGTGCCTCATCTTTAAGGACTCACTAGCCCACGGAATGCTCCCAAGGGACTGGAAGATAGCGGAAGTGATTCCAATTTACAAAAAAGGAGGACGCAGCCTGCCAGGCAACTACAGGCCCGTAAGTCTCACATCTGTGCTATCCAAAGTCCTTGAATCTTTGATCAGAGACAAGCTCTTGGTGCACATGATCCGATCAGGGTTGCTTCATGATGCTCAACATGGGTTTGTCCCCAAGCGGTCGTGCACTACCCAGCTGCTCTGTTCATTGGACAGTTGGAGCAAGGAACTTGAAGAGGGAGTGCCAGTCGATGTAGCCTATCTCGATTTTTCTAAGGCATTCAACTCGGTGCCTCACAAACGTCTGATACAGAAGTTAAGTGATCTTGGTGTTAGAGGTCAGGTCCTCCAGTGGATTAAGTCCTTCTTATCAGGCAGATCCCAGAGGGTACAGGTCAACACTGCTGTTTCTGAGTGGAGTCCCGTGACCAGTGGGATACCACAAGGTTCCGTCCTAGGGCCAACGCTCTTCATTCTCTTTGTGAATGACCTGCCCGAAGGACTGTCTTCTGAAGTTAAAATGTTTGCTGACGACACCAATTTGTACAGCCCCTTAGCTAAACATGAAGATCAGATCCACTTCCAGAGTGACTTGAGTAAACTGGAGTTATGGTTGCAAGAGTGGCTCCTTCCTTTCAATGTCTCCAAGTGTGGTGTGCTCCATCTAGGTACGCCAAATCCCAAGAGGCAGTATTTAATGAATAACCAAGTCCTGGCTCAATTTCAGATTGAGAAAGACCTCGGAGTGCAGGTGGATTGTGAACTCAAATTCCGTAGACAGGCCGCTATAGCCGTCTCCAAAGCCAACCAAATCCTGGGAGCCATCAAGCGATCTTTCGTCCATCTTGATAACTTCACACTACCTCTGGTGTATAAGGCCCTAGTCAGACCCCACCTTAAATACGCAAATGCTATATGGGGCCCCTTCAACAAGGCCGATCAGTTGCTGGTCGAAAGGGTGCAACGAAGAGCCACAAAACTTGTTCCACAACTGCGAAACCTTGACTACCCAGAAAGGCTGAGAAGACTCAAACTTCCATCACTGCTGTACAGAAGGCGAAGGGGGAGATGATCCTAATGCACAAGCTGATGCACGGAAATCTCGGAATACGTAAAGAAGAGTTATTTCAAGATCCACCAGTCGCAACCACGGGACGACACCGCTTCAAGGTCGCCAAGCCTCGGGCTGTCTCCAGAATCCGGAGAAACCACTTCGCTGTCCGTGCTGTCACGGACTGGAACAGCCTTCCTTCTTGGGTAGTAGAGGCACCGGGCACCAATGTCTTCAAGACTTATATTGATAAGCATTGGGTGGGGTTTTTGTACCGGACCCCCCGACTAGATCCCTGAATTGTTGTTAAATCGAGTTCGACGCGGCCGGGTAGAGACAGGCACCTGTGAGTGCCTTCCAAAGACCCGCATGACTATCTTATCTTATCTTATCTTATCTTATTTAATGACAAAAATGGGAAAATTTGTTTAGGTTATTACGGATCCATTCTTTAAATCATTAGAGATTGATTTAGGTAAAGGCTGATCACAATAAATATGCCTAGCTATATTTCGATGCCTAAAATGCAAAGTTCCAGCATTACTGCAAGTGCAATGTAGGTACTTGATGGCCAGCTTTGTGATGCCGAGGATGTTTGGGCAAGGTGTTATAGTGGTTAGTAACCTTGCTTTCCACGCAACCAACCCGGGTTTAAGGCACGGCAGATTCCTTGTGCAAGGAGCAATTTGACTCCCAAGAAACCCCTCCAACAGGGAAAGAGTTGGCGACGCCATATAACCCTAGCATCGAAAGACGTCGCGCCTTTTGATGGCTCAGGGACGACTGTTGCTCGGCATTTGGTGCGGGGTCCGTGTCCGACTCATGCTTTGTGTTGGGATTGATATGGGATAGAGTTTGATTGGGCCCAGTTCTCGGGACTCATTTGGAAACACTCGGGTAGTAGGTGCCTTGGCTTTTTTACGAAGCGCTCCTCCTCCAGGGGCTTGCAGGCAGCGTACTACCGAACTTGAACGTTCCCAGACAAGCTATCGGGCCCGTTTGGGGTTTCTTGTTCTATATTACAGTTGCTAATATTTGTATATTCGTTGCAGGGGCCCACCTCAAAGGGGGGGCAGTATCCCCCTGACCCCCGGTTCCTATGCCTATGCTGCCCAGGGTACGCCAAATTATCTCGGAGGGCTCCAAGGTCCAGACCATGGTTCAGGAACCCAGATCAGTCAGCTCAGGGTGCCCCAGACCAGTGCATTAGCCTCGGGACCAGCTTATCAAGGGACCCTACATAAGCACAGGACCCCTAGAACCTCATCACAGGGGAGCCCCAGATTCGCACAGGGTGCCAGATTAGCTTAGGGGCCCGGTTTAGCTCGGAGGTCCCCAGGTCGACTTATGTAGGGTCTCAAAACAGCTCAGAGGGCTTGTTCAAGCTCACGGATCCCAGCTTAGCTCAATGACTAGAACAATTCAGGAGCACCAGACTAGCTCATGGCTCTTGTTCAGCACAGGCCAGCTCAGCTCAGAGGCCCAGATCGGTTGATATAAGCTCACGGCCCCCAGCTTAGCCCAGGGACCTTAGAAGAGTTCAGGGCCTCCATACCAGATCAGGGGCCCCAGTTAAGCACAGGGGTACCCAGATTAGCTCAGGGCCCCAGCTAGGCTTAGGGGAGTCCCAGGGTGACTGATATAGAGTCTCAGAACACAGTGGCGTAGCCAGGATTCGGCCCAGAAGGGGTCCGACTACCGTCGGGGGGCCCCAGGCCGAGAGTCCCCTTAGTAACCGGGCCCATCTCCTATATATTTTGTATGTTTTTTAACATTATAACATTCACACGAAGGAAATTTTGTTATGCTTTTTAAACATTTATTCTTATTTTGTTTATAGCTTGATTTTTTCGATCCGACCAAGTGTTGGTAAACTAAGGTCACCAAATATTAACGATGGCCCATACCTTATATGGTAGCGTGGCTATAATAACAGCTTTGTGCCATGTTTCGGGAAGTTCAATGTTGATGCACGCATGGTGTTAAACCTGAGTCTACCTCAATTCACTCGGGTAATCAGACATGTTATTCGAGGTCAGTCGTTTTGAGTACGAAGAAATGGTCTTCTATGAGAAATGATTATCAATTATTTCCCAGTGTCGAATCCATGAACTCTTTAATCAGGAAATTTCCAAAGAAACGGAACAAAACGAATAAAAACACAAGGGAATATGGTAGTGTGTCCCGAACGTTACATAGCCTCTATTCCGTCGACAGATCCTGTTGTGAACCAGTTACTTTCTTACCCTTGCTATCTTGTAAACAAGCAAATTACTAAGACAAAAGGTGCCCAAGATATCTATCGCCCTGGCTCACTCCGTTATTATTTTCACCTTCTTTTTACCTACCTAGTTTTCTTTTTGGGATTATGCTCATCAATTTCTGTCATTACCCTTGTTTGTCTGGTTTCCTACGAACATATTTGAAAGTTGTTTATTTCAGAATATTTAGGAATGTAGTTATTGGTGTTAAGCTAATAGATTAAAAATTGACTGAAGTGCCAAATTCCCTGTTCGATTTGTTCTCATGGTAAAATTAGATTAATTTTTGCCTTTCCTTCGATAATGGTGCCTGATCGACCTGTTTCAATTTGTCTTTTTTTAGTACACAATAGGTGTAGATACATTTTTTCCGAGGCACATGATTTTGAAAATTTTTATTTGAGCTCTGGGGCCACCTAAGACCAACACTTGACTACAAAGCTAACTTTCGGCCGCTCTCCCGATTAGGTCTCAGGGGGTCTCTGAGACCGATTCACAGCGCCTCTTGATCAAAACTGGGGGCCCCTGAGAATCTCTCGGGGCTCCTGAGATTAGTTATCGGCAGCACCTCTGATACTAATTATTGGGCCCCCCAGATATGCTCTGGAGGGGGGGCTGAGACTGACTATCGTGGCCATCCAGATTAGCTCTGGGGTCCCCTGAGGCTGTCTTTGGGGTGGGGGAGGGGGCTGGGAATGACTTTCGACAGCCCTCTGAGACTTACTCTAGGTGGCCCCTGAGACAAACACCCGGGGGGGGCTGGTGGTGGAATCACCTCTGTGACTGAGTCTTTGGCCTTCCTGAGACTGACTCTCAGAGGCTCCAGTCTTTGGCGTTCCTGAGACTGACTCTGAGAGGCTCCAGATTAGCTCTCGCGGGCCTAAGGCTAACTCGGGGCCCGTGAGACCAAAACTCGGGAGCACCCCGCTGGGTATTACCCTCAGAACCCTCAGATTAACTCTCGGATGTCCCTGAGACTGACAACCGGGAGCCCTCTGAGACTAACTTTTGGGTGTTCCCTGATATTGACTCTCGGGGCCGCTTATACTAAAACTCGGGGGGAGGGGGGCACAGCCTGAGGCTAAATCTCGAGGGCTCCCAAAATTCCCCCTCTGGGGCCCCCTGAAACCGGCACTCAGCAAATCAAATTAGACTAACTCTCGGACCCCCGGATTAACTTTCGGGGCCACCTGAAAGTAAATATAGACTCCTGAGAGAGAAGCCCGTGAGACTATGAGGGCCCCCTGAGACCGACTCTTGGGGTGCTCTGAGACTGACTCTGGGTTCTCTGAGACAGACTCTCATGGGGACCCCCGAGACCGAATCTCCGGGTCCCCTAAGACAGACTCTTGGGGTCTCCTTGACCGACTCTTGGGGTTCTCTGAGACTGACTCTCAGGGGCCCCCTGAAATATACTTTTGCGGGGCCCTGAGAACCACTCTCTGGGAAATCTACTTTCGGGTGGCCTTGAGACCGACTCTCAGGGCGGGAGCCTTGAGGCCGACTCGGGACGCCCTGAGAACGAATCTTCAGGCGCCCCTGAGACTGACTCTGGGGGCCCCGTGATCAGAGAATCCTTTGCAGTGGTTCAGATTGGCCCAAGGGGGGGTCTGCGGACGCCTAGGGCCCCCTTGGATACACCACTGCATCCACACTTTCGGGGGCTATCATAAACCACCATTTGGAGGCCTGCTCTCCCCCCCCCAGACCAATACCCCGGAGCCCCTTGATACTGATGCCCGGGGCTCCTAAGACCAAGCTCGGGGTCCCACTTAGATCATGCTCAGGGGCACCCTTAGGCCCATGCTCGAGCTTTTTCAGGATTAACTCGATACCGATGTTCCGGGGCCCTCAAGATCAATATTTCGAGCCCCTCCCCCCCGAGAGTAATGTTCGGTACTCTGGAGCCCCTCGATGCCGATGCTCGGGGGTCCTGAACCCAGGCCTGGGGGGCCCCTGAGACCAAACTCTGGGTCTCATGAGGCCAATGCTCGTGCCTCACTCATGAGTCCCTCGATTTCAATAGTCGGGTCACCCCGAGGGGGACCCTGAACCCCTGAGACCAAGCTCGGGGACCCCTAAGACCAAGCTCAAGGGGGCCCCGAGATCAATGTTCGGTATTCCAGAGCCCTCGATATCGATGATCGGGGACCCCCTGAGACCAAGCTCGGAATGCCCGTGACACCAAGCTCGGGGCCCCTGAGTCCAAGTTCAGGGGTCACCTGAGACCACGCTCGGGGGGCCCTGAGACCAAGCTCTGGGGCGCCCTGAGACCAAAATTGAAAGGTCCGTGGGTCCGAGCTCAGGGGCCCCCGATATCAATGTTCGATACTCTGGAGCCCTCGATACCGATGATCAGGGGCCCCTGAGACCAAGCTCGGGGGTCCTGAGACCTAACTCGAAGGGCCCCCTGAGACCAAGCTCGGGAGCTCCCTGAGACCAAGCTCGGAGGGACCCCAGACACCAAGCTCGGTGCCCCTGAGACCAAGCTCGGGGGCCCCTGAGACCAAAATCGAAAGGTCCGTGAGACCAAGATCGAAAGGTCCGTGAGACCGAGCTCGGGGGAGGAGCCCTGAGACCAAGCACGGGGGCCCTAAGGTCAAGCTCGGGACCACCTGAAAGTCAGCACAGGGGTCCCCCAAGATCAATACATCAATACATCAATAAATCAATGTTTTCGGTACTCTGGAGCCCTCGATACCGATTATCGGGGGCCTCCTGAGACCAAGCTCGGAAGGGCCCCCCGAGACCAAGCTTAGGGGCCCCCGAGATCAATTTTCGTGTTTTTAGTGCATAAGGTCAGCCCAAGGCGTCCGCGGACCCCAGGGACCCTCTCCCCTGGCTACGCCACTGTCAGAACATCTCAAGGGGGCCATTCAAGCTCACGGCGGCCGCCAGGTTAGTGGCTGTAAAACCTTATAGGGGGTCAGACCATTTCAGGAGCCCTCAGTTCAACACAGAGGCCCATATTAGCTCTGATGACCAGATAAGCTTAACACGCGCATTGACGGGGGTCTGAGCCACCTTCGGATTGACGAGGGGGCGGGTCCCGCCCCCCCTAAGATCTCGAGAACCACGGTAGGTAGCAAAAAACGGTAAAAGGAGTGGGGTAGCCCATCCGCCTCTCCATCGAAAGTATTTGTACCATTTTTTTGTCAGGTCACATTTAAGGTCACCAGAGGTCAAAAACATGCCGTCACATGCCGTCATAGGGATAACATGTAAATTAAGTTTTTCGGCCATTACATCTGAACAAGTAAAGATAGAGCAAAACGACTTGAACTCTATGAATCCTCGCAGCAAGCCGAATCGAATGATATATGATTTGACCTTGCTAGGTCAAATCAAAGATTTGACCTGACCTGAGGTCAGGTCAGGGTCAAATTATATAAAAAGCATATCATTAGAACCTCAAAGCCAAGGCGAGTCTAATGAAGCTAAAATAAACGCTGTATCACCATCTGTTACTGAGTTATTCAGTAAAAACCATATTTCCCATGTATTACCAATGGAGAGGTCATGCTTCGTACCTGACCTTAGGTCATCGATATCAAAAATACCGGAAAATATTTTAGAGAACTCGGTGAGCCCATTATGTGATATGAGTTTCAATTGGATAAGTTCACCCTGCTCCGACTTATGCTATCTTAAACTTTTTTTGAGGTCGGGTCACTTGACCTGTACTGGTGACCTGACCTGAGATGACCTATCCTTAAAATTGTCACAGAAGTTGCAAAAATGATGAGGGAAAAGGTATACCAAGTACGGCGGCGCTGCGCGCCGCCGTTTTTCTGCTGTCTCCGAAAAACCCGAGGGGGCGGGTACCCGCCCCCCGTCAATGCGCGTGTTAAGGGCCTGGATTATCCAGGGGCCCCTTGTCGGCATATGTGGGGTTTCAGAACAGTTCAGAGTTTCAATTAAAGCCTATAACCCAATTTCAGGGCAGGGGCCCTATTACTGTGCAGGGGCCTCAGATAAGTTAAGGGTCTTTTGCGCTCCACAGGGGATCCAGATTAGCTCAAGGGACAATATTAACTTTACGGTCCCAGCTCAGCTCAGGGGCCCCCAGGTCGGTGGATACAGGGTCTGGCCAACTCACAGGGCCCTATTCAAGGTCACGGCTCCTAGCTCAGTTTAGGCATCCTAGAATAGTTCATGCTGCCCAAACCATCTCAGGGGCGCTCAGTTCAGCTCAAGGGGCCCAGATTAGCTCGTATGGCGTCAGAGGCCAGTTCAGGGGCCCCGAGAAGCTCAGGGGACCTTAAAATCGACTAATAGGACCTTAACTTAGTTTCGGGACACAGGTAAGTTTAACAGGGTTCCGGGGCAAGCTATCGGGCCAGTTTGAGTTTCTTGCTTCATATTACAGTTGTTGATATTCTTATCTCCGTTGGGAGGGGCCCATCACAGAAAAGTGGGGGGCCAGTGGCCCCTCTGGCACCCCTTCCGTTCCTACGCCTATGCTTCTGAGCCACAGGTCCCGGTTCAAATCCCGGCAGGCGGAGCCTCTGAATAAGTCGATCTGATTCCCAAATCCCTCCCAACAGGGTGAGAGTCCGCGACGCCTTATGAACTAGCAGTTGGTACGTCGTTAAACGCCAACAATCTCTTAATTTCGCCTCAGAACGTTGACACTCCTCGCAATCGGAATGACATGATCAGTGGAGTAGAAATTCAATTAAATGAAGGACTTTCTCCACTTGGTATCAAGTTCTTGTCGGAGCGCTTTCGGTTTATTCCGCAAACCTTCGTCAGCGAAAATCGTTGTAAGAATTGTGAAGAGAGGAGTACGTAAAACATTTGAATTTTAAAAGTACAAATCTTTGCTTACACTGTAGTACTCTCTCGCCAGAAATTGATTAACTGCGATCCCTCAATCCCTAGCTTGGAGAAAAGCCAGGTTAATATTCATAGCCTCAAAAGGCGATAACAAATTAAGTGAAAACCACGGCAGTTATCTGGTTCTATTCTCTCCTGATCCTGTCTGACCTGGAGGTGACCCCACCTCCGACAGTCCTCTCGTTTCTACCCCGCCAACCTGGAGGTCATCGACTGGCTGGGCTCCTACTTCATCGAGCACCAGGTCTCGGAGAAGGCCATCCTGTACTTCGAGCGCGCCACCCTGATCCAGCCGGCGGAGGTCAAGTGGCACCTCATCATCGCCTCCTGCTACCGCCGCGCCGGCAACTACCAGCGCGCTCTCAACAAGTACAAGGAGATACACATCAAGTTCCCCGACAACATCGAGTGTGAGCACACCAGATTGCCCGTCCTCCCTCAATCCCCCTGACTTTCCGACGTGGGGGAGGATATTTTATTCACCTTATGATGATTATATTTGACAATGTTTTAATGAAACATCATGAATTTGCACTGACCCGTGTGTCCTTCACCGGCGCCGCCTGTGTGGCAGGTCTGCGGTTCCTGGTGCGCATCTGCACTGACCTGGGCTTGAAGGAGGCTGGCGACTACGCCGTGGAGCTGAAGCGAGCGGAGAAGTACAAAGAGATGCGGGAGGAGCGGCTGAAGTCCGGCAGGCCCGGCAGTGAGTGGCGGGCCGGACCGTCTGGGGTGGACAGGGCTGCTGCTCGTGGTACGTCTCAGTCCGATGTGCACTTCATGCCAACCGGCCACCTGGTCTGAGGGGTCCTCTATCTCATCAAAGGGACCAACCACACTTGGTGACAGGCATTCTCGGACATCACCTTGAACGCGTATGTTTCCCGTCCTGACACCCATGCTGGTTAGTTGACAGCTGTACGATAGCTAGCCTCCCGGCTGGGCCGGGAGCTGGCCGCCTGCGCTGACCTGACCTGACCTGACCCCGCCGCGGCAGCGTCCTACCGCTCGGGACTGCACGGCTCTCGGGACGGCTCGGCTGTCAGCCGGGACGAACGCCTGCCGGACTCCCGGCCTGGCTCTCTGCCCAAGGCGCCGGCCGGCGACCGCTCCAGCATCTCCTCCGCCTCGCCGCAGCCCAAGGAGATCGGTGAGTGGGGCTTCCGGCCTGGTCCGGGTCTCCCCGGATGCGGACAGCTTACCGCAGCCGCCGGGGAACGACGGCGCACCACCCACTGAGGTCTGCTCTGTAGGTTATCTGTGAGTGTGGCGAGCCTGTGATTATCTGATCAGCTGCTGCTTCCTCGATTTGAACAATATTACTTTTATTCCAGGGCATAGGGACTGTTCACGTATAATGACAGCCAAAATTGATAGTGTTTTGACCCCTTTCTCCTCCCCCTTTGTCATGAAATAGCCATGTCATGAAATAACATCAACAGCCCCTCCCACTTCGTCAGAAATTGCCAGACCCCCTCCTCTCGTCAGCAAAACTGTTATCCACCTCAAAAACTCTAGTGAAAGCTGCTGGGGTGTGAATTTATATCTCTTCGGGGGCTGCACGGGCGCTCCCAGTGAAACGTTGAGGTGGTTTTGAAAACAGATCTGTGAGAATTCTAAAGCATACTACGTTGTACTATTTGTTTTTAATGTGGTGGTTGTTGACATTGTTTCAAATGTTGGCACCTCAAATCGTTTGCCAAAATACACGCCCCTGGAAAGACGCCAAGCATACAAGTGAAGGTAAAAGGGGGCACTCAAATGTTGAGGCCTTATTCCACCTATATTGTATCACCACTGCCAGTTCCAGTCAGCGCAAGAAACGCCTACTCTAAAACCCGAGTCGGCGCCCGCTAGAAACACCGCCGTTAGTCAAGTGCGACCTACGCCCTCTCTGTGCGTTTTGGCATGAAACGGGCCCAGAATGGATTGTTGAAAAACCAGTGTTCAGAGCGTGGTCTCTCAACAGCCGCCCCACCGGCACCCCAGTGCAGTGGCGAAGTTGGGGCGGGCGAACAATCTCCCTGCTGGATCTCGACTCCTATGTGGGATGGCGAAAAACACAAGCGGTGGTAGATCGCCCATAAGAAATTGTTAAGAAGCTAGTTCAGTAACTTTTTGGCTCAGGTCAATAATGTTGGGGTCTTCACAGACCAAAAATTTGACAGGTTGGAGAATGTTTTCTTTACTTAAGCGACTGCACTGCAGCGACTGACTGCAGTGAGTTTTTGGGCTTTACGCGATTCCTTTTTAACGGCGAATCGAATGGTGTACGACAGGATCATATTAAGTCAAAATGAAGAAAAATATGAAAAATGTCAACGTCCTGACCAAACATAGTCAATTTGCATACCAATCGAATCACAATGATAATCCAAACGAAATGTATCAAACTTCAATTTGTATCACAATTTTCCGCACAGTTATTGACTCAAGTCCGAAAAAGCTGCTTCAGCAGCTCCAGATGGCCTTTCATAGGTCGCTGCTCCAAAGCTACAAATGACGCTAAAGAAGGTACTCTCAGACGCCTTTACAGAAATAGTCTTTTCCGGCCAAATTCCCATTCTCCTCATCTACTACCAACCTACAGCTCAAAACATCGACGCGTATTGTTAACGCAGGGAAGAACCTAAAAGGTGCTTGAGAAACAGCCTCTTCACTACAAAAAGAAACTATATAAAGAAATAGCAGCATAAATGCTGCTGTGAAAATATTAAAAGGCACATGAAGCAACCGCAACGATAGCGTACGGCTCCTTGTTATTTTGCTTCGAGAAAAACACAGCCACTGCCTGCAGCCGTTTGTGGTTTAGCACTGCATGAAACTTTGTTACTAGCATAACTTCTAGAATATGTTCACCATATTTAGCTAAATCTGGAACAATACTGTAGTTATATTGTATTTGGTTACGAAACTTGGGAAAAGGACCCGCTCATCAATTTCCCTGCGCTTGCGCAGTTCTCATTCAATAAGAAATGTCACGACAGCCCAGCATTCCCACCCTCTCGTCAGAAAAAGTCAAACCCTGCTCCCCCTCGTCAGAAAATGTCAGTTCGTGTTTCTCAAGAAATGACCCCGTCGCCTCATCGGTCGCTTGCGTCATGTGTGAGTAGCCCCATAGACACGTGGTAGCTCCCCAGCTCCGAGTCGTCCGCCGGGGGCTATACCTGCTGCGTGCACGCCGTCACGCCGCAGCCTGACCGTGCCAGCCGGCGCGGGCTGAGCCGCTCGACAGCGGCGCCGACAGTGGCTGTGTGAGTGCTGACGCGGCGTGGGCTGTGGCTGTCGCAGACGCCAGCTACTCGGACCCGCTGGGCGCCGACCCGCTGGCCCAGCGGCCCCGCACCGCCGCCTTCCGGCAGCACGACGACGACATGTTCGACGACGAGCTGGGCGACGACCTGCTGCCCGAGTAGACCCCCCTCACCCTCACCCTCACCTCACCCGCACCGCCCTGTGTCCGCGCACTGTTTGGCAGCCAACTGTTAAAGTGGGTGCTTGGCGGCGGCTTGGTTGAGCACAGCTCGGGCTATCTCCACTGTGTGCATCGTGTCCTTTGACAGGTGGACGCGCGGGGCACGGGAGATGGCTGCCCTCACCGCTGGGTGCCGGGCTTGCGGTGGCTTTGGTGTGTTTGGGGGGGAGGACGGTACCGTGGACCTGGTGCGTGCCGTGCCCGGCACCTGGCCGCGTGTCAGCCTGACACCGCAGCGGCACCGCAGTCACCGCGCCAGATGTACGGCAGGCGGCACTCCTCACTGACGTCTCACTCTGCCCTACCAACACATCCACAGTTCTATCCCATTCAGCATCTCCTAGTCCCGATTTCTTCCTAAGGACTAGTTTGTTTTTGGAGAATTCTGTCTATTTCAGAATAATTTTCCACGCGCAGAAACGGTGTATAATCTAGGGGGTTCGATGAACTAGTTATCGCAATATTGAGATATTCAGATTGTTCGGTGGTTCTGTTTGAGTATCTATTTTATTCAATGCAAGAGACAATCGTTTTAAGCACAGAAAGCTAAAACTATTGTCGCCTACTAATGCAAGCTTGTCAGCCTTATTGCGTGTGACCGCGTGTTCTATTTCTGCATGACCCAGGATTTTTCACTTTGTTCTTCGTTTTGTTGGGCACTAGTTTTTCCCTAGTGTTTTATAAAGGTGTTCCTGAATCAATATAAAAATTTGCAGAATAGGACGGTCCTCTACTTAAGTCGCTACTTGCGGACTCTCCAAATGGTGGTGGAGTTGCGATAGCGGTTTCCGTGACCAAAAACTGGAGTAGCGGGTACCGGACTTTAGTACTTCCAAAGCTCTGCCGCTATCGACAGTCGGTTAAGGGGATCGACATTCTCTCAAATAGGAGACGGATGTTAAGAGAAATGTCTTTCTCCTCCAGAAAAAAGCAGGAGTTGAATATATGATTTTGCTGTGTGATTTTATTTCTTAATATTAGTAAATTGTTAGTTTTTATATAATGTACATATAAGCAGTTGTCCCTTAAGTTATTTTTTAAACAATGAAAAGCCGTTTTAGGGCCAGCACTTTAATCGCGTTTTATGATCAAAGGTATAAGTGGTTGCGGAGCAGCGGGTAGAGGCGCAAAATAGTAGCGCTAGTAGCGGTAACGGTTCCAACCATCCAAGGAGCGGGAGCAGCGGTAACGGTTCCCACCTCGGGAAATTTAGTTAGAATGCCCGTATGGGCAAGGAAGATCGTGAGTACCGTAACCCGACGGCAGACACTGCCCACATGTGACACGTGTGCAGCACCACCTGTGCATCCGCGCACCCGCTGTTGCCGTGTGCTGCATTCCACTGCACTGTGCCGCGCCCGTGCAGACGCGCGCTATGACGACCCGCTGGGCCCGCTGGAGCTGCGGCTGACCCGGGAGGCCAGGCGGCTGGAGGACGAGTGGGACGACGAGATCGGCGACGACCTGCTGCCCGAGTAGTGGCCCAGCGGCGGCGCGCACTGCACTGTGGCCTGCATGGCCGTCAGTCAGCCCACGTCAGCTGATCCCAGCACTGTGCATTGAATTGCACGTGATGGTTCCATGTGGTCTTTACTTCTGTCACTCTCCGCCACCTGAATGGTCACTGAGTCGCTGTCGTGTCAACCGCGGTGGTCTTTGGTACTTGTTCTAGGGTGTCACCTATCATTACCGAGGACTGGTGGCCAGAGTAGGAAACTATAGTTATTAGTGTTCCGGAAAGGTGGAGCACAAAAGGCGGGACTTAAGGATCATGCGGTTCCTGGGTAAACTCTTGATGCTGATGAGTCTTTGCAACGACATAAAGTTATTGATTATTGATATATCATTTGCTTTGATGTTGTTTGATGCCAGATTACCAGTTATTGCTCCGCCTGGAGAATCCCTTCCAACTGCACCGCCTCGCCGAACACTTTAACTGTGTATGCATCCAAGTGCAACGCCTGGACGGCTCTCAGTTCTGTTTATTGAAGATGGAATAAGACGAGGATGCATAAGTGTCGCCACCAGCAAAATAGTGATGGGGCACCCAATCTTCAACCTGCTGTTGACAAGCAACTTTCACCGCTGGCATAAAAAACTAATCGGATTTGGGCTCATTGCTGCCTTACTTGGCCGGTTACATCATTTTCTGACGCATTCCTAATTTAACTAAAATCGAAAAAAATGTTTAATGAAAAGCAGAAGTTCAGGCCCCCGTGCCCCTCCCCCATTTCGGCGCTTATGCGGCGATGTACTTCTGCATTAAGTATTCATATTATGATTTTTGGCTAAATGTGCCTGAAGGATCTCGAACGACATTGCAAAAAACTTGGATCGTATGTTGTTTGGCCTTTGAAAACCAAATTTATGTGTAGAATTGCTCAATGAAATGTACACTTGCAGTTCTGGTCACATATCTTCTGCTTTTATGCGGTTATGTCTGCGACTGAAATATATCGATTTTATCTTCATTGATTCTATTATATTTGCTAGATATATTACTGTGCACATTATTGTCATATGGCATAAGTATTATCATATGGATTTTATGTTATCGGTGCTTTTTTGTCTTGCGCTGCTAATGAACCATTGTTTTTCTAGGTATAGCGTAGCACATTTATTTGCTTGACTAGTGAGAATTGTATTGCTTTTTATGGAAATGCTCCGGCACGAGGCATCTTGGCGTGTTTTAGCGGAGGTGCGGTGTGATACTTGTGTACATTAGGGTGTCCCAAAATTAACAAAGTTCTAAAAGTTGGTGTTTACCTTTCTTTTTCCCGTGGAGTGTGACCTGAAACGAAATTGTGCAAAAATCAGGCATTTAAAATAATATTTGACCCCAGCGCAAATCGCTTGAAGTTTTACCCATAGCTCCCGCTGAAACGAAATTGTGCAAAAATCAGGCATTTAAAATAATATTTGACCCCAGCGCAAATCGCTTGAAGTTTTACCCATAGCTCCCGATGGAGACTGCAACGCTTGAACACGAACTATTTCGGTATTTCCATCGTAATGCGGGACTACAGCGTAGGGTGGCTTATGTTTTCTTTTCTTTTTGGCTATGTTTTGTAAGAATTATCTTTTAGCTATTGCTTACATGGCTTTCCGACTTTTTTCACTACAATTACTTCACGTTCTTCGTTTTACATTGAACCATATTGTGTTATAAGGTATACCTACAAAACTTTTCAGAATAACTGGTCGTTTTTCCATGTATAGTCAGACAAAATACTGTTTTATAAACATTATCTTTGATCCTCAGGCTAGAAAAACACAGTGTCAAGACACATGCACGTTATTCAATATGGAACAAAAGTCCATTGCTACATATAAACATCCTTCTGGAGGGTTCCTGGTCAGAGGTGTACGCCAGAACTGATTTCCTAGTGTCGGGAAACGGTTTGTGGTAATGCTCTACAACTTGCAGTAGTTGCTGTTGGCCAGTGGTGGATGGGGGGGAGGGGAAATAAATTGCCCCCAAACAGAAAATCTAGGGGCAATACTATGGTTGGACCCCCTCCCCAAAACTGTCGACCTCGTGTTTGCCCGGACTCATTTTTAGTCTACAAGCAAGGTTTTGGTGCTTCAACTCTCAACTTTGAACACAGCCACTCAACTTCGGTGTAAAAATTAAGCCCTGGATAGCAAAACAAGCATCTTGTGGCTATAGCTTTGACCCGGCGACGTTTTTTTATTTTGCTCATCGACTCTTCAGCTTACCCCCACAGCTTACCGTCTAGTTAAATTGTGGCATGCTATCACTGCGTTACGTTTTTTCTCATCGACTTTGGCTTGCCCCCAAACCTACCGGCTAAATCCGCCACTGCTGTCGGCTCTCCTCACTCTTAGTTAGCCAGCCGATATAGTCATTTATCAGCCTAACCCCTCTCTCCGCTGCGTTCAGTTGGTCGGATGAAGGCCTCCAGCCTATCGTAACCTGGGATACTGTCCCATGGCGGGCAAGCATCTACCGGCTAACGTCTAGCATCTAGCCAGAAATGACGTGTCAATCGACAGGCTTTCAAACATGAGATGGGACTGCGTGCCCACAAACTTATCCAGTGTCAGATCCTCCACGCTTTAAAGGGAATGTGGCACCTTCATAGAGCGATTTTAACTGGGATAGCCAAGTTGTAAAGCAAGTCGGAAAACCCGGTACTGCCACCTGGTGTTGGACGCTGTTGTATCAAAGGAAATCACCTGGACGTTGTCCATGAGGGGTACATTTCCGGTAGCTTTTAGCTTTTCTCTACGGAAATTTTTAGTTTCAAGACAAATGATATATTGAGTACTGGGTTTTCCGAATTGCTTTACAACTTGGCTATCTCAGTTAAAATCACGTTATGAAGGTGCCACATTCCCTTTAAAGCGTGGAGGATCTGACGCTGGATAAGTTTGTGGGCATGCAATCCCATCTCATGTTTGAAAGCCTGTCGGTTGACACGTTATTTCTGACTGAGTGCCCGCCATGGGACGGTATCCCAGGTTAGGATAGGCTGGAGACCTCCATCCGAAACCTGCAGTTGGCGAACAACGCAGCGGAGAGAGGGGTTAGGCTGATAAATGACTATATCGGCTGCCTAACTAAGAGTAAGGAGAGCCGACAGCAGTGGTGGATTTAGCCGGTAGGTTTGGGAGGCAAGCCAAAGTCGATGAAAACAAACGTCACGCGGTGATAGCATACCAGAATTTAACTATACGGTAAGCTGTAGGGGTAAGCTGAAGAGTCGATAAGCAAAATAAAAACACGTCGCCGGGTCAAAGCTGTAGCCACAATATGCTTGTTTTGCTATCCAGGGCTCAATTTTTACACTGAAGTTGAGTGGCTGTGTTTGAAGTTGAGAGTTTAAGCACCAAAACCTTGCTCGTAGACTAAAAATGAGTCTAGGTAAAAACGAGGTCGACAGCTTTGGGGAGGGGGTGCAACCATAGTATTGCCCCTAGATTCTCTGTTTGGAGGGCAATGTATTCCCCCCCCATCCACCACTGGCCATCAGCACCTACTGCAGGTTGTAGAGCATTACCACAAACCGTTTCCCGGCGCTAGGAAATCAGTTCTGGCGTACACCTCTGGCCAGGGACCCTCCAGAAGGATGTTTATATGTAGCAATGAACTTTTGTTTCATATTGAATAACGTGCATGTGTCTTGACACTGTATCTTCCTAGTCTGAGGATCAAAGACAATGTTTAGAAAACAGCATTTTGACTGACTATATAAGGAAAAACGACCAGTTATTCTGATAAGGGTTGTAGGTATACCTTATAAAACAATATGGTTCTATGTAAAACGAAGAACGTGAAGTAATTGTAGTGGAAAAAGTCGGAAAGCCATGTAAACAATAGCTAAAAGATAATTCTTACAAAACATAGCCAAAAAGAAAAGAAAACATAAGCCACCCTACGCTGTAGTCCCGCATTACGATGGAAATACCGAAATAGTTCGTGTTCAAGCGTTGCAGTCTCCATAGAGAGCTATGGGTAAAACTTCAAGCGATTTGCGCTGGGGTCAAATATTAATTTAAATGCCTGATTTTTTGCACAATTTCGTTTCAGGTTACACTCCACCGGAAAAAGAAAGGTAAACACCAACTTTTAGAACTTTGTTATTTTTGGGACACGTAGTGTACATGTTATGCCCTGAAATATCACCTCCAACTATTTGTTTTGGAGGACGAACATTTTCTCCGACATAAATACTCACATTACTGAAGAATTAATAAAGAGTGTCTATCAACAATTTTGTTTATTTACCTGGAGTGAAGCAATAGATGACTCAATGCGCAGAGTTGGTAGCTTCTCGGCTATGCGAGTATGGTTTGAAATCTGGAAGTTATTGCAGTAATTGCCCACCAGTGGGACTGTCGAACACGTTCCCTTCAGCATCTCCCTCTGGGAAAATGAAGCAGAAGAAGACATCGTTAAAACATTAAAGTCATCTGTCATGTTTATAGTAGGTTTGAAAAGGGAGCTTTAGAATAAGTAATTATGTGTGAAAAGCCCTGGCGCAGGAGTTTGAGGAAAAACTGCTGTTACCGAAGGGTATATGACCACTCCATGCACCGTTTGAAGTTTCTTTATTCTTGTGTAAGCTACGAACACCACTCTGGAAACAGTCTCCTCATGTAACGCATCCTAGGGCTCAGTATGAAACATATCATGCGCCTGCTTTTTGGCCTGTCAGTTGCAGGTTTTTGTCCAGCTAGTCGGTGGATTCGGTGATTTTGGTGTATCAAGCGGGTGTAGACAGCTGTGCCAGCCCCTGGCCCACGTCTGAAAATGAAGCCTGGGGTAAATTTCCTTTGCATTTTTCAAACATCGGCACACTGTAACGGCGCTGGAAGATGAGAGCCATTTGGTCCGACTTTGATGGCGCCGCCGAGAGGGGGACCAGACACCGAGTGCCCTCTACCCGGCCTAATTGGTCCGCAGTTGGCCGGCTGGAGAGCTGCGGTGTGCCGTCGCCATGGCAACGGCGTCCGTCCCGCCGGCATGTTGCAAATGACGTCTGTTGGGTGGGCGTGTTTGACCGGGCGGCGGATGGCAGAAGTCAAACACGGCGGCTGCCCGGCCACTGAGGCGGCCGGCTACAATCAGCCGCACCACGAGAGGACTCCACCAGATCAGGGTTCTCCCGGCTATTTGGCCGCTTTGATGTCTTAACGAAGCATCGAACCAGAGTCAGCGCAGCCCATTCGGCGGCTTCCGAAAGTCAAGCACTCTGTCAGAGTGTCTGTACATGTGGAAACAAAAGGTGCCAGTTTGTCAGGACTGAGGCCAAAAGTTGGCGTCTGGAGTGAGGCAGTTGTGCTTAGCTCGAGACTGCTGAATAGGGGTAGGAGCAGAGTTACCAATTACATGGTGCTGGATCTCACTTCCATGCTATTTTTACTCAGTCCTCTACTCCTGAAGTCGAGCTTTTTCGGGCAAAATTTGATAATCCAGGTTTATATAAACTCATCAAAAGTGTGGAAGTCAAGAAATCTTGACAAAAATGTTCTTCAACTTTAAATAAATGTTTAGGTGAAAGTGTGCGTATTGCGCCCCCTAACTAATTGCGCCCTCCTTATAACAGAGAAAAGTACAAGTGCCAGTTTGTTTTGGGCAGCTTAATCCAGTTTTTCACCTCCAATCCAAACATTTTTCCAACGTTTCAATGAATTCGTGCATAAGAATGTGTTTAGTCAGCTAGCGAAATAGATTCAGTACTTCCTTAAATCTGCACCGGTTTATGAACCCGAAAAATAAGAATACGGCTCTCACCTTCCAAAATCGATGGCTTTAATTTCAAAGCCAGAAATGCATTGCATATTCTGAAAAGCAACAGCTATAGATTCCCCCTGATGGTAAATTTTTAAGGCAGACAACTCTGATTTAAGCGCAAAAAAGTAATTGCGCCCTGGTCCGGGCGGCGAAATGCGCCCTATCCAAATATATGTTGAAAAATCAATTCCAAAGCCTTTCTGTATGAGTGTGATTTTATTATTACAAATCATTGTGAATGCAAGAATAGCCACATTGAAATGACTTCCAGGCCCTCCAGATGAAAAGCTTGGGAGGTAGCCGAGCCCCATTTGTTCTTATAGGGGAGACCAGGCAAAACGGACTTTGGGGCAAAACGGACTTTGGGGCAAAACGGATTTTCGCTATTTCGGTATGTTACTGGTGTTTCTATCAGATTTTAGAAGATGAACTACTGCTTTAGACAAAGGACATCAGAATATAGCGTGTATATCATTAGTTAGCGGCATCATTTCGACGTGGGCTGGCTGGAGAGGACTTCCCTGTATTACGAAATTTACAAGTTTTAGATCCTCGTTGTTTCCAGTGACAAACTGAGTTCAGTTCTGATGGTGATATGTCTGAATAAGTGGCCGTGTAGGCTTACGGTAAGGGTAATTTCAAATCTCAAAGCGTGCTATTTTTTCCGACACTTAAAAACTTGAATCGGAGTAGCTATGGGGCAAAATGGACTAATGGTGTAAAATGTTCTGATTGTCTGGTTTACCCCCAATCACTTAGGATAATGTACTATGTAGTTTGTTATTTTGGTAAGGTCAAAGAACAGCGAGAAAAAGAGGCAGGGGCGGGTCCAGGTTGGGGGGCAGTCTTGTGCCAAAATGAAAGCAGGTTAAAATATTCACTCAGTTAATAGATGTTGACACTTTAACGAAAATATTATGTTTTTCGCCATATTACACAGGCTGCCAGGGATTTGGATTAATATATATGTGGGGGTGCCCGGGCAAAACCCAATGACAGCAGGTCATACGGTCTCCGTTTTGCCCCTTCCTGAAAACCATTATGCCCCAGGGTTGAGGCAAAACGGACAAAAAACATATCTTATATATTTTACTGCCATGTTTTAACAAATTAATTTTTAAGTTGATACTCTAACATTAGAAACACAATTCATTAGACTACGTCAGGGTGTATACCTAAACATTTTCGGCCCGCTATTGAGCTTGCTATATTAGAAAAACACTTAGGGTGTCCGTTTTGCCCTGGTCTCCCCTACTAATGTTTATTTCTGCCGTGCCATTGACTTAACATGGTATGAGGGAAGGGCGCAATTAAATCTAAATGCGCCCCCTCCCCCCGGGCGCAATTACCCTCACACTTTGGCAAACGCGCCCTTTGCATAGTTTCACTCAATTTGGAATCCACTCTTAGAGCACGCTGTTTTCAGGCCAGGAATTGTTTTCTCGATAACAAAAAATGATCAAATGTAATTTAATCCACAGTAGCGAGATTGAATAAGAGACATTCGTCCAGTAAGTGATTTCCCTTTGGGGGGGTGCAATACACATACATAACTAAGGGTTTTGGTTACCTTTACAATTTTACTATTTTCCAAACTTAAATTTACCTAAATAAAAGAAAAAAAAAAAAAAAAAAAAAACAAAAAAAAAAAAATCGCCTGCCTCTGTCGTAGAACAAAATATGACTGGGGTTATCATAGGCTGAAGGAGATTATTCAGGGTATTTTAATTCGATCAAGAGGAATTGAATTTCCGAAGGCTGCATAGCCATTAAGCTAAGGAGCCGAACTGGAAGAGAATTTCGGCCTCCTGGTCGTGACGGCCGAGTGGCCTAGTGGCTTCGTTGCCCGCCTTCAAATCGGGTAGCATGGGTTAACGTGGGTTCAATCCCCACGGCGGGAAACCGCCTTCCGTGTCCAATCTGACCCGGTGGAGAGGATCCTGAAACACCCACGCCAATACTCCCTGTAATTGGGGAAGTGTGCCTGTTGGGAGTGGCCATAATAAAATAAAATAAAATAAATAAAAGATTAAGGAGGCATCAGTTTAAGATTAGACAACGTTTAATCACATTCAGACCTCGTTGGTAAACAGAGGAACTTCAGTTACACCTTGCTCGTCACTGCCTTGATTCCCTCCATCGGTATCTGCTTGGTTGGTGGAGCGCTACAGCAGCAGACTGAGCAGACGTGGCGGCTGGCGGGCCAGCGCAGTGTGCGCCGTGTTGTGGCGAGTGCAGACGCAGCTGCGGCGGGGAGAAGCGTGGGCGCGGCGGCCGCCCGCCGTTCCCAGGCGGCGGCCGCTGAGGAAGTGGCGTATCATCGGCCCCGGCGGCGACCCCGGCCTCACCTTTGTCGCCGATTAGACGGAACGGCGACACCGGAGCCGCCGCCGCCGCAGCCGGGACCGGCACAGAGTGCAGACGAAACGACTTCAACTGGTACCCAGACAACAGCCGGGACCGGCACAGAGAGCAGACGAAACGACTTCAACTGGTACCCAGACCACAGCCGAAACCGGCACAGAGTTCAGACGAAACGACTTCAACTGGTACCCAGACCACAGCCGAAACCGGCACAGACCGAGGCCGAGACCGGCACAGACTGCCGCCGAGACTGGTATCCAGACCACAGCCGAAACCGGCACAGAATGCAGACGAAACTACTTCAACTGGTACCCAGACCACAGCCGAAACCGGCACAGACCGAGGCCGAGACCGGCACAGACTGCCGCCGAGACTGGTATCCAGACCACAGCCGAAACCGGCACAGAATGCAGACGAAACTACTTCAACTGGTACCCAGACCACAGCCGAAACCGGCACAGAGTGCAGACGAAACGACTTCAACTGGTACCCAGACCACAGCCGAAACCGGCACAGAGTGCAGACGAAACGACTTCAACTGGTACCCAGACCACAGCCGAAACTGGCACAGAGCGCGGCCGAGACCGGCACAGAGCGCGGCCGAGATCGACAAAGAGCGCGGCCGAGATCGACACAGAGTGCGGCTGAGATCGACACAGAGCGCGGCCGAGACCGACACAGAGCGCGGCCGAGACCGACACAGAGCGCGGCCGAGATCGACAGAGCGCGGCCGAGACCGACACAGAGCGCGGCCGAGACCGACACAGAGCGCGGCCGAGATCGACACAGAGCGCGGCCGAGACCAACACAGAGCGCGGCCGAGATCGACACAGAGCGCGGCCGAGACCGACACAGAGCGCGGCCGAGATCGACACAGAGCGCAGAAGGATGGACGATGATTGCGAATGTCCGGCGGAGCTAGAGTCGCACATCGCTGGGCGATAACTCAGCTGATAAAGGATTTATGACAAGTGTAAGTTTGAGAGTTTCCCAGAAAATGGTCATTTCTGCACTGGGAGAAAGCATTTTGTGTGATGCAGTAGCACACAGTTTTGTAACCCATCATGTGGCTTATAGGATATGTCAAAGAATAATATGAATGAGTTTTATAGGGCGTTCTGCGCATGGCACCTTTGCGTGCCTCTTAAGCAGTGTGTGGGAGAATTCAGAATGTTCAGGTGAGGGTAAGTTACGTTAATTTTCTCAGCGATGGGGAGGTTATTTCAAGTAATGGGTTGCAAGATGTTTTTAACTTGCGAGTGAATGGTTGCGGCAACGACACCGCGAGCTATTAACCTCCCGAGCAGGGGTGAAAATTTCCAAAAACCATTGTGGGGTCCCAAATTTGAAGATAATAAATGATTGCCACATGAAAGGATGACACATAATTTTGTTTTTGTTTTAGCATCACACAGTCCTTTTGAATTCTGAAAATGATAAACAATAAAATTTAAAGGATAATGAATATTTCATTACAGGTGCCTAGGCTCCAAAGGGATATAAATTCACACCTTTATATGGCACTGTTCATTAACCCCGCGCCGCCTGGGCTCTTTTCACACACACCATCGCCGAGGGTGTGACGGGACCTCCTACGATCTGGGGAACCGGAGGTGATACGGAAAAGTTAAAACGGCACTGGAAGCACCTTACCCTCTTCCACTCTGGATCCGAGTTTGAAGTGTATCCGTTGACCAGTGGCGTTGCAGTGGGCCAAAATAAGTCAAATTTAGACTCATTTAAGAAAATTTATTACGCCTCGGGAACCAGAGACCTACAATAATAAAGTCATCAATCTGTTCGTCTGGACCAAGGATTCGAATGCTATGCGGCATGGCCTTGTAAGGTCACTTTCTGACCTTGATCTTAGGTCAATGTTAAATTATAACCTTCGAAGGTCATGTTACATACTGTTTGGATCGTTGGGCTATTCTCATTACTATGTTACCAAATTTAAGATTGTATCTTGTTTGGTTCCAAATTTATAGGCACAAACAACTTCGCAAACCGTGACCTTTGGTGACCACCTGGCGACCGCCGCCGTACTTGGCATACCTTTTCTCTCATCATTTTTACAGCTTTTGGAAAAATGTTAAGGTTAGATCATCTCAGGTCAGGTCACCAGTACAGGTCAAGTGATCTGACCTCGAAAAAAGTTTAAGATACCATCAGTCGGAACAGGGTGAACTTATCCGATTAAAACTCATATCACATAATGGGCCCACCGAGATCTCTAAAATATGTTCCGGTATTTTTTATATCGATGACCTAAGGTCAGGTACGACCCATGCCCTCTCTCTTGGAAATATATGGAAAAATGATTTTAATTAAATAACTTAGTAACGGATGGTGATAAAGCGTTTATTTTAACTTTATTAGATTCAGCTTGTCTTGGCGGTTCTAATGATATGCATTTTATCTAATTTGACTTTGACCTGACCTCAAGTGAGGTCAAATCCTTGATTTGACCTAGCTAGGTTATATTGTATCATTTGATTCGGCTTGCCGCGAAGATTCATATAGCTCATTTTTTGCTCTATCTTTACTTCTTCCGATGTAATGACCGAAATCCTTCATTTACATCTTATCCCTGTGACGGCATATTTTGACCTCTAGTGACCTTAAATGAGACCTGAATAAAAAAGGTTAAAATATTTTCGGTTCAGAAGTGGATGGGCTACCCAAACCCGTTTTCCGTTTTTTTGCTACCTAGCGTGGTTCTCGAGGTTATAAGGGAGTATCCGCCCCCCCCCGTCAAAGCGAAGGTGGCTCAGGCCCCCGTCAATGCGCGTGTTAAGGTCCAAGTAACAACCCATCACCATTCGAGACCGTTCAAGCGATCGTTTCCACTGACATGTACCGTACCAACAATATTTCACCATGCAACTTTAAACATGTTGAACCTATTTAAAAACCTAGCCGTCCAAAAGGTGCCGACGCTCGCAATAATTATTCTAACATTGTTTGATGTTTATAAGTGTCCTCTCCCATATTCGTACCAAAATTTCCGTGCGCTGTATTGTTGCGCTCAATACGAAATTTCTGGACTGAAAAATCAAAAAATACTAAGAATATGTATTTTGTCAGGACTCTCCGTTTGCAATACCTGACACTTGTGATGTCACGCAGAGCCCCAGTCTCGGCAACGTAGGGTAGGTATAATTCGGGAGCTGACTGCTGAACGTATAAGTCTAGTGAAAAATAAAATAAAAACAAATGGCAATAATAAACAATAACTAACTAGGAACGCGATATCATCCGGGAGATAAACAGCGGAGTATTGTAGCATACAGACTATTTGTGTGCCTCAAGATAGAAAGTCGGACAATCATGGTTAGACGGCAGTGCAGTGACTTCTGGCTGGCTGTAGCCCGGGTGGCGGCGGCATCGAGAGAATGTGTTAGGGAAGTGGCCCATGGTAAAGGAATAACTTGATGTCAATGCCACTAAATATATTATATAATATATATATATATATATATATATATATATATATATATATATATACCTAGCGGAGAGGGTGGCAAGACGGGCATGGTAGGTAAGACGGACACGGGCTCCGTAGCACAAAACCACTAATGCCACCTAGGCACAAAACCTTGCACTAGTACGCCACTCGCTCCTTTGTCTCCTGGCGACCGCGCGAAAAGGTAAGCTCCGTACTTTTTCCGGAATTTAAGAAGAACTGAATTGTTGGTATACTTTCTCGTTCCAGAAAATTAAGAACGAAACAGGTCGTCAGGTCTTGGTTGTGTTCTGCCGGCTAGGTTTGTAGTATGTGGTAGGGGAGAGTGCAGTGACGGATCTAGGATTTCGTTAAGGGGGAGCCAGGCTCGGAGGGCGCCAAACCGGGGGAGGGCGCCGAACCTTAGGGGCGCAAATTTCAGTGGCGGATCCAGCCGGTCGGTTTGGGAGGGGCAAACCAAAGTCGAAAAGCAAAAAAACGTCACGCAGTAAAAAGCTGCGCTACCAATATCACTTCCCGGTAAAATTTTGGGTATTTGAGGCGAAAAGCTAAAAAAACGTCACAGGGTGAAAAATATGGGCTCGAGATACTTCTTCCTATCCAAGGCTGGCTATACTAGACTGGCTATACTATAACTGAGAATTATTGATATTTACTCCATGATTCTGATGAAGGGCAGTGCCCGAATATATAATCTTCAGTGTTTTTTTACATTTCCGGATTCGAGGGGACAGGCCAGGGAACATCTTATAAACTTATGTTCTGTTTGAAGTTGAGAGTTGAAACACCAAAATCTTGCTTATAAACTAAAAAGGAGTAGGGGTAAAAAGGAGGTCGATTGCTTTGGGGGTCAAAACATAGTTTTGCCCCGAGCTTTTCCGTTTGGGGAATGCCTTTTTTGCCCCCCCTGGATCAGCCACTGGCCAATTTACCACCCAAAAGGCGACCAGTGTCAATGGAAAACGCGTTTAAAAAAGGATTTGTAATTGCTTATTTTCATGAAAGCTTCCTCTTAGTGAGGACATGTTCACGTTTACCATCAAGCATATTTCGGGCCAGCTAACGACTGGCACCTTGGCAGAAAATGCTGAAAGCACCCACTGACACTAACTGAAGCACGATGAGTAAATAATACAGTTATCTTCGGTCATGGCGAAAACTGAGGTGTCGTATTCACCACCTCCACTTATCACAGTTGTCCTGGCTAACGGCTCCATACTGAAATACCTGATTGACGCTAACCTGAGCCTCATAGGCCGCAGAACCTCTGCGGGCCTGGGCCCCTGAGTTTTTGGTGACTTCCCTGAGTTTATATCGAGTCCCCTCAGCTGATCTGGGACAGATTTAGTTAACCAGGCCCTCACACTGAACTTGGAGCCTAGGGGAGAGTGGTCTAAGACGCCCAGGGTCGGCAAAAAAACCTTTTCAGTTTTGCTTGAAAACTATGCACAGCAGGCTATTTTTAATGTTCTTGAGGGATAGCTGACAGCTTGTCCCTTTTTGGGACGAGGCGAGAGCGCGGTTGGGAGTTTCGTATGGTTTTGGTGAGTAATTCTTTATTTGTGTGTCTCTTATCGATATGGTGTCGAAGTGTTGAAAATGTTACTCGACATCCGTCAGTTTGTCACCTGTAGGTTCACTGCCTACCAAGTTGTGGCGCCACCATCGCCCCGTGTGGTCCACTGTTGTGTTGCTCCTCGTTTTTGGGGCTTTTCTCCGGATATTATGGTATCTCTCCGCGGTACTATATGGTGATAACACTTCAGCAACATTTGCTTACCATCAGTCAGCGGCAGTCCGTCGTTAGCAGTGTACGCTCCCAGTATTAGGCTTTTAGCGCTGGGTTGCGTTTGAAGGGTGTACCCGTGTCCGCCATGATGGCGAGGAGTCTTTTTCCACCGTATCGGCAGCTAAGTGAGCCTGAGTCTGATGTGCTCCGGCCGCCAGTGGTGGTAGCCGAGTGGTTAGAGGCACATTTAGTGTCAGGACGGGCCGGGTTCAAATCTCAAGCAGTGACTTTTACGTCCTGAGCCATACCGGACACTCGAGACCCGAAGAATAATCGCAACAAATGGGGATATCAAGGCCTCGGACTGAGATCAGGCTGCAAAGGAACAGCTGGCGATTCATGTTCATAGCCGGTGTTCTGGTGTTATTATTGACGACGCATGAGGATGTCATCCAAGCTCCTCGAAAATTTCATCCACCAGCCAGACTACGAACTCGGGATGGCTTCGGGCGAGCACCCAGATTCCTGCACACAAGAATCGGAAACGACACCAAAGGCGTCTCCACGTTTAACATCACGAGACTCGTTTTATCTGGTGACGTAGAAATAAATCCCGGGCCTGTCGCTCATCACCATGGTTCACCAGCCCGTCCCAGAGAACAGCAAGGTGCAGAAGCCAGCGGCATTAGTCTACTGGCTCAAAATGTCCGTAGTATAAAAAACAAGCTGGGCGATCTCCGTGCATGCTCTCCCGAGTTACAAAAACACGATATCATCATCTGGACAGAGACGTGGTTGAACGACAGCGTCGACACTGCTGAGATTCAAACGGCACTCCCAGAGCATGTCTGGCACCGCCGTGACAGACCGACCTTCGCGGGAGGTGTGGCTTGTGCTGCCAGATCGAACCTGTGCCCTGAACGGCGTGAGGACCTGGAGGTGGCCGGCACAGAGACATTGGTACTGGAACTCAAAACAATGCCTACATCCCTTGTATGCGCTGTGTACTGTCCACCTGGTGACTCGGCTGTGTTGACCCGCACGGTTCAAATGATTCAGTGTTTGAGTACAAAATATCCGGGCAGGCCATTGTTTGTGTTGGTGATTTTAACGTTCCGGAAGTGAAGTGGTGTTTAGATGGAGACTCGCATCAGACGCGACCCATCTTCGCGCGGATGTCGCAGCGAGCCACCTGCTTGGTCGATGGAATGGATGCTGCAGGTCTGAAACAACATGTATCGGAACCCACTAGAGTTGATAATTTTTGGATCTAGTTTTTTCTAATTGTTTCCGTGTCGAGGCCGTCGTTAGAGCCGGAGTTTTTTCTTCTGACCACGATGAAATTTCATGTAGACTCTTTGTTCAGCCTCGCAGTAACCCCGTCATAAATCGTGTAACAGCCCTAAATTATAAGAGGGCAGACTTCGACGGGTTGAGAAGATCTTTGGCATTAGTGCCATGGAATATTATGGAAAACTTACATATAGATGACGCTGTGAACATGTTTTACGATATACTGGACGCTGCCATACGTGATCATGTTCCGACAGTGGTGCTGCGTCGCAAATTTCCTCCGTGGTTTGACGCTGATGTCCGGCAGGCTTTGCGTGAAAAGGAGGCCGCTTTTAAAGGCAAGAAGCATAACAGAACACCAGACGCAGAGAGGGATTTCCGGGAGAAACGTAGATATTTTAAAGATGTTTCGTGCAGAAAGTATTTTAGCTATATCAAAGGTATGATTGGGGACTTCAAGTCGAATCCTAAACGTTTTTGGTCTTTTTTAAAATGTACCAAGGGCACGAAAAGCCAGCTCCCTGTACTTTTAGATGGCGACAGAGTGTTGAATAGTGATGTCGAGCGGGCGAATCTGCTAAATACGACATTCGCAAGTAGGTTTACTGATCCCACCGTACAGGATTATCCTGAAGCACCCATTTACGACCTGAGCTCACTCAATCACTTTGTGATTACTGAACCATGTGTTCGCAACTCCTTGAATACTCTCCAAGTGCATAAGGCCTGTGGGCCTGATAACATTAGTGCACGAATTATAAAGGAGTGCAGTGACCAGCTGTCGGTCCCGTTGACTGTACTTTTTAGGATTTCAGTGTCTCAAGGTGTCTTTCCGAGCAGATGGGCGGAGGCTAACATCGTGCCCATTCACAAAAAGGGGTCTAGAAAATTACCTTCAAATTATCGTTCCGTCTCACTCACCTCGCTGTTTGGCAAACTTCTCGAACGGTGCGTATGTGACGTACTTCTTTCTCACGTGCAGCCAGTCCTGACTCCAAAACAACATGGTTTTGTCCCACGCCGATCATGTGACTCAAATTTAGCTTGCCTTTTAAAAACGGCGTGGGAGTCTATATCATTAGGCCATCAAACTGACGTTATCTATACGGACTATTCAGCGGCGTTCCAGAGCGTCAATCACAAACTTCTTATTCACAAATTGAAAAACTCTTACCAAATCTCAGGTGCGGCCCTGGAATGGCTTACATCATATTTAGGAAATCGTAAGCAACGCGTTATTGTGAACGGAAAATGTTCTGATTGGGTCCATGTACGCTCTGGAACTCCGGAAGGTGGAATTATCTCGCCTCTCCTCTTAGCCCTGTACATAAACGATCTTCCAGACAAAATTAAGACTAATTGTCTCTTATTTGCTGACGATGTAAAATTATACAACAAAATTACTTCGCAACACGACATTGAGCTCCTTCAGGACGATCTAACATCTTTAGCTGCATGGTCTGCACTTTGGAAGCTTCAACTCAATCCAGCCAAATGTAAATCGTTCACTGTGTCATTGAAACGAAAGCCTATTCCAACCACATACAAAATCCAAAACTCTACTCTGAGAAAGTCTGTGCAATCCGGGACCTTGGGTGTGGTTGGATTCTAAATTGACGTTTGTAGAACACCTGAATCACATTGTTAGTAAGGCGAACAGGGCGCTAGGTCTGATGATTCGGTCTCTTCAGGTTGGCCATTCAGAGGGAGAGCGAGACGGAAGTTGAAACCCGAACCAATCATGGCGGCTTATTTTGGCAACATTCGATCTATTATGGAGTTTGGCTGCGTAATTTGGGGTGGGGCTGCCAAGACTCATCTTGATAGACTGGACAAAATTCAGCATAAATTCTTGATTTGGCTCGCGTCAAGCTCAACGAAAAGCTCACCATCATTTGTGTACCATGATCTTTTGGCTACGTTCAAAATAAACACTCTGGCTAATCGACGACTACAATATGATATCCTTTTCGCACACAAAATTATCTCCGGAAAAATAGACTCCGCCTTTCTGCTCGGTAATTTCCCTTTTCATGTCCCAGGAAGGAACACAAGGGCAATGTTCGGTAGTATGCTGCATGTTCCATTTGGAAGGGTAGAAACCGTGAGGCGTGGATTGTTTTGTCGCTCGACCACTAATTTTAACTCGTATCTGACGGCATGCCCACTTTCCGACCCTTTTAGATTTTCATTTGGTCAGTTTAGAGCACAGGTTCGTTTATATATCAAGTCGTTGCCTGCGAGTTGAACAAAGTGAACTTTTTTAACTGTTTGATATTCTTATGTTTACTGTTTTAGTGCATATTTTAGTCAGCTCGCAATGTGATCGTTGTTTGTAGTTTGTTGGCTCCTCTTTTTACCTGTAGTTGCATGTGACCTGTTTACCGTGACCATGTTTTATGATTCCTGACTTGAGCTCTTATTGGGGTATGACCCTGTTGCTCATATAGCACTAATAAATAAATAAATAAATAAAATAAATAAATATGATATTTTTGGCGTCAGAATAGCGTTTGATCGGATGCACCGGAATTGTCACTGGTAAATAGCGCGCCATTTATTTTCACCATTAGAAGGTGGCAAGACGCCCCATGCAGTTGGCTGCTAAGACGCCCAGGGGCGGCGTTTTACACAATAGGTGAAGCGTCTTACACTATATACATTTCGATTAATTTTGGAATGTTTCACAGACAGTTGTACAATCATTTGACCATTTTTAGACACATTTCAGGACAGGGTCGGTCGGCTACGTGGTAGCCAGCTACGCTGACCACTCCACTACCGCGCCCCCTTGTCTTATAGCATCTAATTCCTAACGGATCATCCTAAATCTCTGAACAATTTTGATGATGGAGGTGATGGGGGTGGTGGGCTTGGCGGATAGTCCCAGCCACATAGGTATTTCATCGGTCTCAGTCGGGACAAATACTTTGAATAAGATGATCTGATCTCCCAAAATCCTTTCCAGCAGGGTTATATAATTTTTTCCAGCAGGTGCTGCGTCATTAAACATGATTATTTATTTAATCATCCACGGTTATAGCATACGCGGATCCGATATCGCCTATCGGTGGTGCAAATGATCGGGGGCGCAATCCGAAACCGGGGCGCCAATTTTGGGCGGATAAGCCTATCACATAGCCCCAAAATCGATGGTGGGAGGGGGTGCTGAAACCCATCGCTGGAGAGCCAGCATTCATTTCCTGGTTTAGGGAGGTGAGGTGGGAAACAACATTTTAGGAGGGCGCCGTCGGATGGGCACAGGTGGGCATGCATGCCGTGCACTGACGCGGATAAAAAATAGGTGGCATACACGTGTGACCTGTGTCGGTAGGACGGTAGGACACAGGTCACATGTGAGCAAAGTTCTGGAAAGCTTGTTTCAGAGCTCGAACACCAGTGGTGTCGGTAGCTCAGTTTCACGCAGCACAGTGACGGCAGCTTATTTCAAAGCTCAAACACAATGCCTGTATGTTAAATATCAGTGTGAATGCACTTTAAGCATGCGCATCTGTCTTATACTATCTTTTCAGTTCGAAAACATGGTGTCTGTAGGCACTTTGTTTAAGCTCTGAAATGGGCTACCTCAAACTTTTCCGTACATGTTCTCAAGAATCGTTACAGTGTTCGGGCAATATACTTTGTCACAATTTCCTACTGGTTTTCCTCAATTTGACTTTAGTCAGCAAAAAAAAAATATTGTTCGTTCACAACAGTTAAATGGTCTGCTGCTTTGCCGAGTGTCATCCGCACCTTTCAAACATTGGGGTTATGTTTTTTAACCAAATAGTTTGCTACAGTTTTCCCCATTGATTTTATTATTAATTTGTAAAACGCCCATGGGGTGGGCGTCCTATCCACCCCAGTGTGTAAGACGCCATTTTGCAATGACTTACAAAACTTTTAAAGTTCTCTTACCTACTGCATTGCAAGAGATGATACTCTTCAGTTTTGAAGAAAAATGATTGACCAAGGAAATGAATGGTAAATTTGAACAACACTGAAAGCCGTTTAGTAAAAATCCCTCTTTAACCTTAAGGGTGGGCGTCTTGCACCACTCTCCCCTATATGTCGCCGCTGAAGCCTATTAAGCTTTTCGGGGCCCTTTTATTCATATAGAGCACCCTCAACAGGTCCTGGGCCCTCTGAGCTAAAAGCTGGAGCTCTGAGCTCTGAGCCCCAAGCTGGATAAGTGTCCCTTAAGCTGGTCAGGGTCCCCAGGGTTGGTACCGTTTTCGTTTAACTGATATATGTAGATCCCTTCAGCTTGTTTGGGGCCCGTTGTGCGCATCTGGGCACTAGTTCGTCGAGGCACCCAGCTAGTCTCGCCCTATTAGTTTTATGGGCCTTCTGAGCTGCTGCAGGGTCCCCTCAGAGTGTCTGGGCCCCATGAATTGAAAATTGGACCCCTGGGTTAGTTTTGGGTCCCTGAGCTTATTTAGAAACCGTTTAAATAGGTAGGCACCCCACGCTGGTCTTGAGAATCCTGTGTTGGCACTGAGGTCAAATGAGCTCGTCGGGGGCCCTTATCTGGCCCCCTTAACTGAAACGGGCCTCTCAGCTGATTTTGGAGACCCAAAATCCCTCCTACCGGATTCCACCCACGCCAGATTTCCTGACTCCCTGAGGGCCCTGGGGGCCATTGGGGATTTTTCCCGCGATCAGCGCTGGGGTCTCTCCCCCGAGACAAAGCTTACAACATGTCTCTGTCTCTATACTCTAGCGTCTGCCAGAGTTGAGCTAGAATCATTTTTAGGTACAATTCGCTTCCTCTCGTTACGGTGAATCATCAAATAATGTATAATATGACTATACTAGGTCAAAACATAAAAATGACCTGACCTAAGGCTAGGTCAAGGTCACCATATAGCCTAGCATAGTCAGTATGCATATCAGTCAACTCACAATAACAATAAAAAATGGTATCAAAATACGGGTTTTATCAATATTTCCTGCAAAGCAATTGACCCAAGTCTTAAAACCTGCTTAGGAAGCCCCAGATGAACTCTCAGAGGTAGCATGTCTAAACTTGCAACATGAACCGATAAAGAGACCTAGGATACTATGATTTGGGGAATCCGAAGGTATTTCAAGCGGCGTCTGCAGACATAGAGCAATTTTTCGGCAAATTTCCGTTTTACCCCATGCATTTTCAATGGAGAGGTCATGGTTCGTACCTGTCCCTAGGGCATCGATGGGAAAAATTCCGGAATAAATTTATTAGTACTTTTTGGGCCCATTATATGGTATAAGTTTGAATTCGATAGATTCACCCTTTTCTTACTTACGCCAACTTTACTTCTTAGGAAGTGTGGCGCCCGTGCTTAAAGGAGTGCTTTGGCATCGATTGATTGCTCTATTATTGGGCTTAGGTGCGCGTGAACCTTGAGCTCATGTAGCGCCCATATTGTTGCTAAGGAACGCTTATGCTATTAAAGGGCGCCCTTACTATCCAGGGCCTCTGTTTTATTCAAGGCAATCTGTTCTATCCACGGTCATCTGATATTTCGGGGGCGGTGCCTAGGTTATTCAGGAGGCGGCTTTTTCTCCACAGGGGCTCACTATTGCTTTCCAGGGGCGCCGTTACTGCCCAGGGGTGTCTTTCTATCCAGGGGTGCATATGCTGTCTAGGTGTATTTTTCAATCACAGACATGATTGAAATACATGCCCCTACGTTATCCTGGGGTGCTTTTTGTCTCCGGTGAGGGGCCATTTTTCTCTTCCGGGCACCAGTTTATTCAAGGGCACCTATGCTGTCCAGAGAACCTTTGTTATCTAGGGTTTCTTTCGCTGTTAAGGGACACCTTTGCTACCCAAAGGGAACATATTACTTTCCTGGAGTGCTTATTTCCATCTAAGGGGCGCATACGCTATCTTGGAGCGCCTTTGCAAACATGGGGCGCACTTTTCTATCCAGGGGCGCCTTTACACTTGAGGGGGCGCCTCTGCAATCCAGGAGGAGCCCAAAATAGATGGAGAATAAAAATTCTGAAATAAGGCGCTCGAACACTGAAATAAAGTGCCTAGTTATCAAAAAGAGGCGCTCATCTGCTGAGCGGGGAGGACTGCTGGTTGGCGAGGGCAGCGTTTTCGGAAGTGGGGCGCACATACTGAAAAAGGCACCCGGTTGCAGCGATGGAGCACTAAGCCTTCAGTCATAGGTTAATGAAATGTGGTTAAAGGCAGTCCATGCTCAAATTGAGCGCTCGAGCCCTGTAACAGAGCGCGCGACTGTCGGACAGGTGTGCCAAACCATAGACAGTAGGGCAGCTGAAGATGGAAAGGGACACCTATGATATCCTGGGGGCGCCTGTACTCTCAGGTGAGGCGCTTGTTTTCTTTCTCAGGCACCTAGTTTATCCATGCCCGTCTATGCCGTCCAGATCATCTTTTTCAAGAAGAGTTAACTTTGCTGTCCAGGGGCGCTTTTGCTATCCAAGGGCGCATATGATATCTGTAGGGCGCTTTATGCAAAGGGCGCCTAGGCTGTCCAAGGGCGCCGTCCTAACCAAAGGCCACCTTTCACTTTCCCTGAAGTGCCTATTTCTATGTAAGGGGTGCATATATTATCTATGAGTGCCCTTGGTATACGTAGACGCCTTTTTGTCCAGCGGCGCCTTTGCTCTTGAGGGGCGCTACTCCAATCCAGGATAGCTGAAGATGAAGAAGATACGCCCCTAGGGCCGCCTTTGCTATCCAGGGGCGCCTTTGCTGTCCAAAGCACTTGTGTTATCCAGGGTTGTATTTGCTGTCCAGTGGCGCCTTTGCTATCCAAAAGTGCATATGATATCCGTGGGCGCTTTATCCAGTGGGCGCCTGGACTATCAAAGGGCACTTCTTCTATCCAAGGGTTGCATTTATTTTCCTGAACTGCCTATTTCTATCTAAGGGGCTCCTATTCTGTCCAGGGCACCTATGTTTCCCAGATTTGCCTTTGCTGTCCAGGGACACCTTTGCTATCCAAGGGCACCTTTCTTAACCAAGGGGCGCATTTTGCTTTCCTGGAGCGCCTATTTCTATCTAAGGGGCGCATATGTTATCTAGGAGCGCCTTTGATACCCGGAGGCGACTTTTTTCCAGGGGCGCTTTTGCTCTTGAGGGGAGCTGCTCCAATCCAGGGCAGCTGAAAGTGGATAAGGGTCATCTATGTTATACAGAGGGAGCCTGTACTTCCCAGTGGGGCGCTCGTTTTTCCTTCTCGGGCACCTAGTTTATCCAGGGGGCGCCTAGGCTATCCAAAGACGGCTTTTCTATCAAAGGTGTGCCTTCCTAGGGGCGCCTTTGCTGTCCACAGCACTTGTGTTATCCAGGGTTTTCTTTGCTGTCCAGGGGCGCCTTTGGTATCCAAGGGTGCATACGACATCCGTGGGCCGCTTTTTCCAGTGAGCGCCTAGGCTATCAAAGGGCGCCTTTTTCTACCCAAGGTGAGCATTTTATTTTCCTAAAGCGCCTATTTCTATCTAAGGGGCGCTTATGCTGTCCAGGGCACCTATGTTACCAAGATTTGCCTTTGCCGCCCATGGGCGCCTTTCCTAGCCAAGGGCGCATATGATATCCGTAGGGCGCTTCATCCAGGGGGCGCCTAGGCTATCCAAAGGCGGCTTTTCTATCGAAGGTGTGCCTTCCTAGGGCGCTTGCTACCAGGGCGCCTTAGCTGTCCACAGTACTTGTGTTATCCAGAGTTGTCTTTGCTGTCCAGGGCGCCTTTGCTATCCAAGGGTGCATATGGCATCCGTAGGGCGCTTTTCAGTGGGCACCTAGGCTATCAAGGGCGCCTTTTTCTACCCAAGGTGAGCATCTTATTTTCCTAAAGCGCCTATTTCTATCTAAGAGGCGCTTATGCTGTCCAGGCACCTGTCACCAAGATTTGCCTTTGCTGCCCAGGGCGCCTTTCCTAACCAAGGGCGCATATGCTATCCGTAGGGCGCTTCATCCAGGGGGCGCCTAGGCTACTCAGGGGTGCATTAGTTCCCCATGGCGCAATCCGGCTATCTAGTGGCGCATTTTCGTTGCCGGGGCGCTTTTGTTAGCTTTCTAAATTTCATCTTCAACATTTTACTGGGGCGCAAAAGACCAGTAAAGGCGTCTAGTGTTTGGGCAGGGCGCTTTGCCATGGTTTTAAGGACTATGTGTTAATTCAAGCGGAATAAGTGGTATCTACCACCTTGGCGCACGAAATGGGTACAGGCGCGCCGCTCATATCGTGCGCCTTTGGCGCCCGATATGAGCTAAGCTATACTGAGGCGCTTCGGAGCTAAGGGGGGCCCGGGCCCCCTGGGCCCCCTTGGATCCGTCACTGGGAGAGTGTTAGGATGGGTTGCGAATTCGAAGATGTGCACTGTCGCAATATGGCGACGGTGAAATGCGCGGTCGTTTGACAGATGTCAATGTGGGGGTAAGACGGGCAAAACATGAAAAAGTGCTCGTCTTTCCCCATTGATTTATTAATTGAAACAAGCGGTTCTTTTAGTATTTTTGAATAACGAGAACGCCGGAATGTAGTTTGTCAAAGGCGCTGCAGCGGGTGAGGCTACCCTGATCCCATCCCCTTGCTTTTCATGTATGACGATGCAAATAGCTTTGTCAAATGAGGGATATATCGATGCTTGGATTGAACTAGCAGCATAATGCGAACGTCTGAATAAATCCAAGCACTTTTTGTCACCGTAGCGCGGGAACTTAATTTTTGTCTCATGTCAGCATGCAAAATCACCACTGGAATGTTGACCTCATGACCCTGAGGTTGTTAGCAACACCACAGCTTGGAAAATCATTTAATCATGTATTTTCGTATCGCTTTGGTCTACCCTGTCCACTCAGTCTGTATATCCCGATATATCTATATATCAGTCCAATACCCCGTAACTTGTCACATAACTTCGGAACAATTTCGTCCTGCCCGGTCACATTTCATCCTGCTCTATGAATTCCCACCCCGGTTCTGAGCCTGTGGCAGCCTCTGCCACCAGTTCAAATCTCACCTGTTGCATTGTCATCCCGTATATAATGACGTGGGAATCAATCACAATAAATCAGGCACAATCAATCAAATTAATCACAGCAATCAATCCAAACTATTGCAGTCAGGATAACACGAATTATTACCTAGCTATCACATACCGTTCGTGAGGCTGCAGGCAGTAAGGTAAAGTTAGGAAACTCGCTATCTGCGCAGCTATCCCGATTACAACGCCCGGCCGATTCCCTGAGGAAGCAATACATAGCTTATGCCATTCACCATACCACCATTTAATGTCAGGTTAAAACGAGAACATATAGTTCCTCCCACCCAGTCTAATTAGGTGTCCCTTCCGAGATTTGCTATGAAAATTCACTTTAGATGTCGGTTCCTTCTTGTCCTTACCAATCCTTTGCCATGCTCCTCAGAAACATGGTACGATCCTACAAAAGGAAAACCACCAGGGGTCAGTGGTCAAGGGATATGATGCAGGCAGCCGTCGAGGCCGTGGGGGCAGGGTCGACTGTAAAGCTGCTGCCCACCTTCACGGTGTGCCCCGGAGCACACTCGTGGGGCGGGTCGACTGTAAGCTGCTGCCCACCTTCACGGTGTGCCCCAGAGCACACTTCGGCGCCGCCTTACTGGACAATTGTGTAACAGCAAAGCACCCCTCGGTCCCAGGTGAAAGGTGTTTTCTCCAGCGCAGGAGAGAGATCTCAAAGCTTATATTTTTTGACATGGAGACGAGATTTTTCGGTCTAACACCCACTGATGTTCGGATGTTGGCCTACCAGTATGCTGTGAAGAACGATATCACTCACACCTTCAAGGATGGTATGGCGGGCAGAGAATGGCTCAAGGGCTTCATGAAGCGCCATAGGGACATCTCCCTGCGAACACCCGAAGCAACTTCGGCAGCAAGGGCTCAAGGGTTCAATCGGCCTGTAGTGTCGAAGTACTTCGACCTATTAGAAGAGGTAAGTGAAAATGGGCGCAAAATGACCGTCGCTGTCGACGCGCCCCTAAACTCCACTAATGATGTGATGGTAAGTGAAAAAGTTAAAGGCTCACACGCCGTTTACAATGTGGACGAAACTGAAGTAACCACTGTGCAGGCCAAACCCAGCAAGGTCCTAGCGCAAAAAGGAAGAAAGCAAGTAGGCACACTCACGTCAGGAGGAAGGGGGGAACTCACCACAACTGTGGTATGTATGTCAGCTACGGGAAACTTCATCCCGCCAATGATGATTTTCCCTCGGGTGAAAACTAACAAAAACCTCGAGGACGGGGCCCCTCCTGGCACACTCTTCGGGTATCACTCAAGCGGATGGATGCAGACTGACCTCTTCACGGAGTGGTTTTTGCATTTCTTGCGTCATGCGAAACCATCCAAGGAGGATCCAGCCCTCATGATACTAGATGGGCATCTCACACACACGAGGAATTTGGAGGTCATCGATCTCGCCAGGAAAAACAATGTCACAATCCTGGTCACCCCTCCACACACCAGTCAGAGCCTGCAACCGCTAGATGTCGGCTTTATGAAGCCCCTGAGTACCTTCTACACTCAGGCGACGGAGAAGTTCTTGCGGCAGAACCCGGGGCGGGTTGTGACTACCTACCAAATGGCCCGACTGTTCTGTGAGGCTTACCTCAGGGCCGCTTCTCCATCGACGGCCATCAATGCCTTCAGGCAGTGCGGCGCCTACCTCCTGGATAGAGACGTGTTCAGCGACAAGGATTCCACGCCCTCAGACAGCCTGCTTCCAACTAAATCCACCTCTACACAGGACGAGCCGTCTGCTAACGAGGTGGCTCAACCTGCTCCCACGGAGGGCAGTCAAATGGCCAGCCTGGCATCGACTTCTGCAAGGGCTGGACTAGCCAACCAGGAGCACCTACTGCTGACTGTGGCAGAGGGTGAACCGTTCATTCAGGAACCTCTTTCCTCGGCCTCCGCAGGGTGTGAACCAGCCAGCCACGCACCCCTGTCGTCGGCTTCTGCAGGGAGTGGAGCACCCATCCACGAGCCTCTGCTGTCGTCTTCTGCACGCGGTGGAACAGCTATCCATGAGTCTCCACCGTCGTCGTCTGCAGAGGCTGGAGCAGCCAGCCAGGAGCCCCTGCCGTCCACTCCTGAGGTGGCGCGACCATCGGATTCTGCAGATAACTCAACCAAGTACAGCCCAGCCGATATAATGCCTATCCCCAAAGCCGGCATGGGAAGCACATCTAGAAAGCAGCGGAAGTGCACTGGACCATCCATTATCACCTGCTCACCATTCAAGCAGCAACTTGAGAGCAGCATGGAACGCTCGACCAAGGTGAAGCGTAGTAGCACAAAAAGAGTTGAAAATCTTCGAAAAAGGCCGGAGTGCGTCGTCGAACCCCTGCAGAGGAATCGGATAAGGACGACATGGTGCCGTGTTTGTACTGCGGCGAACCGTTCGGAAACTCGCGACCTGGTGAGGGCTGGGCATGCTGCTCAACATGTAACAAATGGGCACATGACCTGTGCGCGGGTCTCGGAGACCACGATGAGAGCTTTGAGTGTGAGTTTTGTGCATCTTAAAAGGGGGCCTTTGATAATCATAATGTACGTGTTGTATGTACGTATGTATGTATGTATAACGTACGCGTTTGTGCGAAAGATCCCCGGAGAAAAACTTTCCAAAGTGGTTTCGCCAGTTATCCAGGCAGCTACTAAGAGTGGAACAGGTTGTGCTACTGCTGGCATGAAAGCTTAGAGGAAGGGCCTCAATTTTTCTTTTCGTTAGATGATTTGGAGCTCTGGCTGAGTGCCGGCCTTGAGTGTTCTTGCTTACTTGAGTTTTGCAATAATAAAACACATTCCGGTGTTAACCTGTTCTGTTCATTCAAGACTTAAAGATCGGCTTCAAAGCACATTGTGAAATCACAACACACGGTAAAAGTTTAATTTTGTCCTCGTTTGTAACTGACTGATAAATAGATATATTAAGACATTCATGACATTACAGGGTCATGTAGCAACCTTAATCGTCGGACGAGTTATAGCGAGTGTGAAGTAATGAAAGCGCTGCCGAAGTAAAACCAGATAATATACCAGAAGAGGAAAGCACGTGCTGCTTTGTTCCATGTTGGATGGTGAAAAGGCAGTAATACTGATCTGGGACTCAAAACATTTCCAATGTTTTGGCGCATTTCACCTTTCATATGTCATACCACATTTGAAATTATATGGTGAAACCCAAAAGTTACGGGCAACGTTTTTTGTTAATGAGGGCACTTTTAATCGATCCACCATAATAACATGGATTTTCGAAAACCATTGGTTGGGGTTTAATGACGCACCAACTGCCAGGGTCATGCGGCGTCGCCAACTCTCACCCTGTTGGAAGGGATTTTGGGGATCAGATCGACTTCTTCAGAGGCTCCGCCGGGACTTGAACCCGGGACCGGTGGCTTAGAAGACAAGGGTGCTATCCACTAAGCCACCTCATCCCCTCGAAAACCATTGGGGGCGCCCAAATCCGAAATAGTTACTGAATAGTTACGGCCGCCGTAACGCCATCTGTCGTTCAGTTTTTGCACCAGAGCTTAACAAGACCGACAATGGCATTTCGGCCCGAGATTACGATTGCGGTGGCCCTTGAGCAAATATGATACTGAAGATGAGAGCAGACATCCTCAGCGGAAAATCGGTTGCGGTTCCTGCGATTATTCTGTAATTTTTTTCATGTAGAAACGCTGTGAATGGGCTTTTACAGCGAGTCTATGATCAAGGCTTGGGATTTCACTGATAATTAAAACTTGTTTTAGTGACGTCACATATTGTTAGAAAAGTGGAGATACTTCTGTTTGTAGCGTATGAAAGATGTGGAAAAGTTGTTACCTGCTTTTCAAGCTTCTTGTTTTTAAACTATTCTGTTGAGAATTTCGACAAACTGGTTCACTCCTTTTAAGGACGTTGAATCAATATTTTAGCATTGATATTGAGTGTATATGTTAGTGTTGTATTAGAAGACATTGCTCGTTATATGCTGTTTTTATCCATGTATATAAGATTTGTTTTAAGCTGCTGAAAATTTTAGCGTTGTGAGCATTAGGTTTCATTATTCTGTAGGGTAGAGTGGGGTAAGACGCATACGTTAAAGGAAATGTGGCACCTTCATAACGTGATTTTAACTGAGATAGCCAGGTTGTAAAGCAAGTCGGAAAACCCGGGACTCAATATATCATTTGTCTTGGAACTCGAGATTTTCGTAGAAAAAGCTAAAACCCACCTGTGATGTACCCCTCATGTACCCTCAGCAGCAGACCACAGTTGTCATGGCTGTTGGTGTGACGACATATGCTGACGTCACAATGAGCATCAGCCAATCGATGCCGTTGAAGCGTTTCGAGGATGGTAGTGGTTGCCAGATCATGACATCATCCACAGGCAGATATTTATTTATTTTCCTAGAGGAGTATTTTGAAAATCAAAATATTGAGCTTATTGTACATCTTTCAGAGAAATCATGAGTGGTTTCATTATTTTTGGCTAAAATTACGTCTAATTACACTAAAATCCAGGATTCGACCCAGGTGAAACATTCCCTTTAAGGGAGAATTCATGTACCGATCCTGCCAGGACAGAATTACTTTATTCTTTCTTCGTTAAGTTCTTTCATTGTTTTCCTACACTCAGATAGAAATCTGTGATCCTGACACGATGCAAAGTGTGCGAAATTTATTTCTTTCTTGAGGCCATGTAAAAAGGCGTTTTACCCTGATAGCGGGGTAGAACGCCCAAGCCTCGGATTAAAAGACCTTCACAAAACTCCCAGCGTATATTGTACCTTTTGCTTCGCGTGAACAAAAAGGAATATCATGCTTACGTTGTAAGACAATTTAGTGACAAAATTGGTAGGGTGAGCACATTTACATCCCATAGAGTAAAATAGCAACTTTAAGATACCTTCGCCCTGATCGGCAACCAGGGGCCTAGCCAAGGGGGGGTGGCAGGGACAGCCGCCCCTCCCTGAGGGCCCGAAGGGCCCCCTGAGGACACGAGCCGCGCTTCGTGCGGCTCGCCCGCACAATGCTCTGTGGTCAAATTTGGCCTTTTATACCTAACAGGGCCTTCTTAACCCTTTTTCAGCGCTCTATTCTGTAACAAGCAGGGCCTTTTTACCCATCAGGGCCCTTTTGGCGCTGTCGCAAGGGCCCTTTTCGAGGTGCCGCCCCTCCCTGAGCGAAATCCTGGCTACGCCCCTGTCGGCAACTAAGATTCTTAGCTAAGGCAGAGCATGCGCAGTACGTCTCACGCCGCCCAGCCAGCCACCTAGCGGTAAGACTGGCGTTAGCTCGTACATGACGTCACGAAAGTATGACGTCAGCACTAAGACTGTCTTACTTGTCAGCTAAGACAGAAAATAGTGACTGCGCGCAGACTGAAATATCGGCATATGTGGCGCACATGGGATGATTACAGCAAGTTGCGTTTTGCGGTGCGGAAATCTGGTGCGAGTGGTTCTCAGTCGTGGAGAACGATGTATGTACCTTTTACTCATCGTCTAAAGGTAGAAGAACGCGCAAACACTACAAGGGCGTGCCAGCTGCCTTCTAGTGCTAAGAATATGAACCAACAAATCGACTTGCCTGCCACCTGGCGCTAAGACTGGCGTTACACCGATGACGTCACTGTTCATGACGTCGATTATGACGCGTCTAAGCCTAAGAATATTCTTAGATGCCGATCAGGGCCCTTGTTTTTATGTCCGGAGATGCAAAAAGCAACAAATGTTTGCTGAAAAATACCGGAGTTTACTGTGCCTGTCCAGTCATGCCCAGGACCGGATCAGAAGGGCCGCTACCAGAAAAAAATATTAGATGGAGGCTGCAGTTCTTACATCAGCCTGGACATAGTAGTAAGTGTCTTACCCAGGTGGGCGCGTTACCTCACTCTACCCTACCTAAGTGTTGCTCTCATTCATGTATTTACTTAATTTTATCACAATGACTTCGTCCATAATTGGGAATTTTCGTCGACGATTGAATGAATAAATTGAAATTGAAATAAACTCATATGGAAACATTTACAACAACCATCGATGGAAACGGCCTAAGAATACTGCCCAAGCCTATCTAAATAACCTGGGTCTAGATCCCAAATCGGACTCGAAGATATATTTCCCACACCACGGTTCAGGATGGATTTATGCTCTCGAATTTTTATTGTTTTTCTAACGGTACGCTTTCTTAAGTTCTTTTCGTCCAAAAATGTTTTTGATTTCACTCGGTCGATATTTTTCTGCAGTGGCACGCATGACTAGCAGCGGCGGACGTGATGGTAGATTAGGTTCCCTTTAGTTCTCTCGGTTCTGGTTTGAGCTCAACCTTGACTTAGGTAATTTGTGAGGCTTTCAGAGTTGGGGACCACCATGGCATGCTGTCGAAGCAATGCTGATATCGGACCATTGACACCCTGCATTTATGGCAAAAGTATGTAGGTGGGTCTCAAAGTACTATTCGTGACATTGTTTTGAGAGTCGTTTGATTTTGTATGCACTTAGAAATGTTCCGTTTTGTATATCCGTTCGCGTGGAGGGTCTTCTTCAGCTTTGATTTCTCGTACGGTTTCTTTGATGTCGTACGGTAGGGCACGCTTTTAGATGATTGTTTTTCCCAAATTATCAAAATGTTTTTGTGCCTACAGTGTGCTTTTCTTAGTCCTGGTATCCTCTTTTTCAACTTGTAAGTTGTGTAACCAGTGAACAAGGTACCGCAAAGGGTTTCGAAATATGTGGTTTAGTTTGTGAAAAATGTTTTCTTCGTCCAGTGCCAGCCCGGAAAAAGGTAGACATTTACGTAAAGAGCTCGAGATAATCGTTGATGAGTAGGGTTTTGAAATCTTCTGAAATGTTTTTAATGCGGCAATAATTTAGCATGGGCTGCCTACGGGCGTCGTGTTGGGGACATATAATTAGTATATGCTAAGGTTTTTAATTACGTTGCAGGTACCGCAGGGCCGTACGACCCTGGCAGTTGGTGCGTCGTTAACCCCCCCCCAGGTACCGCAGGTACCCACGCGCCCATAGGCGCTCAGTCTGCAGTGTCCGTTTCTAAGTCCATGGTGAGGATGACTTCGCGGTGTCAGCTGTTTTGGTTTGTACTGGGCCAGTAGCCGCTGTTGGGATTTGTGTAGAACAAATGGGCGCTGTGATTAGTTGTCCAGTCATTTTGAATTTCATTCCGGATATGGTTCTGGAGGAGGCCTTTAACCCTCGCCCCACCGAGGGGGCCATCGATGGCCCCCCTAAGGTTTTTCCGGGATAGCAGAAAAACGACGAGGCGCAGCACCGCGGTTGAGGGCTCTACCTCTCACTGCATCATTTTCCCATCATCCCTGAAATTTTTTACCCCGGGTCACCCAAGGTCAGGTCACCAGACGAGGTCAACCAAGGTCACCTCGCTTCACTTTAGAGCTCTGTAAGAGCTACATTTCAAAGTCGATCGATTTGAAACTTCCTACACTTCATGACCCCTCCAGGTTCTACAAGGTGTATATCCGGGATTTTTCGATTTCGTGCCCTGAGGTCAGGTCACGAGGCGACCTCTCCCATTGGAAAAGCATGGGGAAAAGCTATTTCATGATATAAAAGCCACAAAAATGATTGCAAATACTCAGACTGCTCAGAACAACGTTTTTGGACACCCTTTCACGGATCCCAGGGGTCATATTTGCCCTTTGACTTTTCCAAGGTCATCCAAGGTCACCGGAGGTCAAAAACAGTATTTTGACAATAACTTTTGACCTAATTGAGCTAGAGCGATGAAACAAACACCATCGTGTTTGTCTTGTCACTGGCTTTCATTTGATATACGGCAAGGTCACATTTTGACCTTTCGTGACCTCAGGTCATATTAGGTCACGAGGTGACCTCTGGCGGTCAAACCACTGGCGGGAGGTCTTTACGTTCCACATAGCGGAAAAAGTACAGGCAATTTGCTATCAAATGTACTTTACCAGGCCTCAATAGCTCTGATGACATAAGAGTTATGCCCAGTTTGCTTAATCATTGCATATTTGAGTGAAAATAGCCGATCTTGACCTAATTTGACCTCTGGAGGTCAAACCATTGACCTGAGCACTAAAACATGCGAAGTAATTTCTTACTGAATTCACGCGAGCTTTCTATTGCACTTTGCAGATTTGAGCTAACGCCCATATTTTCGGAGTTAGAGGGGGGGCCATCGATGGCCCTCCGGTGGGGCGAAGGTGGCGCCGGACCCCCGGTGGGGCGCGGGTTAATATAGTCTGCAGACGATTTGAAAGGTGCTATCTCGCCTGAGTTTCAGGAACATTTAAGCCTGTTCTTCTGCTCTTTCATTTCCGATAATTTGGCAGTGGCCCGGGATCCAAAAAGGGGACATCTGGGATATCATAGATACCCCTCTTAATGTCTGTTATCACATAATGACTGGGGTCGACTACGTTACTGGGGGATGGGTGGCTAAGCGGATAGAATCCCTGTCTTCTAAGCCACTGGTCCCGGGTTCGTGTCCCGGCGGAGCCTCTGAATAAGTCGATCTGATCCCCCAAATCGCTGCCAACAGGGTGAGAGTTAGCTACACGGTATAGCCTCGGCAGCTGGTGGTTCGTCAAATCCCAACATAGACCACGTTACAGATGGCTCACAAGACGGACTTACATTCTGCACGGATGGCCGCTGAGTTGATATATATTGGGCCCGGATCAGGTCTTATGTATGTAGAATGACGATGGCCTGGGCTGTAAAGATAGAGCAATTGTTCAGAAGTATTTTCTGAAGGCAACTGTTTTGTCTCCAGATGTTGAGCCCTACTTTTTTGCCTATTTTATAGCTGTCTGTGAAGAAAAGGGTGTTGCTTATGCTATGAGGCCGGAACTCGATGAATTTTCGGGACATCTCTTCCAGTGGCGGATCTAGCCGGTTGGTTTGGGAGGGGCAAACCAAATTCGAAAAGCAAAAAAACGTTGCGCAGTGAAAAATTGCGCTACAATATGCCTTTTCGGTAGGATTTGGGGAACTGGAGACAAAAAGCAAAAAAACATCACAGGGTGAAAAATATGGGCTCAAGATACATTTTTTCCTATCCAAGCGCCAATATTTACACTGAACTTCTCTAATTCTGTTTGAAGTTGAGAGTTGAAGCAAAAAAATTTTGCTTACAAGCTAAAAAAGGAGTCGGGGGAAAAAGGAGGTCGATCGCTTTGGGGGGGGCAAAAACATAGTTTTGCCCCGAGCTTTTCCGATGGGGGGCAATTGCCCTTTTGCCCCCCCTGGATCCACCACTGATCTCTTCCTCTGTTAAGTCTTCTTTACGAGAGATGAAGAAAATATTGACTTTGGGCTTTGCGAGAAGACTGTGGGCTAGCACTGACAGACTGGCCATCCCAGCCCGGTGCCCGACCTCCGTAGTTGAGTTGGCTGTGTATTTCTGTTGTTTCGCGGCGATTTATCTAGCTGCGCTGCCCCGCTCAGCCGGCCCCCGTCGCGGCGGCGCTCCAGCAGTGGCGCCGTGCCGTATCGGCGCCGTTTTTTCTCGCGCGCCGCCGTCGCCGCCGTGGAGGAGGGGCGCGGCAGCGGCGGACGTGACGCCGCCGGCGTTCCTGACGCTGCTTATCGCCGGCGGCGCCCTGCCGGCCGGCCGCGGCCCGGGGGCCGGCGTGGGAGTACCGCGTGCTGCGGCTCGGCTGTGCTGGTCCGCTTCTGTCCCCTTCCGCACGATTCCACTGCCTCTGCTCTGCTGTGGAGTGGCGGGCTCGTCCTATCAGGGCTGGTGGCTTGTCATCGTGGCACTTTTTCGAAATCGCGTATGGATTGAATGCGAGTTTATCTACTGTGGATTCGAGAGTCGGATGGTGGGGATGGTGGGAGCTGGTGGAAGGGCCGGTGGATTCACCGGGAATCCCCCACCATCCCAGAATACATTCACGATGATCTGTTCTCAGTATATCGACATTCCCACTATTCCAGGCAGGGGCTCCGCCACGGGAGGGGGGACGGGGGATGCGTCCCCCAACTTTGGCGAAGGGGGGACATTCCCCCAACTTTCAGCTGGAGGCCCCTCCCCGAAAAAACGATAATTTCACAGTAAAACGCATAACGAAAGACAGCTCGGCCTGTTAAAGGCCATGGTAGCTATAGAGGAGGCCCTGGCAGTTATATAAGAGGCCCTAATGGCGATACCTGAGGCCCTTTTGGCGATAGAGGAGGTCCTTTTGGCGATAGAGGGGGCCCCGTTGGCAGCAACAAGATGTCCTGATGACAGTAGAGGAGGCCCTATTGACCAAATAAAAGGTCCCGGTGGCCATAGATGAGGCCCTGGTGGAGATAGAGGAGGTCCTGGTGGCAGCAGAAGAGACCCTTTGTCATTAGATGAGGCCCTGCTAGCGATAGAGGAGGCCCTAAGGTTGATCCAGGAGGCCCTGAGAGAGATCAAGAAGGACCTTGAGGGCGATTCAGGAGGCCCTGATATCGATAGAGGAGACCGATTAGGCTATACAGTCTCCCTGGTATCGATGTAGGAGGCCCTGGTGGTAGCAGAGGAGGCCCCTTTATTGATAGGAGAGGCTCTTTTGTTGATAGAGGAGGGCCCTTTGTCGATAGGGAAGCCCTCATGTGGTACTGACATAATCATATATTATATATGCAGCTACAGGAGAAAAACACTGCATAACTATCTGGTCCCTACGCTGTAAGTGCAAAACGAAAGCTATTACACCAGAATACTTCGCACCCATACGTTATTACTTTATCATTGAATTATCAATGTGCCTTACACTGGCTCGCTCATGGGGCCAAGAGCATATGCCCCCAAACCCAAAATAGTGTATCCCCCTTCAACGACCAGCAACATATAACTTGCTCGGCAATTTTGTCTCGTGGAAATATTTCTACCGCTTTGAAGGAGAAGAAATTGATTCTAGCTCTATCGTTCTAAAATATTTTTTGCTATCAACTTTTGGGCAATTTCTTTGGTCCCCCAAAGCTGGATCCGCCATTGCTGCCTAGGAGGCCCCCTTCGGAAAGGAGGCCCCTTCAGATGGAGACCCCCATGAGCTTGTCCCCCTCCCCAAACTTGAAAGTCGTGGCGGAGCCCCCGAATTTCCAGGTAAAGTTTGCGTGAAATGTGTTTTTTTTCAGGACCAGTTAGGCTAATGGTCTTCACCTCGTTGGAGTGGTCTGTGGAAAGTATGAGCTGCCCATGGTTGATTCAGCCCGTGCAGTCGGCTTGTGGCATTCACAACTTCTCTTCTTACACAGCGTCGCGGAAAATAAGTTGCAGGAAAGGCGTGGATATATCATCGTCTGTATGCTCAGGAAGAGGTGAGCTCTGGTTTACATGTACATACCTATAGATATCCCACAGGATGGAGATCAGTGGTTACGTCCCCGGCAGTATGTGCTCAGTACCTACTTGGCTTTTGTTTTGTAAATGTACAACAATGTACTTTAGTGAGGGGACCAATTTGTCAAAACTCTAAGGAAGGCCATTTACGAACAACATATGTCTGAGAATAAGGAATCCACATTTTCTCTACCTTCATCGCTGAAAACAGAAATATCGCCTCTTGTCTTACTACCCTGGGTTGACCCAAGCATAGGCGTAGGAATCGGGGGGGGGCCGGGGGCCCACTGGCACCCCCACTTTTCAGTGATGGGCCCCCGCAACGGAGATAAGAATATCAAGAACTGTAATATCAAGCAAGAAACTCTAACTATAGCTTGCCCCGGAACTCCGTTAAACTTACCTGTACCCCTAAACTAAGTTGAGGTCCTATGTGTCGATTTTAACACGCGCATTGACGGGGGGCGGGTACCCGCCCCCCTCGGGTTTTTCGGAGACAGCAGAAAAACGGCGGCGCGTAGCGCCGCCGTACTTGGTGTACCTTTTCCTCATCATTTTTACAACTTCTGTGAAAATTTTAAGGTTAGGGTCATCTCAGGTCAGGTCACCAGTACAGGTCAAGTGACCCGACCTCAAAAAAAGTTTAAGATAGCATAAGTCGGAGCAGGGTGAACTTATCCGATTGAAACTCACATCACATAATGGCCCCACCGAGTTCTCTAAAATATGTTCCGGTATTTTTGATATCGATGACTTAAGGTCAGGTACGAGGCATGACCTCTCCATTGGAAATACATGGGAAAAATGGTTTTTACGGAATAAATCAGTAACGGATGGTGATAGAGCATTTATTTTAGCTGCATTAGACTCGCCTGGGCTTTGCGGTTCTAATGATATGCATTTTATATAATTTGACTCTGACCTGACCTCAGGTCAGGTCAAATCTTTGATTTGACCTAGCAAGGTCAAATTATATATCATTCGATTGGGCTTGCTAAGAGGATTCATATAGTTTAAGTCGTTTTGCTCTATCTTTACTTGTTCAGATTTCATTGCCGAAAAACTGAATTTACATGTTATCCCTATGACGGGCATGTTTTGACCTCTCGTGACCTTAAATGTGACCTGACAAAAAATGGTTTAACTGTTTTCGATGGAGAAGTGGATGGGCAGCCCAACGCCGTTTACCGTTTTTCGCTACCTACCGTGGTTCTCGAGATCTTAGGGGGGCGGGTACCCGCCCCCCCGTCAATGCGAAGGTGGCTCAGACCCCCGTCAATGCGCGTGTTAAGGTCCCCTGAGCTTCTGGGGGCCCCTGAACTGGTCTCTGATGCCATATGAGCTAATCTGGGTCCCTTGAGCTGAACTGAGCGCCCCTGAGGTGGTTTGGGCAGCATGAACTGTTCTAGGATGCCTAAACTGAGCTAGGAGCCGTGACCTTGAACAGGGCCCTGTAAGTTGACCAGGCCCTATATCCACCGACCTGGGGGCCCCTGAGCTGAGCTGGGACCGTAAAGTTAATATTGTCCCTTGTGCTAATCTGGATCCCCTGTGATGCACAGAAGACCCTAAACTTATCTGAGGCCCCTGCACAGTAATAGGGCCCCTGCCTTGAAATTGGGTTGTAAGCTTTAATTGAAACCCTGAACTGTTCTAAAAACGCCATATATACCGACAAGGGGCCCCTGGATTATCCGGGCCCTTAAGCTTATCTGGTCATCAGAGCTAATATTGGCCTCTGTGTTGAACTGAGAGCCCCTGAGATGGTCTGGGACCCCCTATAAGGCTTTACAGCCACTGACCACTGAGCTTGAACGGGCCCCTTGAGATGTTCTGACAGTGGCGTAGCCAGGGCAGGGGGTCCCTGGGGTCCGCGGACCCCCTTGGGCTGACCTTATGCACTAAAAACACGACCATTGATCTCGGGGCCCCCTGAGCTTGGTCTCGGGGGCCCTCCCGAGCTTGGTCTCAGGAGGCCCCGATAATCGGTATCGAGGGCTCCAGAATACCGAATATTGATCTTGGGGGACCCTTAGGTTCAGTCTTAGGGGGTCCCGAGCTTGGCCTCAGGGCCCCCGAGCTTGGTCTCAAGGCCCCTCCCTCTGAGCTCGGTCTCACGGGCCTTTCGATCTTGGTCTCACGGGCCTTTCGATCTTGGTCTCACGGGCCTTTCGATTTTGGTCTCAGGGGCCCCGAGCTTGGTTTCAGGGCCCCCGAGCTTGGTCTCAGGGGCCCCGAGCTTGATCTCAGGGCCCCCGAGCTTAGTCTCAGGGGACCCCCGAGCTTGGTCTCAGGGGTGCCCCCAAGATTGGTCTCAGGCCCCCTCTCCCCGAGCTAAGTGTCAGGGGCCCTCGAGCTTGGTCTCAGGGGGCATCCGAAGGTATCTGATGCATAAGGCTGACTGTATGCAGTGGAAAACACCAGCATTGGTCTCGGGGGCCCCTGATCTTGGTTTCAGGGGGCTCCCGAGCTTGGTCTCAGGGGCCCCCGAGCTTGGTCTCACGGGCTCCCGAGCTTGGTCTCAGGGGACCTCCGATCATCGGTATCGAGGGCGCTGGAATACCGAACATTGATCTCGGGGGCCCCTGAGCTTGGTCTCAGGGGCCCCCGAGCTTGGTCTCACGGGCTTTCCGAGCTTGGTCTCAGGGGGCCCCCGATCATCGGTATCGAGGGCTCTGGAATACCGGACATTGATCTCGGGGGCCCCTGAGCTTGGTCTCAGGGGCCCCGAACTTGGTCTCAGGGGACAACCGAGCTTGGTCTCATGGACCTTTCGATGTTTGGTCTCATGGGCCTTTTGATCTTGGTTTCACGGGGTCTCGAGCTTAGTCTCAGGGAACCTCCGAGCTTGGTGTCAGGGGGCCCTCGAGCTTGGTCCCAGGGAGCATCCGAGCTTGGTCTCAGGGTCCCCTCAAGCTTGGTCTCAGGGGCCCCTGAGCTTGGTCTCAGGGGTTCAGGGACCCCCTCGGGGTGGACCCGACTATTGATATCGAGGGACTCATGAGTGAGGCACGAGCATTGATCTCATGGACGCAGAGTTTGGTCTCAGGGGCCCCCAAGCCTGGGTTCAGGACCCCCGAGTATCGGCATTGAGGGACTCCAGAGTACCGAGCATTAGTCTCGGGGGGGGCTCGAAATATTGATCTTGAGGGCCCCGGAACATCGGTGTCAAGTTACTTTCGGGAAAAGCGCGAGCATGGGTCTAAGGGTGCCCCTGAGCCTGATCTAAGTGGGACCCCGAGCTTGGTCTTAGAAGCCCCCGGGCATTAGTATCAAGGGGCTCTGGAGTATTGGTCTGGGGAGAAATTATTTTGGGGCCTCCAAATGGTGATTTTGGAGGGCCCCCGAAAGTGTGTGTGCAGTGCAGGCCATTTTTTAACATGTTAACTGGGGGAATTTGCCCCCCAGTCGGCCGAAATGCCCCCCCCAGTGCCCGGAAATTGCCCCCCCCAGTGAAACGGCTTCTGATAGACAAGATATGCCTCAAAATTGAACAAACGCAAACTTGCCTAACGAAAACAAGAAGACACCGCCTAATAATAATGGTTTTGTTCTATTGCTCGTCCCGAATTGACAGTCCAAAATTGTGTCAATATATTTCCACCAGTAGCTATCTACTCCATCGTGCAAAAACGAAACAATGTTCGTAGTTACGGGAAGTCCCGGCAAAGCAGCCCCAACTAATCCTAACGCTAGTGATAGCCTACAACCAATCGAACATCGTGTTCCATTTCCGTCCAGAAGCCCACGTCCCAGCCAGAACCGTGGGATTGCATGATGCTCTCATGGGCGCCATATGACCTATGATGTCGGCGCGCCCCTAAACTCCAACTATGATGATGATGACGATGTTCTCATTTCATACGTGGCCAGTGGTGAGTTGTGGGCGCTCGTTCGTGGATTAGGCGGGACACGGCGTAGGCAAAGCGCGTCAGACTGGTTGCTGGCGTGGCGGTGTGAAGTGTTCAACCTATGTATTTATTATTGTGACGTGAGCATACGTAAACTATACACTGAAAAAAACAACACCTCGAGCGTAGAATTCCAATCTGTCTAGTCCTAAAAGTACCCAATGTTTAAGCATTTGTCTAGAATTTTTAGTAAGTCTATTGACAACTGCCTTAATTTCAGCATTAAAAGTGTAACATTACAAGCTTGTGGTAATTTAATCTCTGTGCTATTTTAGCACGGGACAGTTCCATTCGTGCTGAAAATGCAAAGGGGTAAATTTATAAGTACATGCATTCTGCAGAGTATTTCTATGGAACTCGCAAACTGCCTCAAGAATAGTCTTACTCTCCTGTGGTGAAACAATTCTGCCAATAGATTAAAACGAGACATTTGCTAATTTACGCTAAAGTAATGTTTTCATTCCTCTGATTTTCTTTTGAGTGTGTTTCTATGATATAAGAAGGTATTTTTTTACTATAACTAACACGTGGGTAGAACCGTGCCATTTTGTTTTCGCTACAGTTCTGAGCTTGAACCACCGCGTTGCAGTTCTGCATTCCACAGAGTGTTGATCACGACGCGTGGAGGTTAGTCTAGTCGTGGAGAAGAAACGAAGATGAAAACATTCTAGCTAAGTGCAAAAAATAGCAAAGAGCTTTTGAATTGCCTCAATGGGCCTGATATGAATCGTTTATATACCTATCTTTGTCCGGCATCCAGGGCGTCCTCAAGGGTTTTCCACAAGAGCCCGGATGCACAGTGGTGAGGTAGTGATAACCTATATTTTCACTTGAATTAAGCATATCCAATAGTATTCCAGCACAGATATCGAATGTGCCCTTTTCCGAACAGTAAAGGGATTTCAACCCTCCCCCCACCCCCGTAGCGATGCTTTTCCTTAGCCACTCTCGGGATATAGATGGGTCATTCCAGGACAAATCGTCCAGTCCAACATGACCCACTCCTCAGATTTCCACCAAACCTTTACTCAAGGCCCTCTACACAAAAGAACAATTGGGCCTATTTTCAGGTCAAAAGGTCAAAGAGGTCACCAGATAGAGGTCATGAAGGTTTCAAAGCTAACACAAACATTGAATCAGAAATTATTTCATCTCTTAAAAGTGGCTGATCTAAATTGATTTGTATGGATATCGCTGGATATAAGATAACCACATCGGTTCATATAAGAAAAAATAAAAAACTTTTCCTTCAGGTCAGGTTTTGACCTCGTGACCTTGTGACCTCCTCTTTAAATTTAAAATTTAAAAACATTCTAATTTTTCACTGGGTGCTCCTCAGGGTATAAGCTAACCAATGGTGGGTGATCATTGCTTAAATCAGATTTAGTAACAAGTCACAGAGGCCATCAGCTAGGTAAAGTTATCGTTTTTGGCCATGAACGGTTCTCCGGCCACCTCAGAAAAATAGGTGGGGGCTGGCCTCCGAGACCCCCTCCAGTGCGCGTGTTAAGAAAGTTGTGCAGTGCCTCAAAGAGGTGATCCGCGGTGATGAGTGGAAATGATGCAGTGGTAAGCGGATATGAAAGAGGAAAAGTTGCGAAGTGTAAAGCGAGGAGGTCTTAGAGAAAAACATTAACCTAGTGATGTTTGTGCAAAGAGGAACTAAATTATTGTAGTGATTGAAGGCTGATTCAAATATTGTTCCAGATTTGAGTGCAAATTAAAGGTACCTATTTCGATTATTAGAAACAATTATGAAAACAAATATTTAAAACTCCCCGTTGCAGTGTATGTTTATCAGAGTGTATATTAATCAGCCTAATCAGAGTGAACTGACCTCAAACGCTCCATGAGAATAAATTGGGTCGTTTTTTTAATCGGTGTTTCTTTTCAGCAGCAAAGTAATATTGAATGCGGGTTCATTTTGCACCTTGCAAAGATTTTTCTACGCCAGGAATTTCACATTTTAATCTATTTTACTCCCTCACTTCCAGTTTACACTGTTCCGGTTTAGCTGACAATCTTTTTACTCCAGTGGTATAATAATATTCCCTCAAAACACATGCATTTTTGCAGTACATTGGTGTAAAATGGGTTGTGGAATAATGCTGGAAAGAGGAGTTGATTTTGGCACCGTAAAAATAATCCTAAAAATGGCGTACTTTTTGTAGTTGATATTTTCATCACCCACGAGAAGGGGTTTTATTATTCCTGTTTCATGACATTTTACGCTTCTCAATCTAAAAATATCGGGTGTAAGATATTCACGGAAAGAAGATTGGATTTTGGCACCGTAGAAAAATCGAATTTCTGGCGTACTTTTTTCAGTTTACCTATAGTGAGATTACTGCACTCATTCTTTTTCTGTAAAGTTGATAAGTTGTTACTTGGCCTTTCTAATCGATTCATTGATGTTGAAAATTGGGATAAATCATATATTCGGCCACATCCCTTCGTCAGAATCATCAAACTGGCTCCCGATAAACATTTCCAACAGGGAAAGAGTTAGAGACGCTATATGACCCTACCGATGGCGCGTCGATAAGCCCCAAAAATTATTAACTAGTTTTTGCACGACATTCCCAAGAGGATTTTGACAGCAACATTCACACACCATAGTACGTATGTATTCACGTAAAAGCTTGTCTTAATTTACACTATAAACCACTTGCGTTCGATATTTTAGGAATTTACTTACCTTGCCACACTCATTAAGAAAAGTAAGAGAATAGTTTATCGGTAAAATATCTCAATTTTTTCTTTTGTTGTGTTTGGCCCCGCGATTTCTCCTGTTGGTACTTTCTTGGAATCTGACCTTTTTTACCCTTTTTCTAGTAGCTGGCATCTAGGCTATTTTTGGTTTGTCCCTTGTATAAATATGACTTGTTTTGGCCTTCTCCGCTCTTGAAAAGATGTTTCGACACCGAAAAAGAAAAAGAACAGCAGAAAAAACTAGTGTGGTGGTGAAAGGGAGGGATAGAACTTTGTAAAAAATACGATCCAAAAATTACGGCCACCAATGTTAAAATACTATGCAAAAGATATAGGAGATGGCCCCGGTTGCTAAGGGGACCCCCGGTCTGGGGCCCCCGAAGGTAGTTGGACCCCTGCTTGGCCGAATCCTGGCTACGCCACTGTGTTCTGAGACTCTATATCAGACACCCTGGGACACCCTAAGCCTAGCTGGGGCCCTGAGCTAATCTGGGTACCCCTGGATGAAACCACTGCAGGGTGACAAGGAAACATACAAAATGTTTGTTATGTCTTATAACTCAATACAACGAGGTACATTGAGCTGCTGCAACGCAATAGTCTGACGATACCTGTTCCAATGTATCGAAAATCTCGTTCAATATTTAATAGCTCTAAACAAGCGATTCCTCTAATCGTGGCGAATCAAATGATGTAAAATGTGGTACCTTATTTCAAATTGTAAAAATATCACGACATTGACCTACGTCAGGGTCACAGGGTGGCCTGGTATGGTCATGTTGCATATTCTACCGGAACCACAGCGGCATGACCTACTTCATGACCTCATTAACCCCATTCAAAGTTCACATCACCATACAAATCATTTCAGATGTTTGGCGTGTACCCAGCAAGGTTTCACACTGAAGTTAAGAAATACAACAGAAGTTCTTGAAACAAAATACAGTTGGAAAAAAATTATCAAGCTGGGTCAAACTCTACCATAGGTCAAAAATTATGATTTTTTCGGAAAAGTTCCATACGGATTTTTTCTCATATGAAACTTTCCATGCATTGCCCAATTCGTCCGGGCGATAATTTTAATCACGAGCGAGGCGGACACACCAGTGCAAAGAAATATAACACAACTTAGAAACATAATATACCACAGCGCAAGGAATAGTAGATCATGAAAGGCTGCACATCACCCAAGTTCCCTGTTATAGTCTATATGAGATATCGGTTTCTTCCCGACACTGGTACTCCCAAAAGCTCAAATTTCGCGTATCTAAGGCACTCACTCAAATCACACGCTCCATTAACACGCGCCCCGCTGGCGTCCCTTGCATGACGCGCCCCCCCTGTGGGGCGTTTTTCGCCCCTCCGTATCTCGTTCCCCACGAAAGCTAAAGGAAAATTACGGGCGGCGTTCGAAAGCTGCTGACAAGACGACGAGACTTTATAGGAATAATTTTTATGTCAGGTCAATATTGAGGTCAGCATAGGTCAAAGAAGGCTCCATAGGCTTATAACAGAGCAATGTACGTTTCCCTCTCTATATCTTTCCTCGGGGAATCTAGAGCAAATATTTATGCATCATTGGATTCCTCTCATCGCGGTAAATCAAATGATGTATAATATGACTTTTTTAGGTCAAATAGTCAAAATGACCTGACTGCGACCTAGGTCAGGGTCACAGAGTGACCTGGTATGGCCATGCTGCATATCAATCGACTCCCCGTGACAATATAAATACAATGCAAGCAAAATGGGAGTTTAATCTCAATTCAGTGAGAAGTTATTGGCAAAACAATCCCTCTCTGCTCCCGTGACCTGATATAACCTTTGAGAGGTCAGATGCTCAAAAAATAAACTTTATGGTCAATATCCTGGTAAGAATAGACGGTTTGAGGATTTTCAGCTTTATCTATCCAGTATGTACTGAAAACGAATCCATTCTATTTTTCACCATAGACTTATTGTGGGGTGACCAAAAAAGTGACCCCACCTTAGGTCAACAATATCAAAATTCCAAGATAGCAGATTTGTAGACCCCAATGACCCTATCATATTGTGGAAGTTTCAAACTGATCGGTTTGCTAATGTTCGCTGGGCGCTGCTTCAAACTCGTAATTTTAGGTTTTGAGGTCGGGTCACTTGACCCTGAATAGCTCCTTGACCTGACATGACCTTAGCTAAAAAAATTTGGTCAGATGTGTAAAATCAATCAGGGATAAGATACTGTAATTTTCGTTGTTCTGCGTCTCTTCGTTTTTGAGCTATCTGGGGAAAAACCAGGAGGGGGGCGAATTTCGACCCCCAGCGGGGCGCGTGTTAACTTGGTAACCCTGCGTCCCATACCCCAACCCAATACACAAATTAACATCAACGATATGCTCACCTCGATCACAGCTAGTGGCAGAGACAGTTACAATAGTAGCTACAGACAGAGACAGCACCTTCTGGAACGTGGCCTGAACTTGGCCCGAGCGGACACTTGGCGGACAATCCACCATTCTGTCGATTTTGCTCCAAATCTGTAAAAAAAGAGACAAGACCTGCATGAAGGATGGATATGGAACAGGTATAAATAAACGGTACTTGAGCGCTACAAGACTATCGCTGAAGGCAAATAGATCATTGAAACAATAATGTGATTAGGACAAGTGCGAGAAACACAATTTGTTCAATTAGCGTTTGTTACATGGAATTTTTATTTTAATTTAATTTCGTTTTGCTCATTTCTCTTTGTTTTCTTTCCCCTGTGCTTTGAAGGTGATGATGGTACCATATGTCATAGTCGGGGAGGTCGCTCTCTCTCTCTCTCTCTCTCTCTCTCTCTCTCTCTCTCTCTCTCTCTCTCTCTCTCTCTCTCTCTCTCTCTCTCTCTCTCTCTCTCTCTCTCTCTCTCTCTCTCTCTCTCTCTCTCTCTCTCTCTCTCTCTCTCTCTCTCTCTCTCTCTCTCTCTCTCTCTCTCTCTCTCTCTCTCTCTCTCTCTCTCTCTCTCTCTCTCTCTCTCTCTCTCTCTCTCTCTCTCTCTCTCTCTCTCTCTCTCTCTCTCTCTCTCTCTCTCTCTCTCTCTCTCTCTCTCTCTCTCTCTCTCTCTCTCTCTCTCTCTCTCTCTCTCTCTCTCTCTCTCTCTCTCTCTCTCTCTCTCTCTCTCTCTCTCTCTCTCTCTCTCTCTCTCTCTCTCTCTCTCTCTCTCTCTCTCTCTCTCTCTCTCTCTCTCTCTCTCTCTCTCTCTCTCTCTCTCTCTCTCTCTCTCTCTCTCTCTCTCTCTCTCTCTCTCTCTCTCTCTCTCTCTCTTTCTCTCTCTCTCTCTCTCTTTTCTCTCTCTCTCTCTCTCTCTCTCTCTCTCTCTCTCTCTCTCTCTCTCTCTCTCTCTCTCTCTCTCTCTCTCTCTCTCTCTCTCTCTCTCTCTCTCTCTCTCTCTCTCTCTCTCTCTCTCTCTCTCTCTCTCTCTCTCTCTCTCTCTCTCTCTCTCTCTCTCTCTCTCTCTCTCTCTCTCTCTCTCTCTCTCTCTCTCTCTCTCTCTCTCTCTCTCTCTCTCTCTCTCTCTCTCTCTCTCTCTCTCTCTCTCTCTCTCTCTCTCTCGCTCTCGCTCTCGCTCTCGCTCTCGCTCTCGCTCGCTCTCGCTCTCGCTCTCGCTCTCGCTCTCGCTCTCGCTCTCTCTCTCGCTCTCTCTCTCTCTCTCTCTCTCTCTCTCTCTCTCTCTCTCTCTCTCTGTCTCTCACAAGATGTGTGAGTAAAAGCCTAGTAACTAAACATTCTAGCCTCCAGTGCAGAAAACTGACAGCTTAGTTCCCACTAGAGGTGGGACTTTCCAGGCCCGGGGGCCGGGGCAAAAGCCCGGCCCAGGCCCGCGGGCTTGGACCGGGCCTGAAGGCCTGACTTAGGCCAATGCCGGGCTGATAACGGGCTTCACCCAGCTCATTCCGGGCTTCAACTGAACTGGGACTTCAAAGTCAATTTTCTGTAAGTTAAATAAGCCTTTTTCAGTACAGACCTAGTTTTTTCCACTAAAACATAATCTTATTCATGCACCTGCAGCTTTTGAAAATGCATTTACAATTAATTTTGAGACATGGACTTTAAGAAATACATCAGGAATGTAAAAGCATGAAGCTCTAACTTTCTATCTGTTACTCATGTCAGGGTCAAAAGCAAGTTACTTAAACCTGTATCAATATTTATAATCAAATATTGAATAATACCTACAGTTGCACACATCCATGCTGTACTGTCATCTTATGAATATCTTAATGACTTCAAAATCTTCAAGTCATATATGGGTGAATAAAATATAAATTGTGGTAGCCTATTTGTTACTTCCATATTGTCAGTATACCATTTCAAAGGGAAGACATTTAACCCATTTGTTTCTGACATATTGATACTAACACCTAGCTCTAGCTAGAACATTCTTTCCAGAAGCTTTCTGCTTCAGGTAAAAAGAAAATGCCATCTATGGAGCCATTCATATGTCCTCTGCCAAAAATGGCGAAGTGAATGACAGGTACAAACTATCTATTGGGAGCCCATAATTGTCAAACTGGCCTGATAACTCTAGATGCAACAACAAATGTTGATAAGTTTGACCCTTCCACAGCTTCATCTTGCTCCTGCATTGCCCAAAAGATGCAGAATCCACTCGAAAAGGCTAGTATAACAAAGGGAATAGGCACAAAGAAAACATGTTTTTGATCGAAGTACTTTAGAATATAAATTAGTATGTTGTGGGAGATACAGGGGAGAGCAGTCAGCCTTACAAGGAACCTTTGAAATTGCACCAAAACATGAATATACTTGACATCATGTGTTGCATTTTCCTTGTGGAGATATTCCCTGGCCTCTATGAAATACAACTTCTATTATAAGCTTTGAACATAACAGCACTTCCCTCCCAAAATACCTTTACTTTACACCTCCCTCCCAGCACACTAAAAATGTACTACAGAAACATAGAAACACAGAAAACAAAAACAATATCCAAATTATGATGGTCTTCAGATACGCCAAATTCAGCGGGCTTCAGAACAGCTTGAAAAGATTTGCAAAGTCAGAAAAGCGTCATATATGAAACAACTGCGCAAAAAGGCCTATTCTCAGGAAGTAAGCAAATGCACTACACAGTTTTTGCTGATTTTTTAAATCCCTGAAATTTTTAGAATATATTTTTAAGAGTACTGAAATATTTAAACTGAAATTAACTTACTATTCTGCTAAATTTTTGTGAAAAATATTTTCATAAATGATTGCTATAACGTAGACAAGCACGGCGCTTCATATACCTTCTAAGCGCAAGCCCCTAAAATACAACAAAACAAACGGAAATAGTGTTCAAGCCCGCATGGTGATGGTAATGTGGATGGACTCGAGTTGTTTTTTGTGTCAGATTTACTTTTTGGTGGAGATTGGGTGCAACCTTTTTATACCATGTTTGGTGCGAACCTGTGGAAAACTACTGGTTCTTTATCAAGATAGGCTGATGGACCTTGTTGGCCTGTTGGCTTACCTACTTTGCAGATCGGGCTGACCCAAGCAGAACAATCTTTTGACAATATTCCAAGCTGTTTACTGGCTAAATTAAAAGGAAATGCTCACATGTATCATTTCAGGGACAATGTGAAGGATTTTTGGTTCATTCACCGCCATTCTGCCATGATATTCTGAAAAGTTTTAGCTGAAAACTTGTCACTTCTGTCTCCTCTATTCATAAACATTATTGGAACTCATTTGTGAGGCTCGTGCCAGCATAAAATGATTTTAAAAGTGCAACCATGGAGGAAATATCTGATATGAGTGGGCTTATTTCATCCCGATTCTTTTAGCTGCCATGTGCATACCTCTATCTCGAATGCCCATTGTTTTATAAGGTGATGCTGGTCATTGTCTGAAGTAAGCTTGCATCATAAGCAAGGCATGTTTCATACTGTGTTTTTCAGTATCATTTTCTGCTGAATGATTAAGATAGCTGAGGCTACTGATGCCACATGCACCTTTTTAATATTGTTTTGGGTGCAACCAAAACTTTTTCCGGGATAAATTGGCTTAAAATATGTATTTGAGCAGCTTAAAAGTAAATAAATGCTGTATACAGTCGTTTATGGTTTTTCCATGATACCGGGCCTTCCCGAGCTTGATAAGCCATTTGTACCACAAACCGGGCTTGTGACGGGCTTCTAAAATCAGCAGCAGACCGGGCCCGGGCCCGGGCCTGCAAAATTGCCCGAAACTCCCACCTCTAGTTCCCACCTAGCCTATCACACTGACATGCTCCTTGTCTGCCTCGGCCTAGCTGGCTTCACCAAGGCCACCTCAAAACCCATATCTGAGAGCTCATGCTGCCTGAATTTGCAAACATGATGGGACAAATGTGATATTCTTTTCCAAAGCTTTTAAGGTATTATTTTACAAGTAGGTGAGCAATTGTTTATCACCTTCTAATAACCATCATCTGACATAATATTATGCGCTGAGAATGAATTTAACACCACATTCCCCACAAACAATTTTCTCCCATTAAATTTACCACCTATCATACCATGTCATACCATGACACTAGCACTTTATGGTAGCGCACAACCACAGCACAGGATCCCGCAAACATTAGAGTGACACAATTCTTAGTTGTCAGTGAGTGCTCACCTAATTGTAAAAATTAACAATTCTTATACCTCTGGTAGTCTATATTAATTTGGCATTGAAGCAAAAGCTGGCTAATTGGGAATTGCCAGTGTTTTGTTTATGGTGCAGGAGAGACACAGGATTAAGATGTAAATGAGCGTTGAAAATGCTAGCTGATTCTGGTGATTATTATATTTAAATAACATCTTTGGAGATAGGAACAGGATACCTGATATGGAATTTAAAATATCTTGTCTGTGTGGATTATCTTCAATAAAGGCACAAGTATTTTAACATCTTGGGGTTACTGGTGCGGACAGGGATGTCTGGTTTGGGAAAATTGCCCTGAAGTAGGTACCATACAGAACAGTGGTGGGATGCTAAGGGATGTCTTTCTATGGTGCGAATTTATATTGGTACCAAGCACTGGCAGGCTGATTGAACTTAGGGAGGCACAGGGGCAAGGTGCCTGCCTAAAATCGGACATTCTAATTTCAAACACTAACCCCAGTGTTGACTGGAAAGAAATGGGTTGAAAAGTCCATGGTGTCCCCTCAGATTTGGGTATTCAACTGTCACTGGTACTAGGTATTTGTCTTTTACTATCACCAGGACTTAATGTACAACATCTAGGGGAAAGTGTGTGTATTGCGCCCCCCTAACTAACTGCACCCCCTTATAACAAAGGTACTAGTGGCAGTTTGTTTTGTGCAACTAAATCCAGTTATCATCTTCAATCCATACATTTTTCCAATGTTTCAATGAATTCATACATAAGAATGTATTTTAAAAAGCTAGCAAAATAAATTCAGTACTTCCTTAAATCTGCAAGGGTTTATGCACCCGAAAAATAAGAATATGGCTGTAACATTCCAAAATCGATAGCTTTAATTTCAAAGCCAGATATTCATTGCATATTCTGAAAGCAAAAATTATAAATTCCCCCTGGCGGTACATTTTTAAGGCAGACGTCTCTGATTTAAATGCTAAAAATAATTGCGCCCTGGTCAAATGCGCCCTAACCAAATGTATGTTGAAAAATCAAATCCAAGGCGTATACATATGAGTGTAATTTCATTGTTACAAGTCATTCTGAATGCAAGAATACCACATTAAAATGCCTTCCATGCCCTCCAGATGAAAAGCTTCGGAGGTAGCCGAGCCCCATTTCCTCCTATACTAATGCTTATTTCTGCTGTGCCATTGACTTAACATGACATGAGGGAAGGGCGCAATCAAATCTAAATGCGCCCTCCCCGGGCGCAATTACCCTCACACTTTGGAAAATGTGCCCTTTGCATAGTTTCACTCAAATTGGAATTCACTGTTAGAACATGCTATTTTGAGGCCAGGAATTGCTTTCTCAATAACAAAAAATGATCAAATTTTGTAATTTAATCCACAGTAGCAACATTGAATAGGAGAAATTCGTCTAGCAAGTGAGTTCCCTTAGGGGTGCGCAATACACATACTTCCCCTATGTAGATAACTATTTCAATTTGCGAAAAATTAAGAACACAAAATGGTTGGAGATGAGCCTACACAATGGGACTGCCCCAAGTATGACTTACCTGGTAAATATTGATGCTAGCATCCGTCTTTGTATGTCTCTATTCCAGAGAAGTTGAAGTAAAAATACCACATCAACATCATTTTTCTCTCATAAAAATATAAGGGTCAATACTAATAGAAAAACCTGCAAATCCCATTATACGTCACTCTATCTCAGCAAAATCACTTATTGATAAGCATCTGGAGTCCGACCACAGTTTAAAATGCAAAATAATTGAATGAAAACACTAAACACCACTATCACTTATACAATATACACGCCGCCAACGCTGCACCACTACCACACAGCAGTAAATAATGAGCGCGGCGAAATTTGACGCAGCACGTGCAGCGTCCTTTTTCACTCAGCTCTCGCCAGGGTCACTTTGATCGCGGTTCTAGAGTCAGCTGACTCCACGATCGAGCGAGGCGCAGGCTGTCCTTGGCCGACTCATCATCTGACCCTGCGCTCAAATTCGTTCATGCTGGGAGGTTCATTGGACTCTTGCTGAACGACTCAACCTAATTTTGAGAGTCAGCGAATACGAGAGTTCAGAGTCACCACAATGCAGGAAATTTAGGAGAGTCAAAATTTGTTCTCAGTGTATGTACAAACTGCTATCTCAGTCCAAAGCCCATTATAAAAGCGTGATACTCCCTTTAAGACCACTGGATAGGCCACTTTAAGCACTGGATATTTATGTTAAATAGTAAACAAAATTGAACGGATATTGAAACTTGTATGCATTAATCCTCGCCCCATCGGGGGCCATCGATGGCCCCCCTAAGGTTTTTTTCAGGATAGCAGAAAAACGACGAGGCACAGCACCGCAGTTGAGGGCTCTATCTCTCACCCCATAATTTTAACAACATCCCTGAATTTTTTTACCCCGGGTCACCCAAGGTCAGGTCACCAGGCGAGGACAACCAGTCACCTCACTTGAAATTTGGAGCTCTATAAGAGCTACATTTCTTAGTCGATCAATTTGAAACTTACTACATTTCCTGACCCCTGCAGGGTCTACTTATTGTATATCCGAGATTTTTAGATTTCGTGACCTGAGGTCAGGTCAGGATGTGACCTCTCCTATTGAAAAAGCATGGGAAAATTTGTTTTATGATCTAAAAATCACAAAAACGATTGCAAATGCTCAGCTTGCTCAGAAGACCGTTCTTGGACACTCTTTCACGGATTCCAGGGACCCAAGGTCACCAGGAATCGAAAACAGTATTTTGACAATGACTTTTGGCCTAATTACGCTAGAGCGCTGAATCAAACATTATCAATTTTTCATTTCATATACGGCAAGGACACTTTCTGACCTTTCGTGACCTCAGGTCATATTAGGTCACGAGGTGACCTCTGGAAGTCAAACCACTGGCGGGAGGTCATTACGTTCCACATAGCGGAAAGAGGTCTGGCCTTTTCCTATCCAATGTACTCTCTAATGTATTTTCCTATCCAATGTAGATCTCAATAGCTCTAATGACTTAAGAGTTGTACCCAGTTTTCTTAAACATCGCACATTTGAGTGAAAATAGCCTATCGTGACCTAGCTTGACCTCCTGAGGTCAAACCATTGGCCTGAGTGCTTAAACATGCGATGTGATTTCTTACTGCATTCACGCGAGCTTTCTAATGCACTTTGCAGATTTGCGCTAACCCCCATATTTTCGGAGTTAGAGGGGGCCATCCATAGCCCCCGGTGGGGCAAAGGTGGCGCCGGACCCCCGGTGGGGCGCGGGTTAAGTTCACTGACTTCTCAGCAGACCCATGCAATATAGATAGTAGCTGTAGATTGGAGATGCGCCCCTCCTGTTCTCTGTTCGCGTCCCCGGCGCTCGGTGCTGACCGCCTCAGCACCTCTGGTTGGAAGTGCTTAACCCAGCCTAGTTTCATTTGCCGCTAAAGGGAAACGCGCCATTGGGACAGACCTGTCCGGGCATGGCTGCGGTCCCCCGGCGAGTACCTGTCCGGGCATGGCTGTGGTCCCCCCGGCGAGTACCTGTCCGGGCATGGCTGCGGTCCCCCCGGCGAATACGTGACCTCCAGATCTGCTCCCTTTCTGAGCCTGTGCCACTGTTGCATGGTATCGCTGGTATATACCACGAGGGGTCCTTCACTCACGGTCTCCCCGGTCCGCCTTCCGAACAGATGTTATTTAGTTAACCCTCGCCCCGGTGAGGGGTGTCTGAACCCCCCCTTGGGTTTTTTCCGGAGGCACGAAAAAAACGGCGGCGCGAAACGCCGTCGTACTTGGCATACCTTACTTTATTCCACAACTTTCTACAAAATTTAACATTTGGTCATATCAGGTCAGGTCACCAGTGCAGGTCAAGTGACCTCACCTCCAAAAATTGTTAAGGTTGCATAAGTAAGAAAAGGGTGAATCTGTTGAAGTAAAACTTATACCGCACAATGGGCCCACCGAGAACTACAACTTATATTCCGGGATTTTTCATATCGATGACCTAAGGTCAGGTACGGATCATGAACTCTCCATTGGAAAAACATGGGGAAACAGAAATTGGGCTGAATTTGTGTAGATACAGCTGAGAATACCTTCATATTCTCCAAATCGTGGTATTCCGAGCTCATTTCTCATGTTCGTGTTGCAATTTTCGACCTGTGACCTCCGAGGAGCTGTCATCTGGGCTACTGAAGCAGATTTTCCGACTTGGGTCATCAACCTTGCAGGAAATGGCGATAAAGATTTTATTTTGATACCATTATATTTAGCTTACTGTTACAAGTCCACTGATGTGTATATTGACGATGCTAGATCAAATTTTGACCTTGACTTAACCTCAGGTCTGGTCATTTTTGTTGTTTTGACCTAGTATAGTCATATAATGCATCATTCGATTCACTGTAACGAGAGGAAGCGAATTGTGCATAAAATGATTCTAACTCAACTTTGTCAGGCGCTAGAGCCAAAAACCTTCTCTAACATGTTACCTTTTTTACCTGGCATGACCTCAATATTGACCTCAGCCAAAAGGTGAGCAATGTAGCTTCTTCATGAATTTATATGAGCTATCCACCGGCGTCAGCGTTTTTTTATATCCCGTATAGAAGCCGAGTTCGAGGAGGGTGTGTTTCAACCAGAGTTGTGCGACTCACGAGTCGGAGTCGGAGTTTAACTCAAATTCCGACTCATTTGACTCCTGAGTTGAGTTGAGTTGAGTCGAAAAAATAAGGCAGGTGATTTGAGTTGAGTTGAGTCGGCTCACACCACATCAATGAGTTGAGTTGAGTTGAGTTGAGTTGTAAAGACAGCGAGTCAAATGAGTTGAGGAAAAAAGTTGACTCAGCATGTAAATATGTTCACTAAAAGTGTTTGAATTTGCCTACCTTTTGCAAACCTCCTTTAACCTCCTTTGAATACCCTTTCCTCCAGTGCTTCAATTGTATCAATCAATGTTTTAATTTGTTTCAATATATAAATTTAATATCTTTCAATAATCAATCTAATCATACGGTTCAATTGCTTATTTCAAAGGCTCGTCCGGTCTGAAGAAATCCCTATGCACAAATAATGCATGTACTCGAAAAATGAAACAGGCTCCTTTCTCCGGCCTTGTTTTTAACATTTTAAGAAGTGAAACGGACTGCAAAATACATTTCAGACATCTCAAAAACTCATCATCAATGTTTAGTATTACTTTTTTCAACCACAAATCACGGTTAGGAGAGACACCCAAACGCAAAATACTCAAACGTGCCACTACCAATAATAATAATAAAAGAATAAGCACAGGCAAATGTGTGACATTGCTGTCTTTGAAGAGCAAATTTAGCCAAGTGTAGGCTCAAGCTCAAGTAGCTTTAGGGCAAAACATTATTGAAACCACGTGATAATTCGTAAAGTGGTGTAAGCACAACTGCATATAATGTTGTTTTTCTGTCTTAAATGCGCTGCCTGCCGCTGCTTCTTCAATTTTGCCTATTAAAAGTAGATCTTACTGTCAGCATAGAAAAGCTTGAACTGTGATTCGACAAAGAATATTGAAATACCATTGCTGCGCGAATCAGACGAATCATTTATTGCTACTGATTTGGCTGATCGTCGTCTGTATTTTATTTGGAAATCCCTAAATTGGCAATTTTCTATGAACAAACCCGTGCTCCCATTTTGTGAAGAGCGATAGGTACGTGCTGCAATGGAGGTTTTCAAGCTGAAAATTGTATTGGTTTTACAAATATGAATGTATTAAATGCAACACGTTGATGGAATTTCCATTTCTATTGTCCTTTGTCATATATGGATAAGGTATGCTATTTCCTAGGTTTTGCTGTAGTTCTTAGAATTTGCAATTGCAACTAGGTACTTTAGTAATTATAGCTTAGATTTTGGTTAAGCTCATGGCATAGGAATGCTTCATTTAAGCAAATTATCTAGCATCCCTCTTTAACAGAAACAAAAAGCAACACCTTTATTATCCCTGTAAATAAAGTTTAGATCATTTTTGTTAGCTTGGAGCTTTTCTGATAGCATGAAGGTGCAATTATTTTCCTATGTTGTTGTAACTCTAACCCTTTTAAGTTCCTTTCCATTCCATGTACCTGCTTAAACATGCAAGGCTCATTTTAGAAATCATTGCAACATGGTGTGGCAGCTTTATCTGGCAGTGACAGTCTGGAATAATTAAAATATATCTAAATCTCCGGGCTATAATAATACCAATATTTGAATCCCAATTCATTATTTTTCCATTTATTAATCTTAAGTTTCCTGTATGACTTTCTGTGCAGCTTGCGACTTACTGGATTAATTGATTTTATTTGTTATTATTATTATTTTTGTATTATAAATAATTTATGTATACATTTTGAAAAGGAGTCAAAGTTTGAGTTGAGTTGAGTCATGAGTTGAGTGAGAGTTGAGTCGTAAGGATTTAACCTTGAGTCGGAGTTGAGTCGGCTCACTGAATTCATGACAATGAGTTGAGTCAGAGTTGAGTCGACCACTCTCAGCACATGAGCTGAGTTGAGACGACTCAAGAAAATTCTGAAACGCACAACTCTGGTTTCATCATCCCCCCCACTATGGCGAAAGTGGCTCGGAGGCCCAGCGGGGCGGGTTTTAAAGCCGAGGACGAACATTACCCTGCGTCTGGCAGGACCGCCGTTAGTCACGCTCCTACTCTTCCCGGTCATGTTTGGCTCGCTCAGCAAGTGCCTGTCATAGGCAGTGGTGGTCATGCCTTGCACAGACCCGTTCCTCCCCACGTGCATACATTTACCCCTCTCGCGTTATTTTCGCTCTATAAAAACTAAGAGGGTAGGTATGTTTTCTATTCAGCAGCCGCAGCATTAAGGGCTGTTTCTTGGAACCGTCCGCGAAATGTTCTTAACATCAGCGTACCGATTCAAAAGTCGAGCCGTAGCATTCGATTTGGTGTATTTTGTCAGCGATGTAGCCTCAGGAGGAGCGCGAACGGGGTCCGTGTCTGATGCCCGCAGGGGCGGCACGGGGTCCGTGTCTGATGCCCGCAGAGGCGGCACGGGGTCCGTGTCTGATGCCCGCAGAGGCGGCACGGGGTCCGTGTCTGATGCCCGCAGGGGCGGCACGGGGTCCGTGTCTGATGCCCGCAGAGGCGGCACGGGGTCCGTGTCTGATGCCCGCAGAGGCGGCAGGTGTTCTCCTTCCACAGTGGTGACGTCACTGGCCTGCTTGCTGCTGTCACGCACTAGCGTTCCGCCGGGCCGCCTGCGCGGTGCGTTTAACAATGCCCTCGCAATTACACACTCCACATTGTTCACATACAAACATACCGTCGCGTCTGCGTATTTACATATACAGATCGATACGAACATGGATACGGATGTACATGCGTACATATGAATATCTACATGTGTGTGCGGACGTGGCCACAGAGACACGAATTCGTCCAGCTCTAAAATGTCGCAACAGATTTAAGAAGCTTTGCTAATGACGTGCTATTCTACTTGCATGAGCTTGTGTGGGGTTGGAGGCACTTGACATGGTCGCCTGCGGGCCGTCGGGCGAGACTAGATGGGCGCGTGCCAACTTGTGCCCGCCTTTGCTCAGCTGGATGGCCTAAAGGTGCAACATTCTCGGCAGCAGTCGAAGCAGGCGGCACTTGACCACGTAAACAATCGTTGAAGGTTATTTGAGATTGTGGGATACGTTCTAATGAAATGCCTGCACTTTCCTGAAATCACGCGTGTGATTCGAGGCGGTGGTACGAACAGGATAGGAAGCGCCATGGTTAGCCACACGCTAGAGAATTCAGCAGTGGGGAATTTTCTGTCGAAGCTCAGAGACAATTTTTCCCTGTTCGGATGAAAAATAGCACTTTGGTGCAATCGACCAGGTTCCGAGAGATAATAAATAAGCGAAATGAGAAGTGAATTTGGTTTGTGGCGCACAGCTGTGGTTAACATGGCTTACTGGACGGAAGTTCTGACGTATCTGCTGCATCTGTTATCCCGCAGCGGCGGCTGGTAACGCTTTCTAAGCTGCAGAGCTTGATTCTCCGCTAGATTGATGAAGCTCTGTCAGATATAAGCTGTGTTGGTTTACAAGCTTTACAAATAATCATCGGCAGTGTTAACCTCAATAATATGGTCCGATTATACCAATGACTCGAATAGTATTGAAAAGCAACGACAAAATGTATACAGGCACACTATCGAGTTCAATATTGATGAGATGACAGGAAGAACAGGCACAGGCGGATCCATGATTTCCCATCGAGGGGGGACATAGAAGGGGGACGACATCCGTACCAGGGGGTGCCAAATCCTATCGCGGCGGCGACGATACTCGCATCCTAGAAAAGGGGGATGGGAGGCGACATTTCAGGAGGGCGTCATTGACCATTCAGGAGAGGGGGAGGGGTGCTGTGATCATATCAGGGGGCGCTGAGATTCGATGGGGGAGGGGGCAAGTGCCCTCCTTGCTTCCCCTCTGGATCCGCCTATAAGGACAAGTATAAGTAGCATTGTCAGCGCTGCCGAGAACAATGAATGCAATCACAGTGCGAGTAACCAAGTACAGGCAATACCCTTGACTAACATATCTATCCCACTATCTACTACGGCAGCGCACAGCGCTTCAGCACTCGGTTTCAAGGGATCAAGGCACCATCGTGGGTTCTGAACTGAGCTTTCGGGTGCTTAGAGCATTACCAATAAACACTGGCGGCATGTTTCGGTTGTCTCGAAATTCACTTTTCACAGAGCAATGGTAGCGCTTCATGAGGGTGCTTCTTGTTTAACCCACTGCCCTCGCGCCTCGCCTCCCCCACCCCGTACTTAACGGTCACGCCCGCTGGTCGGTAACTGCGACCGGCGCAGGGCCTATGGCGGCGGGATCCACATCAAATCACATTTATCGGCAAATGGTGAGTTCTAGGATGGATGAAATGCTACGCCGGGTTTTATTCGGTATGCTTAAACACCTGGCTATGTCAGTTCAATTCCCATGATAAAGGTGCCATGTTCCCTTTATACAAGTGCCCAATTTTACACCATCAAGACTAAAGAGGCGCCCAGGAGGCCAGTTGGGAGGCGCCCAGCCCTTTCCGGCGCTATGGACGGCGGCGCCCGACGGGCAGCGTCAGTGTACGTACTGGTTCTGCGCTGCGTAGTGCTGGGCGTCTACTATGACGCTGGTGTAGGCCGGCTGCGAGTACTGACAATAGTCCTTGGGCGCGTTATTGTTCAACCGCTCCACCTCAGCCATCTGCACCAGCTCGGCCGGCTTCGCGAACGCGTACATCTGCTGCGACCGCTCGTACACGTCCGGCGCCCGGTCGTACGCCTCGGCAGGCCGCTCGTACACGTCCGGCAGTCTGTCGTACCCCGCCAGTACGCGCGTGCTGCCGGCCTCGTGACCGCGGTGCGGTACGGCCGAGTACGCCGTGAACGCCTCGGCGGCGGGCGACGCGGTCAGGTATGGCGTGTAGGGGTCGTAGCCGGCGTAGCCGTGCGGCAGCGGCGGCGCCGCGACCCGGTGCTCGGCGTGCGCCGGCAACGGTGTGCACTGTTCCATCTCCAGGGCGTCGGAGGCGGCGCTGCCGGCGCTGGCCACACTGCCGGCACTGACCGGCCTGCGGGCGCCGGCCTCCGACTCCTGTCGCGGGCAGATCACCGCCGCCGACTGGAAGAACGGCGTCCTCCTCTGCTGCTGCTGCTGCTGCTGCTGCTGATGCTGCTGCTGGCTGTGGTCGAAGGCAGCCGCCTGCTGCTCGCCACACCCGGTCACTGCGCTGGCCGCCACCGAGTAGCCGTAATTGGTCAAATCTGGCCGCAGCACGAACCCGGCTCCGTCCTTCTTGTCGTCGTAGCTGCCGTAGCCGGCGGCGTCGGCGGCGTAGTTGGCGGCGTACTCGGCGTCCGGGTAGGGCGGCGGGCAGTAGGCGGCGCCGGGGGAGCCGTAGGGGGAGGGGCGCGCCCCAGCCGCGTCGAAGGCGGCGGAGCGTCCGAGCACTGTTCAGAGCAGCGCGCCGAGTCCAGCTGGCCGGTGTCCACCTGCTGCTTAGCCTGCTCCGTCGCACTGCCGGCGCACAGACCATGGTGAGCGATGCTGCATGTATGTGTGATCGGAGTTCTTTGGCACTCATTGAATATAAGTTCTGCTTATAAAAGGTTGTGTTGGCACTCAATAGGCACTGAATTTTCCTAAATAGGAAAATGTATGTCTTTACAGCACTGGGCTTCCGGGCCATTACAGTGTCGAACCGCGTTTATGGGATGTGACCGATCTGCCAGGAGCTCCAGGGTGAGACGATGAAGATATGGGATCCTATACCAACTGGCCGCTCTTTGCAATTGTTCTGCTCGCTAATAAATTTTTCGCTCCTCCGGAAAAGTAAAAACGAAATGTGCCTACATGCAATTCCTGCTAGATTGCACCCGTAGCAGGGGTTGCAGTCTGAATTGTTGGCTACGAGACTGGCTAAGGGTGTTATTTCTAATTGGGGAATGCTAGTGCTATTCTTTTATACTATAATGACGGATCAGGTACGACAGTAAAGACGTGGTTATGGCTAGGGTGGTAAAACTGGTTACCGAGCGGGGGTGTGGCGCCTGCGAAGTCTCTCCCTACACATGGGCGAAAGTTCACACATGAGCGACATGGCCCGGCCCGACCGTCACGCCAACGGAAAGGTTATATGTCGTGTCAAATCATCGGACTTCCGCCACTTCTTACGTCAGAACTCGGTTATTGCTTATCTGAAAAGGTCCAGACGTGTTGCGCAGGGAGCAACAATGCTCTGGGTTACGGGGTGAAGGTCTATGTCATCCCAAGTCAAAAAGCTCACTCACATGTGCACCAGAAATGGGTGAGCAGATTTCACACCGACGCAATAATTCAAAAACTATGAATCCCATGGTAGTACAATTTACAACATGTATTTGGGCTGAGCTAAGAACAAGATAGTGCCTGGTTACATTTGAGGTCCTACGCCACGTGTGCACCCCTCTTGGATATATCAGAAAACTGCTGCCTCGAGTGGGTTGAAATTTGGTATGCATTTTTTTGCGCCAGCAAAATAGCTGGATTTCACGGATCAGCACTAGAGCCATGCCTCACGTGGACACGCGTACGCCCCTTCAATAATGGCAATATGAAATTTTCCGAAAAGTGCGAGGACGTGTCATGATATCCCAAGACGATACTGTGGAGTGAACTTTGCACTGCATTGTTGTTATGAATGTTTGCGTTCCGGTGGATGCCACAGCGTGTGAGCACGGCAATTCAGCATTAACAGAGACATTTTCCGAGGTAGGAGATATGATGCCCCTAAACTTGAGCTTTGTTGCGCATTACTCGAAAGCTCTTGATGGTAGCGACATCAAGACTTCACCGCTATGTTCAGAGTCAAATGGTTCACACTATGCTGTGTCATTTTCAAGAATTTGTGAGCTAAATGATTTTGTATAACGAAAAAACTTTAAAGCACTGCGGGATCTTTTTAATTAAAACCGGGGTGCGTATTTACGAAACAATTGATGTGCGATCATGGGTATCAGTGAGCCAAATCTGACCCATGAACTATCAACACGATACAAATACAAGAAACGATCTGTGAGGCACGTGCCAGCCCTGAGGACAGTTCAAGGGCGGCAATGCTAATTTGTGGATTCTACACCTTTTGCGATGTAAAGAGTAAATGACGGGTGATGAGAAGACAGAATAAAAACAGTGGAATTTTCACAGCTGCTGGGAACCTTCTCCGAAACCAAGCCACTATGATCGACGGCTTAGAAGCGTAAGCGGAAAGATTGCTACATCCAATAATTGTTTCTCAAAGTGTTTATTCTTTCGTTCATTTCAAGCCATGGTATAAACTTTTTTCTTTAAAAAATACGATATTAAGCGAGCCCAAAGCGTATGCTACAAAATTATAGCTTTATTTTCCCTGAAGACAAAATATTCCCAAATTATGAGCAATAGGTGTGCAGGTTTCATTGCAAATTCTGCTTTTCAGACCTGCAAAACAGCTTCAACGTTGGCAATGTCGTATAGGAAAGGAAAATGCCACGTTCTTAGGGAGTCCACTGCATAAAATATTCGTCCATTATGATTTTACCGTCAGATCTTTGACATTAGGTGCCCGCTCGGTTTTCGCCCACATGGGCGCTATCCTGGTAATAATCTGCTGATGATTTTTTTGAATAAGTTTGACAAACCAAAAGTAAGGTCAATAGTTTGGCATTCAATGCACGATCACTTATTTTCACCTCTTTTTATGAACGCTTATTTTCACTCCTCTGACCGCAGCAGTGCCCAGTACTGACCTGACCATGTGGTTAGTACAGACACTTTCCTAAGTGTGCGATCAATACTGAACTGATCCTAAAATCCACACAACACCAGTGTCGGTGCCCGGGGAGCACCGACACTGGTCGGAGCGCGTGATGGGCTTTTACTGAGCACGGAGTTAGACAGACATGGACCGGAGACCGTGGTTAGTGCTGACCCGAACCTCGTAGTCGCCACTAGCCTGAACACTGACACCACGGGCACCGACGCGAGCTCGAAGTCGGCGCGAGCTCTGACGGCAGCAGGTAGTCGGCGCTGGCACCGACCTGAGGACGTAGTTGACGCTGACGATGCAGTGAGGCCGAGAGGAGCGGCTGTTGTGCACGATGGTGATGTAGCTCTGGACCCACACCCAGCCGCCGTCCTTGGTCAGGAACCGGTAGTATTTGGTGGTCACTTGGCCCTTGTACAACACTGCCGAGCGAACAGGCGGGTCTCGCTCACCCTATGCCAACTGGGCAGCGCTGCCGAGCCTCATGCAATGAGTTTGTGCTAACTTGCGCCAATTAATGTATGTTATATATATATATATATATATATATATATAATACATATAAAATACCGAGGAGAAAAGTCAATTTCCGGACTGGAACCTGTGAAACTTCAGTGAGCCATTCAATGAGAAAGTCCTTTTGCGAAGAAGGAGCACTCAATATAGATGATGTGCTGCATGAAACACTTGTTCGTGGTGCCGTGAAAGCGCCGCTTTACTCACGTGTTCTGTGTGCGTGCGCCAGGTTGTGGACGTCATGCGCGTGCACGTAGTGGTAAATGGTCTTCTCGATCAGGTCCTGCGGCTCGTACCCGGTGAGGGAGAGCACCCTGCGAAACCCGTCACAGTCACCAAGTCTGCGCTTCAGACCGCGGCCTGGTCAGAGGTGGCCTGAGGCTGCACAGAGCGTACTGTCTAGATACTGTACGTCAGAACACTACCCGAACACAATAATGGGCTCGATCAGTATCTGTTTGGCTCCAGTCAATACCATACGACAGTGGCGGATCCAGAAATCAATTTCGGGGTTGGGGGCTTATGGAGCTCCAGCCTCCCCTGTCATTGTCTCACAACAGCCTCTGGCTATGTGTTAACTATGGGCACTCTGACATTCGGGGGGGTGGCTTTGAGTCTTCAAGCTCCCCTTGTATCCGCCACTGTCGTACGATGATAAGAACCTTGTTTACTATTTTTCGAAAAGGCTTGTTTTTTATATGAGTGTAGTGAAATAAAGGTGCATAGAAATTGCTATTTATTGCAAAGCCTTTCCGATCTCAAGCTTATCCGAAAAAGAGAGTTAGGACAGGCTTCACCCAGAAAGAACCACATCATTCTTCTCCTCCGCTTTTCTGTTTGCTCTCATTGCCACCCCGTCCACATGGGTTCCCCAAATATTGAAAGGTTCAAAGGTGGTCACGGCTAGCAGATGTCGCTGAAATTCTCGCCCAGGCCGTATATTCCTACACAGCGAGTTCAGAGGCAGCTCGGCTCGTCAGCCCAAGCAGAGAAGGAGCGGCAGCGGAGCCGGCCATTTATCAGCAGTGGCCGGTGTCTTTCCCACGCCTCACGGTCCTGCCTCAGCAGGCGGCGCTATCAGCGGCCGGTCAGCGCTGCCGCCTCAGCAGTGGCGCTGAGTGCTGACTCAGCGCCGGCGGCTGCCACCAAACGCGCTGCGTCGCGCTGGTGTAATAGCACGGCGAATCAATCAGCGGCCCCCGCTGTGTACATTGCATTAAATACAGCGGCTGCGCTCCAGCGCGGCGTGTGAGTGAAAACACCGCTGCATGCCAGTAATCAGCTTAACCACTGTTATTGTTCCGATGAAGCGAAGGGCCGCCAGGCGGAAGAAAGTCCGTGCGGGCATGTATGAGGCCCGGTCAAACCAGAGGCGTGCACCACCGGTAAATATACAGAGAGTGGTTACCTGTCCAATTGACAACACAATTATCCCGGCCGCCGGCACGGCACGTCGGGGCAGAGTCGACGGCTCCCGTCTCTGCCCTCCTGCTCGGGGCAGAGCTGACGGCTCCCGTCTCTGCCCTCCTGCTCGGGGCAGAGTTGACGGCTCCCGTCTCTATCCTCCTGCTCGGGGCAGAGTTGACGGCTCCCGTCTTTACCCTCCTGCTCGGGGCAGAGTTAACGGATCCCATCTCTATACCCCGCTCGGGGCAGAGTTGACGGCTCCCATCTCTACCCTCCTGCTCGGGGCAGAGTTAACGGCTCCCATCTCTACCCTCCTGCTCGGGGCAGAGTTGACGGCTTCTGCCTCTACCCTCCTGCTCGGGGCAGAGTTGACAGCTCCCTGTCTCTACCCTCCTGCTCGGGACAGAGTTGAAGGCTCCCGTCTCTACCCTCCTGCTCGGGGCAGAGTTGACGGCTCCCGTCTCTATCCTCCTGCTCGGAGCAGAGTTGACGGCTCCCGTCTCTCTACCCTCCTGCTCGGGGCAGAGTTGACGGCTTCTGCCTCTGCCCTCCTGCTCGGGGCAGAGTTAACGGCTCCCGTCTCTTTACCCTGCTCGGGGCAGAGTTGATGGCTTCTGTCTCTACCCTCCTGCTCGGGGCAGAGTTAACGGCTCCCGTCTCTATCCTCCTGCACGGGGCAGAGTTAACGGTTCCTGTCTCTTTACCCTGCTCGGGGCAGAGTTGACGGCTCCTGTCTCTCTGCCCTCCTGCTCGGGGTAGAGTTGACGGCTCCCATCTCTCTACCCTCCTGCTCGGGGGCAGAGTTGACGGCTCCCATCTCTACCTTCTGCTCGGGGCAGAGTTAACGGCTCCCGTCTCTACCCTCCTGCTCGGGGCAGAGTTAACGGTTCCTGTCTCTTTACCCTGCTCGGGGCAGAGTTGACGGCTCCCGTCTCTCTACCCTCCTGCTCGGGGCAGAGTTGACGGCTTCTGCCTCTACCCTCCTGCTCGGGGCAGAGTTAACGGTTCCCGTCTCTACCCTCCTGCTCGGGGCAGAGTTAACGGTTCCTGTCTCTTTACCCTGCTCGGGGCAGAGTTGACGGCTCCCGTCTCTCTACCCTCCTGCTCGGGGCAGAGTTGACGGGTCCCGTCTCTACCCTCCTGCTCGGGGCAGAGTTAACAGTTCCTGTCTCTTTACCCTGCTCGGGGCAGAGTTGACGGCTCCCGTCTCTCTACCCTCCTGCTCGGGGCAGAGTTGACGGCTTCTGCCTCTACCCTTCTGCTCGGGGCAGAGTTAACGGTTCCCGTCTCTACCCTCCTGCTCGGGGCAGAGTTAACGGTTCCTGTCTCTACCCTCCTGCTCGGGGTAGAGTTGACGGCTCCCATCTCTACCCTCCTGCTTGGGGCAGAGTTAACGGCTCCCGTCTCTACCCTCCTGCTCGGGGCAGAGTTGACGGCTCCCGTCTCTACCCTCCTGCTCGGGGCAGAGTTGACGGCTCCCGTCTCTACCCTCCTGCTCGGGGCAGAGTTGGCGGCTCCCGTCTCTACCCTCCTGCTCGGAGCAGAGTTGGCGGCTTCCGTCTCTACCCTCCTGCTCGGGGCAGAGTTGACGGCTCCCATCTCTACCCTCCTGCTCGGGGCAGAGTTGACGGCTCCCGTCTCTACCCTCCTGCTCGGGGTAGAGTTGACGGCCCCCGTCTCTACCCTCCTGCTCGGGGCAGAGTTGACGGCTCCCGTCCCTCTGCCCTCCTGCTCGGGGCAGAGTTGACGGCTCCCGTCTCTACCCTCCTGCTCGGGGCAGAGTTAACGGCTCCCATCTCTATCCTCCAGCCTTTCCAAACCCGTTTGACTGTTCCACCCGGCTTACTTGGCGTCCAGGAAGATGAGCTTCATATCAAGACTGGCGCGGAACATGAACGTGTTGCTGTACATCTTGATCTCGGTGATGGCCGAGGAGGGCAGTGAGTGGCCTACGGCCACCAGGCCGTAGATCTGGTAGCAGCTGCTGTAAGAGGTGCTGTCCAGGCTCATCAGCTTCACCTTGGCGTAGCCGGAGCAGTGGATGGCCTGCAGCAAGATGGAGCGGGCTGTTGGTGCCTGAGACGTAGTTACTCAGCCAGTGTTGGTGCACGACAAACCTCGACGACGGGTGACTGAGTTAGTTTTCAAAACTGAAACATTTAAGGATGGTCCAAAAGCTCACTCGTACCATCCCTAACGAGAGACACAGAATTGTTGGCGATCGATACCAGTTCCTGGACGCAGTCATACTGAGCCTGATATTGACCGTTAAATGTCTGAAAATCCTCTTTTGACGGTTGTTTTATGAACGCGGAATCTTAGTGTTTGGTTCCACCATATCCGACTATTGAAAAAAACAAAAGACTTGAAAGCTGCAAAATCATCAACGAGTCTGACTGAAGCCGTTCTTGAAGCCATTTAGAAGTTAACCTACAAGAGTCGATTTTATATTAACAGGCGCAATGACGGGGGGCGGGTGCCCATCCCTTTCGGGTTTTCTGGAGATAAGATAAAAGCGGTGGCGCGTAGCGCCGCCGTACCTAGCAGACCTCTTCTTTGAGCATTTTTACATTTTTTGTCAGCATTTTAAGGTCAGGTCATCTCAAGTCAGGTCACCAGTACAGGTCAAGTGATCTCGCCACTAAAAAAAGTTGAAGATAGCATTAGTCAGAACAGGGGGAACTTATCCGATTTAAACTCATTTCACATAATGGGCCCACCGAGTTCTCGCAAATATAATCTAAGTATCTTAAATTGATGACCTAAGGTCAGGTACGAGCCATGACCTCTCCATTGGAAATACATGGGCAAATTTGTTTTAACTGAATAACTTAGTAACATATAGTGGTAGAGCGTTTAATTTAAGGGCACTAGGTTTATAAGTTTTGAAGTGCTGCGGCAAGGAGCACGATGATGAGTTGCTAAGATGTTCCCTGGCCTCTCCCCTCGAATCCGGAAATGTAAAAAACACTGAAGATTATATATTCGGGCACAGCCCTTCATCAGAATCGTGGAGTAAATATCAATAATTCTCAGTCCTAGTATAGCCAGACCTCGAATTGAGCTTCACACAAATTGAGCTTCACATTTGTGTGAAGCTCAATTCGAGGTCTGGCTATACTAGGACTGAGAATTATTGATATTTACTCCACGATTCTGATGAAGGGCGGTGCCCGAATATATAATCTTCAGTGTTTTTTTTTTACATTTCCGGATTCGAGGGGAGAGGCCAGGGAACATTTTGGCACTAGGTTTACATTGTCCTTGCGGTTCTAATGGTATGCATTTTGACCTAAGCTCAGGTCAGAGGAAATCCTAGATTTGACCTAATTTGACCTAGCAAGTTTATATTATATATCATTCGATTCGGCTTCCTGCGAGGATTCTAATGGCCTAGATTGTTTTGCTCTATATTTACTAGTTTAGATGAAATGTCTGAAAACCTTAATTTACATGCTATCCCTATGATGACATACCTTGACCTCTAGTGACTTTAAATGTGATCCGATAAAAATGGTTCAAATATTTGGTATAGAAATTTAGATGGCCTATCCAACGGTGTTTACCGTTTTTCGCTATCTGGAGTGATTTCGAGATCTTAGGGGGCGAGCGGTTACTCGCCCCCCCGGCAAAGCGAAGGTGACTCAGACCCTGTCAATGCGAGTGCTAAGTTTCAGTGCAAGAGACACCATAGGCGGAATCAGAATTTCCTATCGGTGGGGGCACATGATCGTAAGGGGGCACCGTCCAGACGGGGGCGCAATCTGGGGGGGTGGAAGAAACATTTCAGGGGGCGCCATCAGCATTTCAGGGGGTGCCGTGATCCGAGGTTCGATCGGAGAAGTGTCCCACCCCCTGGATCCCTCCATAGAGGGCAGGTGCAGCCTCACCTTGTAGCCTGAGGTGGTGAGGCCGGCGTTCCGCTTGGCGAGAACACACTTCAGCCGGATGATGAAGCTGCGCTCCAGCTCGAAGTCTGACAGCGCAGCATCCAACCGCGACGTTAGATGGTTTCAACAATTACCGATATGGAATCACGTTGGCATAATTATGTACATGGGAACACAACAAATGCGAATCCGAAAAAATTACTAATACATAGAAGTAGTTCGTGACAACGTCACAATAATAAAGGTAAGACGATACAAGTCACGTGCCGAACAGCCATTGAATGTTGGCCTCCAACTGAGATGGACTGATGCAGTGCCGCTCTCAAGATTGCTGGACCCGAAGTCTGGTGCGGTGTGCTGTTATTGCGCGGCCGGCTTACCAGCGCCGTGCGGCTGGCCGGGCGGCACGCAGGGCTGCATATTGAGCACGGCCGCCATCTCAGCCTGGTCGTCCGGGTGGATGTACTCGTAGATAACGTTACCGGTCAGCTCCACCTGTGGAGGCACGTGCAGAGCTGGCTACGTCACTGCTACCCTGAACGTCAAGGGTGGGGGAGGAGCGATGGTTACGTTCCCGAAGTGTTAATATGCAAAACGTGGAGTTCAATCTCTGTAGACCTCTTCTGTGCTTCCCCGCCGCAGCAGTCTGTGTTTGCACCTTCAAAAGTCGGCGCGCGAACGTCGGTCGTGGCGGTTCAAGACGCAACTACTTGCCACGCCTCCAAGTTTCGGCTTGAAGCTGATTGGTCAGAGGACACAGGATTTCGGGTTTTTCAGTGTTACGAAACCTCAAAATTAGGGGTCTCCGGTAACGTTACCATCAGCACGAGCTCCAAAAAAGACAGGATTGCGAAAAATATTATGATGAGCCATTGCCGCGTTAATAAGCTTAAAGGGAATGAGGCACCTTCACAACGTGATTTTAACTGAGATAGCCAAGTTGTAAAGCAGGTCGGAAAACCCGGTACTCCATATTTCATTTGTCTTGGAACTCGATATTTCCGTAGAAAAAAGCTAAGACCTACCTGACACCAGCCCCCTCAGCCCCCCGTCGCCGGCGGCCATTGTTGTGAGCTACTGGTGTGGCGACATATGCCGACATCACGATGAGCATCAGCCAATCGAAGCCCTTGAAGCGTTTCAAGTTTGGTAGTGGTTGCCAGATCGTGATATCATCCATAGGCTGATATTTATTTCTTTTTCTAGAGGAGTATTTTAAAAACCAAATATTAGGCTTATTGTACATTTTTCAGAGAAATCATGAGTGGTTTCATTATTTTTGACTAAAAGTACGCCTAATTACACTAAATTCCACGGTTCGACCAAGGTGTCACATTCCCTTTAACAGTGGGTTTAACAATGGCTTGAGCAAGTCTTCCACTTTGACATGCTTGCTCAGGGGTGGAAAAACCCGCCAACTCACCAACCAGGGCTAGCGACGGAACTTGGCTAGTGAAAATATTGAGTGCGACAGATAACGTCTACCAAATTGGAACTCCAGTAGCCGCCGAGAAAACAAAAAAGCTCCCAGGGAGCCGGTCTTTTTGCTCCTAAAAATCTCGATACACAGGCAGATCCAGGAGGCAAGGGCGCACTTGGCATCCCCCACACACACACACACACACTTCCATAAGCCCTCACCTCCATCTGAAATAGTCACAGACCCCCTGAAATATCGGTGGTGCCACCTAAAATATCTCTCCCACTCCCACCCCTTCAGTATGCAGGTATCGCGCCCCCACAATAGGTTTCTTTCCGTACAAAAATGTATTCTCATTGTCCCGATGGCGCCCCAGCTTATACGCCCCCTTTTCCACGCGATCGGAAATCCTGGATCCGCCTATATCACGATAGACTATTCAATAGATCAGACTTTCTGGCGAATAAAATAAGTGAATCACAATTGTCTAATTAGTAGTCACGTTCCTTTTCTGTTTTTCTACGGCAGCGCTGCGGAGTTCAATGACCCTAGACAGTGTGGTTGCGACAGTGAGAATCGGCGACAGCCAGATTTGCCGGATATACAGGGCCCGGCCAGCCCCGACGGCAAATCTGAACATCGAAGGTCATTGTTCACTGTCGAAAACATTGGGATGTTCCTCTTGTAAAAACCCGAGAACTTTTGATGCCAGCTGCTTTGTCAAAAATTTCCCAAGTCAAATGACACAAGGGACTGAAACACGCAAGTCATAATTGTCATAAACCAGAATAAGGCAATAATAGTGCATTCTACACATTTTTACGTCATTTATCGTGGGTATTTTTCAAGGCCAGTTAGCCAATTAGTATTTCCCGAACAAATGTCTGGCGGCAAAAGCTCTCGTATTTTCGTCGCAAGAAAGCCTCAAACATCACCAAACTTCCGGCCTTACCTTATGCAGTTTGCATATTGTTTATAAATGCCTATAACTTGATTCATGGAGTAGGTCGGCGTGTGAAAATTGTTTTAGCGTAATGATACTCATAGCAGAAGACTGGAAAATACCGCTTTGGGTCGCAGTGTTGGACGGAACTTGCTAGAAGTGCTCAAAATGGAATGCGGCATGCTTGCCTTCCTACATGTAGGTATCTTCGTACTGCTTTCGTACAGCAGCAGTCTGCGACCGCACACTGCTAAAGGAATGAAGATAGGTAAATGGATGGGAGAGCAGTTCAAAGTTTCCTTAACTTCCCCATAAAAGGGTAAAAGCTGCACTAAACTGGTTGATCTTCCCCAAGGCTGACCCAATGAGCTCTTGTCAATACCTGCGATGCTGTACAGAACCTGCCATGCCAATTTGGCCATGACCCACAAAGCAATAAAAGGGTCCAAATCCTCTTCTGGCCTGTTCCCTACCCAACTAGTGTTTCATAGTTGATCAATTGGCAACTGTTCATTAATAAAACTATTTTGATTGTTTTTGCCCATTTGCAAGGTATCTAATTGATAGTGCAAAATTTATTGGCTGCACCAGATAAATTCTGTCCATTGACTCCGTCAGTCAGAACTTTCTACAGAAAGTATAATCAAGTATACCTGACCTATTCTCATGTGGATGGGCTTGGCTTCCCCCTAAGCAACCTGTTGGATCTGCACCTGTTTGGGCAGCATTTGACACTCCTGGTCTTGGAGAGTTGCAGTGCAGAAAATTGTGACAAGCATTCCCAATAACCACCTTATCCAATAATGGCCTATTTGACCTATGTTACTTCTTAAATGTGGGAACACTCAAGACCAGTTTAAATGGAACATGGCACCTTAATATGATCTGAACTGAGAAATCCATGTGATGTGACAAGCCAAGAAACCACTTGATCACCATCTCATTTGTCCAAGGATTTACTCAGGGGAGTAGCTAAGGGGGAGGGGGAGGAGGCGGCAGGGACAGCCCCCCCCTGAGGACACAATTCTGAAACAAGCAGGGCACTTTTTAACCATCAGGGCCCTTTTGGCGCTGTCACAGAGGCCCTTTTCGGGGCGCCGCCCCCCCCTGAGCAAAATCCTGGCTGTTTGCTGTTTGCAGAAAAAAATGAAGAAATTTACACCTATCAACCCTGTCCTCCCTGGTTATGGTTACACTTTATGACTTAATGTTAGGCAAGTTATGTTATGCTCAACCCTGCGGAACATGCTGAGGGCAGGGGTCTAAAAACTTGCCGATCTACCCACGCCGTCGGCGACCCTATCATCTTTTGGTTGACGACCCAGCAACCGTCTCAAACTCTGATTCCATCTGTTTTCCCATGATTTTAGCTTCCACCATCCGCTCCTGCTTCTAAATATGCTTACCCTCTCCACTGTCTCCACCCGTCACCGTAATACATACACTGTCCATCAAAATCTATTGGATGAAGTCTGCCAGTTCCTTTGGCCAAGAATTGGCAGAATCTACTTCGACAAAGAGCCAAGTTAGCATTCGTTTCCCGGTTTGTTTGGCTTTTCTGAAAGACAGCTTGGCTACAACGGGGCATCTTTGGCCGATTACATCTGGCATCATCACCGCCGTTAGTTGCTGCTAGTCTATGCTAGTTATGTTTCTTCTTATTACAATTTTTGGCGCCCATCTTATGAAAAACGACTGAAATCACCTGGTGCTTTAGATGACGCCATCTTCATGTACCGTATTTATTTAAGTTCAAATTAGAATGTACTAGAATCTGTCACGAGGTGGTATCAAGTCGGTGATTTTCTTTTTTTCAATAGGCGACCAATGGGCGACCAAGTCGGCCGAAACCGCCGACTGGCGTGGTCGCCTGGTCGCCGGTGGTCGCCCTGGTACATTTTCGGTGTCTGCGGCCTTCAGAACGAGCGCGGCGCCGGCTGCCGCTAATATTTTTGTATTCTTGTTGAAAGCAGTGGGCGCCGTTGTTGACGACTGGTGTTGAATTTGTTAAATCCAAGGGGTTAAATCAAGATGTGCGTTTATCACAGACGGTCCGTGCAATCTAGGTGGGTTTTGGAGTCTACCTTACAATGATGTTTCCTTGTTTTGCTTTACGGTGAAAAGTTTCAGAGGGAAAAAACCTTGAATACCAGTGGTGCATGTTTAAACTCTTTTCAACCACAATCACGCTAAAATGTCATCGTAAACATTGTTCTATGGTCGCACATTCCCAAGTGCGTGGATTTTCTAAACGATTTTTTGGGTGCCTTATTATGAGACTATCCATAACAAGTATACTGTTATTGATACCACCATGTTCTTGCCTTATAACTGGACATATAACTGGGTGACCAAGTAGGCCTGTTATTTAACAATTTTGAAGTCCCTGAAATGAGAAATAGGAAAATTTGAAGGATACTCTTAGTAGGCACAGAAAATAACTTGAGCTTTCATTGGGGGGTGCCACAGCAATGACAGGTCCAAGGGATCCCTGAACTCGAGCTCAGGACCCCTTAAGTTGGAAAGGATGAAGGGCGGCCTGAGGGAAACGTTAACCCCAAAACTGATTAAACCAGGTCTGTGAGGCAGAAAATACCTTGCTACTGCCCCCACCACTAGAATACAAATGAGGGGGCTACAGATGGAGCTTTGAAGTTTAGAAGTTGTGAAAAATGGCATTAAAGGTGCTGAAAACAGGTTTTCTTGTGCTAGGTTGGCTCGCATCATGTTCTGTATGGCCATATGTCTTGGTCTGTATATATTATTATCTCAAGTGGCAATATAAATCAAATATTTAAAAACTTTTATTGTTTCACTAGGTATCTATTAATTGATTTTGTATATGACTAATGTTTTATTTACACACATGCACCAAGACATGTGAATGATCATAATAAACATGTTGAGCTTCAATATTTGAAGCAGGGTATAAAGTATGATTTCCTGTCTCTGCTTCAAAGATAAATGCCCTCTTAAATTGTAAGAACAGAAATAAGCCAGGTAGAAAGACCAAAAGTTTGTTTCATGGCCCAAAATATTGTTCCGGAAAATGGTCTCAAGCATTCCCATAATTGGGAATGGGTGTTCCCATCTATGGGTCAAGCATTCCAATTTATGGCTCATCGTTCCCATTTATGGCACTGTTATCATTTTTAAGTCACACCAACCACAGTTTTCTCTCACTGATTGATGATGATAGCCACCCTTTTGGGTGAAGTGTGCCCTTTTGGATGACAGCATGCACCCTCAGAGGGCTGCCCCTTACTAAAATCCTAGATCCATCACTGTGCATTGGTACCCCATAAGGGATAGAAATGTGCATTCCTGCACAGCACAAAGATGTGATAATCCATTTCCAATTTGCCAGAAGACTCCACTGCAAGGACAATGGTCCAATCCAAGTCTGCCAAACATAGAATAAGCTGTGTCTTTTGCACAGATGGATGCACACTGGGTGGTCAGGGTGTGTGTATTTTTTTAACTGACTGATTAAATGCATCCAAGTTTCTGATAATATTTTGTATTTTTTGTCACAAGAAAGTTGACTCGTTTTGTTTTCTCTAGTATGGATGAAATATGGAAGCACTGCCACAGAGGTACAGCAGAAATATCAAATAGAGATTGTGTCCACCACAAAAGAACAGGTTGCTGGAATGCAAACTGTTCTTCTCAGTACCCAATCCTGGTCCAAATGGGTCATCAGAAACTGTTCTTGAAACGTTTTCGGTCCTGATTATTAATGCCAAAATGCATCAATTAAGAGCTTTGGAAAAAAGTTATCATGGGAATGATGTCATGCAAGGAAAATAAGGTTATTCCCAAGAGACAGCATTGCTATTGCTTCGAGTAGGACCATGTTCAACAATGGAGCGAAAATTGGGCCTTATCTTAGCAATGGTTGATATTTTCCACTGCACTTCTGAGGAAATGTTGCCAATGAATAATGTTTGAATTATTTATTTGAAATGTTACAGGGAATTTATCTGATTTGTGGCGCCTCAAGGTGAAAAATCACAAGTATTTCACGACGCATGTTCGTGAAAAATGTTTTTTCTCTAGTCCAATGAAACATCGGAACTGTTTCTGGGGCTCTTTTTTAAGGTGGTGCAAACTTTTATTTGTCTATAAGGTAAGGCCTAACAATTTTCACATGAATGGACACAAAATAAAACCATTATTGATGAGAGAACAACAATGGTGCATCAATCATGGTTGTATCTTGCTTGGTATAGAAGTGATGGGCGAAAATGTTAATGCCCAGGGGCGCTGCCACGGAATTTTTACAGGGGAACGGACCCGGGCTGGTGCTGACCGGGGCAGGCGAATTGTGAGCATATTTGGTACCTGACCGCATTAATGACGATGAACCGAAAATTTTGGGGAGACGTCCCCCTGGTTGGCCAAAAGGGGATGCGTAGGTACCCCTTCCCCCGCTTTCGGCGCCCATTTAATTGCCCTTGTGTACGGGCAGCGTATCATCTTTGACCTCGATTGACCTCCGACCAGACTTAGCCTAAGCTTAGTGGGCACTATCGATACGTATCCATGACTGCGTAGTGCGTATAAATGACTGATCAGTATCCAACATTGGCTTTTAGGTCCGACATATCACGCCCAAAGCGAGCGTTCTTCCTATTATAACTTGAAGCTACGTTATAACATCCCCAATATTCAGTGTCCTGTTGCGCCCTAGCCTTTGACCCGATAAGAAAATGGATGTTGCCTTAGTGAAAGAGCTGGTCGGGCTCTGTCGAATAAGGTTGAGAAAGTGGTTCCGGGTATTCTGCGTACGGAGATAAGCAAGCTTTTATAGAACACTGCATTTGATACATTTTGACGTATATGAATTTTTCCCCTCTGGTGACCACAGTATTGGCCTTACGAAAAAATGCCGGGAGTAATGCCGATTGCATTTCCGACGACTTTTCGATCGCTTTTTCCGCTTCTATCTTTCTTTATTTCCGAGATCGAGAATGTCATTTTTAAACCCCTCCCACCATGAGGGGTTCATAGGTGATTCATGCTGGTCCCGGGGCTAGGGTTAAGGGCCAGCATGCATAATTTTGTTGCTCTTAGATCATAACTTTGACTTTAATATTGAATTATAATCTCATGAAATTACTTAGGTAATGACTTTATTTTGGCTTAGGTCATCGATATCGAGAAACCCGATCTATATTCTATAGGCTTTTTACATCTATATTTTATCGGAACCTTCCCCCTTGCACTCGCCAGTGCTTCCCTATAGCCATATTTATACCACTTTTAAGACCGATTTTGTAATACATGTAGCATTATGCTCGGCGACCATCGAAGAAGCTTGGATTTTAGTCGGCGACCACAAGCTCACTTTTTAGACCCCTGGCTGAGGGAACATTTGTTGTATTTTTTGGTCATCTTAAAACCCATACACTAAACATACCATTGGTACTGTTGATTGTATGTGGGTATCTATAACCTGATTATTGACTTTGTAACCTGCCTATCGACTGTGTTTAAGATCAACATATGTATGAATATTTCAAGAAAAAGAGAAGAAATGATATATGTTGCTTTGGTTCCTAATGATAAGTAAACTCATTTAGCTTAAACACATTTGTTTGCATTCATATTCATTATTGGCTTAAATCAAATAGGTTATTAACACTGCTATCTCATGGGCCAATTTTATATCACAATAATTTGGATAAGTTTCATTACTAACAGAGGAAATTAACTCAAACAAAATATAAAAAATATTAGTCCTAGCAACGCCATATGATACTGGCAGTTGAGGCATAGTTGAACCCTACCAATTATTTTTATTGCAATATTAGTCATCTTTTTTCTCTTCAGAAATGGGCTATATTCATTATTTTCACCATAGATTGTCCCTAGTACCACAGCAATTTTGAATTATTCCAAGGTGTGATCTTTCCTTCGAAAAAAGAAACTCATCAGGCCATAAGGAAATAAAATGGGCTGCCCCTGTCTGTCCTGGTTAAGCTGTACTCTGTAAAATTTTGAGAAGCTTTACTTAGTAATAGTAATAAAACCAGTGATTGAATTTTCCTTGAAATATTTGTTTGAAATTCGCAATGTTGCTTCTTAAAAATGTGCTTAAATCATATTCGGAATGTCGGTGAACCATATATGGAAAATTATAACACAATATCAGTATTAGTGACATGCTAGGGAACTTGGCTTAACTGGAGTTTTAGGCAGATCTTCAACGGACTTTCCAAGCTTTGTATTTGTGTTGCACCAGCATGCAACTTATCCTTGGTGCGACAGTTTTGCTCATATGAATTCTGGTTGGCGACAGTTTTGACATGTTTTCCTCCCCTGTGGTTGCTAGATATATTAATCGTACCCGCAGTTCCAAAGAGAAAATATCTTGCTTGCGTTGCTTTCATTGGCCTATTTCAAAACAGGAACGGTCAGAGAAACGGAATTTACCGTCCGCTCAGCTGAGTAAGTGAAATCGCGAGTGATACTAATTTACCAACAATAATTGGGTGCAGGGCTATTGATTCTGCTTGATAAGTGTAATGGCTTCCAGGAAAGGAGCCAGGGAGGTGAAATACCTTGCGGGGTGGGTGCCTATTTTTCTGAGTGTAGCTCTCTAACCAGCTTTCACAAACACACCAGCGGGTCCCGGCCACCCACAAGTATGTTTGCTGTTATCGATTTCAGCCGGTTCCGGCCACCCACAAGTATGTTTGCTGTTATCGATTTCAGCCGGTTCCGGCCACCCACAAGTATGTTTGCTGTTATCGATTTCAGCCGGTTCCGGCCACCCACAAGTATGTTTGCTGTTATCGATTTCAGCCGGTTCCGGCCACCCACAAGTATGTTTGTTGTTATCGATTTCAGCCGGTTCCGGCCACCCACAAGTATGTTTGTTGTTATCGATTTCAGCCGGTCCCGGCCACCCACAAGTATGTTTGTTGTTATCGATTTCAGCCGGTTCCGGCCACCCACAAGTATGTTTGCTGTTATCGATTTCAGCCGGTTCGCCACCCACAAGTATGTTTGTTGTTATCGATTTCAGCCGGTCCCGACCACCCACAAGTATGTTTGTTGTTATCGATTTCAGCCGGTTCCGGCCACCCACAAGTATGTTTGTTGTTATCGATTTCAGCCGGTCCCGGCCACCCACAAGTATGTTTGTTGTTATCGATTTCAGCCGGTTCCGGCCACCCACAAGTATGTTTGCTGTTATCGATTTCAGCCGGTTCCGGCCACCCACAAGTATGTTTGCTGTTATCGATTTCAGCCGGTTCCGGCCACCCACAAGTATGTTTGCTGTTATCGATTTCAGCCGGTTCCGGCCACCCACAAGTATGTTTGTTGTTATCGATTTCAGCCGGTTCCGGCCACCCACAAGTATGTTTGTTGTTATCGATTTCAGCCGGTCCCGGCCACCCACAAGTATGTTTGTTGTTATCGATTTCAGCCGGTTCCGGCCACCCATAAGTATGTTTGCTGTTATCGATTTCAGCCGGTTCCGGCCACCCACAAGTATGTTTGCTGTTATCGATTTCAGCCGGTTCCGGCCACGCACAAGTATGTTTGCTGTTATCGATTTCAGCCGGTTCCGGCCACCCACAAGTATGTTTGCTGTTATCGATTTCAGCCGGTTCCGGCCACCCACAAGTATGTTTGTTGTTATCGATTTCAGCCGGTCCCGGCCACCCACAAGTATGTTTGTTGTTATCGATTTCAGCCGGTTCCGGCCACCCACAAGTATGTTTGTTGTTATCGATTTCAGCCGGTCCTGGCCACCCACAAGTATGTTTGCTGTTATCGATTTCAGCCGGTTCCGGCCACCCACAAGTATGTTTGTTATCGATTTCAGCCGGTCCCGGCCACCCACAAGTATGTTTGTTGTTATCGGTTTCAGCCGGTCCCGGCCACCCACAAGTATGTTTGTTGTTATCGATTTCAGCCGGTCCCGGCCACCCACAAGTATGTTTGTTGTTATCGATTTCAGCCGGTTCCGGCCACCCACAAGTATGTTTGTTGTTATCGATTTCAGCCGGTCCCGGCCACCCACAAGTATGTTTGTTGTTATCGATTTCAGCCGGTCCCGGCCACCCACAAGTATGTTTGTTGTTATCGGTTTCAGCCGGTCCCGGCCACCCACAAGTATGTTTGTTGTTACCGATTTCAGCCGGTCCTGGCCACCCACAAGTATGTTTGCTGTTATCGATTTCAGCCGGTTCCGGCCACCCACAAGTATGTTTGTTATCGATTTCAGCCGGTCCCGGCCACCCACAAGTATGTTTGTTGTTATCGGTTTCAGCCGGTCCCGGCCACCCACAAGTATGTTTGTTGTTATCGATTTCAGCCGGTTCCGGCCACCCACAAGTATGTTTGCTGTTATCGATTTCAGCCGGTTCCGGCCACCCACAAGTATGTTTGTTGTTATCGATTTCAGCCGGTTCCGGCCACGCACAAGTATGTTTGCTGTTATCGATTTCAGCCGGTCCCGGCCACCCACAAGTATGTTTGCTGTTATCGATTTCAGCCGGTCCCGGCCACCCACAATATGTTTGTTGTTGGTCCCGGCCACCCACAAGTATGTTTGTTGTTATCGGTTTCAGCCGGTCCCGGCCACCCACAAGTATGTTTGCTGTTATCGATTTCAGCCGGTCCCGGCCACCCACAAGTATGTTTGTTGTTATCGATTTCAGCCGGTCCCGGCCACCCACAAGTATGTTTGTTGTTATCGATTTCAGCCGGTCCCGGCCACCCACAAGTATGTTTGCTGTTATAGATTTGGCTATTATCGATGTTAGCGATAATGACAGCTATCGATTAAAAAAGTTGCCTTCGTCTCTCCTCATTCTTCTCCGTGACGAAACGTGAGAAAACGCACCTTCTAGAAGAAAAAAAAACGAGAAAACCCTTCTGCCACACTTGTGAACGACCTTTTCTCCAAAGCTCAGGTGACACCCATCCACCGCCAGACAGCCTGCTCTTTGTGTCTGTTAGCGTCTCACCCTTGAACCCAGCCGCGTCGCAGTGGCTGTTGGGACTGTCGCATTGGCGCTGCTGCGGCGGAGCCCAAAACTGCGGCGTCGGCCGTTTTCACCCCCTTCTCTCGGGCCCGACAATAGCACAGCCCTTGAGCCGCCATCAGGATCCATCTATCGATCCGGCCATAATCACAGCGGGCCAACGGTGGGACTGTGAAACGCACTTTTCTCTCCGAAACACTTCTCACCGAAATCCGTAAAAATACCGAATTTAAGCACGAAAATAAGGCCAACAACTCTGTTCCATACAAAACTTCCTTCTACCCTATCTGGCCAACTGAGTACACGGAATGGCGTCTGTAAATTTCCATTATTATTTCCCCGTGTTGTCAATAGGCATCTCCCCTTCCCTCCACACAATAATCCGTGGCAACGCCTTTGGACCCAATCAAGATCGAGAATAAATAGGAAAGACTAATACCAGAATAACTCCATTTTTGTTCCTGTATTTGGCTTAAATTCAAGTCTATATCATTTATCAAGGTGAAGTGATAAACGGAATGTATCATCTTAGTTTTAAAACAATGCTTCGGAAGCTGGTTGAATCGAAGAAATATCTAAAAGATATCATGGCCTGCGCATAAAATGAGTAGCTCATTGATTGCTGATTGATTGATCGATCGACTGCCGTCAGTCTGATTCGGGTTTCCAATATTTCTAAGCCCAAAATATATAAAACGCTGGTTTAGTCATCAACATGAAACTCATTGACAACATGGGTTCACGGGGGTGTAATGTTCGAAGTCCAGATAGAAACACACAAAGTTTCTGGTCAATTTCGAGGACCAGTGCGTCCCAGGAACCCTCCCAAGTGTGAAAACAATTCCTGGCGTGTTAGAGTCATTGATACATGCGCCTCAGAATAAGGGCACCTGCCCCCTCCGCCCTTTTGCAAGATAAAATTCACCGATTTCAGCTAAATTGGGAATAAATCGGGAAATTGTGTAAACAGCAAGGCAACAATGAGCCCAAATCCGATGCGTTTAGTTCTGGAGGGAGCATTTTCTCGTCGGTGGCAGGCTGGACACTGACCAGTCCCTTCACTTCTTGGCCAGTGGCTACGCTTGTGCATTGACGCGTCTTACACGGGTATGGTTTTAGCGGCGACGGAGAGAATGGGCTATCAGTTCAGCTGCAGCGTCCCGAGAGCGTTCTCCGTGACTCCTGCGCTCGGTCTGCTCTGCGGTACAGCGTGACTACAGGCAAAGCACTGCGGCACAGCATGATGTGCGCGTTAGGACGCAGTACCAGCCAGGAGGGGTCGAACTTGGAAGCGTTTTGCATATTTACACCAGGCTTACACCAGAAAACAGCTGCCAGATCATTCCCATTCCTCTCGAACAAACTCAGGCACTGCTAAGCATGGGTGGAGATCACGCGGGGAGGGGAGGACCCCTGGATGTCGGATGTCACATAGGGTTTATAGAGGGTTTGTATGACCGTGTCAGTGTTTACATCCACCACAGGGGACCACTGTTCCACCTTCGCCCCAATGGGAGAGGAGAGGGGGTTCGAACAGCCTCGCGATCTCGGCTCCTGTGCGGGATAGTGGGAAAAGTGAACGCTGGTAGGTAGACAGCCCATGCAAAATGTATCAGGTCAGTGTTGAGGTCATTGTCAGGTCAAAGAATGTAACAGATTTTAATAATAAAAAAATGGGAGTGAGTGCTTATCGACGCACCAAGTGCTAGGGTTATATGGCGTCGCCCTCTTTATTGTTAGAAGAGTTTCTCAGGAGCCAGATTGCCCTTGCTCATGGAACCCCCCAGGCCGGGTCAGCTGCATGGAAAGAGAGCGTGCCAACCACTACTCTACCGTGCCCCCAGTGAAGGATCCAGGACTCCATTGGGACGGGGACTGGGGGGACGAGCCCCACCCACCATTGCCTCGGATCAGTCTTCGACTGTGCATTAGTTATAGGCACTTAACATGGGGGGAAAAGGGGCATCCTCGATCGACCCCGGCGCCCCCTGATATGGTTAGGGCGCCCTCCTGAAAAGTCGATGGCGCCATCTAAAATTTCATTCCCTCCCTCCCAGGATGCGAAAATCGGCGCCCACCGATAGGATTTACGTCCACCTGAGACCAATTTCATAAACGCTCCATCTAGTAAATACTACGCAGTATTTACTAAGCACCAATTTCATAAAACACTGCTCAGTAAATACGGGTCCTCAGTACTTACTACGTTAGTTAATAATACGTAGCTCACCCGAACTCGCGCTCTGATTGGTTGGTGAATTTCATAAACGCCGCTGAGTAAATACTCCGTAGTATTTACTACGTAGGTAATCAACTAGGGGTAGGGGCATGGTTAATTAAATTTAACTTCTTTATTATTATTTATTTGACGATTATTTTCTTCAATCGGGTTGGGAAAATTACTTCTGCTTAATTCATTTACCGTTCTCTTGGTCTGGTTATTGCTCTTTTACCCTATTTTCTGAATGGTGTTGCCGTAAAGGTTTGAGTAGGCGGGGATGGAGCAGTACGTACCTACCTACCTAGACATTTTACCATTTCTTACAGCAGCATCTTATTTACTTTCAGCCGATTTTGGTCTATGCTATTCAACAACTTTTTGCTCGTTTTCACCAACTTTTGCCTCTCCCGCCTCGAAATTTTCCCATGGATCCGCCATTGAATATGAATCCTATTCCTGGATTTATTGCAGTAAGGTTTCCGAAGTCCACACAAACATTTTGGTAAATTACCTGGACAGTCCAAAGTGGGAGATGGAGTCTCTGTTTCCAATGTTAAAAATATGAGCGTAGCCACGGATTTCTAGCCGGGAGGGGGCATCATCTCCAATCCCGCTCCGGACTTACCCACAGTGTTGAAACTGATTAGATACGATAAATTCATCCCTTGAGAAAGCCAAGATAATATAGGCAACCACCACTTAAACGAAATCTCTTTCGCCTTGATCTAATCTCTACTTAGAAAGCTGCCCGAGCAATTGTGGCACTGAAATTTTCTGATTGAGACGGGGGCGTGTTTACATATTTTGTTCTGCTTTTAGCTAGAAATCAAGATGATTTTAAATAGGTCATCGAATACTGGATCTGGTCCGATGGTTTGGTATGGGGATGGTTCAATGATTCCAGATTTATTGAAAAACACATTACTTTTTAATTAGATGAACAAAAATAGAACGAATTGGGGGATGGGATATCATTTTCCTGGAAACACTCCACAAGATTTTGCTGCCATCTATTTAAAAGCGGCAAAACTTCTGTTTCGAAACTACATCTATAGACTTTCTTGGTAGGTCCTTCCGAGAAAAAAAGATGTCGCTAAAAGTATCTGTGTAGGCTCTTGACTCTTATGTTAGCATAGGCACTGGCGGATGCAGGGGGAGGGGAGGGGCATTCCGGTCATTCCCCCGCAAAGCGCTGGAGGGGGGACTTGAGCCCCCAGGACCAACTCCTGGGGCCTCCGAGACCAACTCTTGTGACCCCCTAGACTAACTTTTGGGTCGTGTTTGGGCTCCCCGGAATGCCCATCAGATATCACTAGGGGTGGGGCTGCGGCGGGTCCTTTGCGAAGCTTAGGCTCAACCCAAGGAGGCGATCGCCTCCCACTGCCTCCCTGAATCTGCGCCTGACTGTAGGGTTGCCGAGAACAATCTCTTGAGGGCACTGAAGTCAACTATGCCCCCTCCCAGAGATCAACAATTGGGACCCCTAAGAATAACAATTGGGGCCCCAAGGCCAACTCTGGGGGCTTGGGTAATCAACACTGGGGATAAAACTGACTCTTGGGGCCTCTGACATAAACTCAAGTGGTCCCCAGTTATATTATTAGGAGCTCCTCATTTGAATCGTGGTAAAGTTCCTCAAATCAACTTTTAGAACGATTATCGGCCATCCGGAGTCGTTCTTTGATCCCTCCGGGTGCCGTTTCTGTACAGTGCATAGGCTCAGCCCTCCCCCTTTTCTTGGATCCACCCCTATCGCCACCGCCTTGAAAAACATTGGATTCGTCACTGCATCTAATTTTTTCAGCTTCGAGAGGTTTCACGTTCATTGAATGAAAAAAGGTGGAGCGCCAGGCCCTAAGCGGGCCCTAAAAATGGGAGCGCCTGAGGCTAACACCTGCCCTGCCCTCTTGAGAAAATCCCGGATCCGCCCCTGCCGAGGAATTCACAGGGACCTGAGCTGGTGGTAGTGACGGGGGAGGAAGAAGTCGCAACTTGCCCCAAAATTTTGAAAATATGGTTTTTCAGGAAATTGGCACAACAAGGAAGATACAGCGAAAACGTCTCCCCTTAGATCGGACCCTGAATCCACTTGTCCGATTAGGTACGCAGCTGTCTTTTTCAAGAACAAGAAGTGGAGGAAAACACATTGATATCTGAGAGTTTCCCGTGTACTGGGCTATTAACCAGATACAATTAAATTAAAAACAATAATAATCGATTTACGTGCAGATTTTAACAAAGCTATTATTTCATAGTTTTACAGAATTGAAAATACTCTTGTGCTTCAGTCAGCTGACGCAAGCTTTATTTACTACGATCAGCGAAATCAACTACCTAGCTTTCGAATTAACTGCGTAGCTCGCCTTCGATTTATGAAACTGAGGTAAATAGTTATTAGTTCATTCGAAGTGTTGTGGTAAATAGTTCATACTATTTACTACGATGTTTATGAAATTGACTTCTGATAGGTTTTGCCGTTTAAAAGTGACTCCAGCCTGGTCCGGATGGCGCCCCCTCCCTCCCCTGGGAAGGTGCCCCCTGGGATTGGTAATAATAGATCCGCCTATGGCACCCAAATGTTTGTAATTTTATATTCAACCACCAGAACGAGAGATGATCGCCGCAGAACTCGTCACTTATCTCATCTATCTTTACCATGCCCAAGAAATAACTACGAAAAACGACGCCTCACTTACCATGCATCTCATCTGTACAACCGGTTCGTCATTTCCAATAATGTTCGCTGTCGTAGCCTGCCATCTTTTCAGAAGAATGTTCGTGATTTTATTACGGAAACATAATTCCGTGTTGTTGACCATGACTTCTGAACCGCTTGTATGACAATCTTCCTAAGTAGCTCTTCTTGGAGTGGAGGAAGTGGAGGAACCATGTTATAAATAAATACAAATAAATTTAGAGGGGGCTTGAGCCCCCTTGTATTCTCCACTCCGTGCCTCCACCAGTGGTGGAACCAGGGGGCAAACAGCATTTGCCCCCAAACGGAAAGGCTCGAGGAAAAACTGTTTTTTTCTTGCTTTTCGATTTTTGGCTAACCCCAAAACCAAACGTCTAGTTAAATAATGGCTAAATGTTTCGCTGCTAGTTTTTTTAGCTCTGGCTTGCCCCCAAATCCAGCGACTAGATTCGCCTCCGGCCTTCGCTATGGCAGGTGAACGTTTCTTTACTTCGCTCTAGGGTTTGACTGGATCCAGTTAGTCATTGTTAGGCGTAGTTCGATTCCTCTTGTTGCGGCGAATCAAATTTTACACGGCATGACCATACTAGGTCAAAATCTAAAACTTATCTCCTCTGAGGTCGGCTCAGGGTCACTATCTGACCTCAAATAGTAAATACGCATACCAATCGATTCGCAATGATAACGGAAACGTATTTGTATCAGCATGGAAACTCTATCACTATTTCCTGCAAACTTATTGGCCCAAATGTGAAAACTGGATTAAATAGTCCCAGATGACCTCTCCAAGGTAACAGGCTTAAAGTTCCCAAATAATCCTAGAGAGTGGCCTAAGGTAGGTACTACAATTTGGATAATAATTCTATTATCAGCCGTTTCTACAATGAAAGTCATTTTTTACCAATCTTAATTTTCCCTATACATTCCCAATGGAGAGTTTATCACCCATACCTGACCCTAGGTCACGGATATATTAATACCGTTACTAAGAACATCTTTAGAGGCTGACCTGAGATGACTTAAGTTAATTTTTTTCGGAAAGTTTGCGCTATTGATTAACACCCGCACTGGAGGGGGTCTGGCACTAACGCGTTTGGAGGGGCCTGGTAGGCCCCCTAAGATCTCGGAAACTAAGAGGGTTAGAAAACGCCACTTGGTAGGTGGGTGGGGACTATGGTGATTACATGATGACCAATTTTCATTGACCTAGGTATATCTTAAGGTCAAACGAGGTCGTAAGGTCAAATATTGGCCATGCTCGGATCGATTGGTAAATGCTGTGATTATGCAGGAAAATGGCGGGAATAAGCTAAAGGCGGACAAGGTTCATAGAGAAAGGTCTCAAAGGCTTCCCCAAAACTTTTGGGTAAGGTATTAGGTCATTGACCTTTAAGGTCACATATGGTATACTACTTATTATTTACACTTTGACTAACACGTAGCCACTGTTTGGCGGGAAATGAGAATTGACCTTTCCCAATGACCTTTGACCTTGACCTTTGACCTTGACCTTGTATTGGGGTACCCTACCGATGACGTCATATCATATATATGTCGACGATAACGTATTTGGCCCGTGGTGTGACCTTGAGTGGTATGACCTTGACCTGTGACCTTTGACCTTGACCTTGACTTTCTGTGAGTGACCTTGACATTAGTCCCGCTTTATGAAGTTTGACGTCACCACTGGTCTTCGAGCACTGGTCCGACCGCGCTTTGCATCTAAATGGGTCTACTTTAGCCTTGTTTTTCGCCTTTTAAAAGTCTTCCATCACGCGCTATTATTCTGTTAAATGTGGCGGTTTCTTTTTGCTGCGGTTCTCCGCCCCTAACGGTGGGGGCCTCCCTTTTAAACAAAAGGTGCGTAAATTATGACGGAGCATCGCGCCGTCGTTCTCTGCCACTATTGGAAAAATCCCGAGATGTGGTATTCAAGCATTCCCCACTGCACTGGGGGAGGGTTCGCCGATTCAGGATCGCCAGGATCGAGAGGTTCCAACCGAGAAGATGTGGTAGCCGTATTAGTAACCAGTGCTGATCTCAAGAAGAAAAAGAAACGCTGGTTGTATACAAGTGGAATATCTCTTGTCTTTTTTGTCATTGGACGACCAACATTTTAGTGTTCGCTGTTCACAAATTTTACGCAGGCACCAAAGTACGATATTTTTCCACACAAAAACCTTTGCCTCAGTAGCGCAATGCCAGGTTTTAGAAACATAGAGAGAAATGAATAATGTGCAGTATTGTCCTAGCTTAGTTTTTCTCTGAATAGAACCGTAGCGCAACGCAATTCCGTAGCGTAGTAATAGCGTATAGGCCAGGTCATCCCGGTCAACCAAAGGGAATGTGTTGTATGCACAATATAAAGCCGCTGTTGATTAAGTTGGCGTATTTGCTGGGAAGATTATTCCTGTCGTTTCATATGCAATTATCGTGAATAATTTTAATGCCAGGGGAAAAGGGTAAAACAAAACACTAACCAACCAATTCAACCTCAAAATTACCGAACAAATATGATTTTGCAGCAGTAAAGTGTTTTTCATACAGCATATCGGAGCAGTGGTCAATGTTTCATTCATGTTACTGCACAAAATGTCCCTGCCGCCTGGACCCATTACACCCATTGGACCCATTACAGCACACCAAAGCCCACTTCACGGTCTGCCCGGCCGCCAGTAGCCCAGCCTCAGCCGAGGTCACGGCTACACCTCCGCTATCGACTCAGCGCGCCCTCGGCACTGCCGGCGGCGCTGTCTCCTGCCGGGGTCGCCGTGCAGCCACAAAGGTCACCCGGAAACGTACCCTCGGGTGGTGCGCCGCAGACTAGATTGCACGTTTTACGCTAGGACTAGATTCTTTGCAAGGTCTAGAGACTTGTAAAGCTTTCTGAAGGAAAAATATATCGAAAGCTTCGAATATAAATTGCGAATATTTAAAAAAGGTCAGTTTACAATACTGATTCTTTAGTTTTCTTTCCACGCCTGCTCAAGAATACCCAACGTTCAATAAGCTTAACACGCGCATTGACGGGGGTCTGAGCCACCTTCGCTTTGACGGGGGCGGGTACCCGCCCCCTAAGATCTCGAGAACCACGGTAGGTAGCGAAAAACGGTAAAGAGCGTTGGGTAGCCCATCTACTTCTCCATCGAAAATATTTGAACCATTTTTTGTCAGGTCACATTTAAGGTCACGAGAGGTCAAAACATGCAGTCATAGGGATAACATGTAAATTAAGTTTTTCGGCCATTTTATCTGAACAAGTAAAGATAGAGCAACACGACTTGAACTATATGAATCCTCGCAGCAAGCCCAAATCGAATGATACATAATTTGACCTTGCTAGGTCAAATCAAGTATTTTACCTGACCTGAGGTCAGGTCAGGGTCAAATTATATAAAATGCACTTCATTAGAACCGCAAAGCCAAGGCGAGTCTAATGCAGCTAAAATAAACGCTCATCACCATCCGTTACCGAGTTATTCAGTAAAAACCATTTTCCCATGTATTTCCAATAGAGAGGTCATGCCTGGTACCTAACCTTAGGTCATCGAAATCAAAAATACCGGAACATATTTTAAAGGAAATCGGTGGGCCCAATATGTGATATGAGTTTGAATCGGATAAGTTCACCCTGCTCCGACTTATGCTGTCTTAAACTTTTTTTGAGGTCAGGTCACTTGACCTGTATTGATGACCTGACCTGAGATGACCTAACCTTAAGATTTTCACAAAAGTTATGAAAATGATGAGGAAAAAGGTATGCCAAGTACGGCGGCGCTACGCGCAGCCGTTTTCCTATTGTCTCTGAAAAACCCGAGGGGGCGGGTACCCTTTCTTACACGCACACTGACGGGTGGGCCCGTCAGTGTGCGTGTTAAGCTGTAAAACGCTTCCAGCGTTGACACGCTGACGTCAGCGTTTCATGTTGCCAGGCAACTGGAGCGAGGGCTGGAGGCAGGCGCCTACCTCATGTCAGTAACGAATGAAGCAATGTTGATTAAGATGAGATTGATTTAACAGGCTCGGATAATAAATGAGATTTAAGCAGAACACTGGATATTTTACTATGGTTCGTACAGCCTTGAAGTAAATTCTGAACAAATAAAACTTGTTTCGCTAAGGTAACTGCATAACAAACCTTGACCTCAATTCTGTTTAAGCCCTTTTGAGCACCAACCAGTGCTGCAGTGCATTTGGAAACAGGGGTTTGGACGTATATTTATTTTGAATGTATCCGGGAACACTCAATGACGCCGACTTGGTGTTAAAATCTGCATCAATTTTTTCTTGTTTATTTTAGGTATTTAAAATTGGTTTAAAACGCGCCCCGCTGGGGGGCGAAATTCGCCCCCTCCTGTTTTTCCCCACATAGCTAAAAACGAAGAGACGCAGAACAACGAAACTTACAGTACCTTATCCCTGATCAATTTTACACATCTAACCAAATTTTTGAGTTAAGGTCATGTTAGGTCAAGGAGCTATTCAAGGTCAAGTGACCCGACCTCAAAACCTAAAATCACGAGTTTGAAACGGCGTCCAGGGAACATCAGCGAACCGATCAGTTTGAATCTTCCACAATATGACAAAGTCATTACGGTCTACAAATCTGCTATCTCGGAATTTTGATATTGTTGACTTAAGGTGGGGTCAATTTTTTGGTCACCCCATTATAAGTCTATGGTCAAAAATAGATTGAGATCGTTTTTAGTAAATACTGGATAGATAAAGCTGAAAATCCTCAAGGCGTCTATTCTTACCACGATATTGACCATGAAGTGTTTTTTTAGCATCTGACCTCTCAAAGGTCATTTCAGTTCATGGGAGCATAGAGTGATTGTTTCGCCAATAACAACTCACTGAATTGAGATAAAGCTCCCATTTTCCTCGCATTGTGCTTATATTGTCACGGGGAGTCGATTGATATGCAGCATGACCATACCAGGTCACTATGTGACCCTGACCCAGCTCGAGGCCAGGTAATTTTCATCATTTGACCTAGCAAGGTCATATTATACATCATTCGAGTCGCCGTAGTGAGAGGAATCCAATGATGAATAAAGATTTGCTCTAGCTCCCTGAGGGCAGATCTAAAGAGAGAAACGTATACTGCTCTGTTGTAAGCCTATGGAACCTTCTTTGACCTATATTGACCTCAATATTGACCTGACATAAAAATTTTTCGTATAAAATCTCTTTGTCTTGTCAAGAGCTTTCGAATGCTGCCCGTAATTTTCCTTTAGCTTTCGTGTGGAATGAGATACGGAGGGGGCAAAAAAACGTCCCCCAGCGGTGCCGCGTCTAGCCAGACCCCAGCGGGGCGCGTGTTAAGGCAGTGCAAAATCCCTGTGGAAAGGCCTAAAGACAGAACCACATGTTTATGTAATACCTCTTCATTATTAACCTGCACAAAGTTTCAGATTGGGGCACCCCAATTATTTTCAAAAAGTAGCGCCTCTGCTTTGAAACCAACTCAGGAATTCGAACGTTGCTATCATTAGTCAAAATGCAAATTTCACAGATTTTTTTAAAATAAGTATGATCAAACTTAATTATGTCTTAAAATGGGTGTTTTAATGAATCGAGTTCCAGTTGTATTTTCGAGATTTCAACACTAGCCTTGACGGAACCGTTTACCACAAATTATACGGGGTTCGAGCATATAATCTGATATTATGGACTAGAACTTGGGATTGAATAATATAAAAGTCAATGTGACAGTGACACCCGTAGGCGGAAGGGGTATTTGTCGTCCCCCATTGACCCTCTGTGCTCCTTGAAATGGTCACGGTGCCTCCCCCTTGAAATTGGTCGATGGCCTCCCCCTGAAATGTCGCTTACCACGAGTATTGGCGCCCCCGCGCTGGTATTTGGCACCCACCTGATAGTTTTTACCGCCTGAAAGAGGTGTCCCTCTGGTTTGAATGGCACCCCCTCCCCCGACCGAAAATGTTGCATCTGCTTATGGTGAAAGCCCAAGCAGCATATTTTTCTAGTCATCAAGCTTTTTAGAGATAAAGTTCTGAGATGTTTTGAAGGATAATTCGACAGGTTAGATGGAAATGGAAATCAGAAACGTTATTTAGAACAAGCAGAAACATCAATGATGTGGATAGTAGAACCGTACCAAGAAGAGATCACACATCTCACAATTATCTTCTCTAGGTTTTTTTGTGAACGTTTTGGATTAAGATGCAGTGAATATACCTGGGCAAGTTTCTTTTCCAATTGATTACATGGTTTGCGGAGGATTACTTGACAAAAGTATACGATTTTCATTCGCTATTTGTAGCAAGCACAAGCGCAAGGGCTCTTGAATTAACATTCAAATCTAATTGTTATAAAAGGATTGTCCTACTTTTATATTGAGTTTTGAACTGAGACGGCACTTTTGTAGAGCGTATGAGGAAAACGCTATTGACACGTCATTTCACCAAAAGCTCCTGTGTAAAATTTCTGCACGCTGCAAAGTTCAAGGTGAGGGGGCCTACTACCTCATTTCAAACCATGAAAGAATATCTTTGGATCTGGCAGCGCACATCACGTGATAAATGTCAACAAACGGCACGGCCACGCAACCTTACATGTCGCAAGCGGCCGCCAGCTGCCAGATTCGTGATTAAACGCGAAGCTTGGGTCAACCCAGTGTGGTAACAGAACAAGTGATGTCTTTGTGTTGAGCGATTGGAGGCTGAAACGCTGAAACGAAATGTGTTTTCCTGATTGTCCGACCTATTTTGTGTACAAATTGTCCTTTTTAGAATTTCGACAAAGTGGTGTATACCCTTTAAGGGCTGAGGCTTAAATATTAAGCTGAAATATTTTCCAACCACCAAGCCTTTTTAGACCCATATGATCCCTATCGAAACCATACCAAATATCATGTTTGATATAAGTTCAATACACTCTGCCAACCAAAAATCATAGGCGGTCCCAGGGGACAATTGAGAACACCTCCCCCACCGATCTTCCGGCGCCCCTGAAATGCAAGTCGATGGTGTCGCCCTGAAATGTCGCTTCCCACCTTCCCCCCCCTTCACCCCATGGATGTGGTTATCGGCGACCCTGCGATAGGACCTGATATCGGCGTGATTATCGGCGCCCACCTGATAAGTTTTGACGACCCCCTCTGGTCGGATGGCGCCCCCTTCTGCCCCTGTGCCCTCCTCGACCGGAAATCCTGGATCTGCCTATACCAAAATTGTTCATTTTCAAACCCTGCTATGGCTCCCACCTCTCATTTCGCTGACGCTGTACAACCCTGGTAGTTAGTGCGTCGTTATTTCCCCCCCTCCATCAATACAGACTTGATGGGTTGCCAAAAAGATCAATGCACCTACCTATACCTAAGCTCATTACATTTAAGTGCCTCTGCAATTTTATAGTTCATGCATGTATGTACATACATAGGTCCGTTAGATTTATCGACAATTCACAAATTCAGATAGCCTTAAGCTCCTGGAAGCGCCGTGGGTGGTGGTGTGCAGTGCTTTGTAAGCATCCAGCTGGGCGCGCTGCCCACCCCGGTACACAGCAGCACCCCAAAGCAGCGACCTCATCGCGCTCACTAGCCCATTCTAATGCGGTGATAAATCGACGTCTAAACGTGCCATTGTGTGCGGCGGAAGCGGCAGCACACAATTGTGTTTACCGTGCCCTGCTGCGGCGCTTTCGTCACCCTTCCTGGCGGCAGCGGCAGAACTGGCGCAGCCTGTGACTCGGTGCGCGCCGCATCTCGGACTGCGCCGCGGTTCGCCGCCGGCGCGCCGGAACAGCGGCGGCCGCGTAATGACTGCCGGTGCGTTTTTAGTGCTGTGAGTCTGATTTATGGCGTATCGCCGGGGTCAGTGCGACGCGCTCGCATTCTCGCAGCGCGGCTAAGCCGACTCGGAGATTGGCCGTCACGCCCCGACAGCCACCGTCGTGGTCGTCGGCGGCGGCGGCGGGGCGAGCGGACACTGCCGCCGACTGCGACCGCCACACCAGACGGCGGTCTGCGTGTGGTAGAAAGCGACCAGGCAAACAAACTGTTGTCGGTATTAAACACTGCATAGCCAACTGTCCGTTCCCGGAAGCACGCCTCCTTGGTGACGTTTAACTTGCTTGGAGGGTTTGCAGGAAACACGGTAGGCTTAGCACAAGTGTACATGTGGCGTAGAGATGGGACTGTCAAATTAGGACCATCGATTTTATTAACTGAATTGGGCATGCACTGATGTGGTTTTGTGTCTTCGTTGCAGATAAAATGAACTAACAGAGCTGTTACAGATCCGGTGTAAGCCGGCCTTAAGTCTGTTCGTCGATGCTCGTGACATTCAGTAGCTATTGATGACGGTCTTGGGACAGGTTATCTAGCGGTGGATCCAGGAATTCATTTGGGAAGGGCTAGGGGTTCGAGCCTCACTCGCCAGTATTACTTCGGGAAGCCCCTAGCTTGTGTAATAACTATAGGTACCCGGATATTTCGGGGGGCTTGAGCCCCGCTAGCCCCCTATATCTGCCACTGGGCATATCTCCTATTTCCAGGGAAGTTAGGATTTCATGATAATGAAATAGTAACGACATCTTAACACGCGCCCCGCTGGGATCCCTGGCATGATACGCCCCACTGGGGGGGGCGTATTTCGCCGCCCCCTCCGTATCTCATTTCCCAGGAAGGCGAAAGAAACATTACGGACGGCATTCGAAAGCCCTTGACGAGACAAAGAGAAATTATAAGAATTATTTTTATTTCAGGTCAATATTGATGTCAGCATAGGTCAAAGAGGGTTTCCATAGGCTTACAACACGGCAGTACTGCAGTGTGCGTTCCCCTCTAGATATTTACTCAGCGGAGCTAAAGAAAACGTTTTAGCATCATTGGATTCCTTTCATCGTGGCGAATCGAATGAGGTATAGAATGACCTTGCTAGGTCAAATTGTGAAAATGACCTGGCATCGAGTTTGGTCAGGGTCACAAGGTTATCATGTATGGTCATGTTTCATATCAATCGACTTCCCGTGACAATATAAGCACAATACAAAAAAATAGGAACTTTATCTCAGTTTAGTGATAAGTTATTGGCAAAACAATCACGGTATGCTCCTGTGACATGACATGACCTTTGAGAAGTCAGATGGTCCAAAACTCAACTTTTTAGTCAAGATCGTGGTAAGAATACACGGTTTGAGGATATTTTGCTCTATCTATTCAGTATTTACCGAAAACGAGCCCTTTCAATTTTCACCATGGACTTATAATAGGGTGACCATAAAATTGACCCCACCTTACGTCAATAATATCAAAATTCCGAGATAGCGGTTTGTAGATCCTAATGGCTTAATCATATTGTGAAAGTTTCAAACTGATCTGTTGGCACATGTTCCTTAGGTGACGCTTCAAACTCGTGATTTTAGGTTTTGAGGTCGGGTCGCTTGACCTTAGCTCCTTGACCTGACATGACCTGATCTAAAAAAATGGACACAGGCGTAAAATTAATCAAATATAAGGTACTGTAAGTTTCGTTGCTCTGCGTTTCTTCGTTTTTGCGTCATCTGGGGAAAACCAGGAGGGGGCAATATTCCCCAGCGGGGCGCGTGTTAAGGGACAATTATGTTTTAAGCGATGACAGTGGAAAGAAATTGGAAGAAAGCGATTGACTTCGTTCCATGCATGTATCTATACATGTATACCTGTATGTAAGGGTATGCAGATCTGGCTAGAATAAGCGTGTTTCACTGTGCAGACTCATCACCGCGGTGAAGGACAATGTAAGACAACTGAGCGAAAGAATAGGCGTTCGGAATAATCTCGGGTATCACTTAGCGTACAAAAATCGTGGCATGCACATTGATATATCAAATTATATATATTCTGTCCGAGCCAGCAGCGTAGGTGATATCCAACCCCTCTTAATGTTTTCAGCTTCCAATGCCTAGATCTTCATTACGACCAGCGTCAGAATAGCCACGTGGATAGTGGAGATACTGTGTATGTCAAATAAAATAAATAAAGATATGGACCACCAAAACCAATGTCATAGGTAACCGACCAGTCGTTTGAAAATAACACTATAGTCTTGGTAAATACTCAACTGTTCAGGTCCTTTTAGAAAGTGATGCAGCTGACTCAAAGACAACGAAACCTCAGTTATTCAGGCAAAACTACTAGCGGGACTGAGAAGCTCCGGCTGATCCGAAAATGGCGCAGGTGAGGAGAGCAGTGGCCGCTGGCCGGCGGTGACTGGACTTCGGAGTCGCGGCGGCCATCTTTGCCAGGCTCACCTCCATCGGCCAAACACTGCTGAGAGCAGATTCCGCAGTTTTTGCGCTGCTGGGAGGACGGAGGGAGACGCGGATGAAAGCGGATCGGAGCGCGCCGTTCCGACAAACGACACCCGCGTTTCACATCAAACAGGGTAGCCTGCCGCACCGTAAATCGCCAACGGCGTTTTATTGTAGTCGCAGGGAGTTTTCACCGCCCCGAGCCCACGCTGTGGATGGAGGAGCAAGGCAGCGTCAAGGAAAGGTCAACAGGTTCATAGCTTGATGTATTTGTTTTCAATTCAGACGTTTTTAATCTCACAACTGGAGCACTTGCCCCACAGCTGAGACACATGGTTACCACAGTTAAGTTAGCAAAGTTAGACGCATGCCAGATATGACATTTGTAGATCCGTGGCTATGCTGCCGGGTCTGTGAGGTAATGATACGGCGAAGCTGGTTTGTGATTGGCAAGAAAATGAATGTCATGGGCTGCTGATCAAGGCTCGACTGGTACCGCTGCACCAGACCTGTTTCGACGCCGCCTCTTGCACTTCTTTCTTTTGACTTCGGGGGACCTAGGGAAACTGAGTCGCTATAAATAATAACAAATTAAACTTTCCATCAGATTAACAAGAATAGCAGAATGGATGAGCCTTCACATCTCTCATATATTAAACGAATTGTGCCGTGATTCCCAGAATTTGAAGTCATCTCTTGGGTCCATAGATGCTCACCCAGTCATCATAGTTTCTTGATTTTATTAACCTCAACTGACGTTGGCAATATCGACAAATTTTGTTGGTATTTGCCCTTAATGGTGTTCACGCGTGCTCATACTTCCCACTTGGATGATATAGCACCCGCATTGGAGAGGGATCTGACACTGACGTTCTCTGGACAGGATTCCCACTTGGATGATATAGCACCCGCATTGGAGAGGGATCTGACACTGACGTTCTCTGGACAGGATATCATTGACCTAGGTTAATATCTTCCAGGTCAAAAGAGGTCATAAACGTCCAATATTAACCTCTTGAAAATGTTTCATTAAATAAAATGTTTGTTTCCCTTGTCTTGAAATTTTTCTTGAAAATGTTTCATTCATACACTACACACGAAAATGTTTCATTTGAGCCAAATACACATATAATAATGCAGCTTGTTAGTTGTTTGCAATAAACTGCCTGATGAGGGTGCTTCTGCGCTGAAAGCCCTAGGTTATACCAATTCTCTTTTTACCTAAGCAAACAGACTACAAAACAAACAAAACCGATTGATTGCTTGGGACCTGTTGGGAAAAGCCATAATTATGCACGAAAAAACTAGGGAATATGCTAAAAAGTGGACCAAGATCAAAGAGGGGGTCCCAAACAATATTCCCTGAAATATTGAGGCCAAGGTTATTCAAGGTCATTGACCGATACCTCACAATATCGTATAATATGGTATAATATGGTATATTCAATATAATTTACAGTATTTATGTACACTAGAACTAGCACTCTAGTAACCATTGGGTGGGAAATGGGGACTGAACTTGAACCATGCTCTTGGACCTTGGCCTTTGACCTCGACCATCGTTTTTAGTTACTCGAACTATGACGTCATAGCATAATTTACTACTGGGTATCGTCATATGACCGGAAGCACTAAAGTCAATTACCTTGAAACCTGTGGTATGACCTTGATATGTGAACTTTGACCTTGGCCTTCTGGCGAAATAACCTAGGTATGTCATCTCGTTTCTATAGCGTTATGACTTTTTTACTTATAGGCTTTGAAAGCCTATAAACAAGCAAAAAAAGTTCACCAATTGACACGCCGTTAAATTCTCTCAAATGTGACAGAGCAGCGTTTTCCGCTGCAAGTGTCTCTTCATCCACCTTGGAAAAAATAGGTGGGGGCTCCGAGACCCTCTCCCTAGCACACGTGTTAAAGGGAACGTGAAGGCTCTGTGCAGAGCCTGGAAATGGGGTTTAATGCGAGTAAAGTAAGTCGAAAATCGCTTGGTTTCTTATCTCATTCGTTTTCAATTCACAGTTTGTGCAGAAGAAGGTATGCGTTTTCGACCGGAATCCAGCTTTAATTCAGGCCAACTCAACAGCTCACCGATACAATAGATAAACAAGAAGTAGCGAGGGGCCTGAGCTATAGCCAGGAAACCAGATGCCAGAAAAATTATCTATGGTCCCCGTTGGAGACAAATCTTTACCCCGAGAGAGGGAAGTTTTACAAAACGAAAAGGTTTTTGGGGGCGTGTATATATATATATATATATATATATATATATATATATATATATATATATATATAGAGAGAGAGAGAGAGAGAGAGAGAGAGAAATGATCATACTCAACGCACAAATTGAGAAGGGAAAGTACCTGACTATGGTACATGCTGTATTGAACAGACTATGTACACCTCATTGAATATAAGTCTCAGTTTTGACAATACTCAATCTTCTTGTTCCCCAAGATTGTCCTCAATTATATTGGTGCGGTAAGGGTTCTTTTAATCTCTGCAAAAACACTGATTCATCATAATCGATGAATTTGAGGGTAGCCGAAAAATGAAACTAGGAGCTAATTTGTACTCTTTGCAAGGTATGTTCAAGTTCAAACCCTGTAGGGATCCAACCGTGTCAGGTGCGATCATTGAGCTCGCACGACGAACGAAGGAACAGAGCGTTCTCCCATTTTTACCGTGCTGAATTACTCCAGATTTTCCTCTGTCATGGTTCCCGAGCCAGCAGCAGCCCGGCGGGTTTGGTGCAGCCCGGCGGGTTTGGTGCAGCCCGGCGGGTTTGGTACAGCCCGGCGGGTTTGGTGCAGCCCCGCGGGTTTGGTGCAGCCCGGCGGGTTTGGTGCAGCCCGGCGGGTTTGGTGCAGCCCGGCGGGTTTGGTGCAGCCCGGCGGGTTTAGTGCAGCCCGGCGGGTTTGGTTCAGCCCGGCGGGTTTAGTGCAGCCCGGCGGGTTTGGTGCAGCCCGGCGGGTTTGGTACAGCCCGGCGGGTCGCGGGTTTGGTGCAGCCCGGCCTGCGCCCTGGCCGGCGCGGCGGAAGCGGCGGCGCCGGGCCGTCTGCTGCCGCCGCCTCACCCCACTACCGCCGGTAACCGGAGACCACGCCGGCAAACACGCGCCGACCTGACCGGCAAACAGGGCGGCGCCGGGCAGAGCTGGGCCGCATACCTGGTGGGTGTTCAGGGCCCAGCGCCGCTGACTGCCGCCCAGAGGCCTGTCCTCGCCCCCGGCGGGCTGGCCGGCAGCACGCTAATCCTGTGACTGATGAACGCGCCGAATGACCACGCAGCGGTCCAGGCAGCGTCGATCTCCCTGGCTCTGAAACGCGAGCGGCGGCACCGATCTCCTTGTCACGGAGAAATGAACAGCACCGCCGCGTTCTCAGTCCCAGAGAAGGGAGCGGCGCCACCCACCTCCGAGTCCCAGAGAAGGGAGTGGCACCACCCACCTCCGAGTCCCAGAGAAGGGAGTGGCGCCACCGAACTGCCGATCAGGGAATGGTACCACTGACCTCCCAGTCCCAGAGAAGGGAGCGCGCCACCCACCTCCGAGTCCCAGAGAAGGGAGCGGCACCACCCACCTCCGAGTCCCCGAGAAGGGAGCGGCGCCACCCACCTCCGAGTCCCCGAGAAGGGAGTGGCACCACCCACCTCTGAGTCCCAGAGAAGGGAGTGGCGCCACCGAACTGCCGATCAGGGAATGGTACCACTGACCTCCCAGTCTCAGAGAAGGGAGCGGCGCCACCCACCTCCGAGTCCCAGAGAAGGGAGCGGCACCACCCACCTCCGAGTCCCAGAGAAGGGAGCGGCGCCACCGAACTGCCGATTAGGGAATGGTACCACTGACCTCCCAGTCCCAGAGAAGGGAGTGGCGCCACCCACCTCCGAGTCCCAGAGAAGGGAGCGGCACCACCCACCTCCGAGTCCCAGAGAAGGGAGCGGCACCACCCACCTCCGAGTCCCAGAGAAGGGAGCGGCGCCACCCACCTCCGAGTCCCAGAGAAGGGAGCGGCACCACCCACCTCCGAGTCCCAGAGAAGGGAGCGACGCCACCCACCTCCGAGTCCCAGAGAAGGGAGCGGCACCACCCACCTCCGAGTCCCAGAGAAGGGAGCGGCGCCACCCACCTCTGAGTCCCAGAGAAGGGAGCGGCGCCAGCCACCTCCGAGTCCCAGAGAAGGGAGTGGCGCCACCCACCTCCGAGTCTCAGAGAAGGGAGCGGCGCCACCCATCTCCGAGTCCCAGAGAAGGGAGTGGCACCACCGAACTGCTGATCAGGGAGTGGTACCACTGACCTCCCAGTCTCAGAGAAGGGAGCGGCGCCACCCACCTCCGAGTCCCAGAGAAGAGAGTGGCACCACCGAACTGCCGATCAGGGAGTGGTACCACTGACCTCCGAGTCCCAGAGAAGGCAGTGGAGGTCATTAAAACCAGCCTTCTTCGGGTAAGAAATGATACTAGTGGTCTCCACGGATGGATGCTTCCCTGCAAGAGCGAATCCAGGGTGGGAGACCCCGTAGCCAGCGTCACCTATCCCTCTCGAAGTCCTGGCTCTCCGCCTTGACATGCTTTACGGTGAGTCTGTCGCCACAGCGTGGAGACTGGCAGGACATGGCCGACTGAAGGATAAGAGTTTATGGCGCAGGTATGTCCCAGCCGTGGTATGCACAAAGTGACCTAGTTACTTCTGCAACCAGTGCTTCTGGAGGATCGCGATCCTTGCCTGGGCCTTGGCTACCGGAGGTTGTCGCTCTTAGGGTCGCCGTCCCATCGCCGCTGTCAAATATCCGTAAGATGGCTCCTAACATGTGGGAATAAATAAAAATATGGGGCTCTGATGCCATGAGGAGGGGGCGCGGTAGTGGAGTGGTCAGCGTAGCTGGCTTCCATTCAGCCGACCCGGGTTCAAGGCCCGGCGGCTTCCCTGAACAAGGAGCAAGCTGGCTCCCGAGAAACCCTTCCAACAGGGAAAGAGTTGGCGACGCCATATGACCCTGGCAGTTGGTGCGTCGATAAGCCCCAAAAATTATTATTATGCCATGAGGAGGGACTCCCCTCCCTGCGTCCTTAGCTGATGTGCCCGCCTTCTTGTTCCTGTAATTGAAGAGAATGACTCGGCACCCACGCAATCCTTTCCGGTTTTCCCCGGCACTGTACAGCCCGATATCTCTTGGTGAGGGGTAAAAGATAAGAACTAGGTAAGTGGTGGTTAGAGGACTGGATTGACTGCAGTGATATTGCTGAGTTACTAAAAATCACAACAAACCAGTTGTTTCTCGATCAGACCTGGAAAAGTGGAAAGTATGTTGCCTGCATGAGATATGTGTACGTGATCATGAGCTGCACAATACTCTAGCCTCGTTTGCTTTGGTTGGAATTGCTTCTGCTCACTTCCGAGTGTTGACTAAGACAGAGTAGACTCATCCGCTCAAGGAAGTGAGTTGAGTTAGTATCAGGTTGTGTCCCTAAGCTCTGAATCATATTGGGGTCCACTTAGAAAATTTTAAATTCAACAAACGCTCAACAAAACGCTTGGACAGCTAATTTGTACCCGGGTGCAGAAGGAGCGGCGGTAAGAAGCAGCACCTGAGCGCTGTTTTGGCGTGGCACTTGGCGATATCCATGTGGTGGTTGCAGTGTTTTTATGGGATTTGTCTCCTGGCGAGCGGTGATCTTTTTAAGCTCTCGTGTTTTTGCACCAATCGTGGTGCTTCCCGTATAGTTTCCTGTTTGGTTGATGAAAATAAGAGTCTGTCTGTCTGTCTGTGTACAGTGTAGGGGACTGCTTAAGATTTTCTAGGTTTGCGTGGAGCAATTCTTGTCTTGGGAATTTTACATGCAGTAACTTTGGAGGGGGTGGGACGTTCTATCTTGGCCTGTTGTACAGCACAAACATGCCAGTCCACCTGGACCTCTCACTCGGCGAAATTACATCCTGCTCATACATGGCTTATTACCATTTGTTGGGTAGTACCAGTATCAGTTACAACACACATGGAGGGTATGTAAAGCGTGAAGACGAGTCATGTGGTGTTAGAAATATTGAGGTCTCTTGTATCGGATACAATATATTACAAAACGGCGGGGGTTTTTGGTACGTTTTCTCTTCGTTGAATTACGCATCCCGTGCAGAAGAGTGTGCTGTTCCGTTTGGCCGCTTGCCCGGAGAACTGACCTGCGACAGGCCAAGGTGCACCGACGCCGTCTCAGAGATGTAGATCACCTTCCCGTCCGACGCCACGATGAAAATGAAACCCTCTAGAGTCTGCCAAGAAACAACCAGTGTTCGGTTATGTGAAGAACAGCAACCAGAGTCAAGTCAATATGTGGCCTATCCCGTTAGTTTTGACAGCTCTCATTTTTGCCGGTTCGAAGTGTTTCCCTAGATACGAACATATTCGGAGAGAACAGTTTCTCTTACCTGCAATAGCAGGGATCCCAGTTCCTTTATCCTATTTTCAGACTCTAGTGCTCCCCACGCAATTCCCAGACCTGTGGAGAAAATACAGACATTAGGAAATCCTTTCGGTTTTTTTAGGGCACTTTAGCGGCTTCGCTATATCACAAGAAGTCCCGTGAAATGTCGGCGGCACTCTCAAATATGGTTTGACTTCTTGCTTTCCTCATCTGGCTCGTTCAAAGGAAATTCTGCACCTTGGTGCAATTTAACATCTGCCCCTGTGGGTCTCCGACCCACCTTCGAACCAGTGGGGGGGGTTCAAACATCTCCCCCTCGATCTTGGCTTCTGTGTGGGATAGTGAAACAACGCAACCACTGGTGGGTAGCTCATAAGAATTAATGAGGAAGTTGCTTTGGTCACTTTTTGGCGTAGATCAATATCGAGGTCATGACTGGCTAAATAGGGCGGAGGGTTAGAGAAGAGTTTTTGGACCCTAGCGTCTGGCAGATTTGATTTGGAATAAATGTTTAGACACATTCGCTTCTTCTGGCTACGGCGAATCGAGTGATGTGTAATATGGCCATACTATGTAAAAATATAAAATGACGTGACCTAAGGTCAGGTCAAGGCCACCCACTGACCTAAAATAGTCATTATGCATACCAATCGACATGTAATAACCATACGTAATGGTATCAAAATGAAAGCTTTATCGTCCTTTCCTGCGAAGTCATTGATCCAGGTCTGAAAATGTGCTCAAGTTGTCCCAGATGAACTCTCTGAAGACACAGTTCCAAACTTGCAACATAAACCTGGAGAGGGCTTAAAAATACTACAATTTGGAGAATAAGAGGGTATTTTAAGCAGTGACGGATCCAAGGGGGGGCCCAGGGGGCCCGGCCCCCCCCTTAGCTCCGAAGCGCCCCAGTAAAGCTCAGCTCATATCGGGCGCCGAAGGCGCCCGATATGAGCGGCGCGCCTGTACCCATTTCGTGCGCCAAGGTGGTAGATACCACTTATTCCACTTGAATGAACACATACGCCTTAAAACCATGGCAAAGCGCCCCTGCCCAAACACTAGACGCCTTTACTGGTCTTTTGCGCCCCAGCAAAATGTTGAAGATGAAATTTAGAAAGCTAACAAAAGCGCCCCGGCAAAGAAAAGGCGCCACTAGATAGCAAGATTGCGCCATGGGGAACTAATGTACCCCTGAGTAGCCTAGGCGCCCCCTGGATGAAGCGCCCTACGGATACCATATGCGCCCTTGGCTAGGAAAGGCGCCCCTGGGCAGCAAAGGCAAATCTTGGTAACATAGGTGAACTGGACAGCATAAGCGCTCTTTAGATAGAAATAGGCACATTAGGAAAATAAAATGCTCACCTTCGGTAGAAAAAGCGCCCTTTGATAGCCTAGGCGCCCACTGGAAAAAGCGCCCTACGGATGTCATTTGTCATATGCACCCTTGGATAGCAAAGGCGCCCCTGGACAGCAAAGGCGCCCCTGGGTAGCAAAGGCGCCCCTAGGAAGGCACCCCTTCGATAGAAACCCGCCTTTGGATAGTCTAGGCGCCCCCTGGATGAAGCGAACTACGGATATCATATGCACCCTTGGCTAGGAAAGGCGCCCCTGGGCAGCAAAGGCAAATCTTGGTAACATAGGTACCCCGGACAGCATAAGCGCCCCTTAGATAGAAGTAGGCGCTTTAGGAAAATAAAATGCTCACTTTGGGTAGAAAAAGGCGCCCTTTGATAGCCTAGGCGCCCACTGGAAAAAGCACCCTAAGGATGTCATATGCACCCTTGGATAGCAAAGGCGCCCCTGGACAGCAAAGACAACCCTGGATAACACAAGTGCTGTGGACAGCAAAGGCGCCCCTAGGACGGCAGCCCTTCGATAAAAAAACCGCCTTTGTGTAGCCTAGGCGCCCCCTGGATGAAGCGCCCTACGGATATCATATGCGCCCTTGGCTAGGAAAGGCGCCCCTGGGCTGCAAGGGCAAATCTTGGTAACATAGGTGCCCTGGACAGCATAAGCGCCCCTGAGATAGAAATAGGCGCTTTAGAAAATAAAATGCTCACCTTGGGTAGAAAAAGGCGCCCTTTGATAGCCTAGGCGCCCACTGGAAAAAGCGCCCTACGGATGTCATATGCACCCTTGGATAGCAAAGGCGCCCCTGGACAGCAAAGACAACCCTAAGTGCTGTGGACAGCAAAGGCGCCCCTGGGTAGCAAAGGCGCCCCTAGGAAGGCACCCTTTCGATAGAAAAACCGCCTTTAGATAGCCTAGGCGCCCCCTGGATAAAGCGCCCTACGGATACTATATGCGCCCTTGGCTAGGAAAGGCGCCCCTGGGCAGTAAAGGCAAATCTTGGTAACATAGGTGCCCTGGGCAGCATAAGCGCCCCTTAGATAGAAATGGGCGCTTTAGGAAAATAAAATGCTCACCTTGGGTAGAAAAGGCGCCCTTTGATAGCCTAGGCGCCCACTGGAAAAAGCGCCTACGGATGTCATATGCACCCTTGGATAGCAAAGGCGCCCTTGGACAGCAAAGACAACCCTAAGTGCTGTGGACAGCAAAGGCGCCCCTGGGTAGCAAAGGCGCCCCTAGGAAGGCACCCCTTCGATAGAAAAACCGCCTTTAGATAGCCTAGGCGCCCCCTGGATGAAGCGCCCTACGGATACTATATGCGCCCTTGGCTAGGAAAGGCGCCCCTGGGCAGTAAAGGCAAATCTTGGTAACATAGGTGCCCTGGGCAGCATAAGCGCCCCTTAGATAGAAATGAGCGCTTTAGGAAAATAAAATGCTCACCTTGGGTAGAAAAGGCGCCCTTTGATAGCCTAGGCGCCCACTGGAAAAAGCGCCTACGGATGTCATATGCACCCTTGGATAACAAAGGCGCCCCTGGACAGCAAATACAACCCTGGATAACACAAGTGCCGTGGACAGCAAAGGCGCCCCTGGGTAGCAAAGGCGCTCCTAGGAAGGCACCCCTTCGATAGAAAAGCCGCCTTTGGATAGCCTAGACGCCCCTTGGATAAACTAGGAGCCTAGAAGGAAAACGAGCGCCCCACTGGGAAGTACGGGCGCCCTCTGTATAACATAGATGTCCCTTATCCACCTTCAGCTGCCCTGCATTGGAGCAGCGCCCCCAAGAGCAAAGGCACCCCTGGACAAAAAGCCGCCTCTTGGTATCAAAGGCGCTCCTAGATAGCATATGCGCCCCTTAGATAGGAATAGGCGCTCCAGGAAAGCAAAATGCGCCCCTTGGTTAAGAAAGGTGCCCTTGGATAGCAAATGCGTCCCTGGACAGCAAAGGCAAATCTGGGAAACATAAGTGCCCTGGACAGAATAAGAGCCCCTTAGATAGAAATAGGCACTTCAGGAAAATAAATGCAACCCTTGGATAGAAAAAGTGCCCTTTGATAGTCCAGGCGCCCACTGGATAAAGCGCCGACGGATATCATATGCACTTTTAGATAGCAAAGGCGCCACTGGACAGCAAAGACAACCCTGGATAACACAAGTGCTTTGGACAGCAAAGGCGCCCCTGGATAGCAAAGGCGCCCCTAGGAAGGCACCCCTTCGAAAGCAAAGGCGCCTTTGGATAGCCTATGCGCTCCCTAGATAAACTAGGTGCCTGAGAAGGAAAATGAGCGCCCCATTGGAAAGTACAGGCTCCCCCTGTATAACATAGATGTCCCTTATCCATCTTCAGCTACCCTGGATTGGAGCAGCGCCCCTCAAGAGCAAAGGCGCTGCTGGACAAAAAGGCGTCTCTGTATATCAAGGGCACTCCTAGATAATATATGCACTCCTTACATAGAAAAAGGCACTTCAGGGAAGTGAAAGGCGGCCTTTGGTTAGGACGGCGCCCTTGGACAGCCTAGGCGCCCTCTGCATAAAGCGCCCTACAGATATCATATGCGCCCTTGGATAGCAAAGGCACCCCTGGACAGCAAAGTTAACCCTTCTTGAAATAGATGATCTGGACAGCATAGGCGGCCATGGATAAACTAGGCGCCTGAGAAAGAAAACAAGCGCCTCACCTTAGAGTACAGGCGCCCCCAGGATATCATAGGTGTCCCTTTCCATCTTCAGCTGCCCTACTGTCTATGGTTTGGCACACCTGTCTGACAGTCGGGCGCTCTGTTACAGGGCCCGAGCGCTCAATTTGAGCATGGACTGCCTTTAACCACATTTCATTAACCTATAACTGAAGGCTTAGTGCTCCATCGCTGCAACCGGGTGCCTTTTTCAGTATGTGCGCCCTGTTTCCGAGAACGCTGCCCTCACCAACCAGCAGTCCTCACCGCTCAGCAGATGAGCGCCTCTTTCTGATAACTAGGCACTTTATTTCTGTGTTCGAGCGCCTTATTTCAGAATTCTTATTCTCCATCTATTTTGGGCTCCTCCTGGATTGCAGAGGCGCCCCCTCAAGTGCAAAGGCGCACCTGGATAGAAAAGTGCGCCCCATGTTTGCAAAGGCGCTCCAAGATAGCATATGTTCCCCTTAGATGGAAATAAGCACTCCAGGAAAGTAAAATGTTCCCTTTGAGTAGCAAAGGTGCCCTTAACAGCGAAGGCAGCCCTAGATAACAAAGGTTCTCTGGACAGCATAGGTGCCCTTGGATAAACTGGTGCCCGGAAGAGAAAAATAGCGCCTCACCGGAGACAAAAAGCACCCCAGGATAACGTAGGGGCATGTATTTCAATCATGTCTGTGATTGAAAAATACACCTAGACAGCATATGCGCCCCTGGATAGAAAGACACCCCTGGGCAGTAACGTCACCCCTGGAAAGCAATAGTGCGCCCCTGTGGAGAAAAAACCGCCTCCTGAATAGCCTAGGCACCGCCCCCGAAATATCAGATGCCCGTGGATAGAACAGACTGCCTTGAATAAAACAGCGGCCCTGGATAGTAAAGGCGCCCTTTGATAGCATAAGCGTTCCTTAGCAACAATATGGGCGCTACATGAGCTCAAGGTTCACGTGCACCTAAGCCCAATAATAGAGCAATCAATCGATGCCGAAGCACTCCTTAAAGCACGGGCGCCAAATTTCCTAAGAAGTAAAGGCGCCTCTGGGTAGCAAAGGCGACCCTCGACAGTGGTGTAGGTATTCCTGAATAACAGCAGCGTCCCTTGATAAGAATAGCCCCAAGATGGCACAGGTACCCTGTTGATAGGAAAAGCGCCCCTGAATATCAGAGGCACCCTCTGAATGAGGTGCCCATGGAGAGCATAAGGGCACCCTATGCATAGCAAATTGCCGCCCCCTGGATAGCCTAAGCGCCCCTTGCATAGGGTAGGCGCCACTGGGTAGTATAGGTTACCTTGAATGAAAATACGCCCCTCAATACCATGGTGAACCTGGATAAGAAAAAGCTCCCCTTGAGCACTGGGTATCAAAGGCACCCCCGGAACAGCAAAGATGCCCCTGGATAGCTAGGTTGCGCCCATTGGGGAGCGAAGGCGCCCCTGGGTGGCACAGGTGCCTCATCGAAGCAAAGCCCCCCCTCCCAGAGAGCATAGGTGTCCCTGATGAGCACAGGTACTCCTGGACAGCCCCTAAATGACGTTGCATAATGTTACGATTCCTATTATGACGTATGCTATTATATCAAAGTAAAGGTTATTCAGTGTTTAGATCAAGGTTACAGGTCAATTTTAAAGGTCACTGGCCTTGGTGATCAAGGCTTGATCAAAGGTCATTGGTAAGCTTGGGAACAGTGCTAGTTATAGCGTAAATTAGGCATAATATGTTGGGTTGTGCCGTAATAGGTCAATGACCTTGAAGGACCTTGACCCCAAAAATTGCAGACATTGTTTAGAACCTTCCCTTTTGGCCTCAGCCCTGTTCTAGAGTATTCGAGCCCCGTTCCGGCCCGTTGGGGGGGGTGCTTGAACACCCCCTCGAGGTCTCCCAGTGGCACGAAAAAACGTCGGCGCGAAGCGACACAGTACTTGTCACACCTTATCATTGATCAATTCCGCAACTTTCCCTCAAACTTTAAGGTTGCGTCATCTCAGGTCAGGTCACCAGTGCAGGTCAAGTGACCTCACCCCAAAAAAATGTTTAAGTTGGCGTAAGTAAGAAAAGGGTGAATGTATCGAATTCAAACTTGTACCATATAATGGGCCCAAAAAGTACTAATACATTTATTGCAGAATTTTTCCCATCGATGGCCTAGGGACAGGTACGAATCATGACCTCTCCATTGAAAATGCATGGGGTAAAACGAAAATTTGCCAAAAAATTGCTCTATGTCTGCAGACGCCGCTTGGAATACCCTCGGATTCCCCAAATCATGGTATCCTAGGCCTCTTTATCGGTTCATGTTGCAAGTTTAGACATGTTACCTCTGAGAGTTCATGTGGGGCTTCCTAAGCAGGTTTTAAGACTTGGGTTAATTGCTTTGCAGGAAATATTGATAAAACTCGTATTTTGATACCATTTTTATTGCTATTGTGAGTTGATTCATATGCATACTGACTATGCTAGGCTAAATGGTGGCCTTGACCAAGCCTTAGGTCAGGTCATTTTTTATGTTTTGACCTAGTATAGTCATATTATGCATTATTTGATGATTCGCCGTAACGAGAGGAAGCGAAGTGTGCCTAAAAATGGTTCTAGCTCAACTCTGGCAGATGCTAGAGTATATACACAGAGCCATGTTGTAAGCTTTGTCTCGGGAGAGGGGCCCTAGCGCTGATCGCGGGAAAAATCCCCAATGGCCCCCAGGGCCCTCAGGGAGTCAGGAAATCTGGCGTGGGTGGAATCCGGTAGGAGGATTTTGGGTCTCCAAAATCAGCTGAGGGGTCCGTGCCAGTTAAGGGGGCCCCAGATAAGGGCCCCCGACGAGCTCATTTGACCTCAGCGCCAACACAGGATTCTCAAGACCAGCGTGGGGTGCCTACCTATTTAAACTGTTTCTGAATAAGCTCAGGAACCCAAAACTAACCCAGGGGTCCAATTTTCAACTCATGGGGCCCAGACACTCTGAGGGGAACCTGCAGAAGCTCAGAAGGCCCATAAAACTAATAGGGCCAGACTAGCTGGGTGCCTCGACGAACTAGTGCCCAGATACGCACAACGGGCCCCACACAAGCTGAAGGGATCTATATCAGTTAAACGAAAACAATACCAACCCAGGGGATCCTGACCAGCTTAAGGGACACTAATCCAGCTTGGGGCTCAGAGCTCAGAGCTCCAGGTTTTAGCTCAGAGGGCCCAGGACCGGTTGAGGGGGCCCTATATCAATAAAAGGGCCCAAAAAGCTTAATAGGCTTCAGCGGCGACATATAGGTTTCAAGTTCAGTGTGAGAGCCTGGTTAACTAAAGCGGTCCCAGATCAGCTGAGGGGACTCGATATAAACTCAGGGAAGTCACCGAAAACTCAGGGGCCCAGGCCCGCAGAGGTTCTGCGGCCTATGAGGCTCAGGTTAGCGTCAATTGGCTATTTCAGTATGGAGCCGTTAGCCAGGACAACTGTTATAAGTGGAGGTGGTGGATACGACACCTCAGTTTTTACCATGACCGAATATAACTGTATTATTTGCTCATCGTGCTTCAGTTAGTGTCAGTGGGTGCTTTCAGCATTTTCTGCCACGGTACCAGTCGTTAGCTGGCCTGAAATATGCTTGATGGTAAACGTGAACATGTCCTCACCGAGAGGAAGCTTTCATGAAAATAAGCATTTACAAATCCTTTTTAAACGCGTTCTTCATTGACACTGGCCGCCTTTTGAGTGTTAAATTGGCCAGTGGCGGATCCAAGTGGGCATAGGCGGATCCAGGATTGCCGATCGGGGGGCACCTTCCCGGGGGCGCCATCCGGACCGGGGGCGCCATCCGGACCAGGGGGCGCCACTTATGACCGGCAAAAGCTATCAGGTGGGCGCCAAATCCTATCGGTGGGCGCCGACTTTCGCATCCTGGGGGGGCGCCATCGACCTTTCAGGGGGCGCCGAGGGTCGATCGGGGGGCACGTGCCCCCTTGCCCCCCTGGATCCGCCTATGCAAGGGGGAGGGGAAAAAGGCATTCCCCAAACGAAAAAGCTCGGGGCAAAACTGCGTTTTCGCCCCCCAAAGCGATCGACCTCCTTTTTTCCCCTACTCCTTCTTAGTTTATAAGCAAGATTTTGGTGTTCCAACTCTCAACTTCAAACAGAACATAAGTTGATAAGATGTTCCCTGGCCTGTCCCCTCGAATCCGGAAATGTAAAAAACACTGAGGATTATATATTCGGGCACAGCCCTTCATCAGAATCATGGAGTAAATATCAATAATGCTCAGTTATAGTATAGCCAGACCTCCATAGTATAGCAAGTCATAGTATAGCCAGCCTTGGATGGGAAGAAGTATCTCGAGCCCATATTTTTCACCCCGTGAAGTTTTTTTTTTTGCTTTTCGCCTCAAATACCCAAAATTCTACGGGCAAGTGATATTGGTAGCGCAGCTTTTTACTGCGTGACGTTTTTTTTTGCTTTTCGACTTTGGTTTGCTCCTCCCAAACCGACCGGCTAGATCCGCCACTGAAATTGGCGCCCCTCAGGTTCGGCGCCCCCAGGTTCGGCGCCCTCCGAGCCTGGGCCCCCCCCTTAACGAAATCCTAGATCCGTCACTGATTTTAAGCCGCATCTACAGAAATAGAGGTAACGTCTTATCATAATATATATATATATATATATATATATATATATATATATATATATATATATATATATATATATATATATATATCAGACTGGGTAACGCCATTTGAGCGGAAGCACTACGGTCAATGGCCCTGAAAGTGCTGATAATACCTTGACCTTAATCTTGACCTTCATATGAGGTTACCCTGACATATCATCCCGCTTTTATGGCGTTATGACCTCACAACTTGGCGATCGCAAAATGTGGGTCTGACTTTGAAAGTCTATAAGTAAGAAAAATCAACTGATTTTCAAACTTATTGTATCAATTGATGCACCATTGAATTCTATCCAATGTGATTGAGTACCATTTTTGGCTACGATCGGTTCTCCGGCCACCTCGGAAAAATCAGATGTTGGGGGGGTACCGAGGCCCCTATCCAATGCGGGTGTTACTCATACACATTTCCCTTTTCAAACTAGTCATTGAAAAAGCTACAGACATGTAGAGCTGCCAGCACTAAATTAAGTTTAGCACGTATGTTTAAAAAGTTATAAGCAAGAATATTTCCACGCAGCAGAGCTTGAACATTGCGTCACGTTCTCAAGCCGTGTCACCTCATACCACGTGACTACCCGGGGAGGACGGAGTCCATAGGGGTAAACTTGTGCTCTCTTTTTCCTCGGTGAACGATAAGTTCTGAGACAACAAAATATCGATAGAGGTTTCTCGGCATGCTCTATTACACCTGTGACCCGTCTGGGGTGAGCTGACATCGCCGTCTCATTTCTAATCTCATAATGAAGATGTCATATCCCCTTCAACTGTCCAAGAAATCAAAACTGTCTGATCAATTATTGTGGCTATAAACGTAAGGACAGTTTCTAGACTGTTCCGATGTCGTTTTTCGAAAGCGGAATAGTTTATAGCTTAGTTGACAATTAAATCATTGTGTTCGTGTTCGCGCAATGTGCCAAGCTTGCATACCTTTCATTACGTATTTTATCCTTTATCCCTGTTATTCAATGTTTTCGTTTGGCTTAGTCTCGTTTTTTTGTCCCACACCACACTAGGTCTCGCATTTTTGTCCCAGACCACATTAGGTCCCACGTTTTTTGTCCCACACCACACTAGGCCCCACATTTTTGTCTCACACCACACTAGGCCCCACATTTTGTGTCCCACACCACACTAGGCCCCACATTTTGTGTCCCACACCACACTATGCCCCACATTCTTTGTCTCACACCACACTAGGCCCCACATTCTTTGTCTCACACCACACTAGGCCCCACATTCTTTGTCTCACACCGCACTAGGGCTCACATTTTTCGTCCCACACCACACCAGGCCTTACATTTTTCGTTCCACACCACACAAGGCCCCACATGTTTTGTCTCTCCCTGGGCCGATACCAGAGCCCGGCTGCGTCACAGCTCAAGCCTCAAGACGTCATAGCGCGTCTGATGACTGAGAGAGATAACCCCGGTGTGCGATGAGACATGGGTGAACTGCCAGCGGACACCGGGCCGAGCAGCGGATCTGTCACTCCCACTACATCTACTCAGCACCGAGAGTAACGGCGCTGCCAACGCAGGCCGGGGGCCGCACCAGTGGTTTAGTGTGGTGATTTTGCGATTGTGGGATGAACGAGGTGACAAAATATTTGTCGTCAATCCCTTGGGATCCTTTTCCCAAGTGGTGCCACAAATTGACTGTTGAAAAATGATTTCACTTTCTCCGCACTATTCAGGCGAAACATTTTTTGATAGTTTTGATGTCGAAGAAGCCGTGCACTCATATCGGGCTCAGTAATATGTGACGAGCTAATTCCCCCGTAACATCATGTTACGACCTAGCTTAATGTCTCAGCAGCAGGTGTGTTCGGCTGGATGCTAAATTTGTCTCGTTAAAATCGCAACCGACGGATATAAGCATGGATTAGATATCTTATATGACACCTATGGCGAATGCCTTTAGAAACAACACTTGGGCCCACGCACCATGTCAACTTTTCAGCGCACTGCCTTGCTCTGGAAGCAAGCTTACATCATCTTCTGTTCCGTAACCACAGACTTACTGCGGTAATTTAATTGAGCAGTGCGTATGCAGTCCATGTATCTTTATGTCTGTAAAAAGACATGTATTTACTCAGCCATGCCTACCAAGTCCCTGTATAGTGTCCTTCAACGTAGGTGACTGAAACGAGGAGCCATGAGCCATAAACATGAGCCATGAGCAGATATGCTATTTTTATCGGGCATGCCACCTTTATTCGGAAGACTTATGTGCTAATTTCCGATATATTTTTCGACAGGGAAGGATATAAATGGTGCCATGGAGGTGAGCGCCGCCACATTGCTGCTCTCCGAGACCACCTCGCTCAATTTCATCACGTCACGGAGACGAGCTTAGTGAACACTGCGTCTGCTGAAGACGACAACAGCGCCCGGAGTAAACCCCCACCAGAGGTCAAAACAGTACTTGCCAAGCATAGGCTCAGAACCTTGCAAATATAAGATAGACGAGCCTGGTGCCTCCGGTTTCATATTCGGTCTCGTTTCCGTTCTCGTCTCCGGTTTCGTCTCCACTCTTGTCTTCGGTCTGGTATCCGGTTTTGTCTCGGGTCTCGTTTCCGATTTCGTCCCCGGTCTTGTCTCCGGTATTTCCGGTGTCGTCTCCGGTCTTGTCTCCGGTTTTGTATCTAGTCTTGTCTCCGGTTTTGTATCTAGTCTTGTCTCGAGTTTGTTCTAGTCTTGTCTTGGTATTGTTCTAGTCTTGTCTCGTGTTGTCCCTGTTTGTTGTATTGTTCTGTCTTGTCTCCGGTTTTGTATCTAGTCTTGTCTCCGAGTTTGTCTCTAGTCTTGTCTTCGGTATTGTCTCTAGTCTTGTCTCCGGTGTTGTCCCTAGTCTTGTCTCCGGTATTGTCTCTAGTCTTGTCTCCAGTATTGTCTTGGGTCCAGACCGGACGCAGACGGAGCTTTGGCTCCGTCTGTGATTTAGATTAAAAGAAATCATACCAGTGCTTGGAAATGAAACACACTACAGTTATCATTTCCGAGCGGGACACTCCAGGCTGCCGATCATTATGTATGTACCTGTCAGATGGCCGGGGTGCTGTCGGTGGTTTTGGCCGGATTAGAGGACATTAGAGGTTTTGCCACTAGTTTCCCGTCGTCGCTGTCAGTCAGATTCACGCTCCCTTGAGCTGTTGTTTTTCCTTGCTCTCAGATTGGGTGGAAATTACTTTTTAATCTTCTAGCCTTATAGCAGGCGAGCTGATGACATTATTTCCATTCACGAACAGTTTAAATGAAATTGTTGTCTTCTTAATATAATTTAAACTGAGATATCCAGGCCATATGATAGAGCGTGCCAAAATACCCTATTTTATTTTGAACTGTCCATGCGCGTCGGAATAAGGGTGGGGGTGGGAGGGCACCTCACTACTTTTCATTTTCAAATGGGCTGATGTGGACCTAATTCGGATAAAGTCAGAACTTGTATCATGTATTTCTTACACTTCCACACTAATGAGGTGGCTTTTTAAGTGTTGTCGCGATGAGTATGAAGTGATTATAAAATATGGAAGGAGATGGTAAGGATGAGGAAAGGTGAGGATAAAGAGGATGGGATTCTACCTGGAGGGGTCGCTGCAGCCACAGGCGCATGCGCTCACAGCCTCCAGGTAGAGTAAGGATAGGGATAAGGATTAGGTACCGGTAAAAAGAAAAACAAAACAAAAAACACACACAGGCACAAGCGCACACACACTTCGAACATTTAAAGTAAAACAATTTGAGAGTGAAAATGTTGATTCTTCGGCTTCGTATCCATTTCGTCTTCGATCTGATAATTTTCGTTGTTTGTGCTCCATCTTGTCTGTGACAGCGTTGACCTTCTTGCTTCACTGATGTTCAATTGTTGCATTTTTTCTTTTATTTAGTCTTCAGTGCTGATGCTCTCTTTCCCAAAACTTGTTTTTTCTTGTTCTCTAGAATTAGCCATCCTGAAATATCTCAATGTTCCCGCCGCAAAGCTTTTTTCTTGAAGGTGCTCACAAAAACACGTGAAACGCAACAAAAAATCAAGGAGCAAGATTAGCGACAAAAAGAGGATTGACCCCGGTCACGCTCACCAGGGGCGCTAGTGTGCCATCGAAGATGGCCGCGAAAGAGGGACTCCGAAAGGTAAACAACGTTAGTGGGCCTGGGAATAGCATGGTAAGCGGTTAATTATACGTGTTGTATGCCTGGTATGTGGCAGTGGCTTATAACCAGCCGTTGCGGAAGGCAGTGAGGAGCCCAAATTCGAGGAGTTTTTGGTCCCAAGGAGCAAAGCTTGTAGGCAGGATCAGGTTAAAGTTTTCTGCACCCCCCTACTTTTTGCCGGTGGTGACGCTTATGTTTGGAAACGCATTTTCCATCGTACATTCAAACTGGAATTTCAGACAGCTTGAAACGAATAAAGGCGTATATCTACCGACTTATTTCAATATGTCAGTTTCCCGAGCTAAAAGGAATGCAGCCATAGGCGGATCCAAGGGGACAGCAAAGTGGGCATGTGCCCCATAGGCAGATCCAGGGGGCAAAGGGAGTATGTGCCCCCCGCCATTGACCCTCGGCGCCCCCTGAAATGGCCATGCCCCCTGAAATTTCGCTTCCCATCCCCCCCCACCCCAGGATGCGAAAGTCGGCTCCCACCGATAGGGTTTTGCTCCCATCCGATAGGGTTTCTCGGTCAAGAATGGCGCCTCGCCCCCCGGGAAGGTGCCCCCGATCGGCAATCCTGGATCCGCCTTTGATGACGGCCCAAGGATAAAGGCCTACTCCTGCTAGAAGCAGGCTCAAGGGAGTGGAAGGAGGCATAAGCGGAACTGGAGATTACCCCACAGCCAGTCTGCAAAGTATGGCAGCAGGCCAGACGAGTCGCACCAGCCATCTAAAATTCTCGCACCACCATCGTCCAAAAATTCGCACCAATATGCCACATACCAGGGAAAAAATGCACCCATTCCTCCCCTGCAATGCAATGCTACCTCAATCATCAGTCAGTTAATTAAGGGCTTTTTATAAGGGCCCTCCTGTGTCTTCATAGCCATTCAGTCATTATTTGTTTATTTTAAATGTCATTAACCTCGCAAATTCGCACCAGGTTGATAAAATTCGCACCACTCGGTCCTGTCTCCAAGGGCACTCGCACCGACGAGATCTCGTCGAAAATGCCATACTTTGTACACTGGCCTCACAGCCGCTTACCAGGTGGATGTGAATGGAAGCCAGATGGCTGAAAATTTCTGCAACAGACAGCAGCATTTGAGCCTATCTTCTTCCCAATTCTCAGTTTCAACTTCCACTGCTTGGACAGCACCTTATCCTGAGGAAACTTGTGAAAGCTGAGACTTCGACACTTTCTTCGGAAGGATACACACTGAGGAACGCAGCAGTTCTGATTGGATCTAATGGTTGTCCGTCTCTTCTCCATTTTCTTTGAACTTTCCAAGATTATAATAAACAAGAAAATAACGCCAGTCTTCAATATTCGTTCAACGTCACGTATAACCACGCTCTTTCACAATGAGCTTACCACGACTGAAAATCCGTTACTATAGGAAACCGTGTAGAAACCAAGGTTTGTTTAAAAATGCGCCGGATATGAAGCAGCCACGCCAGACGGCAGTCCCTCTCCTGGCGTTTCCAAAAAAATCCGCCAGGTGCCAACACTTCCGATGACCGAGGCCAATACAAGACCAAAAATGATGATTTACTTCTTATTTCTATCTTCTTCTAGCTTGCACCAGAGACGGTCGAGGGGAATGAAAATTAGCACATAATGTAGCCAAAAGAATTTATCCTTCACCAGTACGATATCACTGCTGATTTTGAATTAGAACAGGAGTATTTGATATTTTCTAAGAGCAAGGAAAACACGTCCATTCTCTATCGCTGAAAAAACTAACTCTCTAACTTGGTGTTGCCAACCGGATCGGAAGGCAGCAGGGAGCGCAAATCCGACGACATTTCATTGAGAAGAAAAGGGTTTTCTCAGTCAGGTTGGGGTTTGCCTGGCCCCGTCATTTTTCTGGTAGTGATGTTCATTTCTCTTGTCCCGGAATTCATCCTTCGCGAAGAAAAATAATCGAAATTGACTCTGTCCTGACCCTGCGGCCCTGGGTGGTAATGCGACCATTGGTAACCATGGCGCCGTACTGTCATGCTGACGCCACGCTGAGAAGACAGGTCTGTGTTACCTCGGTCGCCTCGAAACCTGAGGTATGGCCCAAAACAGGCGAGAGCGTTGACTGTTGTGCGCGAGAGCATCACTAGCAAGAAGTGAGCGGGGCCAGCAAATCTTGAACCTGCTGTCGATAAGGTCATCTCCCCTCCAGAACCAAACACTTACGGGGTTTTGACTGATTGTTGCCTTCTGCACAGGTCGGTTACACAAATTTCCGATATCTTCCCAATAAGGCTGAAATTGGAAATCGGAGTCAGGTACCCTCCCCCCCTATTCCGATGCGCATGATTGTATCGTTCCCCAGGTTTGTCTGTTCCGTGGTGCTCCTTCATCATTCCGATAACGTAGGTAGATATAGAGATATTGAAAATCGTAACTGCGAACTGCTGCTGCACACACCTTACGCTTGCACCAGCTATTTGAAATAAACAACACAAAACCAGAGTTCGTTACAAAGCGTTGTATTTAATGTCGTATATTACAGCAAACAAGCGCGAATATGTGCGTGATCTGTACCTCAACAAAGCGTATTATATTTGGCAGCAAAAAGTGCCAAATATTATGACGTCACGTCTGTAATTGGCATGAAAATCAAGGTTTAAATTGAGAAGATGTCAAATGGCCTGCCTCCTCGGATCCTGGATGTTAAATGGATCAAATACACTGGGATTACATATTCAGGCACAGCCCTTCATCGCATCCAGCATAATACAATTGGTAAAATCACAAACTCTTGGTCATAGTTTAGCAAGATCTCGAATTGAGCTTCACATAAATGTCGTTTAGAATGAATTCTTAAACCTTGGATGTCATAACAATAATACTCTGGCTACCTCTGTTTATTATTGGTAAAAACCACTGTCCGTGGTCTCAACGAATTTCGAATTAAACGAGGAGTACATTTTCTCTTCGGCAAGCACTTAGAAGCCCAATGCGGAGAATGGTCTCGGCTAGTCTTTTGGTATTCTTTAAGGTTTTTGCCAGCACTTTTCGACGGCCACTGTTGGTTTCAAACCTTGATAGATTTTTGAGTTCTGGGGCGAAGAGCATGATTATAAGTAGACAAGATGTTACACGGGCTGCCTCCGCGCATCCTGGATGTAAAATGGATCTAATACACTGGGATTATATATTCGGACACAGTATTTCATCAGAATCAGTATAATACAAGACAAATTATACGAAATATATATATATATATATATATATATATATATATATATATATATATATTGCGTTCAATTTTACAGCAGCATTTAGGCTCATCACTTCGTAATCACACTCATCACAACTCCGAAATCTATCAACGCTGGAAATTAAGGTTTTCAATCATAGCAACTGACGTAGAAAAACCACAAAAAGTATCTTCACTTTTGGAATCATCACAGCAGGCTGCGTCGAATGATATACGAGTATTATAGGATCTAACTAGTTCAAAAAGATCAAATTCGGTCAAAACACATGTCATTAGATGTGCATAGATAAGGCAAACTTACTAGATTCCAAGTAAAAACTATATCTCCATTTCCTGCGAAGTTATTGAGCTAACCCTATTCCTGTGAAGGGCCTGATTCTACCCGCCCCTCAGATTTGTCCGGAATGTCTCGAAAACTGTTCGCGATAGACTTTAAAAACTTCTGCATTTTCCAAAACTAAATTGAGCAGATATCCTCAAATTGTTGATGGGACGGAGCTGTGGTATGGTTTTTAGAGAAGGACCTATTCACAAGCCCAGTATCATCGTGAACAGTGCGTTCTCATCAGTCGCTGCATTGACCCGAAGTCACCCCAACCTTTGTATTTGGCCAAACGTGCTCAAATAAAGCATCAATGGATCCATATTAACCAGAGGATTTCAGTTATGCCTAGACTATCATCTCATCTATTTTAGTTCGAGGTTCTAGTCAGTTTGCCTTGCCAAAACACTCGTAAAGTATATTGAAACAACTCCACCTATAGGATCATTCCTGGTGGCCTGAGAGTAACGCCAATCAAAAACACTCGCACTGCCACTCTTCCACTGGATTCTGCTGGTGTCGCTGAAATTCAGCGTTGTTACAGCGATCAAAACCCGGTAGGCAAGACAGCTTCCCCGGCCAGCCAACGAGATGCTAACTGCCCTCTGATAGTGTCGTCCTGGGGTGGGGGGTCAGGCACGCGCCGCCGAAGGTCACCGATCACCAAGATAGAGACCGTGCCGACCGCGCCGCGCCGATGCCCCTAATGGCAACTACCACACGGAATGTACTGCACATGCCGTGCCGGTTCTTTAGCTTAGCTTTTATGCGATAGTCAACTTTGAAAGAATCAATCTGAAATTACAAAATCTGTGATTAGTCGTACGGTAGAATTAAATGAAACCACTGTACAATGTTGCCTCATCAAACTTGGAACTTCTTGTGAGCGCATAACTCGTTCCACGGTTTTGTAATTCCAGACTGACTTTTGATATACTTTTGTATCGTTTGTACAACCCATTTAAAATACAGAAAATATCGAAGACAGGCAGACTTTGAAAACAGAAGTGGCGAAGTGACACATAAACCTGGTTTGTGAGGGTAAACAAAATTGCAGCAATAATTTTGGACTGCATTTCTTCATTTTGTGCTTTAAGAAGCCCAGATCCGTTTTTTAGGCGCGATTCGTCGTATTTAGCATAGGCTCGAAAATCTTTTGATGTGGTAGCGTCTGCCATTTAACGTTTGCTTGGTGACAAGTTGGAACATTTTTCTCAGAGCCTTGCAGCTCTTCTGTTCTCGCAGAATTCATCTCTCATGTCTAGAAACTAGTCTGGAGACTGGCCAGCCTAGCACTACTTTCCGTTCTTATTCGGGGGCTGGAGCACAACGTGCCATAGAAACTGTTACAGTAAGGCTAAGTAACGCAGTGCTTATGGAAAAGGTCCATGAAACTTTTTAGTTTGCCGTGCCCTACATGCAAAAAAATCTGCGGACGACGCAAAGTAGCTGATTTTAGGTTCAGGTACCTGGTGCGATTCCAAAAGCAACCACAATATAATAACAGACATGGCATGGTTCTGAAAAACAGACAACACACTGATATTCTTTGGTTTTCGTTCACACTTTCTAGCGAATCCTCTCGCCTATTTTCGACTTTGAATGCTGGGCCACCGACAGTATACGACCACAGGTGGACGCTGGGGGAGCGGGAGGGGAGAGGGGCGCTCTCCCTGTTCACACTCAATGCTTAGTCGGCTGCAAATGGGGCGTGCGGCGGCGGCCGCCTTCAGAGACGCCGCCGCACGCGGCCGACACCGCTGCTGAATGCCGGGGGAGGGGGAGGGGAAGGGAACAGCAGACGTCGGCAGCCTCTCAACGAGTCCAAACGTCGGGGGGGTCGCACTCAGGCGCAGACAGCCGCTCGCCGGAGGCACGGATGGATCGGCGACTGAGGGCGTCGGTGGTCCGATGATTGGAATCGTCGGTGACTGTTGGAGGTGACGGTGAGGACAGACAAGCTTCATCTGCTAGCGGGAGCAATGTTCTATACATAGCAGCTCAAGCAGATTCGGAAAAAGGAGAGCATATCTAATTAGTTCTTTGATTTTAAAGGTCAACAGTAGTAACGTGCCAATCTTTTTCTAGGGATCAATGGATAGTTCAGAGAGAACATAAATGATGTCACTGGTGTGCGGGGAAATTCAAGCTGGCTGGAATAATCAACCGAACTATAGAGCCATTTTGCGATAGGGCAATTATTACGCAATAATTGTTCCAGAAGCTGGCTTCCTTTCTTTTGCTGAAAGGCCACTCGTGTCCAACTTTGAGCAGAGTACATATTGACCACCCAAACTTCCCGCTGGTCCCCCCACTGAACACAGGACAGCGCCTGACTGGAGAAGTGGGGCAGACTAGTGTCGATTAGCTTTTGGAGAAAGTATAATTGCTATTTTAACCGTACCCTTCAATGCTTAACGTGCATCGTGCATGTGCGACCCTATTCTTCCCCAATGCATTCATTCATGAAAGTTGTTCTCGTGCTTTACTTGGTCTCTACGCTGCTCTCGTTTTTAACCCATAGTCGACACCGAATTATTTCAAACCTTGCGTAGTTAATTACCAGCTGGCTCATATAAAGATCAAAACTTTAAATATTGTTAAACCCTGGCTGCTACATCCAACACCACACCTCGCCTCAATGTAAGAATATACTCAGCGTTTGATTAAGTGCCAGCAAATGTTCTTCCGACAGCTGGAGAAGAGGGGGTGCATAGGCGTGACCGACCATGTCCGGTCCCTGGACCAGTCATCTCGGCGCCCCCACGCAGACCCGCGCCCCACAAATCTCACACCTCGCCCGACTTCGGCTCCGCAAGGCTGACGGGCTACTCATTTTCCCAAACGGATACCCATTTCTACTTCAAAACAAGAAAGTTCTCCCGCGTGAAAAGGGGTTTAAAGTCTTTCGAGTGGGAAATGAAGCACAGCGCAGAATGCAAAACGACAGGTACCGGAAGCGCATGATGAGGTAGGACAGGTACCAGGTACCTGAAGGACAGGTGTGTGTCTTGGAGGGGGTTTTAAAGTCTTTCGAGTGGGAAATGAAAGCACCGCAGAATGCAAACGACAGGTACCGAAAGAACAATTGTAGGACAGGTACCGGAAGGACAGGTACCAGTAGGACAGGTACCAGGTACCAGTAGGACAGGTACCAGGTACCAGTAGGACAGGTACCAGTAGGATAGGTACCAGGTACCAGTAGGGCAGGTACCAGGTACCAGTAGGACAGGTACCAGGTACCAGTAGGACAGGTACCAGTAGGATAGGTACCAGGCTGTGATACCATACTCCATTGAGGGGATTATTTGCACATCAATGAGACAAAGATTGGATCTTCAAAATATTCTGCCATCTGGTTCCCCGAGCTCCTCCCAACTATAGCCCTGTTCCATCTGTCAGCACAGTTTTGTCAGCACCAATCAGCGGGCCGCGTTGCGTCTACGTCACAGGATTGTAGCCTCTCCCCGGGAACTAGTTCTAGAGGTTTTACGGGCTGATGGCCTGCTGTTTGCGCTGATGAAAAATAGTAAGTGCACGAAGTGGCAGCCTAATATTTTTTAATGGTATGAAGGATTAAGTTCCCTTTGCTAAGCACAAACAAGAGGCGATTGTGGCACTGATGTTACTTTTCTGGAGGAGAGGTTAGAGGTCCTGCTGACAAAACTGTGCTGACAGCTGGAACAGGGCTTATGTAAGGGTAGGGGTTTTTCTGATCTCAGCAGCACTGCTTGTGCTCATTCATGATTAACTGGTCACAAGGCCAGCTCCATTCACGAGCCCGTTCGGCCGTCTGGGAACTGCTGTCGCAGCCGTGACGGCTCGGGGGCCCGTATTGCCGTGAAGGAGTGACTGAGGGTGCCGTGACGGCGGCGGCGTTGTGGCGTGATCGGCGTGACGGCCGGCTCTGGCGCGGCTCTTGTGCGCCGCTCCCCGTCGCCGCTGCGCCAATATCGCGCCGGCGCCCGTTTACAAATGAGCCGCTGTTGACTTAACACCGTTCAAACACATTGCGGCCGTCTCCCCGGCGTGTGCAGTAATCAGTTGATGGAATCGATGGTTGTGCTGTGTGTGTCTGCCCGAGAGGTGCTCTGGCCCGCTCTGCCCGCGCCGCGTGTGTTCATTGCGTGCTACAAGGAGGGTAAATAGCATCCGTACCTAGATGATTCGCCAGGTGACGCCCTGCTTAGAGTTCCGAAAATGACAAGAAACGTGTTTAGCGGCTATCAGACCCTGTGGAAAGAGAGACGTTGTGTATTCAGTGGTCGTGTTCGATGGCATACGCGCTGCTGTTCGGTTGGAGCGCAGTGGTGTCTCGCAGACGCAGAGCGTGACTGTTTCAGTGGCGTGCCTCGCCGGGGCACATGCCAGTGAAAAGCGGCCGGAAAGCATGCATCACTCTGACAACGCCGAGCAAGCACCCCGTCCAGAGAGAGACGGGCTGAGCGAGCGTGCGTGTGTGTAACGCATGCGAGACAGGCAGAGAAAGAGAAGCGGTCGTAAAAGTCTCAAAACTGGATCTTAGACCAGCGCTGTTGCAATATCCTATTTGCACAATATATGCGTCCATATGTCCATGCCTCCATCCGAGTGACCACGGCGGCGTCGGGTGCACGCGCCCAGGCCGGCAGCGGCCTCCAGAGCGTCAACACGGCCTGCTGTTTGTCCCGCACGCTGCAGTCGGATGTTTGTTTGCTCTCGCGCTGGCCCAGAGAAGACCCGCCCGTGCTCGGCCATTGATGCGGTGCACCTCCGGACGGCAGCGGCACACCTGTGGCGGCCGGCGTGTGCCGCACCCCTCACCGCCGGACCTGCCTCCGCTCTCCTGTTTGTTGATCCAGACCGCGGCAGCAGCGGCTGCTGCGACGGAGCTGACGCAGGTTTCGGTGGCAGGTTCCATGCGGGTGGATTTCGGGCGACACTGAGCGGCCACCTGAATCAACACGTGGTGTGGCCAGGAGCCGCGCGGCGGTAAAACAGAGCGCCGGCGACGGTGCGGCGGAAATGACGCGGCGCTCCGTCAACACGGGTGCGGCGCGCCGTCGCAGCAGACGCGCCGGCGCCGCAGCGTCGACGCACTCCGCGCGAGTCCGCGGCCCCGCGCCAGCAGCACGCGCCGGGAAACACCAGCGGCACAAAACGACATTCACTGCCTGGAGCATATCGGCAATCAGTGCCGTTTTGTCTGCAGGACACATGAATAATGCCCCTTCATGGTGTTCCTCCCAGAGCCAGCGAAACGAGACATGTCGCCAAAATGTGACAAAGCGCCCGTCTGGCGCTCGCCGCTGTTCTGCGATAACCGGTGAAGATACTTAATCTGTCGACGACAGAGGCCCTCGGCTCCCCATGGCCCGCGGCAGTCGGCGCCGATGCGGGCGCGAGGCAGCGACAGACGATCCACGGCGCAGGCGTCACACAAAGTGGCGCGCGTGCCCCCATGGCACCGGAGACGGCTGTTTTGAGCGGCGCGCCACCACCTACCAGCGCGGGCCGGCACCAGCCAGCGCAGCTCCGATGCCACGGCTGATTGTTGGATAGTGAGTGAGTGCATCTCTGTCTTCTGCCGGCACCAGCCAGCGCAGCTCCGATGCCGCGGCTGATTGTTGGATAGTGGGTGCATCTCTGTCTACTGCCGGCGGTGCCGGAGTAAAAAACAAAAATGTGCCGCCTGCAGTGGTGGGCCTGAAAGTAACGGCTGTAGGTATACCATGTTTGATAGCATGAAAATTGACATATTCTAGCATTGCCATTTTTATTGGTGTGAAACAGGTAGTCAAAATACTCACAGAACAATATTCTCCCTTCTAAGTGCATGATACCATCTTGACAAGAGGGTGCTTCTCAAGATGCTGGTTTTACGCAGTGAAGATGCAAAATGTTATACAAAAATTAGAGCCTGCGGTTCCTTGCTGGCATTTTCTAATCTATGCGCAGGACATTCGTGATAATAGAATTTACTAACAAACATGAGCTTTTGCGGATTGTCCACGTCCGTGGGCACCATTATTTTCCCTTAAAAAAACGACGAAAACCCAGAGTACTTGCCTTGGTGCGCCCGTGATAGCGAGGACAGCGCCGCGCGCACCTAGAGTGCTCAGGACGCCCGCGGAGGCGTCGTTTGCGATGCAACTGCTGCGCTGATCTCATGTCAAACAAGGGGACGCGTCAGAGAGGCGCGTGAGCTCTGACGCACCGGACTGAAACGACCCGTGGCAGCAGAGCCGACGGTCCTTGAAGAGGGCGCGCAAGAAAAACACATCGCCGCCGATGCCAAATCTCTCAGCCAACAGGAGCGCTCGGAGCGCACGCCCAGCTCTGATCCCCACAGGCTCTGGAAAGCTCTGAATACCATCGCCAGTGCCACCCTTTATTACGATAATTGCACACCTCCATCGGCGGGCGGCGCGGCCTAATTGTCTCTAATGCAGCCGGATTACCGGCGCCGCTCGTTATATCTCCCGGCACCGCGCCGCTGTTTGTCCGGTCGCCGTCGCTGCCGACGACGGCGTTGTAGGCTGCAGGTCGGCGGCTCGTTAGCGTCGCCCGCGACGGCGCCACAATGGCGGCTGTTTGCGCGCGCCGTCGCGCTTTGTCGCTGGCCACGCGCGCCGCTGCGGACGGACGGAGCTGCGCTGCGATGCGCTGCTGCGTCTCAGCGGGGTCCCCGCTCCCGACCGGTCACCAGACGGAAAAAGGACGGAAAGGAAAAGGTAAAACACGCCGCCGGCTATTGAGGCCACGTGCCGCTCCGGCTATGAATATGTGTGTTGGGCGCTGCTGCCGGTAATGACCCCTGTGCGGGAGATAAATGTTTGCCGGCCTCGAAACGATAATTGAGGGGGTAGATTTTAATAATGGCAGAAGATAGAGTTTGGCTTCAATGGGGCATAAAATGTAGACCCTCCAGTATATTCAATTCATTTCACATTCATATCGATAATTTTTCAAAAGCTGCGTGTTAGTCAAAATCTGAAGACATACGAGTAATAATTTGCCTAACTCACAATTTCACGCAGCTTTCACATTTTATTCGAAGCAAATTTGAAGATTCCTATAAAAACATGGTGAAAGATCCATTTACAATTTCTGAATTTACACACTTCTACCCAGCCCTTGGAAATCACCCAGCTGACACATTCCCCGTACAACAAAGTGGGGACATCAGGTACTCACCGGAGGGGTACATTTTGTGCAGTTTCAGGTAGCTGATGGTCTGACGGATGATGCTGGCCTTATCCAGCTGGCTGCTGATGGCTGAACTCAGTGGCAGCAGCTTGCCCAGCTGCTCGAACTCGTAGTTCTCCTTCTCCCGCCGCGAGCGCGCCGCGTTCTTACTCTTCTCCTTCATAACGCCGCGACTGCGGGACGTTTAGATCACAGGACTGGTCTAATCACGTCAATGAGTGGCACTGGCTTATCATATGAGAGTTGACCGAGAAAGGTGTTTCGATTGTGTTGCGTCACTGCTCTTGGTAATCCTGGCGTGTTTGGTTCGCGGTTTTCCGACAGGTGCAGGTCGCTGTCACTGGTGTCAGCTTCAGTAGGAAGTGGAAGAAGAAGGTGCAGGTCGCTGTCACTGGTGTCAGCTTCAGAAGGAAGTGGAAGAAGGTGCAGGTCGCTGTCGCTGGTGTCAGCTTCAGTAGGAAGTAGAAGAAGAAGGTGTAGGTCGCTGTTACTGGTGTTAGCTTCAGTAGGAAGTGGAAGAAGAAGGTGCAGGTCGCTGTCACTGGTGTCAGCTTCAGTAGGAAGTGGAAGAGTCACTCCGGCTGTTTCGGCGGGCTGGGGTGGCGGCGCCGAAACTGCAGGCTGACCTGTGCCTGCGGCGCCCTCTCTCCAGATTCTGAAAAAGATAGGTAACAGATTATAATTAAGTTCAGAGCTCCCTAAATAGCGCAAAGTTAAACAACAAGACCAAACATTGAGGCGAATCATTACGTTTTTAGTCATGCTTGAAGAGCTGAAATTTTATGACCGTATTCTTCCATTAGTGTCACTAATATTTTCCATTGGCATCGATACACAGAACAGAGCAGAGCCTAACGATCATCAAAATATTGATCTAAGATAGTTGTCATACTTCGCTACAGCCCAACCTTCGTACGCCAGTTTATCCTGCGGGACAAGAGTGATGCACTTGCGTCAGAAATGACGCATTGGGACGTGCTGCGGCGGGCGCGCCGGTTTGGTCTCCGCTGAGACAAATCGGTGGCGCCGGCGGGGAAATGGCCTCCATCATCGGCGGCTCAATACCCAGCTATCGGCGCCGACTCCGCTGTTTGAGTTGGCGCCGCGTCGCCGCCGCTCAATTTGTCATCGGGCGCGCCCAAACACGGCCGCGAGGATTTGCGGCACGACCCGCGCCGCTGACAGACGCAGACTCTAGCGCCGCTCCTCCCGAAAACAGCTGCATCGCCGCCATTGTCTCCGGCCGCCCTGTCCCATTCGTAAGCGATCCGTTCAAGCATCCAGTAAGGAACTCATCTATCACCGGCGGATCGCAACCCTTCCTCAGCGCCCTCTGTCAATAGATTGTCCGACTCGGCGCTAATTCATTATCGCCAACCAGGACACACATCATAGCTTCCTGGAGACATTCTCCGCAGACATTCTCACTCCGTAAACGATCAGTTACCACCGCTGACGGGCGGAGGAACACGGGCGGCACGGGGGGCTGAGTGGGCGGGTGGGACCCCTCCGAAACCGCCGCCGCATTCCCCAGCCGGGCTATTTTCCGGTAGGGCGGCCATTGTTGGCCGGTTCCCCCGCCCCCGGTGGCTGTTTCCTTTTGTAGCGCCGCTTCCGCCGTGTTGTTTCAGGAAAAGCCAGGTGGGCCTGCCGATCCCTCTCTGCGGGTGCAAAGTGACAGGACGTTCGAAAATTTACAGCAGGGGAATGCGGAGTCAAATATTCATGTCGGGTAGTCCTTATGGGAGTGGAGATTCAACATTTGAGATCTAGAAAATGTAAAAGGAAACTTGTATAATGGCATCAGCTGTTACGTGGTGACACCACATGATACTCCTCGCAAAGAACAGCGGTGATTACCAGCTGGTAAGGGCATACAGGCCTGCACCTTTCACCAGGTTGTGGTGATATCACCTTCGGAGGGTGCCAGCGCCACCCAGGACAACGGTGGCAGGGTGCCGAAGAGGCGCCACGCGGACTGCTGGTGGTCAGACTCTACCCGCCTGAGCAAGATGGATGACCGGGATTAGGCCCCCACCGGCGGCGGGACACCGTCAGCGTCGAAGGGCACTGAGGCGCCGACATCCGAACCTGCCTAAAGGGCGGGCCTGAGTCAGTCAGAAACTCTCCCAGTGTGAGCTGCCACGTGAGTAATTTGTGAGAATGTTGAGAGCAGTCGTCTGACCGACTGTGCTGTGAGATGGAGCTGTTTTATTTTCACGGCACTGTATGTAATTTCCACCATCGTGAAATGCAGCGGCTTATGGTAAACATTTTCAGCTCGGTTTTCGGGCCAGCTTGGCATTGACAAATCACATCGTCTCCCCTTGACTCGATATGCTAGGGCAGCGTTGTAGTTTAGGGCATGGGTGGAGATCCCGGGGGGTTGGGGGTCAGGACCCCCCTGATTTGGAAATCAAGAGAACTTGGGGGTCAGCCCGGGTCCTACACCTTCTCTCACAAAATATTTTCGGACCTAGAAGTAATGATAGCTCAATTCGCGGCATTTGTGTGATCGGCTGAGTCATAATGTGACCTATATGCCCCATTGCATCTTCTTTGTAGAGGGGTACTAGAGACCGGGGCGGCGCCACGGCTTCCCGTCACGACCGTGTGTCAGGAGAAGTGCGGGCCCCGAGCTGGTCTAAGGTCCCTCAGCTAAATCAAGTAGCATCCTAGTCGGTCTTTCACAGATGATACGTGATTTAGTGTTGGGCCATGCTCTTACCTTAACACGCGCACTGGAGAGGGGTCTGGCGTCAACGTGTAGTGGAGGGTCATGAAGTGCCCCCCCTACCAAGAGGGTTTTAACCAAACCAAGAGGGTTTGAAATCATCCGTTGAGAAGTGCGTGAGGGCGATGATAATATACGTTGTGGCTAAGTTTTATTGACCTTGCTCAGTATATTCAAGGTCAAAGGAGGTTGTAAAAATCCCTCAGCTGAACTAAACAGCACCCATCGGTCTTTCACAGAGGATATGGACCGTGCTGAAAACCTATTGGGATTATGCTTATGCAGGGCGATTATTATGCAGAAAAGTGGTAATACACTGAAAATGAACTAAGGTCATAGAGGGAAGGTCCCGCTCAATGTCCTCCGAAAGTTTGAGGTCAAGTCATTCAAGGTTAACGACCTATTATTAACAAGACCAGTTTCCAATAATGTCAAATATAACTGACACTGTAGCAGCCTTTGGGCAGAAATGAGGGTTTGATCTTGAAAACGCCTTTGACCTTGACCAGTGAAATCGACCTTGACAGTGAGTCACCAAAACTATGAAGTCATAGCATCGCATACGTTATGCTGAGTAATGCCATCTGTCCGGAAAACTGGGGTCAATAACCTTGACATGTGAACCCCCTTATCTGGGGTGACTTTGACAAATAAACCCAATCATATTAAGTTATTATTTTATTACTTATGGTTTTTTAATAGGCGTTCTGACCTTAACTCATATGTCCACCTCTAAAGTATCGTGGAAGAATTTAAATTCGAAACAATTTTAGGGGAAGGGCAAAACGTAATTTAGAGCCTGGCCATCCTTAATCTAGTGGAGTAATTTTAGCCTATTTGTTAGCAATATTATATGACGTTATTACGTCACCACTCGGTCTACAGTGCAGGTGAAGTGGTGCGACTGCGCGATTGCGACGCTCTAAAAGATATAAGTCTGAATTTGAAAGTCTATAAGCAAAACAATTGAACCAATTTTTGAAATTCGTTCACCAATCGACGCACTCATGCGTTCTCTCAAATGTGGCCGAGCAGCGCATTCTGGCGGCGAACGGTTCTCCGGGCACCTTGGAAAATAAATGGGGGCACTTTAAGACCCCTGAACTTCGCGTTTTAAGGTCTCCGAGCAGCGTTAGAACCCCTGAGCTGGTATGGGCCTCCTGAGTTGATTTGGCGCTCCATGAGGTGATTCAGGGCCTCTTAGCTTGACTGGGCCTCTGAATTGGCGTGGAGCCCCCGCGTTGATGTTGCTCCCCCTCCCCTTTAGCAGTTTTGGGATCCCGTGAAGTAAAGCTAGTCCTCAGTCCCTGAAATAGACTAAGGCCTGCAACTGGTTTGGACCCCTGGGATGGCGTGGGCCCCTGAGCTGGTCTGGGCCCTTTACCTGGTCGGGTCCCCTGCAGTGATCTTGAGAACCCTGGACTAAATTGGACCCCTAAGAGTTGGGACATGAACCCCTGCGTTCATCGTGGGCCCCTTATCTGATCCGTAGCCCCTGAAATTTTATGGGGCCTGCCAGGTGGTCTTCGGACCCCTGAGCTGTTTTGCACCCCTGAGTTGGATTTGTGCCTCCTGAGATCAAAGTTTCGCAGGGGCCCTTGAGCTGTTCTGGGGCCCGCTTATTTTGAGACACATGGGCTGATATTGACCCGTGAGTCGACACTGGGACCCCTGAGCTCTTTGGGGCCTTCTATCTGGCCTCCCTCAGATGTTTTTGGGACCCTGAGATGTTCTGGAGCCCATGATATGTTCTGGAACTCCTGAGTTGCTTTTATGCCTACTAAGATGGAGCTTCACTCGGAGCCCCTCAGCTGTTCTGGGGCCCTTGAGAGACTCTTTCACAGGAGGTTCTAGACTTGAGCTTGAGACCCCTCGGTATCGTCCTCTGAGTTTTTCCGAACCCCCTCCCCCCTGAGCGCCTTTGGGGTCGCTGAACAGGCCTGGGTCCCCTGAGTTGCCGGTGGGTCCTCTGACGTGATATTGAGTCCCATCGGCTGATCTGGGGCCCCTTTAGATAACCAGACCCCATACTGATCTTGAAACCCATGTGTTGGTACTGGAGCGCCCTGCGCTTGTCGGGACCCGTTAACTGGTATCAGCTGGTATTGGGCCCCAAAGTTGGTTGTGAGCCTCCGGAGAGGGAGATTTGCAGGTACCCCTGGACTGTTCTGGGACCGTGACAGGATGCTGCACACGAAATTACGGGCTCAGCCTTAGACCCTGAGCTGGCTCAGGGGCTTTGAACTGATCTAGGGCCTCTGAAAGGATTTACTTAGGAGGTCCCTGGCTTGGTCATGAGGCCCCTATCTGGATTGGTGTCCCTTGAGCTCGTAAGTGCCCCTGAGCTGGTATTGGGACCTTTAAACGGGTTTGGGTCTTTTAGCTTGTCCGGGCCCTATGGTGCTGATTTAGGTCCTTTGAAACCGTCGTGGGCCCAACTGGTCTGTCCCCCTGAGTTTTTCTGGGCCTGCTGAACCAATTTAGGGCCCTTGAAGCGAATCTGGACTCCTTGAGCTGATCTGAGGCCCTTTCCGATGGTCAGGGTCTCCTCGCTGATCTTGAAACCCCGGTGCTGGCTGGCACTGGCGTTTTTGAGCCGTTAGGGGCCCCTTATCTGGTCTGGAACCTCTCAACTGGTATGGCCCCTCTCGGCTAATCTTGGGTCCCCTGAGTTGGCTTTGGGCCTCCTGAGAGGGAGTTTTGCAAGGGGTCCCTGGGCTGATCTGGTACTATAAGAGAGTATTATACAGGAGTTTACTGACTTTGTCTTGGGGTGTAGCCTGGTTTGGGGTCACCTTAGCTCATGGTAAGGGCCCCTGAGAGGAGCTATATAAGAGGTTTTTGACTCGGTCATATGACCCCTAGCTGGATTAGTGTCCCTTGAGCTTACAATTGCCCCTGGATTGGTATCGGGTCTGTTTAACGTATGGGCCCCTTTGGCTTGTTTGCGGCCCCCTTGTGCTTATCTGGGGCTTCGTGAGTTCGTCGAGGCACCCAGCTGGTCTGGCCCTCTTAGTTTGTGTGGGTCTCCCGAGCTGATTGTGTTGGCCTGGACCTCCTGAATTGACACTGGACCAATTGAGAGAGAGTTTTGCAAAAGGCCTCTGGGCTGTTCTGGATCCTTGGGAGGGTATTGCACAGGAGCTTACTGGAGTGATATTGGGGCCCAAGCTGGTTTGGGCCCCCTGAGCTAAAAAGGACCCCTGAGGTAGAATGTCGAAGGAAGTCCTGAGCTAGCCTAGGGCCCCTGAGAGGAATTATGTAAGAGGTTCCTGACTTGGTCCTAGGGCCCCTAGCTGAATTGGTGTCCGTTGAAGTGGCATTGGGCCTGATTAACTAGTATGGATCCAATAAGTTTGTCTGCGCACATTGTGCTGATCTGGGGCCCCCTGAGCTTTTTAGAACCCTTAGCTCGTCTGGCGCCCTGGGTTGGTGCTGCGCCCATTTAGCTGGTCTGGGACCCACTGAAAATATATTTCGCAGAAGGCTTCTGACTTTATCTCGGGATCCCTGAGCCAGTGAAGGGCCCCTGAGAGACTAAATTGGGTGTCTGTACCTACAGTCAGGTATCGAAAAGAAATTGTGTTTGTAATTGGTGTGTTTGCAGGAGCCCCGCCCTTTGTTACTTGCCTTGGTACCAGTATTTGTAACTAATATTGATGCCTTCCTGGCATTTCTTGGGAGAACATTTGAAGTTGATAACCTCTTGGCACAGAGAGATAACAAATTGAAAAATTTTAAGGAAAGATGGTCTCCCTTTATTGAAGATTTTTTCAAAATAAAAATTTAGAAACTTTATCGTGGTCTCTCACGGCGAGCTATACTAGACCACTGGGTGGAACACGCAGACTTGGTAGTCAATCAATACGAGTTTTTGAGTAGATGGGGTAGGAAGGGTGGTGGGGGCGGGGGTGTAAGGGTCGGCAAACCAACGTGTATACTTCCCTCCAGTGTAAAACAATAAGTATCATCACCTTGTTCTGCTCTATCACGACTTGTTCTGTAACCTGATGCTTGTCCTTGACGGGTGTTATGCATCATCGTGTTGTTTGCTTTAATAAAGTGTGAACAAATGGTTTCAGTACTCGGGACAACGTGATGGGACCCTGCGTGAAGTGGTGGCCGGAGGGGGGACAAAACATATTCCGTCCTCTCCCACCCTCAAAAGTGGGTGGACGCGTCCCTCCGTCCCCCAGCGGCGGGACCCATTATTCTATACACGAACAAGTATCAAGAAAGTGGTTTAATGAAAGCTATTGAATTTTTCACACATTCAAGGAACGAATTTTTGTGGCATAATTATTTTAAATAAGATTCCCTTCGATGTATGGTGCAGTTTTTTGTCTTGGAATTTAGGGGGCTAACCATCGAGTGAGAGAGAGGGGGAGAAAGAGCTTAGACAATGAGCCAATTTTACAGAAACAGCCTACTGGACCTAGCTATTGCCATACTGTAATATGCATCATAATTTGTTGGTAATTAATTTATTTATATCATCAAAATATTCATATTGTAATAATCGTTTTGGGCTACAATGATGCGCAACTGTTGGAGTCATAAGACTTCTCAGAAGGGGAATACGCTAGACTTAAGCATTGAGATGCATTTTGAATTCACACGCTAATGTTGTCTGCTGCTAACAAGTTTTCATTGAGGACTAGATTAAAAAGCGGACGGTGCGTTATAATCGCTATCCTTTCAAAGACCGAGTTAACGACAGAGGTTTAGACCCGTATCTCATTTTGAGTTTCCGGAAAACAAATCTGATTAAATTCTCGAAGTGTATTGAAATGTGCATGTCAGTTTTATCTCCCGAGGAAGTCATGATCTGGCTCGTGTACAACTCCTAACATCATACGGTAATTGTAGGCATTGCCCGAATTTCAGTGCCTTCATTTTCTTACGAAAAACATCCACTCCTGCGGCCTCGACCGGACCGGGACCCCCCCCCTGATTTGAAAGGAGATCTCCACCCCTGGTTTAGGGGATACCTGGGCAGCTGGCTGTACCTCGCAAGACGTGCGAGGTCACATTATTGCAGAGCAGTTCTCACCATTGTAGAAATAAAACACGGCTGAGAAGTCTACACATAGCATTTGGAAACAGCGGTATGCCCAGTGTGCCAGCTGGTCCCCGGCTCATCTGGCTTGGTTTACCCATTATCGGGAGTCATTTTCATTCTTTGCTTATTCTTCCATGCAACAAAGCTGCTAAGAACACCATATATTCATGAGGAACAGAACCTCGTAAATATGCCGCGTCGAGACCAGAAAATTGGTTCAATCACAAGCAGTGACACAAATCAGACCTGAGAAGCAAGCTGATCTTTTGTCACTAATTCCGCTAGCACGCAAAAACTTGGATAAAGTACGACGTTAATCGCCCGGCAGCCGCAGGACGACCGCATGCGAGACGCCGGGCCGCCTCTGGCCAATTACCCGCGACGGCGGGCCGCGGGCTAAGGTTGCAGCCCCCCACTTGATGAGGTAAGGCGGAACTGGCAACCGACTCCACGTCAGCGCACTCATAAAGTGCGCCACCCAACACCCGCCCGGTCCGTAAAACCACCCCACCCAACACCGGCTCACAGTCATACAGCTCCGTCTAGACAAACTCTCCGGCATAGTGCGGGCTGCTGAGGCGCGGTGGTGTCCGGGCCGCCAGCCAACGTGTTCATCACCGCAGCTTCGGCGTGACTGGCAGAGCGTGGAACACCGGAATCCGCGTGTTTAAAGGTCTCCATGCCTGGGTTTTGTGTCTGCTATTGACATGTGGCCAGAGATGGCCTGCGTTACGTTACGAAATTACTTTTCCGTAGCCGTAGCTCTGGAAATGGAGCGTAGCGTAGCTGGACGAATTCCGTACCGTGCTACGCCAAAATTTAGCGTATCGTAGCGTACTACGAAAGAAATTTCGTCATATATGTAAATAACTTCCCGTGATCTCGATCGCGGTACCAAGGATCCTTGGTAACGATTTGCTTTGATTCGGAATTTTAAAATATAAGTGAAAGTATTTAAAACATTATCGACCAAGCGATTTCTTTAAAATTACCAACTTTAAACAATTTCACGAGAAATGCATCAAACCGCTGTCAATTAAGATCGGGCCTTTTGTGTGGGTAGAGTAAATCACAGACACATTATTGGGCCTATACAAACTAGAGGTCGTTTGATTTCTATTTTCAATTTTTTCAACTGGTGACAAGAATTCCCGACCAATGACCACACACATATTTCACTTCAAAAGACCTTTATTTATCAAAACGCAACTGATAACAAAGCGTGTAAAACCAGCGACCGGGCAATGCCCCCGCGCTATGTCTATCTGAATGAGTACGTGGGGCGCTTTTGATTCAGGATATTCGGTTTGGAAGAAAATATATGTTATTTTATTGCATAGTACAGCTTATATTTGCATTAAATGGGTGAACAAAATTTCAAAATCCTGGTACAATATACTTTTACCGTAGCCGCAGCTAAAATACCGTAATTCCGTAGTCGATGAAATATAGCGTAGCGTAATTCCGTAGCGTAGTTTTGGCCCAAATCGAATCGTAACGTAGCGTAATTCGGTAACGTAACGTAGCGTAGGCCATCTCTGCCTGTGGCTCAGTACCATCGAATTTCGGTGGCGGCTTGAGGTGTTTGCATGAGCTGCAGCAATGTGAAAGCGCTTGGGTACTATCATCGCATTCCTACCTGGCCTGGGTGTCAGCTAAATTGACTTCATGTTTCTGTTTTATCCGGCTTGAAAAGGAAAACATTACACATTTTCTTACTGATTAAATAATGGGTTATACTAATCCCAGACATTCCAATTCCCTTTTTCAAACGCGAACGTTAAGAATGATAGAGACCGGTTAGTTTCCCACAAAAGATTGAGCCATGTATAATTTTTCACTAAGGCTCTGTCACAATCGCGAAAACATGGAGGTTTTGAACCTGGAATACTGTTATACTCTGCAATTTGTCAGTGACTGAGTGCATCTCCAGCGTTAAAAAATAGGCATTAAAGATCGAGCTGAAGATTACAGCATTAATCATTAAGTGACATTGTGCCTGGTTTTATTTGTTTCGAGCCCTTACCTCAACTGCATACTAAAAACATTACTATTTACGTAAATCTAGAGCAGTCTGCCCGTTTGCAAAATTATTATTTTCGTCAGACACCTACCGCAACTGTGGTATTCAGAAAATGAATTGCTTTTTCTATATCATTATTTACAGCCTCAGGTATTATCACTTAAACCAACACAGCAGGCAGATGAACGCGTTTCGACAAAAATTGTCTTCTTCAGCATCTATGGTAGGAGGGATAAGGAACCCGTCATCAAGACATGCAGCAGTTTCATCGTTTGGATTTTTGTGCAAAATTATCGTGCGACAGAACTATAAAGGCACCGTTTATGAGGATATTCCGATAATGTTTCTTGAATAATTTTATAATGTATACAAGCAAGCTTCGATATGAGACATTCTAGACTTATCACTGCTCTAAATAATGTTCTATTCTTATTTTATCATCATTATTGTTTTTGTTATTATTATATAAAACTATTATTATTTCTCTCTCTTTGCTTAACCAATTCCTAATACAGCCGCAGATTTTGCCCATTTCATGAAGCCTGGCCGAAGGTTAAAAGTATCATTTTTAGCTATATGTGCTGCTTCTGTAGCTCTCCTATTACCTTTGTTTTTACAAACTGCTATAATTTTAGCTCTATCCCAGTTTGGTAGATGATTTGTTTTCGTGGAATGTATGACAAATGCACTGAATTCTGAGTTGTTTCGAAGGTCTCTTCTATGTTCTTTTATCTTGTTTTTAGACCCCTTCCTGTTTCACCTATGTACGATTTCGTACACGACCCGCACGGCACCTGGTACCCTACACTTTTTGGTTCTGGGTCATCTGGTCTTTCTTTTTTCGCTAAGATGCTACTAAGTTTTTTACCGGAACAAAATGCTACTTTGCAGCCCGTTTCTTCAAGTTTGTTTGCAATAATTTCAGTGGTTTGGAGTAAGGTATCGTAACTCATCTTATCTTAGTAAGGTATCGTATCCTATTTGCACACAAAATTTTGGTTGGCAAGATAGACTCCGCCCTCTTGCTCAGTAGCTTTGCATTGCGTGTGCCGTCAAGAAACACACGGGCGATGACTCGCGGCCTGCTGCACGTGCCCTTCGGCCATGTAGATTGCATAAGACGAGGGCTTTTCTGTCGTTCGGCGAATAATTTTAACTCTTGTTTGGCAGTGTGCCCTGAGTCCGACACTTTTAATTATTCTTTCGGGCTGTTTAGGTCACTGACCCGATCTTACGTCAAGCAGCTCCCTTTACACTGAGAAGTGACTGTGGTTTTAAAGGGTTTTATGTGTGCCTCTTTATGTTTTAACAGGGGTTTCTGTATATTTTATGTAGCTAGGATCATATATCGTGAAAATTTTCACTCTGAGCATTGTATCCGTCGACATGTTTTATCTCATTTGACTTGAGCTGTCATTGGGCCCTATATACCTGTTGCTCATAAGCCTTCAATAAACAATAAACAATAAACAACAAAAATAAAAAGTGACGTCCAAATACAATCCAAACTATGTTTCACCCCTGTGGACACTCCATAAACACATGCAGCATACTGAGATTGGCGCAAAAGCAATTAAAGGCTTAAATCGAGGCGCCCCTCTCGCACTATACTTCGATCTCGCATCACACCACATGCACGTGAGCTCTCTTGGCGGCGTGGGTCGATAAAAGTACGCAAAAGAGAAGGCTGGAGTTTGCATTGATGCCCCGCTGTGCTTTAGCTGCAGGCCGCGTTGCGAAAAGTTTTTGTGACCAAACTAGGCAGTTGTAGGATTTTATATCGCCTAGATATCTTACTTAATTCCGTATCTGTTGATCGTCCCGGCCTGAATCCATGTTGGACATCGCTGAGCATTGCATGTGACTCCAGGTAGTAAATTACTAGCTGTACGCATATGACACTCAGTTATTGTAGCTACCGCGCTGATAAAAGAAAGGGGACGTTAATTTGCAGGCGACTAATGAAGCGGGCCAACTGTAGCAATCTTCCATTCCGTTGGGAGCTCTCCGGAGATCAGCGAACAGCTGACCACATCGAGCAGGGGCTGACTGTCAAAAAGACTCCGACCCCACCATCCGAACGAGCAACTCCCACAATGAAGTGGTAATTTAGAAGCCAAAGTCTATCGTCCCTCAAAGCACAGGAACAGCCGCACCGCTCAGGTCACCCTCTCACCAGTCAGTTGCCAGCCGACCTACGCTTGATCAGGGGTGGAAAAACCCGCCAATTCGCCAAGCAGGGATTGCGACAGAACTTGGCTAGTGAAAATATTCCGCGCGACAGATAACGTCTACCAAATTGGAACTCCAGCAGCCGCCAAGAAAACAAAAAAGCTCCCAGGGAGCCGGGTCCTTACGCTGCTAAAAACCTCGATACACAGACAGATCCAGGAGGCAAGGGGGCACATGACACCCCCACCCCCTCCCCACACACTCCCATTAGCCCTCGCCTCCATCTGAAATGTTCACGAGCCCCTGAAATGTGGACGGCGCCACCTAAACTGCCCCTTCCACTCCCACCCCTTCAGTATGCAGGTACCGCGCCCTCACAATAGGATTTTCCGTACAAAAGGCTTCCTCATGGTTCCGATGGCGCCTCAGCTTTTACACTCCTTTTTCACGCGATCGGAAATCCTAGACCCGCATATGTCCGTTAGACGATTCAATAGATAAGACTTTCTGGTGAATGAAATAGGTAATCACAATTATCTAATTAGTAGTCACGTTCCTTTGCTGTTTGTTGAACGCGACAATGAGAATTGGCGACAGCGGCCTTGGGCGACAGCCAGACTTGCCGGATATACAGGGCCCGGCCAGTCCCGACGGCAAATCTGAACAATTGAAATTCCTATTCACCAAGGGCGCCGCCACGGATTTTGCACAGGGGGACATACCCAGGCTGGTGCTGACTAGAGGAAGCGAATTTGGAGCGTATTCAGTGCCTGGCAGCATTAACAACAGTGAATCCAAAAATTTGGGAGGGGAACGTCCCCCCTGGTTTGCCAACAGGGGGACACTTCCCCCGTCCCCCTGCTTTTAGTGCCCATGCAGTTTACTGTCGCAAACAATGGGCATGCTCCAGACCCTCTTATGAAAACCCGATGGCTCTTGGTGCCAGACTTTTTCTTTCAGGAAATACCTACTGGCCTTGAAAAATCCCCAAGATAAATGACGTAAAGAAACGTAAAGAATAAACTTTTATTGCCTCGTTCTTTGTTATGACAATAATGACTCACGTGTTACAATCCCTTGCGCCATTTGTCTTGTGTAATTTTTGGAAAAACACCTGGCACTAAAAGCTCTTGGATTTTTACACGAGGGTCTGGAACATACCTCAACCTCTAGCGGTGTCGGTCAAATTTTCTTTGCATTATGCCGTATATCGTTTGTAAAGGTATCTTGGTTTTTAAATGCCTATTTGATTCATCTCGAGTAGGTTAGCATGTGAAAATTATTTTAGCGAAATTCCATTAATAGCAGAAGACTGGAAAGTACCGCTTTGAGTCCCAGCGTTGAACGTAACTTGCTAAAAAAGCTCAAAATAGAATGCAGTTTCCCTTCGTACATGTAAGTAAAAAAAACTTACTATGCTAACAAACTAGAACAGAACAAAACAAATAGTAGAAAATTATGGCAAACTCTTTTTGAAGCCATACACAGAGGACCAGCGAGCAACAAGTTGCCATACAGCTTTGAAATTGAAGGCACGACTGAATCAAACCCAGAAGTGATTGTTGAAAAATTTAACAATTTTTTTAGTACTATAGGAAGCTCCTTAGAAAATAAGTTACCTCGAACACAAAAAGATCCTTTAGATTACCTTCAAGATGTAAACATTCCAAATTCATTCGTAGTCCCTAGAGTGTACTCTTCCCAAATAGAACATATAACAAATAATCTCAAGAACACTGGCCCAGGTATTGATCAAATATCGACAAAACTATTAAAGAAAATTGCTCCACATATTTTGAATGAAATAACTTATTTCATGAACTTGTGTATCAAGAAAAGTACGTTCCCAGACTGCTTAAAACCAGCCTTAGTAGTTCCCATCTATAAGTCAGGAGCTAAGAACCTCTTTACAAACTATCGGCCAGTTTCTCTCCTTCCTGTAATATCAAAGATACTCGAAAGAATAATTAATGACTCCATGAATGAATTTATTAACACCAACAGCATATTTTACGACCTCCAATTTGGGTTTCGCAAGCAACACTCAACGTACATGCCCATATCTATAATTCATGATCATATAACATCAGCTCTCTCCCGTAATGAAATTATTTTAGGTAAATTTTTGGATCTCAAAAAGGCGTTTGATACGGTCGACCACCAAATTCTCCTAAACAAATTGAACAAATATGGAATAAGAGGCAGTTCGCATCAACTTTGTAAATCATACTTAGAAAATTGCTCTCAATCGACTAGGCTTCTTTACTCTGAAACAGAAATACAATCATCTTCTTCAAGAATCTCTACGGGAGTTCCCCAGGGCTCGATCTGGGGTCCACAGCTCTTCAACCTATACATTAATGATATATTTAAAGTAACTAACCGGGCAAAATTCTTACTATTCGCGGACGACACAAGTATTTTCATCACAGGTACGACTATCGAAGAAGTAAAACAAACGGCACAAGAATTAATGCCACTGGTTTCTGACTGGTTATATACGAACAGACTAACACTAAACTCTTTGAAAACCTTCTATCAAATTTATTCTGTTGCTGATACTAAACCTGACATTCCGATATACCTTGATTCATCAAAAATTGAAAGAACGCGTACTATAAAGTACTTAGGAGTCCTCATAGATGAAGATATGAGATTTAAAAGCCACATCTCTAGAACTTATGCCACTGTGTGCAGAAATGTCAGTATTATTAGCAGGGCAAAATATATTTTGGAGAAAAAACACAAGATAATGCTTTATCATGCGCTAGTCATGTCAATCATAAATTATTGTCTCTTTATCTTTGGAACTAATTACACCACTAACCTCACCAAACTAGTAAATATCCAGAAACGTATAATTCGCATGATCGAAAATGTTCATCATAGAACTCCATCTTCGCCCTTATTCAAAAAGTTAGGACTGCTAAAGTTACCCGATTTGGTAAAGCAACAGAAACTTTTGATCCTACATCGATACTTAAACGGCACACTACCAGTGGTATACGCTCAATACTTTAGCCTTCATGCAAACTACAGAGATACAAGACAAATTGTGCATTTTAGACAAGAAATAGCTCCCACAAATTATAGAAGTTTTTCATTCACAATATCTCGCCCCAAAACCTGGAATGAGTTGATATCTCCCAAAATACCTTCACTGGACGACATTCCCCCTTCTAAAGGTTTTTTCAAGGACGTCATTACCAAAATTCTGAGTGATAACTATTAAAGCATATAGCATGGCCTGATACCTATTTCACCAATTCATCATTTGTTGCTCCTGATCTGACTTGGTCTGGCGAATGGGCTGGGGGGGGGTGATGGGCCTGTGGTTTGGGAAGAGGGGGGGACTTGCACGTTGGTGTATGACTTCAATTAGTGTCCGGTCTGGGAGGGGGGGCGATGTGTTGCCCAGATGGTGTTAGTAGCTCCCAACTGCTCAAATACTCTGAACCAAAAATATATAAATTAGCTGTAATGGTTGATAAACTTGTGCAAAACACAGTCTGATCCTTTTAACTATCCACTCCTCTCTGTACTGCGCTGCTCGGAAATTAACTAGGTTATACATGTCTTATAGGGCTTTAACATGCGCGACTTTAAGGGGAGGGAGCTCTGACAAGGTTATCCTTTTTGTTCCTTCCTCTCTCGAAACCAATCATATCCCCTATTTAAAATTTAAAAAAATCCTATCAACAATAATCTGCGGCCGCACACTGTTGAGGGAAGGAAGATAAATGGATGGGAGGACAATTCTAAGTTTCCTTACCTGCCCCAAAAAGGGTAAAAGCTGCCCTAAACTGGTTGTTCTTCCTTAAGGCTGCCCCAATGAGCTCTCGTTGAAACCTGCCATGCTGATTCGGCCATGACCCCCAATGCAATAAAAGGGTCCAAACTCCCTTATGACCTGTTTTCTAGCCAACAAGTGTTTCATAATTGAGCAATTGGGGAAATATTCATCTGTAAAACCTATTTCGACTGCTTTTGACCATTTGCAAGGTACCTATCTCTAATTGATAGCGAAAAATGTATTGGCTGCACCAGATAAATTGGGCCCATTGACTCTGTCAGTCAGTACTCTCTATAGAAAGTATACTCAAGTATACTTGACCTATTCTCATGTGCATGGGCTTGGCTTTCCCCTAAGCAACCTGCTGGATCTGCACCTGGTCGGGCAGCATTTGACACTCCTGGTCTTGGAGAGTTGCCATGCTGGAAATTGTGACAAGCAGTCCCAATACCCACTTGACCCAATAATGGGCTACTTGACCCATGTTCGTTCTTAAATGTGAGAGCTCTCAAGACCAGTTTAAAGGGAACATGACACCTTAATATGACATGAACTGAGAAAGCCATGTGATACAACATGCCAAGACACCACTTGATCACCATTTCATTTGTTCAAGGTTTTACTGTTTGCAGAACAAATTTAAAGAAATTTAAATCAAAAGAAATTTACTCCTGTTGACCCTGTCCTCTTTGGTCATGTTTACACTTTATGACACAAAAATAGGCAAGTTACCGATGTTATACTCAACCCTGCTGCACATGCTGAGGGAACAAAGTTTTCTTTTTGGTCGTCTTAAAAACCCACATGCTAAACATACTATTGGTGCTGTTGATTGTACATGGGTATGTATAACTTGCTTATTGACTGTGTTTAAGCTCAAAATATGTTAAAATATTAAAAAAAAGAAGAAATGATGCATGTTGCTTTGGTTCCTAATGGTAACCTCTTTTAGCAAAAACATTTGTTTTGTATTCATATTCATTATTGGCACAAATCAAATAGGTAAATAGCATTGCAAGCTCATGGGCCAATTTGATATCACAATAATTTGGATATTTTTCATTACCAACAGAGGAAAATTAACTAAAAATATAACAAAATATTAGTCCTAGCAATGCCATATAACCCTGGAAGTTGATGCATGGTTAAACCACAATTATTATGTTTATTGAAATATCAGTCTTATCATTTTTTTACACAAATAGGCCAAATCCATTATTCTCAGCATGGATTGTCCCTGGAAGCACTACAATTTTGAATTGTTTCAAGATGTTATCTTCATTTAGAAAAAAAGAAACTCAACAGGCCACTAGGAAATAAAATGGGCTGCCCCTACCCTGGTTTAGCTGTAATTTGTAGATTTTGAGAAGCTTTACTTGAATAATGAAACCAGCAGTGGTTGAATTTTCTTTGAATATTTGTTTCAAATGCACAAAGCTGCTTCTTAAAAATGTGCTTGAAACATATTTCCAAATTTCATTGAACCATATGTGTAACAAATATAACAGAATATCATTCTTAGTGACTATAACACGCTAAGGAACTTGGCTTAACGGGAGTTTTAGGCAGATCTACGACCGACTTTCTGAGCTTTGTATGTTGTTTTGTACCAGCATGCAACTTATCCCTGGTGCGACAGTTTTGGTCGTATGAATTCTGGTTGGCGACAGTTTTGACATTTTTCCTCCCCTGCGCTTGATAAATATCTCAGGGGAGCCGATCCCAAGCCAGCATACGCACTGCCACTGCATGTTTCTGAGCCGCGGACCGGAGCCCAACGCTCTATCATACAAAGCTACCGGGACGGCAAACCATACGCGTCGGAAAAGGGGGACCAGGGGGCCTGCCCCCCCCCCAATTTTTGGCCAAAAATTTCCTGATCTCAGTCAAAAGGAGAGAAAACCGGGCATTCTTATATCCAGCCTCTGCGAAAGGCAACGAGGAGCCCAAATTCGAACAGTTTTTGGTCCTGATATTGAAAGTTTTTTGTCGGCATCAGGTTAAAATTTGCCTGCCCCCCCCACTTTTTTGCCGGTGGCGACACGTGTGCGGCAAACCATAGTTTAAAACCGAAGGTGGGCCAATACCAGCCAGGCCAATAATTTGATTAATCGTATATGATTTCAACATCAGATGACGATTTGAACAAAGAGAACCAGAGGCCACCATTGGGTTCTGACGTTTTGCATATTTACTCAGATGGGCGCTATTAAGCAATTCATCAAATCTCCTGCCACACACCTCTGTGGCCTTTTGTTTACTGGTGTGGAAACCTTTTTCGCAGATCCGTCTTTTTTACGCCCAAGAGGTCTTCTCAAGCTTTTCTTGCGCAAGGAACAAAGCTGACGTACTCACGTGTGTCAATGTAATGGGAAGCCAGTCACGTCATCATATTCTCCACCAAGCCCGAACTCCCTCTTGATCACGCACCCTGTCTTCGACGACCATGACCACACGATCATGACTTCACGGTGCTGTAACAATACGACAAACTCTGCATAATCATCAATTCACGAAATGAACACTGAACTTTCTCGCTAAAGCCCTCAAATACCAACTGCTCCACTGCACATCGCCACGCGCTCACGCGAGTGAATTCACTGTTCCAACCATCTTCCTGTGGCTTGTTGCATTGCCGCGCGTCACCATCACGCTAGCCATTCTCCTCCACCCACCCACGAGTCGCGTCCGGCGTGGTGTAGCGACAGTCTCATCCTGACCTCCCGAGGGCGACACGTGTCTGGGTGCTACAGTTCTCACCACCTGCCGTCGCCGCCGGCCTGGTCCGGCCGGGTCACCGTCGCTGACGACGGCGCATGACCCAGATGGTGACAGGCGCCACGCGCCTCGCCCCGGGTCGTCGCCGCAGGCGGGCAGGTGCGCCGGGCGCGGCAGGTGCTCGGGAGATGGGGCACGGGGCAGCGGTCACTGCGGATCGTCCGGCACGCGGTCAGCCGCCGAGCCGCCGATCCACCGCCGCCCAGCAGGTGAATGGCTGATCTGGCCACTGATCTTGGCAAATGCCTCGACCGCGGCACGTTCGCCCACGCTTTTTTACCGACGTGGCAGCCAGAAAGACTTAATGAAGTTTGCACGGAAGCGCGTCAAACAGATTCCGCCATTTGGACTTTCCCCAGTGGCGCGGGTGTATCCTCTCACTTTCTGATCAGGTTCTAGATCCGGTCACACCTGGCCGATGACGCGTGCGCCGGTTCGATGTTTCGTCAGTGCAGGCTGGCTGGTTCACAATCACAATATCTGGTGACATGAGCAGCTGCTCCTAGCCAGGTCAGCTGAGGTCAAACCGGATCTGGTGCGACACGCGACCCGAGCGCGTGCCTGAGGCAGCTGTCAGCTTGTCGAATAATTCCCCCGCACTGAAGCAGAATGGGTGTGTCAAAACTAAATGCTCACTCCGAATAGAACACCTGTTCAAAACACCCGAGGAGTGGATATAAAGTCCAGTAAGTAACTGCATGCAAATATAAAATATTGATAAAGAAATATGTTATCCTATTGTGAGCTGGAAGTGCCAGCGTAGACCCCCGGCAGAGCCAAGTCCCACGTTTTGTCATCTCCACAGCTGATTCACCCTCTCCGACTACGACTGCAAAGGGCGCGGCGGTGCAGTGCAGATGAGCCGCGTGCCGGCGGCTGAGGTCTCTAACCTGAGGGTGTCACCTGGCCGGCCCGGCGTGTCGGTGTCACGGTGTCAGGGTCAACACTCAGGCTCCCGCTGTCTGGTGACTCACGCCAGCACCTGACCAGTCGAGTACCGGGCGCTGGGGCTGTACTGAAGCCTTCAAATCAGAAAACGCACAACTGCTCCTATTTAAATCTGATAAACTTAGAAAACTTAAAATGAACTTAGCAGCTGACGTGCTCTAGAATTCCAATCATCATAAGTTAAATCCGAGTTTCCAGAAAAATAGAACATACACTCATAATTTTGGTCCTTAAAGGGATTGTCCCACTTTTGTAATGGGTTTTAAACTGGGCAGGGACGGCGGATTCCAGGGTGCAAGTGGTGCAGTTGCACCACTCGATTTTTCAAGTGGTGCAAAAGTATCTTTTTGCACCACTTGTTTGGCTTTGTCCGGGAGGCGCCGCCCCAGGCCTCAGCCGGCACCCCCGGCCGGTCAGAGAAAATCAAGCCTAATTACCGCCTACCTGAAGAGGTAGGATCCTCTGTGAAAAAGACATTTTCATACATGAATGACGCACCTTGACATCAAAACTGCGCCCTGGAAAGCAAAAGGCGCCCCCTTGAGTAAAGGCGCCCCTCTGGATAGCATAGGCGCCCTTGAAAGCGTAGGCTAGGCGCCTCCTGGACAGCTGAGGCGCCTCCGAAGAAGAGAAACGGCGCCCCCTAGATATCACATGCGCCCCCTGGTTAGCACAGGCACCCCTTGACAGCAAAGGCGCCCCCCGCCGAGAAAAGGCGCCCCTGGACAACATAGGCGCCCTTTGATAAGAAAGGCGCCCCCTGGGAGAGATAAGAGAGAAGCCCCCCTCCCGAGAACAACGGCGGCAGGGACGGCGGATTCCGCAGGACAGGGTGTGCAGTTGCACACCTTGAAAAATGATGGTGTACAATAGTATATTTTTGCACACCTGGTTTTGACCTCGTACGGGGAGGCCCTCACGGATTTGGGTGGCACCCCCGGATTTTGCCGGCGCCCCCGGCCAGTCAAGAGAAAATCAGACACATCGCCTGTCTGAAGGGGGTAGTACCCTCTGTGTAAAATAAAATACACTTTCAAATATGAATGGCGCCCCTGACATCAAAGCTGCACCCCGGACAGCAAAAGGTGCCCACCCCTTGAGTAAAAGCGCCCCTCTGGATAGCAAAGGCGACCTCTAGACAGCAGAGGCGCCCTGGACAGAAAAAGGCACCCCCAATTGAGGAGTAACGACGCCCTGAATAGCATAGGCGCCCTCTGGTTAGCACAGGCACTCCTGTACACTAAGAGGCGCCCCCTCCCCATAGAGCAAAGGCACCCCTCTGGATATCATAAGCTCCTTTAATAGCAATCGCGCTCCCTGGACAGCAGGGGCGCCCTCTGGATAGGATAGGCGCCCCCAAAACAGCAAATACGCCCTTTGATACCAAAAGCGCTCCATGGACAGAACACACCCTCTGGATAGCATAGGCACCCCTGGACGGCAGAGACGCCCCTAAAGAAGAGCAACGGCACCCCGGGATAGCATATGCGCCCCTGGTTAGCACAGGCACCCCTGGACAGCAAAGGCGGCCCCCGTCCCTGAGTAAAGTATCCGGGTCTCTGGATAGCATAGGTGCCCCTGGATAGCGCAGGCGCCTCCTGGACAGCAGAGACGCCTCCGAAGAAGATCAACGGCGCCCCTTGATATCATATGCACCCCTGGTTAGCACAGGCATCTCTGGATAGCAAAGGCGCCCCCGAGAGCAAAGGCGCCCCCTCTGGAAAGAATAAGCACCCATGGATAGGAAAGGCGCCCCCTGGAAAGGACAGCAGAACATTTTTTAAGGAAAACTCAGTGGAGGGGGCGGTGGAGATTTTCTTGTGCTGGCCATTATAATATCTTCGGGGGATCAAACCCCCATTTGGAGGGGGCGTTAATAAAATTTAGACGTGCTAGTGTTAAAAAAATGTCTCCTAATTTTTGTTATTCCATATTCTAAAGATTAGAGATGCTGCCCAGGACTGCGTGTTTTTTCAACGGAAAAAGGCCAAACCGGGTTTGCGAAAAGCCCAAAAGGTTCAAATTGTATTTGCACTAAAAATCTTGTTTTTTTATAAATTTCGTCCAAGTTCTTCCCAGTACGGCTGTTGGAGTCTGAGTCTCAATAAAGTCCTCAAGGGACTTGTCACGGAGACCCCGACCCCACCACCCGAAAGAGTAACGCCCACAATGAAGGGTTGATTTAGAAGCCAAAGTTTAACCTCCCACAAAGCACAGGGATGGCCGCCTCGCTCAGGTCACCCTCTCATCAGTCAGTTGCCAGCCGACCTACGTCGGGCAAACGATTGAGCGACGGAGCGTCTCAGGGGAACCGATCTCAAGCCTGGACATGCACTGCCACTGCATGCTTCTCAGCAGCGGGCCGGAGCCCGACGCTCTACCAACCGAGCAACCGGGGCGGCCAAATGGCCAAATAAATACCACAAAAACCATATTTGAGGCTAAAACGAACCCTACCGGGTGTCATAAACCCACAGAAAAGGACAGAGCACTCTTGTATCACTGCAGTGAACAGTGCACTGTATAAAACTAAATGTTGATAATTTGATATTGACTTGACGATATATTTTTAGCACACTGCCCATCTCATAAGAAGGCAGGAGGCCCCTTCCAATCCCGTGTGGCGACCCAATTATTTTATCCACATAACTAAACAATTTGTTAGCATCATCAATTATCTTGGCCGCACCACTCCCCGCTAACATTTGATATCTTCCTGCTTTTTCTGTGAATTGTTTGCTCTTGAACAGTGACGGATCCATAGGCAGATCCAGGATTGCCAATCGGAGGGGAGCACCTTCCCGGGGGCGCCATCCGGAGCATGGGGCGCCACTTTTGACCGGAAAAACCTACCAGGTGGGCGTAAAATCCTATCGGTGAGCACCGATTTTCGCATCCTGGGGAGAGTGGGAAGCGCCACTTCAGGTAAGTGCCATCGACCTTTCAGGGGGCGCTGTGACCATTTCAGGGGCGCCGAGGATCGATCGGGGCTGCATCTGCCCCTCCCTTTGCCCCTGGATCCGCGTATGGGCGGATCTAGAATTTTAGTAAGGTGGGGGGAAACGCGGAGCCTCAAAGTGGGCACTTTACCATCAACTTTTCACCGAAAGGGCACCTATGGTATTCGGTTTTCGGTTGCCGTCATTTTGGTGGATTGTATTTTTAACAACGTCCTATCCACCCTCTCCCAGCCATAACAGTTTGTACCAGCCAAGTAAGATGCCTATTTGGCGTGATATTTGAAACAATGAATTGCTAAACAGTTCAGTCCACACTTCTTTCGGCACCTCTTGAAAAATCTGTAACTGCCACTAGGTCATGGAGAAATTCAAGACACTTGGGAAGATGCAACAGCTGAACATAAAGGTATATATCTGAGGATTTTCTATTAGTGAAGAGGGGTTAAGTTTATTTTAATATCAAATATGATAAGCATCATTTTGCCTTTCCACGTGGCCAAGATTCGTAAGATAATGGTGAGAGGACATTGAAAATAATCGCAGCGAGTGTGAACCTGGCCTGTGCGCTGTCCAAGAAAATTACCTCAGCGGAAAAGCTTTAAGTTGTAGGAAACACAAACCGGACTTTAACCCACATTATTAATTGCTCCTAAAAAATAATGTTTGAACCAGATGGCAGACTCAAGGACTCAAGGAGATATAAGGAAAGTTGAAACGTTAAGATAAACACAGAATGAAGTATGTGGGCATTTTCAATCGACCTTTATCTATATTCTTCAATTCATCAGCATGGGAGAATTGCTCTTGTGCGTGAAATTTCGGAGGTGTTAAGAGAATTTCGGTAGCCATGTGATTGAATGCTGAAATAGATCATGCCATAGGCATGTGTGATTTGTGACATAAATGGGCCCTACTAGAATAAAAAGAAAACAGTTTCAACGTGTCCAAGTACTCTCTTGATAAATTGATAACTTTTTTCGTTTATTGGCTGTAATTTGCGCGTTTATTGATCATGTGCAGTGTTCAGATCGAAGTGAAAAGACCATTCAGATTGATAAAACGAGTATATTTTGTCACTGACCATCCACTTATACCATCAACCATCGCCTTCAGGTCAAGTTCAGGACTCATTTAAGAGAAGAGGTGAGCGTGCACTGTGCATGCCCAAATCGAGACACAGCCGCCCTCCCGATGGACAGACCGCGCAGAAATACGTCCTCGTCGCGTTTGATTTCGCGCACGCGTACGACGTAGTGGACCACCACCTGCTACGCGTTCGCCTGCTGTAGATGGGGCTGTCACATTGCACGGTGGACTGGATTTGGCAGTGACTCCGGGACCGAAGAGTCAGGTGGAACTAAATGGTGTGCTTTCCAGTGAGCGCATTTTCCGAACTGGCCTGCCGTAAGGAAGTGTCTTATCGCCAGTTTTATTTTGTATGGGCGGCTCGGCTGGTAGACGCACTCTGCGCGGTTCCCGGATGCTCCCCTACATGTACGCCGATGATACGGCGGCTCTCTGCACGGGCAACAACATCCAAGTCGCCAAGGACCGGGCGCAATAAAGCTGCTGCTGGCACCCTCATGAAGTGGACCCGACAGCACAAAATGGTGGTATCAGGAGCCAAGATCCAAGTACTGGTGATGTCCCAGTGGGCCAGAGACGCCGATCCCTTCAATTTTAAGGTCGACGGGAAGTCTGTCACTGCTGGAGACACCCTACAGCTACTTGGCGTCACCATCGATCGGCTCCTCCATTTCGGTCCACATTGTAAGAGACTGTGGGAGAAGGTCCACCCCGCATCTCCCACCTACGTCAACTGTCCGGCTGCAACTGGGGGCTGCACGAACAGCACCTCGAACCGTCGCTACTGGCTACGTGAGAGGAGCGATGGAGTAAGCGGCCGCAGCGTGGCTCCACGCCACACCGCCATTTCATGTCGAGCTGCTGGAACGCAAAATGAGAGCGTCGGCGCGTATCATCACAGGATGCACCCACTCCACTCCCAGCCGAGTTAAGACTCCCCGCGTAGCGGCTAGAAGGAGGGTACTCGCGACCCGACTGCTGGTGAAATTCCATACCCTGCCGCCTGAAGACCCTCTGTGAAGACGTGCGGAGACGACAGCGCCCTCTCGACTCTCCTCGGTGACCGGGTGGCGGCAGGTGGGCAAAGACATGTGGGATCAAGCAGGCATCTCCTCCCCATCGAGTCTTTCCTTCCTCGACGTCTTCCACTGTGGGTATCAGGGAAGTGAGTCACATTTCAACTAGACGTGGGCCCACTGACATCAGGAGCGCCACCTGTCCGGAAGAAGCGAGTAGCTCTCCCCACCTCGCTTCCCTGACTCAATGTGCCACATGGGTGTGGACCGACGGGTCAGTGCACGGAGGGGTCACGAGCGGGGAGCTGGGTCTTCATCGAGTCACCAGACAGAGCCCAGCATGAGCTCAGGCGACCAGCAGGCTCGGTCTGCTCGAGTTTTCAGGCTGAGATGGTAGCCATCCAAACTGCCTGTGTCTTCCTACTGGACTAATCAGTGCACACAGAAGATCCAGTCATCTTCAGCATGGCCTGCCAAGGTGACGACGCATTATAGAAATAAAATGGCTTCAATGTCTGCAGATAAGACAGCGAATCGGTAAAAATCGCAAACTTCCTCACCATCAGCTTAGACACCTGGTCCAAACAGCAAAAAAAAAAAATGGAGTACAGCTCTGAAGTAAAAATGGATCCTTCGTAAGGCAAACTAGAAAACTTCTCAACATCGTCACCAACAAATGCACGCCCTGTGCCATTGTCACTTTCTTTTGCAACCGTCTATATAGAAACAGACATGGTTTTTGAACGGCTCCGCAAGCAAGTTCATAAAATACTGGCGCGTCGGTTCAGGAGGCAAATTTTTGCTTTGTTGGCGTAGGTTGTGTTCGTGTTAACTGTCGAGATGAGCTATGGTTCAATAACAGCTGCTTCATGTGGTTCGACGAGATTGCTGTCGATACCAGCCTGTGCCAGCCAGGCACAGACTCTCACTCCCTGGTGACGGGTTGCAAAACGCGAGCCACTGTCTATCTGACTGAGGTAGGCGTCGCCAAAAAAGTTTGGTATGTGGGGCGTCTTGGTGACTTATTTTAAAGGGAACGTGGCACCTTGGTAAAATCCTGGAATTTTGTGTAATTAGGCGTACTTTTAGCCGAAAATAATGAAACCACTCATGATTTCTCTGAAAAATGTACAACAAGCTCAATGCTTTTATTTTTAAAATACTCCTCTAGAAAAATGAATAAATATCTGCCTCTGGATGATGTCATGATCTGGCAACCACTACCATACTCGAAACACTTCAAGGGCTTCGATTGGCTGATGCTCATCGTGATGTCAGCATATGTCGTCACACCAGCAGCTCACAACAATGGCCGCCTGGCGAGAGGTACATGAGAGGTACATTTCGGGTAGGTTTTAGTTTTTTTCTACGGAAAAATTGAGTTCCAAGACAAATGATATATAGAGCACCTGGTTTTCCGATTTGCTTTACAACTTGGCTATCTCAGTTAAAATCACGTTCTAAAGGTGCCACATTCCTTTTAATGGCTTAATGCAAAGCGAGTATCTTACTGCGCATTTGTAGCGGTATTTCACTAATTTCCACTAGCATGCTTATTATGGGTGAAGCTTGGAACGCTCCTGTTACTATTCTGATAGCGAGATGACGGACATATCGATAATCTTTTTCGCGGACTAAGGGTGGCCTCATACGCAACCCCGGTCTGCGACCTGGGATAACCCCCACCGGTGCAGGAGAGCCGCATGACAATGTGCTGAAATCAACCATCTTTAATTCTCAATGTATCTCTTCATAAGCCTGTAGGTCAGTGCCATCATTCTTTTCTTTGAAATAAATAGTAAATATCCCGCAGTCAACCCCGGATTCGACCCGCGCCCCTCATCACGAGACAGGACCTCTAACCACTAGACCACTGCGCCATACTGTACCGACTCCCACTAACCCTACACCTGTGACCCGTCAGGAGGTCACTGGCCGGTATCACGCAATCAAAACGATGCCGTGATCGTGGCGCCGGGTGTTGTGTTCGTACAGAAAAGGCATGGTATAAAGCTGCTTCTAGAAGACGAACCAAACATTAGATTCGCCTAGAATCACTTGTATCGGTGACCCAGGACCCTAAGCTAGCTTTATGCCAAATTGCATCCACTTCCATTCATTTTGAGGACTTGAAACCATGGTGAGAAGCAAACATGTTCCGAGAAATTTAGCTCCTTGAAATACCCTTTCGGACGAATTACTCGAAAGCCGTTGGAGATAAGTGGGTAGTGTAAATGAATTGAATGACTGCAATTAATTTTCCTATTCAGCCATGTCAATTCTGAGCTTGTGAATGACATGTGCTCTGAACCGAAAAGCTGCAAATAAAAGGTTTTCTACTAAAATTATATCTATACATATAAGACAATGAATTTTATTATCACGATATCCATCTCCGAATATGATCAGGCGGAAGCAATGTTCTTTCATTATTTGAAATGAAAAGTCAAATCGGCGCATTAGATCGCGAGAGATTAAGATTTAAACGAAATGAGCAAAATGTAGTCCTCCGGCAAAATGGCAAAAACTAGGTCAGAATTTTACGTTTTCCACTGGAAACTAAGCCTAAGCACAAGAAAATTGACGTAGCTGCCTCCACGTGGCTGTTTTTAAACTAACTGAAGCGTGCCTTCTGACATTTCGAGCTTACAAGTCGGCTGTCAAATTTCAATATCTTTTTTGCTTGTACTAGAAATACTGCGTTTTGGCGTAATAAATATTGTCGGACCAGTTCGAACTTTTTTCTTAGGTGGCCTTGTTGCTTATTCAAAAGGAGGCAAATTTCAAGTTCGTCGCTTAAGAAATAAAAATGATAAAAATGCAAAATTGAAAACATTTGTTCCAAAATTTCTCAAAAACTATTTTGAATTTAAATTCGGGGGCCTTAGTTTGGGCGTCTAGCGTAAAAGGGCAATCACCCTACAAAATTGCAGAGCCCTGGTATCAACTGTCAGAACCGCCAAACGGCCAGAATAGAGCCTCTTGAGAAATCTCAATCCGCTTCGCTCCATGGATTTCGTCATGCGGCTCTGACACAGCCGTACTCGATCTTCGGACGAATAAGTGATCTATACAGCATAAGAAGCTTATAACGTAGCGTATAACGTGTGCATAACGTATATATAGGCGATAAGCGTATAACGTGTATAGCATGAGAAACATTTCTCTATCTGCACGGTATCTCATCCTCGTCAACACCTTCAGTATTTTCAGCGTATCGAAACATTTTTTGCGGAAATCTTTCAGGTGTGGCACATATGAAAGCTTATCGAGTGTAAGCCTGATAAATCTGGTTTCTGCTACAACGTCGCTCGGATTTCCGCGAATTTACAAAATCGGGTATTCAGTCTCAATGTCTATTATAAAAGTGCATGCACTATGTCTTTGAACTTGAAAATTTCAGTCCATTGCGTGTGATCCATTGCTGCAATATGTCAAAGCCAGGCTGCAGCCGCCTCTGCGCAGCTGCTGTAGTAGACGCTGTCACACATATTGTGAAGTCTTCAACGAAAAACACGTGACATATGTTTGCGGGAAGTGTCTGCAATATCATTGGTCAAAACTGCAAACAAGGCTATGAATATCGCAGAATCCTGGGCTATGCTACTCTGTTGCTGATGCCAATCCGATACGGCTGAGTTTACGCGAAATCTAAAATACCTATTTTTCGGAATATTAGAAATAAACCACCCCAAGTGGCCTCGCACGCCGAGTCCAAAGAGTTTCTGCAGAACGCCATTGGATAGCAAAGGCGCCCCCAAGAGATGATGGCGCCCCCTGGGGAGGAAGGCGCCCCTCCAGAAAATCTTGCACCACTTCTCGAAAATGGAATCCGCCGTCTCTGAAACTGGGATACAGTTTGGTTGCGCTTGTTGAGAAATATTGAATATAGGCATATTCAATCTTAACCAAGGTTCTTGGTATAAAATTTCCGCCAGCTTTTAAGTTCAAAGTAAAGGGCTAAATGCCTTATTTCAAACCTTGAAGGAATACCTTCCATATGGTTGCAGTAATCTGATTGGTCGTAAGCCCTAAGTCCAGCCCACTCACTGAAAATACTATGCAAGCGAGCAGAGTTGTGCGACTCATGAGTCCGAGTCGGATTTTAGCTCAAAATTTGACTTGCTCGACTCTCAGTTGAGTTGAGTTGAGTGAAAAAATAGACGGGCGAGTTGAGTTGAGTTGAGACGATTCACACCACGTCAATAAGCTGAGTTGAGTTGTGAAGACAGCGCGTCAAATAAGTTGCCGAAAAAAGTTGACTCAGTAGGTTAAAATGACGTTTAATAAATCTGTTTGAATTTGCCTACCTTTTGCAAACCTCCTTAATTCCATTAATACCTCCAAACCATTCCCTTTAAAGGGAATCTGGCACATTTGTCGAATCCTGGAATTTAGTGTAATTAGGCGTACGTTTAGCCGAAAATAATGAAACCACTCATGATTTCTCCGAAAAATGTACAATAAGCTCAATATTTTGATTAAAAAACTCTTCCAGGGAAAGAAATAAATATATGCCTGTGGATCATGTCATGATCTGGCAACCACTACCATATTCAATACACTTCAGGGGCTTAGATTGGCTGATACTCACCGTGACGTAAGCATATGTCGTCACACCAACAGCCATGACAACTGTGGCCTGCTGCTAAGGGTACATGAGGGGTAAATTTCCGGTAGGTTTTAGCTTTTTTCTACGGAAATCTCGAGTTCCTAGACAAATGATATATTGAGCACTGGGTTTTCCGACTAGCTTTACAACTTGGCTATCTCAGTTAAAATTACGTTATGAAGGTGCCACATTCCCTTTAAGGGACTTTTTGGTCTCATAAGACCTTCTTAAGAAATTGGGAAGGACATGTCCTTTATTTTCTCAGGCATTCACCCATACTTATGCATACTATATGTAAGAGTATGGGTGTACCACTCATACATACTCCCGGTCCAGTGAAACAGTTGACCTGTGAAGCAGTTGAGCATCGCTGTTCGTATGTGGGCCTCAACTTTCCATGCCCGAACCCCGTAGGCAATCAATAACCACTCATGACGCCGAGCTCTGCCACGCTAAATACATTATTTCTTACATAAGATAAGTTACGGGAAGTCGGGAGAATCCTGCAGAGATCTGGCAGCTGACGGAGTGCCGTAAGCATTACTGCGCAAACACCTAGTGACCATGGGCTAGGAATACCTGGGACCAGTAGGATCTGCATATCATCGTGTGGTTCAGAGGGCACATCAGCGCACCAAAAAATCAGGAAAGCACCCCTGAAGCTGCTAAGCCTCATCAGAGCCCGGCTCACTGGTATAGCTCAGGGATAAAAGGGGCCGTATTGTACATACATATACACTTACTGAAAACATCTTATCGCAGTGCAATGGCTCCAAGAAAACATTGATCCAATCTAATGGAAATAGTTGTGCTATTTCACTCCCATCCTCGCCGCATGCCCAGCCAAATTTTTGCCAATTAGAGAGAAAAAGCAGTTCCGACTTTCCACAATTGAGCACCCCTGTCGGTGCCGCATGTGGACACGGTTATACCACCTTCAGGGCCCGGGTCTTCGATTTGCCGACTAAATCTTCAGCGCGCCCGCCAGCATACCAAAGTAGAGCTGGAGAGGCAGCAGTTGTTGATCTGTTTTGCCATGCCATCATAAGTTTAGCGGCCTCAATGAGTCCCAGTGGCGGCGCATGCTCTTTTCGGATGGGGGGGGGCAAGAATTTTCCAGGAGGCCCCTCGGCAGCAAGGGCCCCCCTCCCTAAAAACTGAAATATATTGGTTGGGACTTGCTGCCTGAGGTCAGAGGCATAAGTGCAGGGGCGGATCAAGGGGGCTGAGGGGGCTTCAGCCTCCCCTTTGCCCCATTTTCGCCATTTTGCGTCCTATTCCCCCTTTTTCGCCATTTTTCAAAGCTCAGCCACTCCCCTAGCAGAATACTGGTTCCGTTCCTGCATAAGCGTCACAAATGGTAAAAGTTGTAATTGGTCCAGTACAAAAATAGCTATTCCTCCCTGTTGATTAGTTGGCCCGTGTAAAAAAAAGGTTTTGCCTTCCCATTCGATTTTACACACGATCTCAGATTCCTGTAATACAGCAAAATGAGCAGCGTATTTAGTATGTAGATGTCGAAATATGGATCTGCGTTTTATAGGTCTACGTAAGCCTCGGACATTGAACGTCAAATCTTCAAGCTCTAGCGTCACGTTAGAAGTTTAGCAAAATTATAAAACGGTACAACAACGGCCTTCCGAGGCAAATAGTTCTTCTTTTAAAAAGTGAACGCTGTTTGTTCGTATGCATCTACATAATAAAACATGGTAGGTAACACGAATTATTTTATTCTCATGAGTATTTTTTTCGGAACATTCCGTCTCCTGCAGAATGAGAACTTGGGCCCTTTGATTCTGTCGTCTATATCGGCACAGAAAAAAAAACGCAAATGACAGGCATACTGACTTGAGCACACACAAGACCAAGCTCGGGGCCCTGAGACACAGCTCGGGGCTCCTTGAAACGGAGCTTGGGGTCTCCTAGAGATCAAGCTCGAAGGCCCCCGAGCCCAAACTCTGGGCCCCTGAGACCAAGCTCGGGGCACCTGAGACCAAGTTTGGGGGCCCCTGAAACAAAGCTTGGAAGCCCCTGAAACCAAGCTCAAGGCTCCCTAAGACCAATATCGGGAGCCCCTCAGACCAATCTCGGAGGCCCCCTGAGACCAATTCGGAACCCTGAGACACAGCTCGGGGGCCCCCTGAGACCAAGCTTGGGGGCTCCTAGAGATCAAGCTCGAATGCCCCCGAGCCCAAGCTCAGGGGCCCGGAGACCAAACTCGGGGGCCCCTGAGATCAAGCTTGGCGGCCTCTGAAACCAAGCTTGGGGGCCCCTGAAACCAAGCTAAAGGTCCCTTTAGACCAATCTCAGAGGCCCCTTAGACCAATCTGAGAAGCCCCCTTATACCAATCTTGGGGAGTCCTGAGACCAATCTCGGAACCCCATGAGGTCACGTTCGGGAGCCCCCTGAGACTTAGCTTGGAGGGCCCCTGAGACCAAGCTCGGGGCCCCCTTAGACAAGCTCCGGAGCCCCTTAGAAAATCTCGGAGCCCCTCAGATCGAGCTTGGGGGCTCCCTTAAGACTAAGCTTGTGTGCCCTGAAACCAGCCTTGGGGGCCCCTTAGATCAAGCTTGGGGGTCCCTGAGACGAAGCTCGGGGGGGGCAAGGAACAGCTCGGGGTCTCTGAGACAGAGTGAGGGCCCTGATACAAGGCTCGGGGGCCCTTTAGACCAAGTTCTGGGCCCCCTGAGGCCAGGCTCGAGGGGCCTCTTTAGGCTAAGCTAAGGGGCCCTAAAGGCCTAGTTAGAGGGTCCCCGAGCCCAAGCTATAGGGCCCCCGAGCCCAAGCTCAAGGCCCCTGAGATAAAGCTCGGACACTGTCCGAGAAGCTGTTGAGGGCTCAGTCAGGTCGTTCATGAACTTTCCGAAAAGAACCAAGCTAAAATTGCGTATTCTTCCAGGGGCCCCCTCTGATAATTTTGGGGGCAACTGCCCTCCCTTGCCCCCTTTATCCTGCCGCCAGTGATGAATCTACCTACCTGTCCACGAGCCACCTATCTGTCCATGGCTGCTCTGCCCTGCGCCCAGGCAGGTTCTGCCTGGGATAATATTTGACCACTAGGAACTCGAACACCAATTGTATTTTGTTCCAAAAACCTGCGCTGTATCTGCTCTGCTCTAGTGGGCCAGTATGAAAAGAAAAACAATGCTCTTTATTCAGTCACCATATAAGATTTCACCCTCTCTTGCGACATTTCCTCCTTTATAAATCCCAACATGTTCGCGCACCTATAGTGTGAACCAGTTTTCATTCCGAAAAAAGTCATGCTAAGAAAGGACTTTGTTCGCTTCTTCTAACAGACTAATATGGCGAGGTAATTTCTCAGTCAAGAGTGGAATACCTTGAGGGAGTTTGACTGTGAATGCGATATGCTGGTGGAGGAAGAAGGCAGCGGGCGTGTACACGGTACTAGGACCTGATCAGACCTAAACACTTATCGACTGAGTGTCCATCGCCCCAGAGAGGGAGCTGCAATGGAACCGGCGAGTAGTGCGAGACACAAGCTGAAGACCTCGCACTAGTGCAGGAATATCTGACTTATATGTTTCTTAGGACACCTCCAACAGACCAGCTGTCCAATTACAGGAGCAGGGAGTGTTTAATGAGCTTTTCCCAGGCGCTCCACCGGGCCGGCCCAGCCCAGAGAGGCGCAGAGCACACTGGGATCTGAATCCACGTCTCGTGCAGTCCCGGCTAAAAGTCTGTGATGTTAATTCTACACTTCCTGCTACCCATCCAAACGTATAGCTTTATTTTTAGTTGTATCAGTTTTTTCTGACTTACTAGCTTTTTTACTTTTATTTTCATAAAAATAGCATTACTTCAAACATTGTTTGACAGAATTTTTGCAGCCTGGTCCAGGGCGACATTTGAACAAGGATCGTGTTGTTGTTTTTTTTATTTTTTGTTTTCTGCCGAATCCTCTGCGGCCGGGCCGCCAGTGGGCCGCCAGTGGGCCGCCAGTTGCGACGCTGGACTTAAAGGATCTGGTCAATTTGGATAAGACTGACGGACTACATGTGCTTATAATGAAATGCGGTGGCCATGAAAAGGCAAATGAGGCTAGATCTGACTTACGTAAAGAAAAGTTTCTTTTGTACCTGGAAGCCTGGAAATGAATATTGAAACCCATACAGCCACATCTCGAGACGAATAGCAAGGAGTACCTATAGCCCATTCCTCAATCACTGGCATTGGTAAAAAGCTGCTGTCAGCTGCACTGCTACCATCCTTTTTACCAAATTACCCCGAACTATCGGTTAAGCTTGAAGCAGAGAGAATACAGTAACACCAATATCAATAGCTCGTAAATGGTGAAAGTGCCTTAGCCCCACTATCCCTTCCTCACCATTCAGTCAACAAGGCCGGGCAACCATGCGCGGTCAAACTGATAAAGGCCGGGCAACCATGCGCGGTCAGGCTGATAAAGGCCGGGAGACCAAGCGCGGTCAGGCTGATAAAGGCCGGGCAACGATGCGCGGTCAAACTGATAAAGGCCGGGCAACGATGCGCGGTCAAACTGATAAGGGCCGGGCAACGATGCGCGGTCAAACTGATAAAGGTCGGGCAACCGTGCGCGGTCAAACTGACCCCCCTCCCTGCAGCTTCATCTTCAATAGACTATCAAGTAAATGAGATCTATGGGATAGGCTGACTGCATTTCGGTAAGCGTGACACAAACTAAATTTGTCTAGGGTTGTGAGCATTGCGGTGTGAAATGTGGGAGGTTTTTTAACGACTGCAGCACGCTGTCGAGATATATGCCGAAATCCCTAAAATCCCTACACCCTGAGAAAGTGTAAAGAAGCCAAAGATCACACATTCCTCAGGCATGATTACTAAAAAAGCCTACCTAATTTTTTTTTAGATTGCTGCAAAACCTAATAAAAAGGGAAGCAGATATTAAATTTTTTCGTAAGGCTTTGGTTTGCTTTTTTGGAACCTGGAAAATAGGTAATGATAAAATGTCTAGATCTTAACCTCAAATCTTTTTGGAGAAGATGTAGAAGATGGAGAGGAAGACGGATAGTGTGCTCCAATTGGAGCACACTATCCGTAGGTAAATTTTGAGCATGGGTGATATCTTGAGGAATTGCAAATCACTCATAAAATATCATCAGGAACGAGCATTGGCGGACGCAGGGGGCATTCCGGCCATGGCCCCCCAAAGCGCTGGAGGGGACGCACGCCGGAAATTTTTTAGAAAAAAGGTGTTTACACTAGGTCTGTAGAGCAAAAAAATCTTCACTCCCACCCCCCCTCCCCCCGAGAGTGATCATGTACTTGGAGAGGTAGCTTATACTAGGTCTGTCGACCACTGAAAAAATGTGTTTACACTAGGTCTGTAGAGCAAAAAAATATTCGCTCCCACCCCCCCCGGAGGAGAGGCATACTTGGGTTTGGCCCCTCCAAAACTCGGGTCTGCGTCCGCCCCTAGGAACGAGGTACATTTGATCGTTTCTATACCAACGTCTATGAACGCTCCTAAAAAGTAAAAAGGTACCAATGACAGGAAGCATAACAGGTTTTCGTTAGCGGTATATATATATATATATATATATATATATATATATATATATATATATATATATATATAGGTATATAGGTATATAGGTATACCTGGGTAGATACATAAACATACATATACCGACAGATATAGGTACATACAATTAAAATAGCATAGGTACATATAATATATAAATATAACATAGGTATAATGATAAATATAGACATAATAAGTAAACATATATCGACATATATACATATAACTGCAATTATAATAATAAATAATAAGGTAGAAACCTTTTGGAGCAAACAATCCGTGAATTTTGAGTGTGGGTGATGTCTCGAGGAACTATCAATCACTCATAAAATAGAATCAGGAATGAAGTTCATTTACGCGTTTCTATACCACCGTCCATTTGAGCACTCCTAAAAAGGTACACACGAGGCATAAGAGGTTTTTATTAGCTTCTCCAAATATTTTTGAGCTTAAGATCTAGACGTTTCATTTTCATTTTCCAAGTTGTAGAATAACCACCCAAAACATTACGGCGAATGAACAAGTCGAAAACATGATTAGAAGTGCAGAATACATGTGAAAAGGATCAGGCTTGGTCCCTGGGACCTTCCTCGTGTGGGGTCATTGATGCGGGTGTACTTGTGAGAATGGGTGCCCGGCCCGACTTAGGTCGGGTATCTTCCACACACCATCGAGGGGAAAGCAGGCGTCTGGAAAATCACCTCATTGCTAAACACCAAAATAAGCTGAAGAAAACCTACCCAGCAGCCTGGTGTTTCCGTTGGAATAGCCAATCAGAGATTGCTGATGCACGGTGGACCACCAGCGTTCCTTGTTCGGAAACTCACCAGTCATTGGGCTCCCATCCACCAAACTATTTTCACTGCTTTGCAGCGATTGACTACACTCACGGACCACTGTTCTCTCGGGAAAAGTGTCATATTCTGTCACCGTGAAGCCACAATATTTCCACGGCAGACAAATTGAGAGTGCTTATCTGCTGCTTCATCACTTGTAAACTTGGACCACGAACGTGACAAAAAACGATGCTGTTTCACATCGAGCTGTCATATAACTAGATCCGATCACCACCAAAAGTTGAGCTTTGACGAATTTTAGAACGATACCCGATGCCACACCGCAGTCAGATGTATTCGTCTTCAAGTTCAAGTTTCCACCGCTTCATCAGACAAGCTTCATCCGGATGGGCTGGTGGATTGACCGCGGCCTCCAGCCCTTTCCCTCCCCAGGGTCGGGCCAGCGGCGCCGGCCGGGCCGACCTGACCCCAAACTGACCCCGTCCAGTTCCACTTGGACCAACACTCCACTCTGGCTCGACTGCCGCGCGGTGGCAGCGGTGGCGACACGGGTCGTGACCGCCGCGCGGCGCCGCCGGCCACGTTCGTGCGTTCGTGACAGTCGGCCGAGAACGTGTCACGAACGCCGACGCGTGCTCCTGCCAGCGTCGCCCCGAATTTAATGGGGGCTGGCGGGGACGGCGTGCGTGCCGACGGCGGCGACGCGGCGGCCGGGCGTGCGACGCCGTCGACCCGGCGACTTACCTCTTCAGCACGACCTGTGGGCGTCGGTCAGTCGCTAATCTCGCGTCGTTTTAATTAGGCACTTCTGGCTTGCAGGGCACGCGGCGACCGGCACGCGCTAGGCGGTCACAAAGCGTCCGCTCGGCCCACGGCGGCCGACACATTCACCAGCATACGATATCCGGATTTGCGACGGCACGGGGACGGCCGGATTGGCTGGGACTCCGCCTACTTGTGACGTCAGTAGCAGCGGCGACTGCCATTGGCTAGGAGTGGCAGGCCCGGCTGCGTCCGCCCAGCGAGGACCAATGACGGACGGGTAGTGCAGATAATGGTGCAGCGTCCCTGCGCGGTGCGGCCAATAGGCCCAGTTTGGCCAGCGCCTTCGCAGTGGCCTCGGTAACAATAACTGCCACTGTCCTTCACCATTCGGTCCACGAGCTTGCTGTCTCTATGTCTAAGTCAGTGCACGCTTTAGAGCCTCGCTGAATCCATTTTCTGTTTGACAATGGCCGCTCGTGGCCAGGGTATTAGAGCACCCAGCAGCATATGTCAGAGCGAACAATGCTAGCGTGAACCCGAGCTCCATTGAAAGGGCACCCACAGTCGGTTAAAATTACCGTTCAAACTCACTTTTAATTATTCAAAAGTAAGACAAAGTAATGAACTGTGTCCTCTTTCCTGAGCACCTCGGGAGAAATTTGACTAATTGTATTGAGGTTAAAAGCCGAGGTAGCAGGATATATCTAATCCCAGTGCGATGCAGAATTATATTACACAAAGAATAAGCCTTCTGCTTTAATGATAAATGTAAGCAAATGTCGGGTCTCTGTGCACGCAGGTCTAAAGCTCCTACGAAAGCATAGCGACTGGTCTGTTGCTGACGGTGGTGGCGACTGGCACGTTACAAGCTGGCACGCAATCTGGTGTGGAGTTGGAGCATAGCGTACTTAAAATGACTGGGTAACATTTATCGTATCGGCTTGTTCTCTTGAAAAAAATGAAATGAGGAAGAGAGAGAGGGTGAGAGAGCGAGCGAGAGAGAGAGGGTGAGAGAGCAAGCGGGAGCGAGAGATAGAGAGAGAAATGTACAACACATGACAGTTGCCGCAAATTTCACGATGGTCAGATTTCTGCTAAATAGAATTTAGCCCTATGAAGGTTTAAACTGAGCTATCAGTCCAGAGCACACCGAAAAAAAACACAAGGTTTCTTGTTTCGGCTCCTGCAGAATTCGTCTCTATCGGAGAGGTAAACTGTAAACTGTACGTAAACTGTTCGTCTTTTTCAGCTCACTGATATCCAGACTACTAAGCCCTGCCACACGGGCCTAAATGCTGGCGAAAACGCGTCATATGCTTCAAAACGGGGTAACGCAGTCGAGTTTGAGCCCAAAGGGTTGATATTTAGACTGAGCGCCCGTTCATTTTCTTCGCAAACGTTGGGTTCTGCGATGCACAAACAAAATTAAGCCCCTGGGCTTCTCAGTTATCAGAAGGTTGTGGCGTAGCTTACATAACCTCCCAAAGTTTTCCCGACGGGGCAATGTCTGTTATAGTGTCTGCTGAAGACCGCACCCACATGTCATGCATCCACAAACGTATGGGGCTGTTCACATGTGACGCCAGCCAAATTCGAGGGTGTTCACATGTGACGCCAGCCCAATTCGAGGGTGTTCACGTGTGACGCCAGCCAAATTTGAGGGTGTTCACGTGTGACGCCAGCCAAATTCGAGGGTGTTCAAACCCCTCCCCCTTCGTCAGAAACTGTCAGAAAATGGCTGACACCCTTCGTTAGCAATCGCCAGAAATGTTCAGACCCCTTCCCCCTTAGAGTACGCACGTGACTTTTTATTTTTGATGGGCTCGTGGCGAGTTCCTTTCAGAGACATCGAGTTGAAACATGGACTATACATAGAAAATTATTAAGGCTAAATAACCATATAACATGTTTAGCTGTTTGACATATAGAAGAAAAGTGAAAGCCTTAAAGGGAATGTGGCACCTTCATAACGTGATTTTAACTGAGATAGCCAAGTTGTAAAGCAAGGCAGAAACCCCGATACTCATTATATCATTTCTCTTGGAATTCGAGATTTGCGTAGAAAAAAAAACTAAAACCTACCTGCAATGTACCCCTCATGTACCCTTAGCAGCAGGCCACAGTTGTCATGGCTGTTGGTGTGACGACATATCCTGACGTCACGATGAGCATCAGCCAATCGAAGCCCTTGAAGCGTTTCGAGTATGGTAGTGGTTGCCAGATCATGGCATCATCCACAGGCAGATATCTATTTATTTTCCTAGAGGAGTATCTTTTTTAATAAAAATATTGAGCTTATTGTACATTTTTCAGAGAAATCATGAGCGGTTTCATTATTTCCGGCTAAAAGTACGCGTAATTACACTAAATTCCAGGATTCGACCAAGGTGGCATCTTCCCTCTAAGAAAGTTAAGTGCGCGCTCTTGCACGGACTTCCCTTATTTGAGGTCAAAACCAAAAAAACGGCACGGGGTGAAAAATATGGGCTCAAGATACTTTTTTCCTATGCAAGGCCCAATCTTTACATTGAACTTAACTGGTTCCGTTTGAAGTTGATAGTTGAAGCACCATCATCTTGCTTATAAACTAAAAAAGGAGTCGGGGGAAAAGGAGGTTGATCGCTTTGGGGGGGCATACCTAAACATAGTTTTGCTCCGAGATTTTCCGTTTGGGGGACGAATGCCTTTTTTACGCCCCTGGGTCCAGAGACGGCGGATTCCATTTTCGAGAAGTGGTGCAAGATTTTCTGGAGGGGGCGCCTTCCTCCCCAGGGGGCGCCATCATCTCTTGGGGGGCGCCTTTGCTATCCAATGGCGTTCTGTAGAAACTCTTTGGACTCGGCGTGCGAGGCCACTTGGGGTGGTTTATTTCTAATATTCCGAAAAATAGGTATTTTAGATTTCGCGTAAACTCAGTCGTATCGGATTGGCATCAGCAACAGAGTAGCATAGCCCAGGATTCTGCGATATTCATAGCCTTGTTTGCAGTTATGACCAATGATATTGCAGACACTTCCCGCAAACATACGTCACGTGTTTTTCGTTGAAGACTTCACAATATGTGTGACAGTGTCTACTACAGCAGCTGCGCAGAGGCGGCTGCAGCTTGGCCTTGACATATTGCAGCAATGGATCACACGCAATGGACTGAAATTTTCAAGTTCAAAGACATAGTGCATGCACTTTTATAATAGACATTGAGACTGAATACCCGATTTTGTAAATTCGTGGAAATCCGAGCGACGTTGTAGCAGAAACCAGATTTATCAGGCTCACACTCGATAAGCTTTCATATGTGCCACACCTGAAGGATTTCCGCAAAAAAGTTTCGATACGCTGAAAATACTGAAGGTGTTGACGAGGATGAGATACCGTGCAGATAGAGAAATGTTTCTCATGCTATACACGTTATACGCTTATCGCCTATATATACGTTATGCGCACATTATACGCTCATTGTTATACGCCACGTTATAAGCTTCTTATGCTGTATAGATCACTTATTCGTCCGAAGATCGAGTACGGCTGTGTCAGAGCCGCATGACGAAATCCATGGAGCGAAGCGGATTGAGATTTCTCAAGAGGCTCTATTCTGGCCGTTTGGCGGTTCTGACAGTTGATACCAGGGCTCTGCAATTGTGTAGGGTGATTGCCCTTTTACGCTAGACGCCCAAACTAAGGCCCCCAAATTTAAATTCAAAATAGTTTTTGAGAAATTTTGGAACAAATGTTTTCAATTTTGCATTTTTATCATTTTTATTTCTTAAGCGACGAACTTGAAATTTGCCTCCTTTTGAATAAGCAACAAGGCCACCTAAGAAAAAAGTTCGAACTGGTCCGACAATATTTATTACGCCAAAACGCAGTATTTCTAGTACAAGCAAAAAAGATATTGAAATTTGACAGCCGACTTGTAAGCTCGAAATGTCAGAAGGCACGCTTCAGTTAGTTTAAAGACAGCCACGTGGAGGCAGCTACGTCAATTTTCTTGTGCTTAGGCATAGTTTCCAGTGGAAAACGTCGAATTCTGACCTAGTTTTTCCATTTTGCCGGAGGACTACATTTTTGCTCATTTCATTTAAATCTTAATCTCTCGCGATCTAATGCGCCGATTTGACTTTTCATTTCAAATAATGAAAGAACATTGCTTCCGCCTGATAATATTCGGAGATGGATATCGTGATAATAAAATTCATTGTCTTATATGTATAAATATAATTTTAGTAGAAAACCTTTTATTTGCAGCTTTTCGGTTCAGAGCACATGTCATTCACAAGCTCAGAATTGACATGGCTGAATAGGAAAATTAATTGCAGTCATTCAATTCATTTACACTACCCACTTATCTCCAACGGCTTTCGAGTAATTCGTCCGAAAGGGTATTTCAAGGAGCTAAATTTCTCGGAACATGTTTGCTTCTCACCATGGTTTCAAGTCCTCAAAATGAATGGAAGTGGATGCAATTTGGCATAAAGCTAGCTTAGGATCCTGGGTCGCCGATACAAGTGATTCTAGGCGAATCTAATGTTTGGTTCGTCTTCTAGAAGCAGCTTTATACCATGCCTTTTCTGTACGAACACAACACCCGGCGCCACGATCACGGCAACGTTTTGATTGCGTGATACCGGCCAGTGACCTCCTGACGGGTCACAGGTGTAGGGTTAGTGGGAGTCGGTACAGTGTGGCGCAGTGGTCTAGTGGTTAGAGGTCCTGTCTCGTGATGAGGGGTCTGCGGGTCGAATCCGGGGTTGACTGCGGGATATTTACTATTTATTTCAAAGAAAAGAATGATGGCACTGACCTACAGGCTTATGAAGAGATACATTGAGAATGAAATATGGTTGATTTCAGCACATTGTCATGCGGCTCTCCTGCGCCGGTGGGGCGTTAGCCCAGGTCGCAGACCGGGGTTGCGTATGAGGCCACTCCTTAGTCCGCGAAAAAGATTATCGATATGTCCGTCATCTCGCTATCAGAATAGTAACAGGAGCGTTCCAAGCTTCGCCCATAATAAGCATGCTAGTGGAAATTAATGAAATACCGCTACAAATGCGCAGTAAGATACTCGCTTTGCATTAAGCCATTAAAAGGAAGGTGGCACCTTTAGAACGTGATTTTAACTGAGATAGCCAAGTTGTAAAGCAAATAGGAAAACCAGGTGCTCTATATATCATTTGTCTTGGAACTCGATTTTTCCGTAGAAAAAACTAAAACCTACCCGAAATGTACCTCTCATGTACCTCTCGCCAGGCGGCCATTGTTGTGAGCTGCTGGTGTGACGACATATGCTGACATCACGATGAGCATCAGCCAATCGAAGCCCTTGAAGTGTTTCGAGTATGGTAGTGGTTGCCAGATCATGACATCATCCAGAGGCAAATATTTATTCATTTTTTCGAGAGGAGTATTTTAAAAATAAAAGCATTGAGCTTTTTGTACATTTTTCAGAGAAATCATGAGTGGTTTCATTATTTTCGGCTAAAAGTACGCCTAATTACACAAAATTCCAGGATTTTACCAAGGTGCCACGTTCCCTTTAAAATAAGCCACCAACACGCCCCACATTCCAAACATTTTTTTTGGCGACGCCTACCTCAGTCAGATAGACAGTGGCTCGCGTTTTGCAACCCGTCACCAGGGAGTGAGAGTCTGTGCCTGGCTGGCACAGGCTGGTATCGACAGCAATCTCGTCGAACCACATGAAGCAGCTGTTATTGAGCCATAGCTCATCTCGACAGTTAACACGAACACAACCTACGCCAACAAAGCAAAAATTTGCCCCCTGAACCGACGCGCCAGTAATTTATGAACTTGCTTGCGGAGCCGTTCGAAAACCATGTCTGTTTCTATATAGACGGTTGCAAAAGAAAGTGACAATGGCACAGGGCGTGCATTTGTTGGTGACGATGTTGAGAAGTTTTCTAGTTTGCCTTACGAAGGATCCATTTTTACTTCAGAGCTGTACTCCATTTTTTTTTGCTGTTTGGACCAGGTGTCTTAGCTGATGGTGAGGAAGTTTGCGATTTTTACCGATTCGCTGTCTTATCTGCAGACATTGAAGCCATTTTATTTCTATAATGCGTCGTCACCTTGGCAGGCCATGCTGAAGATGACTGGATCTTCTGTGTGCACTGATTAGTCCAGTAGGAAGACACAGGCAGTTTGGATGGCTACCATCTCAGCCTGAAAACTCGAGCAGAGCGAGCCTGCTGGTCGCCTGAGCTCATGCTGAGCTCTGTCTGGTGACTCGATGAAGACCCAGCTCCCCCGCTCGTGACCCCTCCGTGCACTGACCCGTCGGTCCACACCCATGTGGCACATTGAGTCAGGGAAGCGAGGTGGGGGGAGAGCTACTCGCTTCTTCCGGACAGGTGGCGCTCCTGATGTCAGTGGGCCCACGTCTAGTTGAAATGTGACTCACTCTCCTGATACCCACAGTGGAAGACGTCGAGGAAGGAAAGACTCGATGGGGAGGGAGATGCCTGCTTGATCCCACATGTCTTTGCCCACCTGCCGCCACCCGGTCACCGAGGAGAGTCGAGAGGGCGCTGTCGCCTCCGCACGTCTTCACAGAGGGTCTTCAGGCGGCAGGGTATGGAATTTCACCAGCAGTCGGGTCGCGAGTACCCTCCTTCTGGCCGCTACGCGGGGAGTCTTAACTCGGCTGGGAGTGGAGTGGGTGCATCCTGTGATGATACGCGCCGACGCTCTCATTTTGCGTTCCAGCAGCTCGACATGAAATGGCGGTGTGGCGTGGAGCCACGCTGCGGCCGCTTACTCCATCGCTCCTCTCACGTAGCCAGTAGCGACGGTTCGGAGGTGCTGTTCGTGCAGCCCCAGTTGCAGCCGGACAGTTGACGTAGGTGGGAGATGCGGGGGTGGACCTTCTCCCACAGTCTCTTACAGTGTGGACCGAAATGGAGGAGCCGATCGATGGTGACGCCAAGTAGCTGTAGGGTTTCTCCAGCAGTGACAGACTTCCCGTCGACCTTAAAATTGAAGGGATCGGCGTCTCTGGCCCACTGGGACATCACCAGTACTTGGATCTTGGCTCCTGATACCACCATTTTGTGCTGTCGGGTCCACTTCATGAGGGTGCCAGCAGCAGCTTTATTGCGCCCGGTCCTTGGTGACTTGGATGTTGTTGCCCGTGCAGAGAGCCGCCGTATCATCGGCGTACATGTAGGGGAGCATCCGGGAACCGCGCAGAGTGCGTCTACCAGCCGAGCCGCCCATGCAAAATAAAACTGGCGATAAGACACTTCCTTACGGCAGGCCAGTTCGGAAAATGCGCTCACTGGAAAGCACACCATTTAGTTCCACCTGGACTCTTCGGTCCCGGAGTCACTGCCAAACCCAGGCCACCGTGCAATTTGACAGCCCCATCTACAGCAGGCGAACGCGTAGCAGGTGGTGGTCCACTACGTCGTACGCGTGCGCGAAATCAAACGCGACGAGGACGTATTTCTGCGCGGTCTGTCCATCGGGAGGGCGGCTGTGTCTCGATTTGGGCATGCACAGTGCACGCTCACCTCTTCTCTTAAATGAGTCCTGAACTTGACCTGAAGGCGATGGTTGATGGTATAAGTGGATGGTCAGTGACAAAATATACTCGTTTTATCAATCTGAATGGTCTTTTCACTTCGATCTGAACACTGCACATGATCAATAAACGCGCAAATTACAGCCAATAAACGAAAAAAAGTTATCAATTTATCAAGAGAGTACTTGGACACGTTGAAACTGTTTTCTTTTTATTCTAGTAGGGCCCATTTATGTCACAAATCACACATGCCTATGGCATGATCTATTTCAGCATTCAATCACATGGCTTCCGCAATTCTCTTAACACCTCCGAAATTTCACGCACAAGAGCAATTCTCCCATGCTGATGAATTGAAGAATATAGATAAAGGTCGATGGAAAATGCCCACATACTTCATTCTGTGTTTATCTTAACGTTTCAACTTCCCTTATATCTCCTTGAGTCTGCCATCTGGTTCAAACATTATTTTTTAGGAGCAATTAATAATGTGGGTTAAAGTCCGGTTTGTGTTTCCTACAACTTAAAAGCTTTTCCGCTGAGATAATTTTCTTGGACAGCGCACAGGCCAGGTTCACACTCGCTGCGATTATTTTCAATGTCCTCTCACCATTATCTTACGAATCTTGGCCACGTGGAAAGGCAAAATGATGCTTATCATATTTGATATTAAAATAAATTTAACCCCTCTTCACTAATAGAAAAATCCTCAGATATATATCTTTATGTTCAGCTGTTGCATCTTCCCAAGTGTCTTGAATTTCTCCATGACCTAGTGGCAGTTACAGATTTTTCAAGAGGTGCCGAAAAAAGTGTGGACTGAACTGTTTAGCAATTCATCGTTTCAAATATCACGCCAAATAGGCATCTTGCTTGGCTGGTACAAACTGTTATGGCTGGGAGAGGGTGGGATAGGACGTTGTTAAAAGTACGATCCACCAAAATGACGGCAACCGAAAACCGAATACCATAGGCGCCCTTTGGGTAAAAAGTTGATGGTAAAGTGCCCACTTTGAGGCTCCGCGTTTCCCCCCACCTTACTAAAATTCTAGATCCGCCCATACGCGGATCCAGGGGGCAAAGGGGAGGGGCAGATGCAGCCCCCGATCGATCCTCGGCGCCCCCTGAAATGGTCACGGCGCCCCCCTGAAAGGTCGATGGCACTCGCCTGAAGTGGCGCTTCCCACTCTCCCCCAGGATGCGAAAATCGGTGCTCACTGATAGGATTTTACGCCCACCTGGTAGGTTTTTCCGGTCAAAAGTGGCGCCCCCTGCTCTGGATGGCGCTCCCCGGGAAGGTGCTCCCCTCCGATTGGCAATCCTGGTCTGCCTATGGATCCGTCACTGTTCAAGAGCAAACAATTCACAGAAAAAGCAGGAAGATATCAAATGTTAGCGGGGAGTGGTGCGGCCAAGATAATTAATGATGTTAACAAATTGTTTAGTTATGTGGATAAAATAATTGGGTCGCCACACGGGATTGGAAGGGGACTCCTGCCTTCTTATGAGATGGGCAGTGTGCTAAAAATATATCGTCAAGTCAATATCAAATTATCAACATTTAGTTTTATACAGTGCACTGTTCACTGCAGTGATACAAGAGTGCTTGTCCTTTTTCTGTGGGTTTATGACACCCGGTAGGGTTCGTTTTAGCCTCAAATATGGCTTTTGTGGTATTTATTTGGCCATTTGGCCGCCCCGGTTGCTCGGTTGGTAGAGCGTCGGGCTCCGGCCCGTTGCTGAGAATCATGCAGTGGCAGTGCATGTCCAGGCTTGAGATCGGTTCCCCTGAGACGCTCCGGCGCTCAATCGTTTGCCCGACGTAGGTCGGCTGGCAACTGACTGATGAGAGGGTGACCTGAGCGAGGCAGCCATCCCTGTGCTTTGTAGGAGGTTAAACTTTGGCTTCTAAATCAACCCTTTATTGTGGGCGTTACTCGTTCGGGTGGTGGGGTCGGGGTCTCCGTGACAAGTCCCTTGAGGACTTTAATGAGACTCAGACTCCAACAGCCGTACTGGGAAGAACTTGGACGAAATTTATAAAAAACAAGATTTTTTAGTGCAAATACAATTTGAACCTCTTGGCCTTTTCGCAAACCCGGTTTGGCCTTTTTCCGTTGAAAAAAACCCGCAGTCCTGGGCAGCATCTCTAATCTTTAGAATATGGAATAACAAAAATTAGGAGACATTTTTTAACACTAGCACGTCTAAATTTTATTAACGCCCCCTCCAAATGGGGGTTTGATCCCCTGAAAAAATTATGATGGCCAGCACAAGAAAATCTCCACCGTCCCCCTCCACTGAGTTTTCCTTAAAAAATGTTCTGCTGTCCTTTCCAGGGGGCGCTTTTCCTATCCTTGGGTGCTTATTCTTTCCAGAGGGGGCGCCTTTGCTCTCGGGGGGGCGCCTTTTGCTATCCAGGGATGCCTGTGCTAACCAGGGGGTGCATGTGATATCAAGGGGCGCCGTTGATCTTCTTCGGAGGCGTCTCTGCTGTCCAGGAGGCGCCTGCGCTATCCAGGGGCACCTATGGTATCCAGAGACCCGGATCCTTTACTCAGGGGCGGGGGCCGCCTTTTTGCTGTCCAGGGGTGCCTGTGCTAACCAGGGGCGCATATGCTATCCCGGGGTGCCGTTGCTCTTCTTTAGGGGCGTCTCTGCCGTCCAGGGGTGCCTATGCTATCCAGAGGGTGTGTTCTGTCCATGGGGCGCTTTTTGGTATCAAAGGGCGTATTTGCTGTTCTGGGGGCGCCTATCCTATCCAGAGCGCGCCCCTGCTGTCCAGGGAGCGCGATTGCTATTAAAGGGAGCTTATTATATCCAGAGGGGTGCCTTTGCTCTATGGGGGAGCGGGCGCATCTTAGTGTACAGGAGTGCCTGTGCTAACCAGAGGGCGCCTGTGCTATTCAAGGGCGTCGTTACTCCTCAATTGGGGGTGCCTTTTTCTGTCCAGGGGCGCCTCTGCTGTCTAGAGGTCGCCTTTGCTATCCAGAGGGGCGCTTTTACTCAAGGGGGTGGGCACCTTTTGCTGTCCAGGGTGCAGCTTTGATGTCAGGGGCGCCATTCATATTTGAAAGTGTATTTTATTTTACACAGAGGGTACTACCCCTTCAGACAGGCGATGTGTCTGATTTTCTCTTGACCGGCCGGGGGCGCCGGCAAAATCCGGGGGTGCCACTCAAATCCGTGAGGGCCTCCCCGTACGAGGTCAAAAGCAGGTGTGCAAAAATATACTATTGTACACCATCATTTTTTCAAGGTGTGCAACTGCACACCCTGTCCTGCGGAATCCGCCGTCCCTGCCGCCGTTGTTCTCGGGAGGGGGGGTTCTCTCTTATCTCTCCAGGGGGCGCCTTTCTTATCAAAGGGCGCCTATGTTGTCCAGGGGCGCCTTTTCTCTGCGGGGGGCGCCTTTTGCTGTCAAGGGGTGCCTGTGCTAACCAGGGGGCGCATGTGATATCTAGGAGCGCCGTTTCTCTTCTTCGGAGGCGCCTCAGCTGTCCAGGAGGCGCCTACGCTTTTCAAGGGCGCTTATGCTATCCAGAGGGGCGCCTTTGCTCAAGGGGGGGCGCCTTTTGCTTTCCAAGGCGCAGTTTTGATGTCAAGGTGCGTCATTCATGTATGAAAATGTCTTTTCACAGAGGATCCTACCTCTTCAGGTAGGCGGTAATTAGGCTTGATTTTCTCTGACCGGCCGGGGGCGCTGGCTGAGGCCTGGGGGGGGGCGCCTCCTGGACAAAGCCAAAACAAGTGGTGCAAAAAGATACTTTTGCACCACTTGAATAAAATCGAGTGGTGCAACTGCACCACTTGCACCCTGGAATCCGCCGTCCCTGCCTGGGTCCGCCACTGGTTGTCTGTATTCCCACGTCTGCTCCCAACGCCATAACACTACGCTTCCGATATGACAAAAAAGAACAGAATGCAGTAGGATTTTAGTTGGCTTTTCTCAGGGCGGAGTAAACATTTTTTCAGTGAATAATTTTAGAACTTTTGAATCATTGACAGGGGAAAGCATGAGCTTTTGACATAATTTTGTAAATTTGCTTCTAAAAATGGTCTTTCCCGAGTTTTCGTGCCCTCCATAATTCCCTTTGCTTGATCCAGACCGGCCTTTTGTAGTGCTGACTATGAAAATTTGGTTTTCATAAAACCTCGGACCGATAACATATATCAAAATGAATTGCTTGATTGTTAGAAGACGTTTTACTACCATAGAATGCTTTATAAACATTTTACTTTTCTTTATATACCTATCTTATGTCCTGTTTCAATGTATTTGTGCCACGCTTGATTCTGCAGAGAAAACTAGGTAAACATGTGATTGAAAGGTTTAATGCTACGCAAAGCCAAAGATTGTATTTAACATACGACTGATTGTTAAATATTAAACATACGACTAATATCAAACATAATTTGGCTTTGCGTAGCATGAACACCCGCACTAGAGAGGGGTCTGGAACTAACGCGCATTGGAGGGGGCCTGGTAGGCCCCTAATGCGCCCCTAAGATTTTGACAACTAAAACGTGTAGAAAAACGCCAGTTGGGGGTGGGTGGGAGCTATAGTGATCTACATCATGACCAATTTTCACTAACCTAGGTCAATATGTTCAATGTCAAAAGAGGCCATAAAGTCAAATATTGGCCATGCTGAGGAGCTTTTGGGAAATGCCGTGATTATGCGGTAAATTGACGGGAACAAGCTAAAGCCAGACGAAGTTTATAGAGCGAAGGTCTCAAAGAATCTTCCCTACAATTTTAAGCTCAAGATCATTCAAGGTCATTGAACTAGGTCAACATACCTATGATGTACTACCTATAATGTACATTATAACTAGCACTATAACCACTTTTTGACGGGAAATGAGGATTGACCTTTACCAATGACCTTTGAACTTGACCTTTGACCTTGAACTTTACATTGAGGTATCTTAACTACGATGTCATAGCATAATATATGTCAGGTCGGGTAACGCAATTTGACTGGAAGCACTAGGATCAATGACCTTGAAAGTGCATACATGACCTTGACCTGTGAAATTTGCCATTGACCTTTATGTGAGATGACCTTGACATATCATTCTGGTTATATGGCGATATGACCATGAATGAACTGGTCGAACCGCGCTATTACGGCGATCTCAAAATGCAGGGCTGACTTTGAAAGCCTATGAGTCAAAACATTTTTGACAGATTTTCAAAATTCTTTCAGCAATCGACGTGCTATCAAATTCTGTTAACTGTGGTCAAGTATTGTTTTTTCGGCTACGAGCGGTTCTCCACCCAGCTTGGAGAAACAAAAGAGGGGCCTCCGAGGCCCCCTTCCGTGCGCGTGTTAATCCTTTGAATAATTTACTTCACCAAAAACCATGAACCAAACTAAGAATAGGTAAACATTGTTTACTAAGGCCACCTTCCCCTCCAAAGCCACCCCTGTCAATTCAGGTCAGGTCAACGAGTATGGCGTCATTTCTAAACCCATGTAAGGCAATTCTGTTCTTCTAAAATGAAGCTGACAAAACCAGGGTGTAACTCGGCTTCTGAAAGAGATAAATCAGGTTCTTAAATATAATGCCAGAACTCTTGAAAAGACCGATTTGCGCACTGTCAGCGATTTTGATGACATGTCGATGCCAAGGTCACCAGAGGTCATCAAAGGTCATGGTTCAAAGGTCTACATGGGTCTAGATTTGACCCATTTTCCCAATGTGACGCCACGGGTCAACAGATATGGTTCAAACTCGGCCCCACAGTAGAAGACGGAAAGGCGCTTTCATCGTCGTTTTAATTTTTACATATTACTTCCGGTTCCCGAGATCGTAGGGGGAGGGTCCGATCTATTTCTCCCAGGCGGCAGTGTGCACAAAAAGAGCCCAGGCGCTACCGAGTTAAGGTATCATCCCTCAGAGGAGCGCCAGATTGCGTTGAGTGGGCAGAAGTACCTGCATCCTGGGGAAAGCGAGAAGGGAAGTTTCAGGGGCGCCGAGGTGGAGTGTGGGGCGGTGGGTGGGTCGATAGGCGTGTACCTGCTCCCCCTGGGCCCGCCTGTGCGGCATTACTGGCGGCTTTGGCGGACGCTCCGTTGCCGTTGGCAGACCAGTTGGTGCCCTGAGATGAGAGGAGTGTTCCCCAGAGGCAATTATAGCTTGTGGAGCAGAAACCTGAGCACATGGCCCTTATTTCTCACCACCAGGTGATAAAATTATAGTATTTACTACGGGTTGTTATTCAAAATTAGTTGAGATGGTCTTCAGGCCATGAAAAATATTTTTAAAGTGTAAAATAATCCAAAATTTTATAATACTTTTAAATTCTTGGGGGTTTATTTTTTCTATATAGTTTATTTAGTTTATGGGTGCTATATGAGCAACAGGGTCATACCCCAATAAGAGCTCAAGTCAGGAATCATAAAACATGATCACGGTAAACAGGTCACATACAACTACAGGTAAAAATGAGGAGCCAACAAACTACAAACAACGATCACATTGCAAGCTGACGAAAATATGCACTTAAAACAGTAAACATATGAATATCAAAAAGTTAAAAAGTTCACTTTGTTCAACTCGCAGGCAACGACTTAATATATAAACGAACCTGTGCTCTAAACTGACCAAATGAAAATCTAAAAGGGTCGGAAAGTGGACATGCCGTCAGATACGAGTTAAAATTAGTGGTCAAGCGACAAAACAATCCACGCCTCGCAGTTTCTACCCTTCCAAATGGAACATGCAGCATACTACCGAACATTGCCCTTGTGTTCCCTCCTGGGACTTGAAAAGGGAAATTACCGAGCAGAAAGGCGGAGTCTATTTTTCCGGAGATAATTTTGTGTGCGAAAAGGATATCATATTGTAGTCGTCGATTAGCCAGAGTGTTTATTTTGAACGTAGCCAAAAGATCATGGTACATAAATGATGGTGGGCTTTTCGTTGAGCTTGAGGCGAGCCAAATCAAGAATTTATGCTGAATTTTGTCCAGTCTATCAAGATCAGTCTTGGCAGCCCCACCCCACATTATGCAGCCAAACTCCATAATAGATCGAATGTTGCCAAAATAAGCCGCCATGATTGGTTCGGGTTTCAACTTCCGTCTCGCTCTCCCCTCTGAATGGCCAACCTGAAGAGAACGAATCATCAGACCTAGTGCCCTGTTCGCCTTACTAACAATGTGATTCAGGTGTTCTACAAACGTCAATTTAGAATCCAACCACACTCCAAGGTCCCAGATTGCACAGACTTTCTCTAGAGTAGAGTTTTGGATTTTGTATGTGGTTGGAATAGGCTTTTGTTTCAATGACACGGTGAACTATTTACATTTGGCTGGATTGAGTTGAAGCTTCCAAAGTGCAGACCATGCAGCTAAAGATGTTAGATCGTCCTGAAGGAGCTCAATGTCGTGTTGCGAATTAGTTTTGTTGTATAATTTTACATCGTCAGCAAATAAGAGACAATTAGTCTTAATTTTGTCTGGAAGATCGTTTATGTACAGGGCGAAGAGGAGAGGCGAGATAATTCCACCTTCCGGAGTTCCAGAGCGTACATGGACCCACTCAGAACATTTTCCGTTCACAAAACGCGTTGCTTACGATTTTATAAATATGATGAAAGCCATTCCAGGGCCGCACCTGAGATTTACCTAAGAGTATTTCAATTTGTGAAGAAGTTTGTGATTAACGCTCTGGAACGCCGCTGAATAGTCCGTATAGATAACGTCATTTTGATGGCCTAATGATATAGACTCCCACGCCGTTTTTAAAAGGCAAGCTAAATTTGAGTCACATGATCGGCGTGGGACAAAACCATGTTGTTTTGGAGTCAGGACTGGCTGCACGTGAGAAAGAAGTACGTCACATACGCACCGTTCGAGACATATTCCATATTCCATACATATTCCTAAGTAACCTGAGACACCGATTCCAACAAAAAATTAAAATCTGTTGGCAATTTAAAAGTTATGAGCATATAAATGTTACACGCATTCGTAAAGGCTTTCATGTATAACCCAATATCTCTTATAGTTTATGCCCAATTGCTTTCGAAATTTGGATCTATATGTTTTTTGACATTTTCATTAGAAATCTGGGTATGAAATCAAAATTTGGTACGAAATCTAAAACCTAAAAAAATTGTACCATATTTTTGGCAAAATTTTTTCGATCCAAGCATGTTAATGGTATTCTAAAACAATTTCAAACACTAATTTTTTTAAATCCCCTAATAATTTTAAAATTAAAGGTAGATAAACTGTGTCGTCCCGACAAGAGTAAGAGTGAATCACTAATCGCTTTAAAACGCATTGTTAAATTGCAAAGTTAAGTTTATTTTTTCCAAATCATAGAACTAAATTGGCTGGTTTAAAAGTTTGCCAGTTTCAGCTTGATGATAAATGGTAAGTGAAAGACCAAGGCAAATTTAACTATACAGGCACTTCCTACACACAGCATGGGGTGCTGACTGTAAAAGTTACAACTGTGTCCTTTCAAACATTTTAGCTCTCAAAGCAAACTTGGGTATTACAGGAAGGTAGGTAAGTCGGGGTAGTAAAGGACGGGTACTCCAAAGTTGTGAGGCATTGTGGGTAACATCTCCCCTGATCGCAGTAGACCCAGATGCATTGTGGGTAACATCTCCCCTGATAGCGGTGGACCAAGATGCATTGTGGGTAATATTTCCCCTGATAGTGGTGGACCAAGATGCATTGTGGGTAATATTTTCCTTGATAGCGGTGGACCAAGATGTATTGTAGGTAATATTTCCCCACAATCCGTTTTTCCACCGTTGGCCTAGGGGTGTAGGGGATCTTCAGGCTGCTTATGGCAGGTAAACAATTGGTTTTAAAACCCATTTTTTACGAAATCAACTGGAATAATGCCATAACTAGTGCCCACCAAAATGTGCTAGTAGTGCTGTCGGCTGCAACTGAACATGTTTGTATTTCTGAGGTGAAGTCACTTCAGTTTGTCTATTGTGTTAATTTGTTTGTTTATAAGGTAAGAGTTTATATTAGTTTATAGGTGCTTAAAGAGAAGGCAAGTGCTATTTCTTGTCTTTCCGTGTTTATAGGAGGCGGGTGCGCCACCTTGAATTCTTGCGGGATAGGGACAGAAGAAATGGTGTTATGGTACATGTGTTATCACCTTCATTTTGATACAAGTAGCATTACCAGCAAGCATCAGTGGTTGTTCGAGGAAAAAAGGTCTTCATGTGAAATTGTTTTTTCTCTTTGTTTTGCCCTGGCTGCTTATTGGGGGGCTGGCGCCGCCGCGGCTTGCCGGCGGCTGGCCGTCCGGCCGTGGGCGGGTGACGTCCGCTCTGCGGTTGCGTGGTTTCGTATCCGCCGGTCGCTGTACCGGGACGGCCTCCCGCCGCCCGCCGCGGCGGCCACTCTGCGGCTCCGGGTCTTTGGTCGCCGCGGTCGATTAGCCGCGGCGACCGAATCTTCGCGTTTAATCTTACCTTTATCTTAGTATTTAATAATTCTTTCTAGTATTATTAGTATTTATAGTATTGTTCTAGATTCCCCAGATGTGGGATAGAAAAAGCTTAAGGTATATCTAGTAGTTTTTTTCAGTTTGTACGTATGAATCTTAGACAGGACGTCGTTGCTCCTTATCAAGCGTTGGTCGTTCGGGGTTGCCTTAACTGCATTTTCAATTCTGATAAAACTGAACACCAAACAAAGCTATATACACACAGAGATACATTGACAGGTGCAAGCCAAGACCTAGAAGATATCTGTCGTGATGTTCTCTGAAATGTTTGAGAATCCTTTTAAAGATATAGTACTTGAAGATACTTCTGATTTAAACCAGCAATTTATTGAAATAACAAATAAATGTGAATACTATGTACCTCCCATTAAAATGAATATATCAAATAGTTTTCAAATTATCCATATAAATGCGCGATCAATCAAAAACAAGTTTGATGAAATCAAAACCTTTCTATCACAATCTGGCATAACTTGGTCTATTATTTGCATCGCGGAGACATGGCCGAAAAAAGAAATCGAAAAATATTTTGATATAGATGAATATGAACTATATTCATCGAGTCGGGAAAATAATCAGGGGGAGGAACAGCAATATATGTGAACAAAAAATATACCTCTAGAAGAAGGGCAGATCTCGAGTTTGAACAAATAGAATCCACTTTTGTAGAAGTAGAGAACGCAGGAGATAAACATGGGAAACATTTCGTGGTTGGTGAGGTTTATAAACCTCCAAACCAGGATAGCAATAGCTTTCTGGAACATTTTGAAAAGGTTTTGGACTCAATAAATCCGTGTAAAAATGACTATGTATTGGCAGGGGACTTCAACTATGATTTATTAAAGACTAAAGATGACAAAAACGCACATAAGTTTCTAACCCTGATGTTATCATACAACCTTTTGCCTCTGGTCTCAAGGGCAACTAGGTTTGCATCAAATTCTCATACCTTATTGGATAACTTTTTTGTCAGTAATACAGATCAAGTTGCACATTCAGGTATAATTGTAACTGATATATCTGATCATTTACCTATATATTATAACTTAAAAAAAGATTAGTTAATACAAAAACGGCAATTATGATAAAGACTTTAGACTGGTCCAAAGAAAAAGAACTCAATGATTATATTGTTTCGGAATTAGCCAATTTTCAAAACATCAATGATCCTGATGAGGCTTGTGAAGTTCTTATAAATACTTGTAAAACTGGAATTGATAAATTTTCGAAATCATTTAAACCATGTAGAAGGAAAACTCCAATTAAACTGTGGATTTCTCCAGGGATACTAGCGTCTATAAATTATAAGAACAAACTGTATCATAGGTATATTTCACACAAAAATAGGAAAAAAACAAATAGTGAAAATGATCCTGTGCTGAGACAACATGAAAATAAATATAAACTTTATAAAAACTACCTGACTAAAATTATTAAGGAAAGTAAGAGGAAATACTACATGTCTGAGTTTGAAGCTCATAAGGGGGATGGAAAACAAACGTGGAAACTTTTGGATGAAATTATGAATCGAAACAGTGTGAAAAGTACATCATATCCCTCTGTGTTTTTGATAATAGTTCCGGGGAGCACAAAGATGATGACATAGCGAATGGATTTAACGATTTTTTTGCTACAATTGGATCAACACTTGAAAAAGACATTCCGGTTTCGAACATAAATCCTATAGAATATCTCGAAGATTACTCACACCCACCATTTACGGCTGAACTTTCAACAAACCAACAACAGATAGAAAATATCATCAAATCACTAAAACAAGTGGGTGGTGGCATTGATGGAATTAGCACAAAGATTCTGCATCGTACATATAAAAGTTGTCTTTGTAATTTGACTTATTTTTTCAACCTATGTCTTAAGAAAGGTATATTCCCAAAGATGTTAAAAGAAGCAGTAGTGGTCCCTATATTTCAATCAGGTGAAAAAGATAGATTTACGAACTATAGACCCATTCCATTGTTCCCATCTTCTCCAAAATTTTGGAACGGGTACTATACCAATATATCTCTGATTATTTTATCGAAAATAACATCTTATATTCATTTCAGTTCGGCTTTAGAAAAAAGCAAAGTACGTACATGCCTCTGGTACATCTTTACGAGAGCGTAACAAAATCTTTAGAAAAGGGTAACACATCATGTGGAATTTATTTAGACTTGAAAAAAACATTCGATACGGTTAGTCTAGGCATACTATTGCAAAAATTAAATCACATTGGTATTAAGGGTAAATTGTATAATATTATTTCTTCATATCTAACTAACAGATTTCAGAGGACTAAAATTAAGGGGGTCATCTCTCATGCAAAACAATTAAGGACGGGAGTACCACAGGGATCAATACTAGGACCACTATTATTTATTATATACATTAATGATCTGTATCGAGTGTCCATTGAAACTAGATTTTACTTATTTGCAGATGATACTGCTATTATAATCTCGGGGGATGATGTGAGAAGTGTACAGTCAAAAATCCATTAAGTTCTTCCAGAAGTGTCAAAATTCAGTTTCAGTCCAATCGTTTGTCTCTAAATACTTCAAAATCTCATTATCAGCTTTATTCTAGCGCTAACATTAGAAATTTTTATGTAAGACTAAATGGAATGCAGCTTAAACGTGAAGAAACTGTAAAGTATCTTGGCGTTTATATTGACGAAAAGCTTAAGTGGAATTCGCACATCCTTCATGTGTCTTCGATTATAAGTAGAAATTAAGGAATCATGAGCAGAGCCAAGTATTTCCTATCATCGCACGAACTCACTCATTTGTATAACGCCTTTATATTGCCCCATCTAAATTATTGTGCAATGGTTTGGGGTAGTAATTACGAATCCACTCTCGATAAGATCATCAAATTACAGAAACTTGCTATTCGAATCATCGACAAAAAACCCTATTATTACCACACAAATGAACTGTTTCTAAAATTAAAAATACTTAAATTCCCTGAACTAGTCTCAGAACAAAAAGTTATTATATTGTCGAAAGTATTGGATGGTACAATGCCAGATGTGATATCGTCTCTTTTTCAGAAATACAGAACAACTAATACGAGATTGATTAGACACTTTGAAATACCTCAGGCTACAACAAATTATAGGAAATTTGCTCTGGCATGCTCTGCACCTGAAATTTGGAACAAAACTATATGTCCAACCTTTAAATGTATAACGGAAGTTCCTCTAAACAAACATGTGCTTAAAAATATATCCGAGAAGTATTCTTTTGCAATTATAGAATTCTTAATAATGAGCCTCGATGACCGGCGCTGATGGTGGTGATGATGTACCAGAGCACAATGTGTGTGGGTGTGGGCGTGCGTGTATGTGAGTGGGATAGTGTGCTTGTAGGTGGGCGAGAGGGAGTACTTGTGGGTGGGAAGGTGGATGTCTGCCGTGCGTGGGTGGGTGACTGCGGTACTCGGTGTGTGTGGGTGTGTACGTGCGCGTGTGCGTGGATGTGTAGGCAGGCGTGCGTGCGTGGATTCGGATGTGTGTGTGTGTGTGTGTGTGTGTGTGTGTGTGTGTGTGTGTGTGTGTGTGTGTGTGTGTGTGTGTGTGTGTGTGTGTGTGTGTGTGGGTGCGTGCGTGCGTGCGTGTGTCTGACTCCTGCTGCGCTTGCTTGCTAATTTGCCTGCTTGCTTGCTTGCTTGCTTGCTTGCTTGCCTATGCCTGCATGTCTGCCCTAATTTGCTTACTGTCTTCCGAGTTCTCTGGCGAATGTTACTAGGCCTCTATCTTTTCGCCAGAATCTCGGAGGGGCTAACACGAATCTCCAGTTTTGGGTAGTCCCGTTTGGAAAAAGACTAACAATCTAACCGGTAATGAGCTAAATTATTGTGCATTTAACCTAAATAGACCTGTATTCCTGCTCCCTGTATATTTACAGGAAGCTACTACTGGCAGTTTTTACTAATAGTATGATATTTATTATGCTTTCTTTAAGCTACTTTCTTTTCCTAGCAGGGCGTGTCGCGACTTGTAATATTTTATGTTCTGGTGGTGTTAACGTAAGGGTACTATTGTCGTTGGGATCGCGGAGGGGGCACGCCTGGCTACCCGTTTAAACGGATGGCGGACCTTTTCTAGCAATAGAATTGCATGAAAAAAATAGGACAAGAGAAAAGACGCGAAACTAATTTCTTGTGGCCATTGTGCACTGGTATTTCTTATAGTCAGTGGAATCAAACTGCTAATGCAGGCGCCTTTTTACGGGCAGTATCTGGCTGTGGTTCACCCAGGGTTGTAGCATATTGGACAGTATTGCCAATATCTGCCCGTTTTTTAATTAAGCTTGCCACCAAAAAAAAAATCTAAAAAATTGAGGGTTTAAAATATTCTGATATTTAGGACAATTTAGAAAAAAGCTCAAAAGGTACTTCAGGCCCTCACTGTTGAAGTGAAATTGAAATGAAAGCCTGGTGAATGACTTCATGGCAGTGCTGGAAGATAAGTCTCCTGCTGTCCATCCAATCCTCAGGAAGACATCGCTTTCAGCTTTACCATGGTGAGGCCGAACAGCCTCAACGCTGGTCGCCAGTATGTTGCTTACCTGAGGGCTGCAGAGAAGGTCAATCACTACAAGCAGTGATCTGGCAAGGCGCACCAGATCAGTCTCACAAGGCGCTATAGTTTGGTATTTTGTCTAAAGATTCTCTGATATTCATTTAAGTTTCATTCTCCTGGCACATTCCAATTTCATTTTAAGTAATTGCTGTCTAGGGTACAACAATTATTTTGAGTGCTGTAATTGCCAATTTGTAAGGTCATTTACCTTAGGGGAGACCGGGGCTAGTTGAACATGATTTTTGTTTTGGTCGGATATCTCTGAGGTGGCTAAAGGTATAGACTTCGTTCTGCCATTGCTGGAAAACCTATTCTTTTGGCTTTCAAGTGATGCGTGTGCCAACGCTTGAATGTTGTCGCTGTGTGAGATATTTGATCATGAATAGGTCAAAGTCAAATGGCTCAACTCGCCCCGTGTCGGGGTAAGTTGAGCCACGCTCCGGGGTACGTTGAGCCGCTTAACGAGAGTATGTCCTCATTTTTCATGTTTATTGCCCAAACACCAAATATTCTCACTCTCAGTTACTGGTACTGTTTTTACACACAAACTTTGAGGAATCACCCGTACAAAGACGGTGGGCCCATCCACGGCACTCCTGGTACTGTACCCATTGCTCAACCGGGCGGCTGTTTGAGAAAGTGTCGCAGCACACCAGGCATAGTGTCTCATTTTCATCGCTGAACTCCTCGACATCTTTGTAAAGCATCCTCCTAACACTTATTTGCTTCATTGTGCTGTTATTGCACCCGCCTTGCCTTTGCTTCTTGCCTTTGCCATCTGTTGTACCTCTGGTCCTTGCTGGTTTTCTTTTTACTTCTTTTCTGCCTCCTCTTCCAGAAGCTGTTTTTTGGTATATCTGTCAACACTGCTGCTTTCCTCTGACGCGAGATTCTCTTCCTCAGCCTCATCTCTTTAGGCAACGGGCAGATTGCTGCAGGCGAGAACGTATCAGGGCAGTAGGGCAGGATCAGGACAGGATCAGTATCACCGTGAGGGTCATGGCAGACTGCTGCTCATTGATTTGTCCGGGGAGATTCTGCTGCGTATACGGCTCAGGCCCATCTGCGGAGAGGCCCAGCTCTGCTACCGATGGTGCAGGGAGGCTCTGCTGAAGATCCAGTCCAGGACTAGGGGCATTCGTTGATCTTCCAGGCAGGCTGGACCCTGCTGGATTTTCAGGTGCTGAGATGTTCAGTAGACTTCCTGACATTTCAAGAACCTACTGAGGGCGCTTCACAAGTCAATCCGTCTGTTGGGCCGGTGTCCGCTGGGAATCAGGTATAGGCCCAGAGGCACTACCTGACGTTCCAGGCATGCTGGACCCACTAGTGGATCCAGAGGGGGAGGGGGGGTAAGGGGCCATGTCCCCTAAATAGTGAAATTTTGGCTGATTTTCTTAAAAAAACTATATTTTTACTATTTTTCCCGAGTTGCTCTCCCCAAACGGCGCTCCTGCGCCTGCCAGTGGCTGGGCCCTGCTGGAAGTTTGGGTGGAATCACAGAACAGTGTTTATTTGAGAAAACGGGAAAAATCGGCAAATAGTGGGTAAAATTTGAACGTTTTGCGGGAAAGGCCAAGGCCCCTGCATCCCCTGGAGTTGAAGGGGCTTTAAAGGAATAGGAGGGCCCAAGACCAGCGCTGGAAGCTCTTCTCCATTACTGGTCGGCCTAATAGCAGGTCAGGGGCAGGTAATCGGACATTAAATCACTTAAGTGTTTTGAAAATAAACGAGAAAAATCAGAAGCTGGTGGTAAATGGCTTTCCCCCTTCGCCAATGAGTCGACCCGATAGCACACATTGTAGGAGACAACTGCCCGGGCCGAATAGCGTCGCCAACTATATCCCTGTTGGAAGGTTTCTCGGAAGCCAGCTTGCTCTTTGATCAGGGAAGCCGCCCAGTCTTGAACACGGGTGAGCCGCATGGAAAGTGTGCGTGCTACCCACTACGTCAGCGTGCCCCATTAGTTTCGGGGGGATTTAGATATTCCTTTTTTCTCCGGGGCACGTTGATCATGGCTCAACATACCCCAACACCCTCGTGGCTCAACTTACCCCCGAGACCCCGCCGCAACTCCGGAGGCAGCTGACGCAGAAATTAGGTGATCAGTTCTCATGGTTTTCTGCCCAAATAAGGCGTAAATACCTGCACATGGTGTGCCATTTGCGGCAGTAGCGGAAGTGCTACCCTCTGCTAAAGACTGCATATGTATGAGTTTCACCTTTAGCCCCAAGATGACACTGCTATTCAAAGATGGGATGTTTTTGCCCCAGCTGGTGATGGGCCGCAGGGGCGCGCTCAGAATCATCAATTTAGGGGGCCGTTTGATGTACAGGTTATGGAAAAAACTTTGGCATAAAATCGATACTTGCAACAGTAAAATGGCTGCACACCCGTCACAGGACTGTGTAATTCTGTTACCAATCGAGATTATATGGCCATACGGATTAAGGGTGCGTTACCCTCGACACATACACCACACGACATGACCCGTCAGAACTAATACCCTGTTTCCCCAACAACAGATGTCAGTTCATTCGTTCATTCATTTCGATACACAGACCGCCCACCTGACACGTTGGTTGTAAACCGTAGTACGCTTCCGCATTCCACGCTTTACGACCCTTCAGGTAACCAAGAACCGCTGCGGGCAAGGTCAGACGGGTCGCAGTAACAGGTGCTCTCGCAGGGGCGGGCCCAGTATTTCTCTGAGAGCAGACTGCTATTGGGCAAATGTCTTGATTTCTCTAAATAAGAAAGCAGTTGCAGCTCGCACCACTGTCACCTGGGATGGACCAAAGCTAGCCAAATGACAGTTCAAGCATGGCTGTGGATTGGCTACGCTCTTTGCGTCAGTTAGCAGCTAATTAGCTGTAGGATCCTCGACTACTTCGTCCACTTTCGTGACCAAACCTTGTGGACTCACTTTCTCCCTGCAAAGCGAATGGACATGCTTCCTCCCAAACTAAGCTAGTCCTTTTCCATCCTGGTAAATATATCATAAATATTTCCGTAATATCCTTGTTTACTGTTTTCCGTGAGAACCCCAGGGAAATTTAACGACTTCTTCCATCCCGAAAAATATAAAAAAACGTCGTCCTACCAAGTCACATAACATCCCCTCTTTATGCGGAGGGTCCTAACTTTGTAAACATATAGTGTCTTCTTTTGAAGGCTATCGTTTTTCAGCATTATTGCTCGGCCCGCCTTGCGTCGGTGGTGCGTCATTTTCCGTGCATGTGTAAACACACACATGACACATGGGCCGGGTGCCCGCATTTGTGATCGCCTTGGGGTTTTCTTAGAGATTCCCCGCCCCGTGGCGGTCACGGAAAGGGACGTGCGTTCGTACGGGACTCACTGACTTGCTCACCCACCGAACCCTGAGGCGCGCAGCTCCATGTGTTTACCAAAGTATTTATTATGGAACATTGTTCTGGTGCTCGGAGATGGGGGGGGGCGTTGTATCCCTCGATCATGTGCGGAGTTTTCCTCACTGTGATCGAGAAGTGTTTCTGATCATAGCATAGTTTGTGTTGTAATCGACAAAACACGTGTACTGTCTCAATCCCGTCCAGACGCTTCCTGACCACAGCAGTTCGATATAAACCAAAGCCTTTGTAATGTATAAGAAGCAGTTTCTTTAGGTATAGGCCCTGACCTAGGACAGTATCGAAGGATGGTCTCCGAAACATATGAGACCGTCCATGAAGTACAGAAGGAAAAACAAGGGGGAGCGGGAAGTCAGCAACCGTTTTGTTAGACGTTACAACAGGGCATAAGCAAGCATGAGGGGGGGGGGTTAGAATTATAACAATACATGTAACGTAATTTATGGATAGGCCCTCAGCTCTGACTTATAATTAACCCTGATATGATTCAATGGAGTCTACACATCATCACCATTGGATTTTGGAATTGTTTGTGTGACCTTTTTATGAGGAGAGGAGCCGTGAGAGATTCGTGTGAATAGGTGTGCTGACGTCCAAATAACCCTCACATGCCTCCAGTCATGAGTCAGTAGTTCCCTGATGTTAGGAGCTAAAGGTATGTTTGTGCAAAACATGTGCAATAAATGTTCTATAGTCCGTATAGATTTTCAAGACCTGAACGACGATCCTAAAATATTCGGCAAGTATTAGTGGGTGATGCAACACCACCTCCCCTGCAAAATTTCAGTGGAGTGTCTTAGCCATTTCAAGGAGTATCGTGATCATTTCAGGGAAAGCCGTAGTTCAATTGGGCGAGAAAGTACCCTCTTTCTGGAAATTTACAGGTCCAAAAATGACTTTTATGGGGTCTAAGGGATACAGAAAACACGTTACTGTGTCAGGGGACGAAAATATATGTTTACATCACAGCAAAAAGCAGAATAAACTGATAGTTTGCTAACAAACTGCAAAGTGGCAACATCAGCAGCAAATAATTGCATCGGGCTTGAGCTTCACGCCCCGAGAGTTAAGAGGGTTTACTGGTCGAAAATTCGGCACATTGAATGCGATAAAGCTGATGGACTAAGGAACGAGACACCCAAGTCACCACATGGCTGCCCCAAAGTGGGAGGATCATACGCAGATCCAGGGGAGCAAAGAGGGGCACGCGCCCCCTCTATCGACCCTCGGAGCCCCCTGAAATGGCCATGGCGCCCCCTGAAAGGTTCATGGCGCCCCCTGAAATGTGATGATGATGATTGTTCCGGCCGTCGAATAAAGATATCCATATGGGGGGCGATTCGTTAAAGTCGCCCCAATCGCCGACGGAAGCTCTGGCGATTCCGGTTTGGATGACAGCCGATTTGTGGCGGAGACCCGCGCCGTTGCGCCGTCCCCGCCGTCCAGGTCCCACCTGGCAGCCTCTAGGGACCGGAGTAGGCTGTCTTCAGGACCGTTTTTGTGATGATTTCCCGGGCTTGGATACCCGCATTGCAACCTCGATCAGCTTGGGTGATCCAAGGCATAGACGTTGGTCGTCAGCCCAGTCTTTTCGGTAGTCGGTTTGGTCGGCTGAGTGGAGATGCATTCGTGAGTCTGTCGGTCCTGTTTTTATACAAGTAACTAGATATTGCGGGTACGAATTAGTGGCTATCATTATATTCTTATGATATTGTAGTGTGACATTTTTCCATACGCGTCGGAAAGGGGGGGCAGGAGGGCCTGGCCCCCCACTTTTTGGCCAAAAATTTCCTGATCTCAGTCAAAATGAGAGAAAACCGGACATTCTTATATCCAGCCGCTGCAGGAGGCAACGAAGAGCCCAAATTCGGACAGTTTTTGGTCCTGACGTTGAAAGTTTTCTGTCAGCATCAGGTTGAAGTTTGGCTGCGCCCCCCCACTTTTTGCCGGTGGCGACACTTATGCATTTTTCTACGTATTGTGCGATGAATAAATTATCTCCACCCGGTATGCACGAGATATGCACAAATACCAAAAATAACAATATTTTTAGAAACCAGCTTCAGGGAGGTTCCATGACGGGAGTATCATAAAAAATATTTTTCCGATATTTTTCCGATCATAAAAAATTAATCGCAGAGACAAATCTAAAACAGGTGCGGCAAACTCGACAATTGAATCAAAACTGACCTCAGTCCTTCCATTTTCATTTTAAGAAAAACGTGACGTCTTTAGCAAGACTCCCCCTGAAATGTCGCTTTCCATCCCCCCAGGATGTAAAAATCGGTGCCAACCGATAGGATTTTGCGCCCAACTGATGGGTTTTGCCGGTCAAAAGTGGCAACCCGCTGGTCCAAATTGCGACCCTCGGGAAGCTGCCCCCTCCCCCGATCGGCAATCCTGGATCTGTCTACGGGGGAGGATACCCTTGTCACCAGCCTCGGCGATAACAGGTGCTGGCAGAATATGATACAGAAGTCTGACTCGCACAATTGCTTGCCTTTCCGTATGAGAAGTGTACTACGGGGACACACTAGTTGAGTTAATTGCTGCCCTGAAGTCGTCGTCGCTAGCACTCTGCTCACAGGACAATCGCTGCTTTCTTTTCCCCTGAAAGATCTTGTCACTCCAGCTCGTGGTGGCCAGAAATGGGTCTTACTGATACTGGCAGAGCCTGGTGTTCTGCCGTTTGTATCCCACTGAACGGAGAGTGTCATCCTTGATAATGACGATGGAGGCACAATGATCTAAATCCTGGAATGCTTCGTAGAGTGTGACACCCAGGCGCCCTGAATTTCCCCTTCACTTTTTCCCCTTCATTTTTTTCTAACTCACTTTTCCAAACACTTTTCCTGTGGATTTTTTTAGCATAATTCAATAATCCTAGTTATATATTTTTTTTTTTTAATATATATAAAACCATCTAGTGTGGAAGGAAGGACAAATTTGATGAAAATGCGCGAGTAAGGGCTAATAAGGGCTGTAACCGAGTTTCAACTAACTCCCACAATATTATAGCGTTTGGGCTTTCTACTCGCCTTCCATATTTTCAAGCGTGAATTTTACACTCAGTATCCAAATGCAAAACCAGTTTTGAGACACTGCGGAGTGGAGTGCTGCGAAATTCGAAAGATTATCCACATACTGAACGCGACGTTTTTCTGAGTGTCACCTTCCCGCTCTGCTCTTTGTCAGCAAAAGTATTTCATCAAGCAGCCGTCGGAAGTTCCACTTGTAGTGTATTCCGTGGACCCCATGGATCAAAATCTATTCACATTTACACTTGCGCTGGTAACAGTGGTATCTCCATAAAAGTCCAGATCTTCCGGCTGTTGGTAAGGTTGTATTTTAGACCTCTCTCGCTGTCGGAAGTTTTGCCCTGCTGAGGGAGGATGATGAGCAACAAATGAAGAAGGCTTCCATAGATCTTAGCTGACCCCAGAGGATAATTTTTTGGGGTTTTCACTCGTTGGAACAGATCTCTCGCGGCGGCTTTTGCTTCTAGTAATCATAGACCAATCAATTTCTAGGTGTCCCCTAAAATCAATTATTTGGGTACCTAAAAGGTACGAAAAGGATTCGGGCGGGTTCATTCGGCATAAAACTCCCTCAGGATCGTTCCCTGTCACCCGCCTCTCCTTGCTATTGCACACAGCTCACATCGGTAAAAACGCCGTCTTGGGTCAACTAGGCCATTTGACCCAAATCAGGTACAAAGTAGCTCAGCCTATTCTTCATTTGTACTTTAAATGTGTTAAGAATGGTCTATTCTGTCAATATTATTTCGAAAATAAGCCCCGTAGCTTTCTGGTACGTTTTTTTTAGCTCCAACTATGCAAAATTTATTTCAGGCTGATTTCTCGACCACGGACAGTGACCTGATTAAGAACAAATTTTGATCGGATGTCCAAAGTAAACCATATCATGGAAAATTTACGGGGCGCTCATTTCTAAACAAACATAGGCAAAATATGAAGCCACATCGATTAAAAAAACACCAATGCAGCAACATTTCATATGTTAGTAGACTCATGAAGGCTCATATTGTCCAGTTGCAGAACAATGTGCGCTATCCAGCTTCGGCCAGGCAGGCCGAAACTGGCCAGAAAGGGAGGGGACCATAGACCTTCAGCCTCCAACTCTGGCACTACATTTTCCACTGCAAAACTGAAAGCTAACCAGATTCTGGCCTATTTTTGCTGCCAGTTAATCACACTAAAAAATTTACTGTGCCCACAAATCCATTCAAAACGAAATAAACATTTTTGCTGGAAGTGAAATGGCCTGGTCTCACCTGAGGCTCATTTTGTGAAAGCAGCCTGTTAGTTACCCTCACTGGTCCACAAGAGGAGGTAAGACTTGAAAGAAAGGACGTGCTTGAAATGCGGTCATGAGACGGAGTGAGCTAGCGAGCGATAGCAAGGAAGTGAACGCAGGACTGCATTTCCCAAATGACGACTTTGTGTTGAATCTTCTTTGTATGTCAGGAAGAATTATCTCCACTCCGTCGGATCTATGGGACCAATTGGAGCAAGGATCACATCGGCAGACCCATGATTTCCGGTATTGTTGCATAGGGAAAAAACTGCATCCATGACTGTGACAATGTAGGATCTGCACATAATTGACTGTTTTTTGGTCCAAAACATGTGGTAGGGTAAGGGCGGGTAAGAGTACGCAGGAGATAAGAGTGCGCAGCAGCTGTTTTGGTTACTTAGCAACCACGAATGGTGGATACCCTGGTATAAAAAAGCAAGGTCAGTGCCTAGGCTGCACACCAAAATTCAACGTGCTCCTGTACTTTCCGCGGGAGTACAGAGCAAAATAAGTTTCTGGGCACCCTTAAAGTAATATTTCCTAACTGGGAAAACTTGTAGACCATGCTTCTTTTATCAAAAATATTGTATTACGGTCTGTTATCAGTAAGAAAGCTGAGCTAGGACTGTGCTCCAGGACCGGAGCTCACGCTAAAACGCCTGCCAACATGTTTAAGAAGATTTTCTTCCCATGGAAGCATGTCCGGCAAGAGTACGCAGTAGACCATTGGGCAAGAGTGCGCATGCCTAAGAGATAGGAAAATTTCATTTTCGCTCGGGACAGAGTCCGTAATTCATATTTGGAAAACCAAACGTTGCAACATACTTCTTGTATATTCAGAACGATACAAAATCATACAATTGCCTAGTTTGGCGACAAAAAACTTCGCGACATGGCCTATGCACCTAAAGCACAGCGGGGCATCAATGCGTACTCCAGCCCCCTCTTGTGCGTATTCTTACCCACCCACTCCGGCAAGGGTACGCACATGACTTTTTATTTTTGATGGGCTCGTGGCGAATTCCTTTCAGAGACATCGAGTTGAAACATAGACCATACATAGACAATTATTCACGCTAAACAACCACATACAAATTTTAGCTGTTAGACCTATAGGAGAAAAGTAAAAGCCTTTAGAAAATTAAGTGCGTACTCTTGCACGGACTTCCCCTAGCCATCGGCTTAGTATGATGCTCAGTACCCCTGATCATGCTGTGTATGCTTTATTAGTTAATCATATAATTGGGATATTACAGCAATCGTAATATAAAAAACTATAGGTAGAATTCGCAAAGCCCCATTCATGTTTTAAGGAGACCTCTTAGCAGGGGCGTAGTTAAGGAGGGGGCGGCAAGGACAGCCGCCCCCCTTAGGGGCCCGAAGGGCCCCCGGAGGAAACGGACCGCGCGAAGCGCGGTTCGCCTACACTATGATCTGTGGCCAAATTTGAAATTTCATACCAGACAGCGCACTCTCAAGCCCTTCAGCACTCTATTCTGTAACAAGCAGGGCCCTTTTTACCCATCAGGGCTCTTTAGGTGCTGTCGCAAGGAAATCGAGCGAAATCCTGGCTACGCCCCTGCCTCTTAGTAAATACAAATGTGTGATAACTGAAAAGTGTTGCTCCAATTTTTTCCTCCTACCTTATTTCAAATTGCTTTATTTTATTCATTTTGTGTTTTATAGCACACCAATAATACATGGTTGCTTGGATTTAAAACATCAGTCCCACTAAAATATTCGAATTTTGTTATGGGCTACACTTCGGCTGCTTTCGATGAAAACATCACCCCCTGAGCGATGCTCCCCTGTAGAGATAAACGCTCCCGTCGGACCTTTTGTCCCCCTCTCTGTCTCCTCGGTCGGTTAGTCATTCTAAAATTCCCGGGTATATTTTTCTGGGGGGGACGTTTGCAAGCCCGAATTAGCTATTTTCGTCTAATTACCACAACATTATTTCATAAGACAAGTAGCTATTCCTTTCGGTAATGGAATACAGAAGTTACCGAAACATCATCAATCATGATTGGATAATCGGTCGGATGGAGTCTGATGCTTTCGTCTCAGTTTGGAAATTGTAAGAGCACTGATCATGGTTTTTGAGAGACAACAAATTGTTAGGCGGACTTAAAATGATAAAACATCAGCAGCTAGATTTCACTTCTTGGTACGAGCAGGTGCGATGCACCGTTACAGATTCTTGGAAGTTTTTCAAAGACAGAAGTATAGATTTTATTATAAAACTTGAAAACTGTTTTATAGAACTTGAAAAAAACTTTTTCGCCGAGCCTTTTTTAATTTTTATTTTGTATGGGAATGGTATGGAAGAGATAGCCACAAAACTTTGTTGTTTTCGTTTTCTCGATCTTTACCCTGGACACATCATTGTAGCTCACCTCTCGCTCGTTTAGACCATCGATCCAATAAGAAAACATCTCGCGGAGATCACTGAATGTTGGGGTGGTAAAAACTGAACCAGTTTTGATGACCGGGATGATGTAATATTAGTTAAGGTGAATTCCCAATGTTTTTTTTACAATGCCTTCATAATTCATTTCAAATATTTGATTCGACAACACGGTAGTCAAAGTTCATGCAAACTCTATGGCTGTGGCGGATCCAGAGGGGAGGGCAAAAAATATTTACCCCCTCCCCCAAACGGACAAGCTCGGGGTAGAACTATGTTGTGCCTTCCCCTCCCTCCACAAAGTCATCGACCTCCTTTTTGCCCCGACTCCGCTTGAGTTCATAACCGAGATTTGTGTTCCCTTAACGCTAAACTGCAAACAGAACCAGTCAACTTCAGGGTAAGCATTGGGCCGTGGATAGCAAAAACAAGCATCTTGTGCGCATATTTTTCACCCCGTGATGGTTTTTTGCCTTTCGTCTTGGGCATCCCCAAAAGCTACGGTCAAATTATATTGCGGCAACATTTTTCACTGTGTGACGTTTTTTTGTTTGTTGCGACTTTGCCCTGCCCCCCCCCCAACCGACCGGCTAGATCCGGCACAGCCCAATGGAGACGTCCTTATCCACTCAGCAGGGCCTCAGCAGCCGGATCCCGTCCTCAGTCGGCTGCCACGTGACTGGCACGCGCCCGAGGCGCAGAGGCACCGGTCACGCCGGTAAACCGGTGTCCGTGTGCCAGTGGCGTAGCCAAGGGGCGACCAGGCTATAGGCTCTCCTTTTGTTCAATATTTCCTGTCCACATTTTTGAATATATTTACTTTTGCTTCTAACTGCAGTTTCTCTGCTATCAACCACCCTGAAGTATTTCTTGTAATGCCACTGCTCCTGTCCCATTCACCAAAGCATGAATGAACAGACCTGCCTCAACGGCGACTCATGCGAATCCGGTACTGCCAGCGCCATCTATTGGGTAAGTTTGATAAAACTTGAAATAACTTTTTCGCCCAGCCTTTTTGTTTTTTATTTTGTATGGGAATGGTATAGAAAAGATAGCCGCAAAACTTTGTTGTTTCCGTTTTCCCGATTTTTACCCTTAATTTTTGGAAAATGCTTTCAAAATTCAGCTTCCTATATCCTTCTTATAAGACAAAATTTCGAAAAAGTGAAACAACAGAGTTGTGGAGACTGGCTCTAAGAACATATGCCCATCCACACTCTTTCAATGATTATAATATGGAAAATAGTTATTTAAACTTTAAGTTTGAGAAATTTGGAAAAGGGCGTCAAATTGTACAAAAACTCGAAATGCGTCACGCTTGAAATATCAACTGCCGTAAAGATACACATATTGTCTACTTTTGGTGAAAAAATCACGACGATGGCCACCTTACTTTACGAGATATTTCACGAAATATGCTCCCTTAGGGTTAACATTGATAACGCACCCTTAGGACACCGCATTTCACCATTCGGCGTGTCCGTCCCATTACAGACGGTCCGAGCAGATTTGAACTAACACCGATGCCCCTGTTGACATACCACAGGAGTCGCGGCTTAGGGTCTCGGTCAGGCCGGAGGACGTGAGGCGTGTGGGTGAAGGGGAAGAAGGGAGGAGGAGCTGGGAGGGGATTTGAGCCGCCGAGTGCAACCCGAAATAATTTCAAAAGAAAATCACGGGCATGTCATCCTTTCTGAACGGCGGGCAGTTCATTTAGCCTTTTACGATTAAGAGAAGTCCTAGCAAGAGCCTACACTTACGCACGCCCCGGCAGGTCTCCGAGCCACCTTCGCCCCGGTGGGGAGGGGGTGGGGTGAAACCTCCCCTCCCTCGAACTCGGCTCCTATGCGGGATAACGAAAAATGCAGAACCTGGTGGATAACTCACAAAAAAATTCAAGAAGCAACTACATGAGCTATTTTTGCCTCAGTTAAATATTTAGGCCATGACAGGCCAAAGGAGGTGCCATGTTATTGAAGAGTTTATGGGCTCTAACGTTTGACAGAGTTGAGCTAGAATCAATTTTTAGGCACCATTCGCTTCCTCTCGTCACAGCAAATCGAATAATGTATGATAGAACTATACGAGATTAAAGCAAAAACGACCTGGCCAAAGGTCAAGTCAATGCCATCATTTGGCATATCATAGTCAATATGCATATATCAATCGACTCGCAATTACAATACAAACGTAATCGTATCAAGATGCATGTTTCATCACATTCTCTTACAAATGTATTGACCCAAGTCTGAAAACCTGCTTTAGTAGCCCCAGATGACCTCTCAGAGGTCACAGGCCTACAATTGCAGCATGAACCTGAGAAGGAGCCCGAGATATTACGATTTGAATAATGTGAAGGTGTTCCGTGCTGTGTCTACATAAAGTGAGCCATTTTTCGCCAAATTCCCGTTTTTCCCATGCATTTTCAATGGAGAGGTCATGGTCCGTATTTGGCTCTAAGTCATCGATATAAAAATATCTGAATGTTGTTTGTAGCGCTCGGATGGCCCATCATGTGATGAGTTTCAATTGGATATACTAATCCTATTCTTGCTTATAGTATCCAAAACTTTTTTTGGAAGTTAGCTCACTTGACCTTCACTGGTGAACTGACATGGGATGACCCGACCTTAATTTTTTTGGGAAAAGTTGCCGAATTGATCAAGGATAACGTGTGTCAAGTACGGCGGCGCTTCGCACCGCCTTTTGGTGCCACCGGAAAAACCCGAGGTGATGCCTATGTATGGTTCTTGTTTTAGTTTGCTGATTCAACCAGTAACTCATCACGATCCCAAAATGAATAAAAAGTTACGTAGGCACTCTTACCAGAGTGGTTCGGTAAGAGTACACAAAAGAGGAGATTAGAGTAGGTACGCATCGGTACCTGGATCCCTAAGAACCGTTCCAACATGGAAATATTAGGCGACGCTATATGACCCTGGCAGTTGTTGCGTCGATGAGCCCCAAAAATTATTAATGCTGCAATGTTTAGCTTCCCACATATGAATTATGCACTCTGTCCCGAGCGAAAATAAATGCCTTTATCTCCTAAGCGTGCCTACTCTTGCACGACGGTCTAATGCCTACTCTTACCGAACATGCACCTTTTGGAAGCAAGTACTCATGCACTTAAGTTCACAAAATTTCACTGTATTCATTGTTAATTGCGCTTAGTGTAGCGTCAATCAGGGTTTCTGTAGGGACCCAGCGTTAGCCAAGACAACTATGATATGTGGATGTGGTCGATACGACACCTCAGTTTTCTTCAAGACCGAAGTTAGCTGTATTCTTTGCTCATCGTGCTTCAGTTAGTATCAGTGGGGGCGTTCAGCATTTTCTACCGAGGTACCAGTCATTACGTTCTGGGTAAGACCTTGCCGGCCCGAAAGATGTTTGATGGTAAACGTGAATATGTTTCACTGAATGGTAGCTATCATGAAAATAAGCATTTTCAAATACGCTTTTTAAACGCGTTTTTTCTTCCACACTAGCCGACTATTGGGTGGTAAATTGGTGCCCCTCAGATTTGGCACCCCTTTCCCGAGCGTGCCCCCTAACAAAATCCTAGATTCGTCACCAGACTTGTTAGACTTTGATTTTTGCTTTTGCTTTTATTCCATCAGTGCGGCCTGTCTTGCACGTATCCTGACCCGCACTTATTGCAGCAAAAATATATTTGCCTATTTTTTTCGCTGTGGCTCCTTGTCATAATAATATAGTGTTTTTGGAAAAAAACGAATTTTCCGTGCGACACCCCTAATGAGCTGATTGTACATTGAGGTGAGTTGTATCACTGTTACAACATACCCCACCTGGCCCTGATACAACATGTACCACCCTCCCATATTGGAAAAAACGTCCTCGTGCTCAACAACCAGTGACCAGCCGAGAAAATTCTTCTCACGCACGAAACCTCAGAATCTACCCTTACCACTGCTACAGCGATCCTTCCGATTCGTGATCATCTGAATGACAAAAACACACATTTTCTTACGACGAAATTTTAAAGAATGACACCGCAAAAACACATTTTCTGCACTCACCGCGAAACGCGCCAAGCCAAGCAAACGACAGTATGAGGAAAGCTGCCGGACCGCATTCCGCATCATCTGGTCGGGTCGGGAGCTCCATCTCTTGGATAGTTTTGGAAAAAATCGCCCTAATACAACTTGTCCATGATACGACTCTCCCTGCTCTCCCCTAAGCAGAAACTCTTGATACTAGGAGCAGGGTATACAAGTTTCCCTGGTCTCTTGATATAATATCAACGGTACCAAAGAAACAAGAAGTACTGAGTAAAGTGGCAGCTTTATCTTTGTTGTCTAACTATTGTTATAAGGATCTGCACGAGTTCTGAACGACTATATTGATGCGCAAAACTTTACGTTAGCGGTTAAAACCGCGTGCCGCGACCAGGTCTCGAACAGACACTTTTCTGATCTCTAGACCGCCGCTCTATCCACTGCGCTACGCCGCCGCTTGGGCATGGGGTGTGCGCTAGGATGAACCCTTTGGCAACTTTTGTTTGGAAACACTGCTCCCAGGGTGATTTCTGATGTATTTTGGGGCCTTGATTTCGAATATTACCCCAGTATTGCAAATTTGTAAAATTTCGAGACCGCGCATGACGAATGAAAATTCTCACAAATACCAAATTTGGAGCATTTGACTGCGTAAGTCCAAAATCGGTCAGCAAAGCAGTAATGTTACCCATTTCACGGTATTTCTGATAGTTTGCAGTCATTTCAGCATCAACATCCTGCGTCAAGCTCATATATACTGTGTGCGACAGGGTTTTAAATATATCTCTTTTGTTGACAGCACCAATCCAATCGCAGCGCCACCTGTGGAAATATTGAGAAGATAGGTAATGCAATCTAATAGGCGTTGTATTAATGAGGAAAATAGCGAGAGTAAAATGACATTTCTGTCATCGGGGTATCATTGTAACTGTATTCCAAAATTTACCAAATTTCCCACCGTGGGCAGTTGTCTATGGAACTTTCTCTTTATAGATCGACCATTGGAAGTACGTATCTCCACTTCGAAACACCTTTCCAAAATCCTGCTGATCTTGGAATTCGAAGGGCTCGAAGAGTGAATCAAGTGATCATGCACAATAAATTGTGTCGGATCAGTATTTGGTAAACGCATCTGCACCCAGGCGACTTCTACAACGGGAATTTAACCTGGGAAAGTAAGCATACTGGTGCTGAGGTCGCGCGCAAGCTCCTAGAATTCCTCCAGGCGCTGAGGTCAGTATTGAGGGTTGTGATCGTCGGCGGAGACGGAACGAATCATGCCAGAGCCTGGCAGGTAGGATGAATGGTAGTGTTGGAGCAGGCCCTTGGCCGTAGCCTCGGACGAGTGGTGTGTCTGCTTCACCAGGCAGACCTGGTGTATTGTGCTCTGTTCTGCCACCTCGACAGCATCACTACCGGACCAACAGCTTGAATAGGTCCAGTAGCCAAGGTTATCAATACACAGGTGCACCTTCTGCGAGTGAAATGCTTCAATGTCATAAAGCATAACGGCTTCCCAACACTGCCAAAATCGTGTCACGTTTAGGTCGCATTTTCAGCTGGTGTACGACTGTGCTGGAGCGGTACTCCTAGATGAAGTCGATACTGTGGTTAACAGAAATCATGGCAAGAAACATCAGGCAATGTGGCAGACGGCATTGGGCCTCACTGCGTCTCTGTCGACGCTGTTCACCTAGGTGATGTGTGTGTATGTGCCATGCTTCGTAGATATCAGACCAAAGTGGGATCTGATACTCGTCCCGCTCCATCTGGCTGAGCAGGCCAGTCGGCAACGGGGGTGTTTGAGGCACAGCAATCTTAAGGTGGTCCAGGAAAAAAGTGCCTTCGCCTTCGTGCCTTCGCCAGAGGCAGGTTCCGCTGTCGAAGGCACGAATCGGCAGGGCGGCCACTTCTTTACCAGCAGGGCAGCCAGTCCTGGGTAGCGCTGCCCAGGGCAGATACGAAGCGAAATATCCAGTTGTCTCCGGGAGTGAACTGAAGAGAATGTTTTTGCCTTTATCAAATACTGACTAAACACGATTTAATGTGCACGATCACTTGATTTAGTCTTCGAGCCCTTCTGGTTTTTTCAAAGCGGAAATCCGTGCTTTCAGTGGTCGATCTATAAAAAGAAATCTTCGAAAGTTGAAACATGACAATGATTTGGTTTCACAAGCACTTGTTAGTTGTTGGCGCTTCCGTAAATATCGAAATAATCTGAGCAGCAATTCAGACCAGCCCATTCAATTCCATAGACAACTGCCCACAAAGGCAAATGTGGTAAATTTTGGAATACAGTTACAATGATACCCCGATGACAGAAATGTCGTTTTACTCTCGCTATTTTCCTCGTTGACACCACGCCTGTTAGATTGCATTACCTATATTCTCAATATTTCCACAGGTGGCGCTGCGATTGGTGCTGCCAACAAAAGAGATATATTTAAAACCCTGCCGCACACAGTATATATTAGCTTGACCCAGGATGTTAATGCTGAAATGACTGCAAACTATCAGAAATGCCGTGAGATGGGTAACATTACTGCTTTGCTGACCGATTTTGACCTTACGCAGTCAAATGCTCGAAATTTGGTATTTGTGAGAATTTTCATTCATGCGCAGTCTCGAAATTTTACAAATTTTCAATTCTGAGGTCATATTCGGAATCAGCGCCCCAAAATACATTAGAAAACACTCTGGGAGCAGTGTTTTCAAACAAAAATTGCAAAAGGGGTCACCCTAGTGTGCGCCAAGAAATCTGTGGCGCACATTTACAGAGTTCTCGAAAATAAATGTATCGAGGTATTTCTGTGCGTCTGACGAAAAAACGCCAAATAGAACATGGAAAGAGCAGAAAACAGGCTTTCCAACGGTGTTATTATATTTTTTTCCAACGTCCATAGGCTGATGACAGCAGCTGTCGGAAAATGATCAACTTAACATGTAGGCCCTATGGAGCAATCGCATTTGTGCGCCATGACGGTATATTGCTACCAACTAACTTTGCAGGGCCCTGGGGATTACCCCCCTGAGCCCACCTCAGTGCACAATGGCCACGAGGAACTAATTCCGCGACTTTTCTCTTGTTCTATATACTTGGAAAGATAAGAAATACACTTTTCCTTTCTTAAGCCACCTATAAACTACCAAACTTTTTCCTTATAAACAAACAAATCAACACAATAGACAAATTGAAGTGACTTCGCCGCAGAAATACAAACATGTTCGATTGCAGCTGACAGCACTTCTAGCGCATTTTGGTTAGTAGTAGCTATGGCATTATCCCAGTTGATTTCGTAGAAAATTGCTATAAAATAGATTGTTTACCTGTCAGAAACAGGCTAAAGATCCCCTACACCCTACCGGTGGAAAAACGGATCGTAGGGGAGATATTACCCACAATGCATCCTGGTCCACTGCCATCATGGGAAATATTACCCACAGATCATCTCGGTCTACTGCAACCAGGGGAAATATTACCCACAATGCCTCACAACTTTGGAGTACCCGTCCTTTATTACCCTGGCTCAGACGTCGTTTTTTCCACATTCGTGTCTGTGGGCTGATTGAAGCTAGTTGAATTATCTATGCAGGTGGGACACCACCAATGACTTAGGACGTCAGCCTGTGCCCTCGTTAGTTTCACACATTGAGGTGCCAGGGTCGATTCCACCTTTAAATCATTCAGAGATTAGGCGTTTGTTGAGAAAAAACTTTACCTTAATCTTTCGCAATTTTTCTAAAAACATCCTGAAAATCATCCAATTTTTACTGTCTTCGTAGATATTCCGAGAAATACATAGGGGTGCAATTTTCATGGTCCGTGAATATTTCCTCTTTATTTTTTTAAGAACTGTTGAACAAATATCCAATATTGGGATCTGTCAAGGGAAATAAGGCCCTATATGAGAAAGGTAAAGAGTAAAAGGCGAAAGGTGTGAGAAGATCCCTATAAACTAAAACCAACCACAAAAAACTAAAAATACTTGGAACCCACAACAGATCCCTGCGGAACACCATAAAGGTAAAAAAGAGCATACAACAGCTTGAATGAACCTAAAAAAGTGCAAAAGCACAGATGAGACGTGAAATGAACTAAAACGCTGCTCAAAAAACCAGACTCGGTCGAAAAACTACAATTCTGTGCGTAAACTAAAACTGTAAATGTAAACTCAAGTTCGCACTAAAAAACGCAAAGCTTCAAGAACAGTGCGGACCTAAATAAAAGGAAACCGAAAGTAAAGAAAAGGTGATCTTCCATTGCGGTTTTAGGGTATACTTTGAATTTTAGTTCACCTATACAGCTTTAGTTTACGCACAGAATTCTAGTTTTTCGATCGTGTTTGATTTTTTTGAGCAGCGTTTTATTTCATTCCACATCTCATCTGTGCTTCTGCACCCTTTTTAGGTTCATTCAAGCTGTCTTATGCTTTTTACTTTCATGGTGTTCCGCAGGGATCTGTTGTGGGATTCCAAGTATTTTTATTTTTTGTGGTCAGTTTTATATTTTTAGGGATCTTCTCACACCTGTCGCCTCTTACTTTCCACTTCTCTCATCTAGGGCCTTAGGTCATTTCCCTTGATATATCCAGCATGGTGCCCTATCTGCAACAAGGCCTCCGAGAACTCAGCAATATTGGGATCGTTTTATCAAACCCAGACAGCATATTTTTATAGTTGTTACGCTACAAAAACATCGTGGAACTACAGTATTTCTATTTAAAGCCAAGGATGTCGAAATTATTTAGCATTGCTTGCATAGTTCCACTCAAAATTCCGAGTGGCATGACCTAAAATATGACTAAACAATATTTTTTCCCAAAAAGAGCAGATCCTGATTTCGTATTCCGGGTACTTTCAAAAGCTCCTTTTGCATTGGAACTTCACAAATAAATTTAATTCACTCTGACCCGCGCGATTTCTAAGGATGTGGAAATTCAGTCGTTAGGAGATGACGTCATCAAAGCATGTATTACGTCAGTAGCATTACATTGAAAGGCCTTGGGCTTTGGTCAGAGGTATCCTCCAAGAAAGGCAGTGACGATTGTTTGGGTTTCGAGCCATGTGAATGTCATGATGTCTCATACCAGCTTTAGCATGAGGCAGCTTTGGCTAGCAAAACTACTATCAGTATTTCGGTTTTTTATTTGTCCCTGAATTCCATTTGCCCAATGGACCCTCGAATCAGCCCTGTCGCTAGTCTCCACGTTTATTTTGAGCTCAGCTATACGTTTAAGACGAAAGCGTACATCCCAAGCGTGTGAGGCGTGGGTGCTTTTGTTGTTATTTGAAAGAGGAGAGAGGCGAGTGTGGTTTTATGAAGTGCGACATTTTATTACCACTCTTACTTTATAAGCACGCTAAGAAATGTGAGGGTTCGAGGGCTGAATTTGTTTTTGTTATATGGTTGAATCAGCTTATTGTATCCGGCCTAAACGTCATTCAGGCATTATCTTTTTAAATTCTGTGAGATCTTTAAATATGCTTGTGAAGAAGAAATTATTAGGAATGTTCGCTTTTACAGGGGTTTGTCCTTTTGAGCATTTATTGTAAAATGTTTGTGCTCGAATCCTTCAATATTCGAACTTCCTTCTCTCCAAAGATGGTATGCTGTGTTTTATTTTCACTCAGAATCAACCCGGACAGGACTATTTAAAGAAAGCTGCATACCATGTGAAGGTAACAGGTTCGTGTTGCATCATCTTTATCTAGTGCTATGCTGACATTAGATGCTGCTCTGGCCCTGTTACAGGTACATTGCTCAACTTCTGAAACAGGGAAACTAATAATGCTGCTTATTTATTCATTTAGATCCATACACGTATTTGCGACGATGGCAACAAGCAATAAAAAATCATGCTAATGCCTGAAGATGCAAACGAGGGCACACTAGACAACTATCATTTAGGTCACCAACTTGCAAGCCGTGCCTTTTGATGATTTTGTTTAGGATGTCAAAATTCCAAGATTTAAGATGTCAAAATTGATTAAGTCTGGGTGTGGGTTTCCACGCAAAATTCCCAGTTTCATGACACTGATCAGATATGTTCTCATTTTTATTTTTAGGATAGATTTTGCCTTGAGAAGTGTACGTGACACACACGTTATAGGTAAAATCTGGTTTTCAGAAGCCGATACCGAGGTCACTCTAGTGCAGCTAATTTTTTGGAGCCAATGTCAAGAGATACAGCCTAATTTCCTCCGTGCAGAATACTGTGTAAGGCTCTCCGTTCCGATTGCGGTGAAAACCGTTGAGTAAAAACTTAATGCAAAAATACAAGTTCAAGATACTTACGATCCCAAAATGAAATGCTTACTGTATACCTGTACTCCAGTGTGTGCTATATATTCTCTCATTGCATGTCCTAAAAGGAGAGATACCGGTCAGAACATTCCACAACTTCCGTCCCCACCATTCCTGAAGGCAGCGGCCAATGCAATGGGTGTACCGTTTGACACCACGCAACCAGGTTCACCGGCGAGGAGTACATCGCCACGTGAAGTATCCCAGTCATATTGAAACCCCTTGTCGTTCTTATGATTCACATTGACTTGCTTTGTTATTAACATCACTAAACCACGTTCCATGGGTAAATATTTTTTTAAAGACAAAACGCCGACGCGCGCTGGAGGCAAAACATCGGACTGCAGGAGAGAGCACCCGCCAGATTTGTACGGGAACCCTGGCTCCGGGCGGCCGTGGCCCGAGGTGTCGACTGCGCTACCGGGGCAGTCCTGTCGTTATTGGACGGCTCAAGCCTGGTTTACAGCATGTTCGTGCACAAATCAGCATTGCTCAGTATGTAATCCGCCTCAGCTACAACCCACAAACAACACCGACTGCTTTTACGTTTCTATTGTTGGGCAGGTTTTGGGAATATCGCGGTTCCACAAGCACCCATCGGTTACCTATCATTGCTAAGCCGAACTCTACCCACATCCTGCTAGATTCGAAAAGATAAAGCGTTAGCTTAGGTTAGAGTATTGGTTGGCAGGAGTGTGGGAGAAAAATTGAGATCGCAAATATTTTAAGTGGGACGAAAATACAAAGTTCGGCGGAATTTCTACCAATCATTGTGGGTTTTAAAGGTCGCCATAACCGCAAAGGTTATACATCACCAACTATCGCCCTGTTTGAAGCGTTAGAAGGGTGACAGACTACACTGGTTCAGAGAATCTGGTTGAAAGGACAGGAAGGCAGTCAGCTCAGATGACAGATACTTAACCCCCTCCCCAGAGTCCCTCCAATTGAACACCCACTCGCTCTGGTCTACTATGCAATGTAGAGAAAAAACGTCAACGTCGGTAGAAGGTCTATGAGAAATCACCAGTAAACTATATCGGGCCCTCCTGGCTCAGGTCCATGACATGACAGGTGAAAGAAGGCAGAATGATAGGAACAACTTTTTTATTACTAGCGTCCGGGCCCCGAAATGTCTGAAGTCTTCGAAGTGGAGTGGCCCGGGCATTGATACACCTTGATTCGTATGCGAGGCACACTCGAAGCGATATGCCAAACCAATGAAAGAGCGATATCGTCCTTTTCAGAGGCTCGAGGAAATGTATTTGGCTGTCTAAAGTTTCGGAAAGAAGCGATACTCTGTAAGTGCACCTTGCGAGGTGTTGTCCAGTGTTGTTTTCTAACACAGATGTCGGTTGCGTGCTATTGAAGAGATGAGGAAAAATGGTCGCCCTTTCTCGCAGGCATGAGACGAAGCCGCTTCGAGGAAACTGATGATCCGGCGGTCGTCCAAGCTCCAGGTGCGGATCTGGTTGAGCCAGTTCACCCAAAAGGGATAGGAGGTAAGTTTGCAGCTTCCGTTACCAAGATGAAAGCTGTTGTCGGTGAAAACACACTAACCCTTTATAGATATAGCAACCTTTTTTTCTTCGAAGTACACAGCCCTCTGAACCATACCTGGAAAACTGAGGTAATTAAAAGAGGCGTAGAAATAACTGCAGCGGTAGTAAACCCGCGTGGCGCGAGAAATTCTCATGCAGGGGATATGTGCGGAAAAGTTTCGATATTCAACGATATATTTTGTACAACTACTGAAGATTATCCACTCACATGTCATGCCCGGGCCATAACTTAGCTATCGTAGGTTTATGGGGAAAAGGCTGAAATGAGTATTTTCAGGCCGTACGTTTGAGATCAATTTCGAAATGGAAGTCATGCTTCAGTAACCAATTACTTGGGGCTGAAACTGAATATGTTTGCCGGTTGCCCTCTCCTCTCCTCCCCTCCCCACTCCGCACCATACCGCAGAAGTGTGCGCGTGAACAGGCACACACTCGGCTGAGATGGCGTCTAATGACGGTGCCAGTGGGGAAACCCAGACACTCTGGTGTCGGCTGTGGTTGATTTGCGCCTCAGCCACGATAGCTTTGATCAGCGGATGGGCTACGCTGAATCTGGGCAATCTGGCCCATTCCAGCAGATCACAAGCTCCTGCGCCGCATGCTCATGGTTCAAGTTTCGGTGCATACCGAACACTTCCTTCACCCTCGCCATACTTTTTACACGCTTTCAGCCGGGCTGATGAGCCATAGGCGGACAGTGATGGCGATGTATGCCTGTATGGAAGGGGTTGCACGGCGAGCCAGGGACAGCTGCTGCAGCAGCTGCTGGTTATTTTTTCCGTCGTAGGACGGTGTCTGCAGCACATCGTACACAGCACGTACACTCTCCAAAGGGACACACCTGGGAATGATCCTGCGGCTTTTTAATCTCGCCGATGCTTTCTCGATGTCGACGACGACGCTCGAGAACTTGGCTGATTGCAGGCGCTCCAGACCAGCCACCATCTGCATGTCCGCCATACGCTGTGCGAGCTGCGCGTTGTCTGACCCGTAGCAGCTTTCGGCGTCGTCGCCCTTCGCGCGGTCCGTGTAGAGGCTGACCAGCGCTACACAACAAGCGTACACTTCACCCACCTGAGAAACACAAGGCATGGCCGCGCATCAATCAGCACCGCTGTGCATGCATGCATGCATAATTAATGCAAAGGCCATCTTTGTGCTTCAACAGCAAGAGACGCATTTGTTGACAAAATGCATCGATTGGAATGTTTAAACACGCGCAGCAATCATCAAAACATTATTGTTTCCATAACAGGGCTCGGCATCGATCATCTGCTTTCTTCATAACAGTTTCGTAGATAATTACAATCAGCAGCAGGTGGACGGGCAGCATTTACGACACCATTCAACCAGACACAGGACAAGTACCTGAAAGGAATAATATCCTAAATCAAAGAAACGTAGGCATTTAGGACAACAGGCTGGTATATCAACTTACAGGCTCAATACCCAGATTCATGCAAGTTATTTCTGAAAGCACATTCACAAATACATCTAAGAGCAAGTACACCTAAAATATGGTCACCTCTTCCCGCATCCCACTGAGAAAGCCGCCTTTTTCTGCAAGTTAGGCCAGCTGTCAGCGAACTCTTCAGGGGTGCTCTTTCCTCCAGCGCCCGCCGGATTTCTTCTGGGTTGCGCAGCTGCTTCGAGGCAGGCAGAGGACTTCGGCAAGCTCTGCTTTATGGCCAGGGCCGTCTTTAAGAAGGGCTGCGATGCGGAATCGTAGCTTCTAGCCTGACATGTATACTCTATCTGTAAATGTTAAACTAATCCTTGTCAACAGTCTGGATGCATCTTTTTCAGGCATACTTTTATTTTCATACACTGACACCGGACATAACAGCGATGTATCAATTACGTACAGACTTCAACACAGGGCTTCAGACCAAAGAAATTACCTCTCCTCTTGAAGTTTTCCACTTTACGGCAGGGTCACGATTGCTCAGGCTATTTTCAAGCCCAGCTGCTACCAGCTCGGATTCTTGATCGTTCCGAAGAATGCACTTTACATGGGAAATATCGAGATTTCTTCCCTTACGTATAACATATTTAACCACAATTATTACATGGCTGATAGAAGGATGACCTCGCATCCCAAAGAGGACTTGCCGGTCAGTGAATTGTTCATCAATTCTCCTTTCACCAATCATAACGAGCCATGCGTGTACCGTGTACCAAAACTGTATGCCTGCTTGACATCCCCAAAATTTGTGCACTATCGTCTCTTCGTTGGTTTGACACCACCTACAAGAACTGCTCTCTTCAATTCCCATCTTTTGAAGCAATATATTGGTAACCTCAATTCGCGTGAGTATCTTATAATGTAGAGTCCTGTAGATGCTACACCGTGTGACATTGATTACATTTGCGTATAACTCTGACCATTCGAGGTCTGCATCAAACCTTGAGCACCATTTTTGCATACATCCAGGGGCATGATCCCTAAGTTTCTTACGAAGAAGCAAATTGTAGGTTTTAGATTTCGCATTTTTATCCAGCAAGAAAGAGATAATGAGATGGATCAATGGCAGAGGCAGTTTTCTCCTCTCCTGTCGTCTCCACTGTTCTGGTAAGCTATTTATCAACCCAGTATCGTCTTAGAAGGTTCCTGGTATATCAAATACTTCTCTGACCTGGCGAAAGCTCAGTATATCCCCGCGTTCGTTCAACAAATCATTAAGAGTTCTCATCCCTCTGTTGTACTATGGACGGTTTATATCCTGAATGAACTTTGTTGCGTCCGAATACCACAAATTACAAGCCGTTAACTCTTCTGGATCCAAAATAAAGGCATCGGCTAACATACTTACAGAGACTAACACATCCTTCCAGAAATAATTATTAACAGTTGCAGCCTTTTGTTGTAATGCCTTTGCGCTCCTGTCCCATAAGACATTGTTTCCACCTATCATTCGACCGAAAAGTCTGACCCATGGGTGATCTGATTGCATTTCCCTTCGAGCCCATGAGGCTTTCAAAGCAGCAATATACAAGTCGATGTCAACCATCCCTAGTCCACCACTGCATGCCGGCGCTGTGATGCTTTTATTACTTATTCTCTCTCGCTTCCCTCCCCATAGGAACCTGAACAGGGTAGGGCTGGATGCACCTTGGTCATGTGGGTAAAATATAAGCTTCCTTAATAAATCAGATCTTACCAAGTCAAACGCGTTGGTTTATAATCAACCTTCAAGTGGCCATATGTAAGCTCTTGTCCCAATAGCTGTTGTGTGAAGGAAGGAAAAATTGATAGTCAAAATTTACGTAAAAGAACGAAGAATAACCTTACAACTTAGACATAACTGTACCAAACGTGATCATAAAGTTTTTTGACTGGAAATGTCGGAGGCTAAAAAGGAAAAATTGAGACATACCAAAATATAGCGAACTTCCCAGCTCACACACACAGAAGTGACACACCGCGTCCTACGCAGCCAGCAAACCTACCTCTGAGGAGCCGCAGATTTCTCTCCAGTTCCTCGGCGACAGACTGCAACCTGCACCAGGCGACTTGGCGATCCATGATGAATGCAACATAGCCTAGTCGCTGAGGCGCCCCAAACCCCAACACACACACACACACGATCCATGATGAACGCCATGACAGGCATATTGATCAGGAATGCCTCCAGGACGGCTGCAGCGTGAGGCGCAAACCGAGTCCCAGACCATAGCTACGGCGTGCGTACGGGCACTCCTCTTGCTTTGCCCTCTTCTAACAGCTCCTCACGACCAGCACCGGTCCTAAACCTTCTGTTGATACGGCTTATTGTGTCCACGGTGTCGTTGACCCAGGACGACTGCGATTGTTTTTGAGCACTGCCGTCCGCCAGTTCCAGTAGGTGTGCGCCGTCCCATAAGCACGGCACTGCTGGTGTCTGGGAGCGTGCACTGAGATCTGTTTGCGCTGCGGTCAGTGCCTTGACGAATTTAGCTGGAGTCCCATTGTGTCGGTACTGCCCGTCGGTGCAAATCGCAGCTAGTTTTTTAGGCTTAACGATGCCGATCTTACTGACTGTACCCACCTATTCCTCGGCCATGGAGGCTGCGTCATGCTTCGCTACCACAGGAGCGCCGATCACATATGTCTGCAACATCTGACCGGGAGCTGCGTTGGGCACAACAGAGATAACTCCAGTTATGTCAATCGTACGGTGGTTGACAGTAACCTTGTCACAGATTAGTGACACTCAGGGCTGTGTCTTGACGTGGGATTTCAGCTCGTCAATCAAAATCTCGTATGTCGCGGCACGGAATCGCGGAAACTGGGCTACCGAATGCCCCATGCTGCCCACGTCGACGTCGAGGCCGTTCGGGTGTTGTAGTACCACCAGGTCCTCAAACGTTTCTTGGGGCATTGAACCCTTTAGAACATAATACGCCGTTTTGGCAACTCGCGCCCCTATGGTGCCAGTAGCTGTAGCTCGCTGCTCCTCCTCTCTCTGGGATCTCGCTAATGTCTCTTTGCTTGAGCAGTAGCCTGGTCGGATTTAGGTTTTTTTCAGAAAGTAACGGATCGTTGTTATTAGATGATTTTTGATGATGATAACGATGCGCTCATCAGAAATAAAATTTTGAAAACTTTTGGTGGCCACTCGAGTTGAAGTTTTTTATTTTGCAATTTTCCACTTTTGGCTACCATCAACCCATATTACCAACGAGGTGAAGAATTGCACTGGGTTGGTAGTTTGGTTCATTGGTGTCCCATTCGCTTTGTTTTTGTTGTTATAACTTGACACATAAAGGTTATTTTTGTTATCAAATCCGTTTTAGTTGAGCTTGCACTGGCTCTCCATAGATGGCGCTAGCGGCGTGACATGGTAAGTGAATACTGATTTCCTCGGGGACCGGGAATGTGAACAGCAACGTGAAAGGTGAGAAACAATTACGAATTGGATTGTATAAACGCACTTAAGAGCTGTTTTCAGCAGCACTGAAGTTGTTAACACTGTTTCTCAGGTATTTTAAGCATGCCATGTCCAAATATGCTGCTGCTGTTAAGTCCCGACCATAACCCTTTACCAATAGACGCGGGAACCGTGGGGGCTGTGGTGGTGGCTGTTGCACCCAACTTTCAGAGTGTGGCAGCAGCTCTAACCCCGCCCCAGTTTGAGCCGATTCTGGAACTCTCTATTAACATTTAAGTGATATGCCTAATCACTCCCGGCCATACCAACGTGGAAGCCCCTTCCTCCAACACACCTTTCCTCCGACTAAAATAGTCTCCACCTATGCCTTCACCGACTGAATTCTTCCGTATTTGCGCCAAAAGACTCTGCAGCAACCCTACTTTGACTTTGACTACCTTACTTTGAAGTGCGAGGGTATCAGCATTGGTCACCAGGTTTTAAGGACTGAAGGAAACATGTATGAAATCACAAAATAAGCTTTACAACGTTTCGCACCTTGACTAGCTGCATTGGATAATAATCTATAATCATATGATAATCGATAATCATCGGCATAATCTAAGTGCTTACGTTATCTTTTCCTTTCAATTCTCTGATCGAAATTGAAAATGGAGGGACGGTTATATCTGCAAGAAATAAAGGAGTCTTACCGTGAGTTTTGTATATCATGGGGCGCCTTCTTATGACAAGAATTGAACTCATGGAGGAGCGGAGCAAAGATGGAGTGTCATATTCCTATGGAAGAATGGAAGAACAGGGTAACAGCAGGGGTTATGGATGTGTGTGAGCGTATCCTCCATACACGTGCAAATCAGGCCATACTGAAGGAACTAAAGGGCTTTGGAAAGAAGAGTACAAAAGAAGCATGCAAACAAGTTTGGCAAGCGAGCTGCTATACCAACTGCTGCGATGGATTCGCTGATTGATACCAGCAGCCAAGAACTTGAGCCTGGACTAGCAGAAGACAGTGTTTCTGGCCGACCGCCAGGCCGACGTTTCGCGACGGCCTGATCGGAAACCACAGCACATAGCGGGAGGCTCAGCGAGCGGGTCGGCAGTTGGAGGGCAGCCGTTACCTCTTCGAGTCAACAGGCGACGGACGAAGCAAACACGCCTGTGGAAACGGTGTTTCAGGTAACGCTATATCTGCTAGCTATAATGACTCGGTAATCCCGATCAAGGGATATTATCTGTGTATGAGCAATGCTATTTTCAAAACCAGTCTGCTCATCAATTCTAACAAAACACCCACAAGCTTATGTATATATATTTTTCAAAACACTGTCCAGTCGTTCACTGTCAATAGCTCATAAACCATAAGACATGGTACGTATTGCCTGTCCTTTCTTTCCTTCCTTACGGTTCCATAACTCATAAAACAAAAATGGTAGGCATTACTTGTCGTTCTTCTACGGCCTATCCTTCCTTGTGGTTTGTGAGTTATGAACTGTGAGACTTGGGCAGTGTTTAAAAATATAAATATATAGCTTGTGGGTGTTCTGATGGATTTATGGCAGACTGGTTTCTGTATAGTTGTCTCACGATATCCCTTGTCGGATTAGTCATTATGCTGAAGATGATGGCGCTCCTGACCGTTTCCAGGCGTTTTTGTTCGGCGTCGCCTTTGACTCGGGGAGGTGACGGCTCTCTTTGACTGCTCGACCCGCTCTTCTCTGTGCGTGTGGTTTTGTCGGCTGCCTTCTGAATACGTCTGGCTGGCTGGTCGGCCTATGTTTCTACTGTTCGGTCGTTTCGGCTGCTGATATCAATCGCGAATCCATCGCGCGTTTTGCGCTCGCTTGCAAACTGTTTACTGCTTCTTTTTGTTTCTTTTTCTAAAGCCTCTTAGTTCCTTCGCAGGCCTTTTTGCCGTGTAGGCAGTATACGCTTGCACATACCAGAGTGCAAAATCTCAAATCTGTCGGGCACTTTCGAAAAACCTCCAAATCTGTCGGGTGGTTAGGATAGGACTATTAAAATTGTCTAAAACCCATTCATTGGTAAATGTTCCTACTCATTTTCCACTTCCTTAATAGAAAATAATAAATTAGCATGAAAACTTCTAGTTTGGCATCAATGGATATCATTATCCTTATTTTTGTGTCTGTCCTTATATGTGTGATATCCTTATTTTTCGTGCTCTGAAGCCGCCTATGGTAAATCTAAGTGGAATGACCAGTGTATTAATTTTCAAACTCTAGAACTGAGACTGTTCTTCGGGTTTTCAATTATCAGACGCGCTCAGGAAATTAGGTTATCGGCGAAACCTATAACAAATTGAATACCGAACCACCAATTCTCATTTTCTGGGTCACCATTGGTAAGGAAATTTATCATTGGATGTAATTTGAGATTTGGGGACGTACAGCATACAAATAGTGTGTGTCAGTCGCTCGACTGGGTCTTGAATAAGACTCAGTCTTGATTCAGATGACTTAGGTCACAGGTGGAAATATACAATAACATGAAAGCAGTCCCCCTTTTTCAGTCCTCTGCAGCCGCCATTGACAAAAATGCTGCACTAGAATGAGAATAAGTGATATTTTGTTATTATGTTACATAGTCAGCCAGAATACTTAAAAATATAGTTTGAATGGGAAGCTGGCCTGGTTCCCTACCTGGGTTCTTATGCCGCTTTGCGATTTTCTGTTTCAGTTTTTGGAGGTGGGAGGGTATTTGGAGGAACCCCAAAATTTATATATGGATTTTGCTCTGATGGCCGACAAACAAGATTGGAGGCTACTTTTTTGATATTCGAAGTGCTTTTTAAGGATCATGGCTACTTGTAGTTGAATACAAACATGTAATATTAGCTTTCCATGTTTTTAAATGCATGTTTACATGAAAATCCTAAATTTTGAAGCTGTTGGCTATTTCAAGTTTTTCATGCATTGCCGTGCCATTTCATGAGGGTACGTGATTTAGGATCTGAAGTTCATGAGGCTAATAAATAACTTTAAGTCAGTTAGATAGTAAATGTCAAATAAATATCATGTTTCAAGGAAGTTAAGAGTAAAGGAATGAGTAAAGGTTGCACTAGGCTGTATTTTTATATCTTTGTCCCTTGACATAGATCTAGGCATATTTAGGTAAGTGAATAAAATGAAATGGGAGAAATATTTTGGTACTTAAAACTCAAATTAATGTGGAAGGTGGGTTTTGTTTCTTTGACATCTAAAATCCACTGATGAAGGTATGCAACTTTGTGGTTAATTCTGGACAAACAGGCATTGGATTTAAAGAAGACGGAAGGGAAAATCAATGTTTTAGTCTAATTTGACCAGTCTGTTGGTAAAATTCTTTTTCTTATTAATATCATTTAAAATTATTGATCACAGTAAGCATAACATACTGTGTGGAAATAAATGTAGTGCCGAAATTACACGAACACCACATCACTTACTTTTGTTTTCCCACACTGTTCTGATCTGCCCGCTGTTTGATCCATGCTTCAAAACGACCTCCTTGGCCAAACCACTGTTCCTGACTTGCAGGGCGCCAGAATGCTTGATTCGCTGATGCTCCTTAAAAAACGTTTCTCGCCAAATACCCCATCCTCAAATCCATTAAGCTTGACACGGGACGGTGGAAGGGGCTTGCTTAATCGGCCATTTATGCCCTTCAACTATGGACGATGAAATCCGGCTCAACCAGTTTACTCAAGATGTATACCAAAGTAATACAAGAAAATAATCAAAACACCCTTGCAACGTTTGCCTCACCCACCACGGGATTCTGGGCCTCGGCCTCCGCGATATCCACCGCACACACCAAACCTCGGGCTGCTTTTCAAACAAGATCCTTTTACCGGCTTTGCGGGGCGCTGTTCAAACGCGCCCTTGCGGGCGTTGGCGTACTTCAAACGAGGAACGAAGGAAAACTATTTTGCCTGTCTAAGGCTTTCGGCGGCCTGTGGCCGGCTGTCGCGTGCTTGGATACAATCGGGCCCGACAGGCCGGTGATTTTCGGGATTTTCTGGGTGACGTTTAAAGGTCCTCTGTACTAAGGCCCTTTATTCAAGGTCCCTCGATTCTAGTCCCTTGATTTTCCATCGGTTCTTGCCGCCACTGGCTTGATATGGGGGTGCAAATTCATGAAAACTTGTTGGTGGAGGCATCTTATTGGTTTTTTAGAACAAATATTTTCTGTTCTTTCATTTTTTTCGTTGTAGTCTTCGCGGACCATACCGCCTAAAATCTGTCGGGCACTTTTGACCGAGCCGACTTTTGAACTCTGGCCATACATCCTAATCTCGCCGTTACCCTGTTTTTGATACTTTTAGAATATGGCACTCATCTTTGTCTGCTCCTCCATGAGTCTAATTCTTGTCTAACGGTGCCCTTGGCTCCAACTCACGGTCAGGCTCTTTTTTTTTTGCAAATATTACCGTCCGTCCATGTTGATTTTGTTCAGAGGAAACATAAAACTGCAGAAGAACATAACGTGAGTTGGATTATGCCCGTATGTGATTTTCATGCAACTGTGCAGATGTCTGTCGTTGAAGTCGTTGGAAATTTTGGATTTCTACTATTTTTTCGGTCTTAAAACCTGGTGACCATGTCATGTTTTATAAATGTTTGTAATGCCAACCGGTTGTTTTTTCTGCTGGACCACAACGTTAAAAATTATCAATCCTATCCGTATACGTAAATCTATATTCTCCTCTGGGCCCAACGACCACTAAATATGTCGAGGAGACTGGGCTGACGTCACTAGCCTAAAACTGATGCCCCCTCTCGAAGTAGGGTTACTGCGAGTTTTTGGCGCAAATACGGAAGAATTCGTCGGTGAGGCATGGCGGACTTTTTAGTCGGAGGAAGGTGTAAGTTGGAGGAAGGGACTTCCGCGTTGGTTGGCCGGAGGTGTTGGGCATATCCTTAAATGTTAATAGGAAACTGGGGGGGGGTTGGGCTGCTGCCACACTCTGAAGTTGGGTGCACGCCACCACACAGCCCCACGGTTCCTGCGTCTATTGATAAAGGGTTATGGTCGGGACTTGAGCAGCAGCATATTTGGACATGGCATGCTTAAAATACCTGGAAACAGTGTTAACAACTTCAGTGCTGTTGAAAACAGCTCTTTAAGTGCGTTTATACATCCAATTGATTTTTTCACCTTTCCGTTGCTGTTCCATTCCCGGTCCCCGAGGAAATGTATTCACCTACCATGTCGCCGCTAGGCCATCTTGGGAGCCAGTGCAAACTCAACTAAAGCGGAGATAATAAGCAAAAATAACCGTTATGTGTGCAAGTTATAACAACAAAAACAAAGCGAATGGAACACCAATGACAAACTACCAACCAGTGCATTTTTGCACCTCGTTGGTAGTAAGGGTTGATGGTGGCCAAAGTGGAAAATTGGGCAAAATGAAAACTTCACTCGAGTGGGCCCCAAGTTTTTCGAAAATTGCATTTCTGTGAGTGCTTCGTAATCGCACCAAAAATGCTCTAATGACAACGATCCGTTACTTCTGAAGAAGAAACCTAAATGCGGACCAGGCTACTGAGCAGTGATGACGCCCCCTGACGTGTTCCTTGGTGGACGTCTGGAACTGGGAAGACTGCCGGAACACGCGGACCGGCTGGAAACGTCTCAAATCCCAGCACTCCAGTTACCCTTCCCCTGGTGAGGTCCTGTTCCAGGTCAAACGATGGTACGCATACTGAACAAACCAGCACGTTCATTTCCGGGTATGCGGACGCATCGTGGTCAGTCGCCAGCTCCAATGCGTGCAGGCCTCTGGCGCATTGATAAGTTGATTGCGGATCACCAGATAAGTTGATTGCGGTTCACCAGAGGTCTTGTTCGGTCGTCTGTATCTTGGGGCTTCTCAGCCAGGTACAGAAGAAGCTGAGTCGACTTTGTGATGATGTCCACGCCTCCTGCAAGTTTATCAATGTTGACTAAGGAGACTGGCCCTAGGGGAAGACGAGGTAAACACAATGTGGTATGGCTGCAGTACAGCTTGTCTTCACAATTGTATTTTTGAAAATACTTCGTGCATGCATAATTGTTTTGTAATATTTCCGCTCCGACGCGGTGACGTAAAATCATTAAGCGAACGAAGAAGAATCTACCTTAGAACATCTATTACGTTACGGTCCATTATGTGATGAGTTTCAATCGGATACGTTCACCCTGTTTTGACTTGTTATCTTAAAAAGATTGAGGTGAGGTCACTTGTCTGCACTGGTGACTGGACCTGAGATGACCCAACGTAAATTTGTTCCTTAAGTTGTTTGAATGACAAGAAAAGGCATACAAAGTACGGCAACGCTACGCGCCGCCGTTTTTATTATGTCTTCAAAAAAACTAGGCGGGCGGGTACCCGGCCTCTCGTCAATGCGCGTGATAAGAAAAAACACTGGTACAAGGTTGTAAACCGTTCTCCTGAACGCCAATCAAACGTGATGCATGTTCTTAGGTGAATTCTTAATTGTTCTCTATCATTCGTAACCCCACTGCATACGGCACATATCATCGGACCATCCTTCTCACCGATTCATAATTAGCACAGCTCTTCCCCAACGCAACGTGCCAGACTGCCACTTTTAACTTAGAACCCTGGGCCGTACATTTGTACCGAAAAATCATATGTAAATTAGGTCTAAATCTGTTTGTCGATTGCATATTATGATGGGGCTCTACCTTCACGCATTTGGTATAGCTGCTACGCGTGAGAACACTGGGCTGCCTCGTTTGCACGGATGTTCTGAATTGCCACCTGTCTTTTTTCTTTGCTTCCTCGTAGGGAGGGTTTTGAGGGACCTTATCTCCAGTCAGGAGAAAAGACAATAATTGTGAGGATGTTCTGCTGGATGAGAATGGACTCAATATCCTTTGTCGGGGTCTGTCAGAACATGTTGGATCGAACCGGTCCCATTACACCCAGGACACGTGTTACTTGGGGTCTGGCTAAACCTGAATAGTGGCTCCTGCAAATACTGCTATTTTATCTAAGCAGGGCTGTTGTGACTAGCTCAGAGGGCATTGGACCGAGCCGGAGCACTCAGTGCGTTACGGTGTTCTTGACTGCTCTTGTTGAAGTTGCAGACCGATGTGATACCGCTATCTGTGGTGCTTGGTAGGCTAGAAATACGCAAAATACCACCTCCTTAGCACCTCCTTGCGTTTTGTGTGAACATGTATGTCACAGAGGGAGCTGAGAAATGCCTTTTTGTGGTCCTACGGGCCCTGCGCCTGAGCCCGAAGCTGTGACCAGACAATCTTCCCTGGCCGATAAAGTGTTATCTATCATAGATATGATCCTGATTGCACGTAATTGTCGGCTTCAAATGTTGAAAATAGATACCTGGCCTTTTAACTATTGTTCATTTTGAGACCATAGGCACAAAATGATGGAGTGCGATGGAATGGCTCAGCGAAACCAGGGTTTTGAGGCCAGTTTTAAATTTGGTGACACATTTGTGTTGTTAACTTTCAAATGGTGACAGGCCGGCAGCTTTTTCACACCTGCTGCTCTCGAGCACGCCAATTTTAGGAGCGTGTATTCGTATCTCTGGGAGTGGCCCGGTACCCCGAATGATTTACTGGGCAACCCTCAATGGTAGTTTGGGCCCCCGAACTAATATTTCAAGAATATGCCAAAATAAATTCTTGTAGGGGAGGAAAATATGAACAAATACATTTTTGACAAATTATAGGTAGCATTCTGTGCCTGACCTACAAATCTATCCTTAGCTTACAAGGAAAATACCTGGCCTTGATAGACAGTTAGCAATATACCGGTAAGAAAACCTATTAAGTGTTCCAAATTTAAGTAGAGATAAGACCCATAGGAAGTTCAAAGGAGACAAAAAATCAAAAGATATACACAAGAGATGAAGCAAGTGCATTTTCTCACCAAACAATCTGAGGCCAGCCAACATATATGAAACCAACAAAACACTCCCGGACCTCAATCTGAGGTGCCGGGAGCTGGTCTTCTGAAACGATTTTGGCACTGGTATTAGATGGGCATAGACCCTGGACAGGGAGCCCATCATTATAATGGTAGTTTTAAGATGTGGCCATTACCTGGGCCATCGGGTGCCTATAACACCAGGTGAATCTTGCTACTGGATGGAAATCTCTAATTAACTAGTGGGTATACCCAGACCCCGTTCAAGTTGTTTGGCAGCACTACGTCATCATGGCTGGAGAGGCACAACAGTTACTATGCAGGGCATTGGAGAAAGTGCACTTTTTCGAAGCTCTAAATAACCTATTTTAGAACTGTATCAACAAAACTTATATGGTTGAACAGAAAGCTAAAATATTTTTATTTGTGAAACCATCAGACGTTTTGCAAAAACTCCAGCCAAGAATATTATTTTTAAAAATTTTCCAGAGCGTGTCAAAATAAGGACAGGTTCAGCACTAACAGCTGTTTGCAGTAAGACTAATCTCGATTTTGATTGACTGTTGATTTCTGACCTTTGATTGGCTGTTGATGGCACCTGCAGCAGAAGACAATAAACACTGGTGATCTCTTGAGCGAAGGTAAACTTATTTCTCTCGGCTATTAAGTAGGCCTGAGTTGATCAAATAATAATAATTGTTGGGGTTTAACGACGCACCAACTGCCTGGGTCATACGGCGTCGCCAACTCTCACCACGTTGGAAGGGATTTTGGGGATCAGATCGACTTATTCAGAGGCTCCGCCGAGACTTGAACCCGGGACCGGTGGCTTAGAAGACAAGGGTGCTATCCACTAAGCCACCTCATCCCCGAGTTGATCAAATAAATGCATGCCCATTCAACAAATTCTTTGAAGTGTTATGATTTTTTCATTAGATTTGCGTAAAATACGCTGGTCGCCGTTGAGATCAAGGTTACTGTCAAATGGGTGAAACAAGTTGACTTCGATTTATACTAGATTGCTGCCAAATACGCCCAAACTTGGTATGTTCCAGCTGATCCTTCCAAAAACTTAGTAGAATCTCCTAGAACTTAGTAGGAAAGGGGCGGTGACGTAATCATGGGAGGACTATATTTAGTAGGAAACTTGGTTGTACCCAGGGGGTTGCGCTCCGGCTTTTTAGCCTATGCCAAAAATGGCAACCTCAAATCTGGCATTCACCATGGTGATGACGTCAGCAATCGCCTAGAGTTGCTTAGCAACGCATTGTCGCTGAGCATTGTAGACGACGGGGCTATCAGGAGATAAGTTGCGTGTTAGGGGCAATAATACGTTTTTTGAGGACGTGGGGTAATAAATCTTGGGTCTACCCCTCGCCAGATGCATCTTGAAACCGTAAAACACTCCACGATCCGTAGTCGATTCTCATTGAATGAATGGGCGGCTCCACCTTGAGAGCAACTGCTGACGTCACAAACGTAAAAGTCTCTAGAAACAGAGGTTGCCATTTTTTTGAGAGGGGAGCGTTCTACCTCTACATTCAAAGGCCTTGGTTGTACCCGTAGTTAAAGTACCCTGGGTATACCCAGGGCCCTCGAAAGTTAGTTGGTAGCAATCTACTGCCATGGCGCACAAATGCGACTGCTCCATAGAGCTTACGTGTTAAAATGGTTATTTTTCGACAGTTGCTGTCATCAGCATATAGCCGTTGGAAAAAATATAATAACACCGTTGGAAAGCCTGTTCTCTGCTCTTTCCATGTTATATTTGGCGTTTTTTCGTCAGATGCACAGAACTGCCTCGAAACATCCATTTTCGACACATCTGCAAATGTGCGCCACAGATTTCCTGGCGCACACCCCGTGCGCCAGCGGCGGCGTATCGCAGTGGATAAAGCAATGGTCTAGAGATCAGAAGAGTGTGTGTTCGAGACCTAGACGCGACACACGTTTTTAGCCAGAAACTCAGACTTTTGCGAATCAATATAGTCGTTGTTCAGAACTCGTTATGCAGATTCTTACAACTGTGGTTAGAAAACAAATATACAAATTCCACTTTACCCAGTGGCGGATCTAGGAGGAGTGACTCAAGCCCCCAAAATATCCGAGCCCCTATAGTTAAAAGATAGACGAGCGACTAACCGAGATACTGGAGGGTGAGGCTCGAGCTTCGAGCGGGTGAGGCTCGAGGTGAGACCCCCCAACGAATTCCTGGATCCGCCACTGACTTTACGCCTATTCCTGTCAATGAGGGATTCTGCCCATCCATTATGTTTTTCCAGGATATCTCTGGGATAGTTTGCGATAAGCCTTTGAAACTTTCTGGTTTCTAACTTTGGGGCAGATTCCATGAAAGTTTTGAAACTACATATTGACCAGGGGCGAAGCTGCGACTCAATATTTGGGGATACTCCTTATCCCAAAATGAATATCATTGTAAACGGTGATACCATAAGCGTGCTTCGGTATTGTAATTAAGGGGTTTCACGCAGGTGCAGGCTTTTCGCAGTCCGATGAATGCTAAAAGCATCTTTGATATGCATTCGGTTTCAAGACCGAATAGACAAAAATTCACCCAGAGACGGATCAGAGAGACAATACTATTCCGTTCACCCGGGCTTGGCACAGGCGGAAACAGGTCAGGCAAGATGAAAAGTATCAAAATTTGAGACACATATATTGGTACATGCCTCCCGGACATTGCCAATATGAATCCTGCCCCACTATTTCGGGTTCTTTCTTCCATCTCTGATGACTTTGCATTGTATCATATATCCCAGGAAGGGGCAAAATTTTCCGTCCCTACCCTTGACAGGAAAACGGGCTTCCAGGAGTCTGACAGAAGCAGGGGTCATGCCCGTTGCCTAAATTGGGAGCGACAAAAAAATAGAATGCCAATCTTGCAAGGAATAGGCGGATCCAGGGGGAGGAGCACATGCCCCATCCAATTGATCCTCGGAGCCCCTTTAAAATTTTGGATGACTCTCCCTAAAAGGTCGTTCCCCGGTATGCAACTATCAGCGCCCTGCGGTAGGATTTGGCGCTGATCTGGATGCCCCCACCACCCCAATCGGAAACCCTAGATCCTACTATAAGAAAATGGAGGAGAGTTACTAATCACAACCCTTCCCACGAATGCATCGCTCGGCATCCCCAATCCATTGTTTACCCCCGCCACCTTCCTCACATGCACATAGATGTGCAATGAGCCTTCCAGATCAGATGAAGGTCACAAACCTCCTCCCGCCAGTAGGCATACGCCCCATACATCCAGGGGGAAGGACCCGGGCTGGTGCTGACCGGGGAGGCGAATTTTCAGCATATTCGGTACCTGACAGCATTGATGACGATGGACCCAAAATTTGGGGGGACGTCCCCCTGGTTGGCCAACAGGGGGACACGTCCCCTTGTCCCCCCCCGCTTTCGGCGCCCATGCATACATCTCTCAACAAAGTGAAGAAGTGGCAACACAGATTGACTCACTAACCACAAACCCTCATATGAATTTCTCATCCAGCATTCCTAATACACTGTGTACCCTCTTTTTATATAATGTGATTTATTATTTATCTATTCTTCATCCTATAATCCACACAAATTCACAAATTATTGAAGACAACAACATGTTAATTTCTCATAGTGACATTTGAGACATTGTCTATTATAGCCTGCAAGCAGTGTTGAAATATTTTCTTAACTTCCAAATAGGTGTCCTTAATAAATATTCATCTAATAAATTTATTTTTATAACTATTCAAATAATGTGTTTTTGTATGTAAAACCTCTTCATGGCCACTTTGCTTTGCTCCACCTGAGTATATGGCCGACTTGGTATTATTTGTGACTTAATAGGACTTTATCTACACCCATCAACAAAACAAAACATAAAATCATAGCTGGAACATGTTACATGTTACATGTCTGTTACATGTATGTTAAATTAGGGTCGTTTAAAAACCTTTTTTACTTTTCAGACTCGAACCCACGTTTTTCCCATTATATGTTCAATTCTGATTTCAATGAGTCACATTCCAAGCATCTACGACAAAGAGAAAGATCGCCTCAAAACGGTTAAAAATTTCATGTTTCAGGCGCGATTGGCCGCCCGGCGTTGCAGTCTCTCCTTGTTAAATTGGGATCAAAGGGGTGCATACCCTACCAGTAAAGACAGCGTGGCATATGCGTGCGTATAAGAGCGGTAGATGTGATTTAACATGCAGACATTTACTTGTCAGATGTATTTGCAGCGCAATACAAATACATGTTATTCCACAAAAGACCTGAAATTAAATTGTTCAGCATTCTAGTACTCTAAATCCCGACAGCACAGCACAATGCCTTCCGGAAGCGAACCTTTCTCTGGCAACATTCGTTGGAGAACGTCGTTGGGGAAGGTGCTTCTCCCTATTCTCCTGCGAACTATTTAAGAGCCCTGATATTGGTAGAAGACCCTGCTGCATATTTTTACCTTTTGGATGGCTCACGAAATCTTCCAACAGCTTTACACCACGTTCTGTGGGACCGTTCACGACAGTAAGTTCTGGAATACCCTGAAACAGGGGAAGCTATACCAGTCCCCAGCTTCTCAACGGAGCCATTTCAGGTCAGAATCTTTCAGATTCAGGCGCTCGAATACCAGCCAGCTTTCAGGAATGAGAAATTGGGAGAGGCTTGGTACCGAGCCGAGCTCTTCATGTATCATGTATTTCTCACACTTCCACACAAATGAGGTGGCTTTTAAAGTGTTGTCGCAATGAGTATGAAGTGATTATAAACTATGGAAGGAGATGGTAAAGATGAGGACAGGTGAGGATTAAGAGAATGGGATTCTACCTGGAGGGGTCGCTGCAGCCACAGGCGCATGGGCTCACAGCCTCCAGGTAGAGTAAGGATAAGGATAAGGAATAGGTGCCGGTAAAAAAAATAGTCGTCATAGCCTCTGTTGGAAACTTTAACCTACCCAACTGAAAGGTGGATGGTTTTGCTGTTTAGTCCAGGCACTGTGTCCCTGCCTTTTTACCTGCAGCATTGGGATTTTTATTTGCGAGGCAGATTATAACTTTCTGTTCATAAATAACAGTTGCGTTTGCACATTGACTTCAACGCCTCTACACAATACCGGAGTATTTTTATTGGAAGACCTATCAGGGAACGTTCCTGGATCATCAGGCCCGGCTAGTGCTTTGGTTCTGGAAGACATGCCAGCTCTGTTTTCCTTGAAAAGATAATCACGAATTGCGCTAGCTGGTTTACGTGTGGCTGTCAGGAGAGGTTGTCTCCAATAAATGTCTGTTTAGAAGACCGGGAGCCCACCAGCGAGCCATATTATGGAATATAGGACATTTATGGCATGAATAGCGTGCTACTACTGAGTCAGATTCCGTTCATCATTCCAGAAGATACTTAAAGACGGAATATTATAATTTTTGGAGTTTAACAACGCATCAACTGCTCAGGGCATATGGCATCAGAGGCGAGAGGGAAAGAATTAGCTTGCGCTAGAACAGGGCGCCAGATTCTGCCTCTGAGTGGGCTCGAACCCACGACACTCAGCACATACAGAATGCCTTTGGTCTAGCCGAGCGCAGGCACTAACCGACTGACCCTCTCAGACCCCGAAAGATTTAGCGGCTGTCCTTGTAAGTGGTTCTAAACCATGTAGCTGGGTTCCTCCGTCGCGGATAGTCAGCTTTAGAGCCTTCTATGAGCCTCAAATCTATCAATAAAATGCAGTGTAGTGCTTTCATTAAGTTAATATAGTAATCGCCGTGAATGTGCTGAAGTCAATTTGCCATCAGCTGCTGTGGTATATGTGCACAGAAAGTTATATTCTGTCCCGCTGGTGAGAACCACCATCTTGGAGGTAAGGAGCCAGTCGCACAACAATTGGCCAAAACAGAAAACAATTCACATTTGACTAGGGCAAACTTAAGATTCCGATAGAGGCTATGAAGAGCTCGGTGAATACTCGGTACTAATCCTCAGCCAGCTTGTCACTCCTGACAGCTGGCTGGTATTCGATTGCCTGAATCTGAAATATTCCGACCAGGAATGGCTCCGTTAAGAAGCTGGTGACTGCTATAGCTCCTCCTGTTTCAAGGTATTCCAGAACTTAATGTGGTGGACGATCCCACAGAACGTAGTGTGAAGCTGGTAGAAGATTTCGTGAGCCATCCAAAGGGTACAAATAAGCATCAGGGTCTTCTTCTAGAAATATCAGAGCACTTAAATAGTTCGCAAGAGAATAAGGAGCACCTGCCTCAACGACGTTCTCCAACAAATGTTAGCAGAGACAGGTCCGCCTCGGGAAGGCATTCCTGTTCTGTCGGGATTTAGAGTACTAGGGTGCTGAACAATTTAATTTCAGGTCTTTTGTGGAATAACATGTATTTGTTTTGCGCTGCAAATACATCTGACAAGTAAATGCCTGCATGTTAAATCCCATCTACCGCTCATATACGCACACACATGCCACGCTGTCTTTACTGGTAGGTTATGCACCCTTTCATCCCAATTTAACAAGGGGAGACTGCAACGTCGGGCGGCCACTCGCGTCTAAAACATGAAATCTTTAACCGTTTTGAGGTGATCTTTCCCGTTGTCGTAGATGCTTGGAATATGGCGGTTCGTATGGTCGGTTCGAGTCTGAAAGATTAAAAAATTGTCGAGTTCAAAGGTTGGTTCGAGTCTGAAAAGTTCAGAAAGGTTTTTTTAACGACCCTAATGTTACATGTACTGTTACATGTCCAGCACATGAGTTGTGGTTATCTTGCATGTTGGGCTGTACCAAGTGAGTGTTTTGAAAACATTTGAGTCAGCCTGTGCTTGATGTAGTAGGGCACCATATCCTTCATGTATGTACCACTGAGGTAATGTATGTGTAAGGCTTCAATGATAAAGCTGTGTACGCTTTATGGATGATGATGATCTCACCATTAATATATGTGTATGGATAAATGGGCCACCCCCCCCCCAAATAACACTGACATAATGGGCACCTGGTTCTTTTAATGTTTTCTGAGACTGACGTGATTTTCAAAATATGCAACGCTTACTTCTGGCCATGGCGAAACATAGGCCCGGTTTCCATGTGCAATGAGACAATCTGGATAGGGCTGAGAATCAGGATACAGAGATCACAGTTTCTGTGACACTTAAGCTTGGATACAGGCGGAAGTGTAACAGATAGAAGAGTTTTCAATCTCAATTTTGTATACATCTCTAGCACACTTTTCATGTTTCCTTTCACTGCCTTCACTTTCCCTTAACCCAACTATGCAATTTCATTTGAAGAATAATATATTTGTTTAATGAATGTTGCTTAAGGGTTTTGTTTAAAGTGTAATACAATTTTTTTGATATCGCTTAATGCCCAAGAAAGCTCTACCCTCTGGAGACTACTCACCTTTACCTCTCCACGACAAGGAAAATGTTTCCAATCACTCTGTTATGTGCTGCCAGACCTGGCTGGATACAGATAGACGCGAAGCGGATTCAAACTGTTTCAATTGACCAAAGCTGTATCTGGATTGTAAATATATCCTGCATCTTGATACGATGTGTAATCCTGATTGGTAATGTGCATCAACACTTGACCATACTTGGATTGTGAGAAATAACTGCTGATAAGAACATGAGACAGGAAAATTAAGGCCACCAAAATATTGAGCTCCCAGAATCCCTCATTACCTACCCTGGAGTGTGATCCCATCCTGATGTCCACCTCACACAGGTGTCTTGCTTTGACCCTTTCCTCAGGCAGATTCAGTAAATTCCCTTATGATGCAGGATGCAGGATCAAAATGCACAAATAGGGATATCCTCCGTCCGATGATTATACATGGCTTCCATTTGAATCTTTGACAAACTGTCACCAATTCAATGACTTAGATGTTGCCTAGACACCACCCAAGATAAAAATACCTAAAATAAAAGCAAATAGTCCACTCTCAGGACATGTAAGTGGTGAATAAAAGACCAAATGCGTAAAATCATGCTTCTCCGAGAGTCTAGTGGCTTGTCCAGCAATAAATAAATCAAACCAAAAGCGCAGTGTTCGCCGCTATCAGAGCCCATATCCGAACTAAATTTGGAAGAATCTACAATCTTCTCCTGAAATACAACTAGATGACAATGCTAAAATATTTTTATTAAAATATTAGAGAGTAGTCTTATGTTTTTACTCATTTACTTCTTAAAAATAAGAAATTGAATACAAAATATTACTTTTATGGTAATACAGCCTCAAATTATCAGATTAGCCTCATGGCGCACATACTAAACTTTGGTGTAGGGGAAGTCCGTGCAAGAGTACGCACTTAACTTTCTACGGGCTTTCACTTTTCTCCTATGAGTCTAACAGCTAAAATTTTTATGTGGTTGTTTAGCCTGAAGAATTGTCCATGTATGGTCCATGTTTCAACTGGATGTCTTTGAAAGGAACTTGCCACGAGCCCATCCAAAATAAAATGTCACGTGCGTACTCTTGCCGGAGTGGGTCGGTAAGAGTACGCAAGAAAGGAGGCTGGAGTACGCATTGATACCCCGCTGTGCTTTAGGTGCATAGGCCATGTCGCGAAGTTTTTTGTCGCCAAACTAGGCGATTGCATGATTTTATATCGTTCTGAATATACAAGAACTATGTTGCAGCATTTGGCTTTCCAAATATGAGTTACGGACTCTGGTCCCAGTGAAAATTAAATTTTCCTATCTCTTAAGCATGCGCACTGTTGCCCAATGGTCTACTGCGTACTCTTGCTGGACATGCTCCCTTGGGAAGAAAGCTTTCATAAACATGTTGGCAGGCATTTTAGCGTGAGCTCCGGTCCTGTAGCTCAGTCCTAGCTCAGCCTTCTTACTGATGACAGGCCGCAATACAATACTTTTGATAATAGAAGCAGTGGTCTACAAGTTTACCCAGTCAAGAAATATTACTTCAAGGGTGCCCAACAATTTATTTTGCTCTGTAGTCCCGCGGAAAGAACAGGAGCACGTTGAATTTTGGTGTGCAGCCTAGGCACTGACCCTGCTTTTTATACCAGGGTATCCACCATCTCAGTGGTTGCTAAGTAACCAAAACAGCTGCTGCGTACTCTTATCTGCTGCGTACTCTTACCCGCCCTTACCCTACCCGTCCTCTATTACCCTGGGTATACCATTCCTCTATTGACGTTTATTGCCAATCATTTTGACATTTGCATATGCATACAAATATTTCTGGGTAGGTGCTCAGTACCTAGCTCAATGTTACACCTTACCCAGACCTTAAAAGATTACCTACAGGGCTGATGTGAAGATTTGACTAGCTGAATGGGGCAAAGGCGGATCCAGGATTGCTACTCGGGGGGGGCGCCATCTGGACCAGCGGGACGCCACTTTTGACCGGTAAAGCCCATTAGGTGGTCGCCAAATCCTATCGGTAGTCGCCGATTTTCACATATGGGGAGGGGTGGGAAGCGAAATTTCAGATGGGCGCCGTGGACATTTCGGGGGCGCCGAGGGTCAATCTTGGGGGCACTTGCCCCCTTTTCCTCTCCCGTGGATACGCCTCTGGTATGGGGGCTGCACAATGGGTGGTCACACAGTATTTCTGTTATTTTTATGTGCCATACTGCTACTTGGGTTTATGGTTTTTAAGACAGTTGTGCTGATGTGGAAAAACTGCTACTAAAATAACAACAATCATCTTAGCGTTGTCGTGGTTAACAGCTCTCGGATTTGGGCACCTCCAATGGTTTAAGAAGATCCGCGCCCTTGGCCAGACCAGAACGTGCCCACACCTGCCTGACTCAGTACGCAAAAAATTGAATTTGTCGTGCAGAGTGATTGATTCGAACAAAATTCGCAATTGAAGAGGAAGAGAATGATGCACGACTTAGAATCATCCATTCTAGAGAAATCGCCCATTTACTTTTAGTGAAAATTTCGAGATGGAAGACCTTTTTTACATGCCGTTCTATAATGCATGACATGTTTTTAGGTCAATTTTTCATGTGGAGTAAATGTATAGTGTAATGTACCAATGGAAAGCCAAAACACCGCAAAGCATCAGCTTCCTGCAAAGTATCAGCTGGACCTTCATATCGAAAGAGAGCGGGCAGGAGCCAGGCGGCTCTATTTTGAGCTTGTCAAGAATGGTCTTGATGTTGGCCCAGCTCTCTTCAACATCCGGAGCCGCTGCTGCTACGAGCATCAGCCTCTTCACGGAGGTCGGTTTGGCTTCCCGACCACCAACACCGTCAACATGTCGAGCTCGCTTGCTGGGTGGCTCCTGCACCCCATCTACTGCCCCGCAGACTATGAGACAGACCTTCAGGACAGACCGTCCGCCATCAAGCCCGAGCTGGAGCTGGTGGTGGTTCGGATCGAGGTCACGGCTTTCCAGTAGGCTTACGAGACAAATATCGAGGAAAGAGAGTCTTGTTGTCCATGAGAAGAGCAAACCTCCTAGTCGTCTGCCCAGGGTCCTTCTCAAAGGCTTTGAGAGTCAGGCTGCAAGTGGCACAGACAGATGTCGGGTGAAGGTTTGAAGAGAGGCAGTAGGACGGTAGGTACTGGCAGATCAAGACTTCCAAGGCTTGAGACACAGCACTGAGGGACTTCTTTCGTCCGCAGAGATAGCAAATTACCTCCAGAGAGCGAGAATGGTCCCTCAGACCGAGATCCTTCCTACCAAACTTAGGGAGAGGCATCTCGCTCTTTAACTTTTCAAAATAGACTGAATGATGTGATGCATATCTGAGAGAAAACTACTTGAAGAAGCTATAAGCCTGTCACCAGATGTCTGATGTGCAAAGTAAAGGTATCTTGGTATGCACATGGAATAGAGATAGATATCTTTATTCCATGGTATGCAGTAACGCACGTGCGTTGCTAAGCAACCATGCGGTCTGTGTTCTCTCTTCTAGCTATCGCGCTCGACAGCTAGGAAAAAACTAGCTCAGCAACAAAACTTAACATACGCATTGACGGGGGCCTGAGCCATCTTCGCTTTGACGGGGCTGGGGGTGGCGGGTACCCGCCACCTAAAATAAAAAATCACGCTAGGTAGCGAAAAACGGTAAACGGTGTCAGGTAGCCCATCCACTTCTCCATCGAAAATATTTGAACCATTTTTGTCAGGTCACATTTAAGGTCACTAGAGGTCAAAGCATGCCGTCATAGGGATAACATGTTAATGAAGGTTTTCGGTCATTACATCCGAAGAAGTAAAGATAGAGCAAAACTATTTGAACGATATGAATCCTCGCAGCAAGCCAAATCGAATGATATATAATGTGACCTTGCTAGGTCAAATCAAGGATTTGACCTGACCTGAGGTTAGGTTAAGGTCAAATTAGGTAAAATGCATATCATTAGAACCACAAAGACAAGGCAAATATAACGCAATCAAAATACACGCTCTAGCACCATCCGTTGCTAAGTTATTCAGTTAAAACAATTTTTCCCATGTATTTCCAACGCAGAGGTCATGGCTCGTAGCTGTCCTTAAATCATCTATATAAAAATTCCGGATCATATTTTAGCGAACTCGGTGGGCCCATTATGTGATCTGAGTTTCAATCCGATAAGTTCACCCTGTTCCGACTTATGCTATCTTAAACTTGTTTTTAGGTCAGGTGACTTAAGCTGTACTGGTGACCTGACCTGGAACAACCGAACCTTAAAAATTTGATAGAATTTGTAAAAATGATGAGAGAAAAGGTATACCAAGTACGGCGGCGAAACGCGCCGCCGTTTTTATGCTATCTCTGAAAAACCTGAGGGGGGCGGGTACCCGCCCCCGTCAATACGCGTGTTAATGGATTGAAAATTATTTGGTACCTAATGCTTTGTTATTTCAGTTTGGGTTCCTACTGTTTCCATTACTGTTTAAACTTTAGCCGCTAGAGGTTCTGGTGTCAGCTTAAGCCGCTCACTAGTCTCAAAATTATCACTAAATGTGAGTGAGTGATTTCTCTAGAACGGCTCGATGGATCATTTTAAGTCATGCATAATTTTTTCCACTTCAATTGAGCATTTTTCTGGTATCAATCACTCTGCTCGACAAATTCAATTTTTTGCACATCGAGTTAGGGAGGTGTGTCCCCCCTCTGAGATCCACGGCTATGTCCCTACTGTATGGAAAGTGCTATCACGGAGCTAGCGCGTGCAGTTTGGATTGCAGCTGGCGTGGCTGGGGCTGTTTAGCGGAACAGACGGCCACTGAGAGCTGGAGTCACATCGAGACCTTCTCAGCCGTGGGCCTCCTGGAATCGGTGAATACCAGAACACATGCGGAGGCACGTCTGCTCATCTTGTTATGCAAAGCACGACGGAAACAGAAAGAGTGGTAGAGTTTGTCATCTCCCAAGTTGAAAGGGATTATATTTCAGACAGGGACGTTGCCACCATAGGGGCCATGGGGACCAGTACCACCATGGACACAAATACGTGGGGGGGGCTGGCACCCATGGAGATTTAGGAGGACCTTCGCTAGACTCGGGAGGCCGTCTTCGATGCGGTACCTTGGATAGCCTCAGGGACATGACAAACAATATATATATATATATATATATATATATATATATATATATATACACTAAGCAGGCCCAAAAGATTACTTTTTCATTATTGAAACCCCTGACCGGCGAAACAAAAGTAGGTTAACACTCTAGATAGGTTAAGAAGACCCCATCCGACGATGTATATAAGGCGAGTGAGCTCCATTCACGGCAGAGGTACACCTATCCATAGGCGTAGGAACGTCCAGAATATGTGGGGGGGGCAGCGGGAATTTTGAAGTCATTTCTTTCCAGTCAACGCCATAGGGTTAATGGTTAAGAATCATGAATATTGGGGGGGCATGGCCCCCTGGCCCACCCCGTCCCTACGCCTATGCACCTATCATAAGCAAATCCAGGATCTCTGATCAGGGGGCGGGGCACTTAGTCGGAGGAAGGGACGCCATCCGAACCGGGGGACATTATCCGAACCAGGTGGGCGCCAGGTCTTACTCGCAACCGGAGGGGAGGGGTGAGAAGCGACATTTCAGGGCCCACCGTGACAATTGCAGGTGGGGCCAACGGTCCTTGGGGAGCTGCATCCGGCTGTGGCACCCATTGCCATTAATACGTGCTCGCGTGTAGTCCAGGCCTCTGATATGTATGAGTGACTCCCTGGCTGATAATGGAAGACCCAAGACGGTAGAAGATGCTTTACGCCTCCTACAGAATATGATGTCTTTAATATTCCAAGGCCCCTGACGACAGCCCAATGGGATGCTGTTCATCGAAGTCGGTGGCACGCAGGGGTCTGACTCAGAGCAGAGCAGACCCCCAGCGTCATCAAAGTGGGCCTCACATATGTTTAGGGCCATTGACATGCATAAGAGACCCTTTGTCTATTAAAGGGCGTCCTTTAAATGGCAGGGAACGCCCTAAGGCCAGCCGCACAAGCTAGCTTGTTGAATATTACAAGGATAGATCCCGAGATCAGGCCGAAGAAGCACCGCGTGACCAGCTAAGTGGCAGACAGGGCACCCAATTTTGCAGGAGAAGTCTTCAGCTCCACTGATAGCTTTCCACACTTATGAACAAGGCCCCTAAAATACATGAGAATCCCCTAACTGGTAAATGAGGCTCCGCTTAATGGAACATTGTCTGGTCGCCAGCAACAATCGCTAACTTGTCCCTTAGTTAAAGGTCAGACCTTTGAACAGGACCAGGAGGCCCGTCCTATGATGGCACGTAGATACCCTAGTAATGGAAGAGAAGACCCTCAATGCCATTTTTACGTATTTTGTTTATACTTAAGTCCCCTGAAATTAAGTGGAAGCCCCAGTTGCATAATGGACGACATCAAACAGTACAAAAGATTGCCTGCAATAGTATATCAAGCGAAACTGAATATTTGGTCCCCCTATTGTGGACCCCCTAAGAAGGGATAGGATTCCCCCATTCGAATCTCTAGCCCCAGGGAAATAAACTCGTGATAATACTCTTTATTTCAAGGCCATTTCAGTTCACAGCCTTCGTATCATTCCATCTGGGCCCCATTTCATAAAATGCGTAACTTATGCTTATAGCGTAGAGGTAGCATAATACAGCGTAGAAAGTGAATAATACACCACAATCTTGTTTCACAAAAAATGCAGCGTAAAATACAACTACTTGCGAGGTTACGCTGCTCTAAACTACGCTGTACTGGAATGCAGCATAGAATATTGCCAATATTGTTTCATATAGCAGACAACATGTACGTTGAATATGTAAAACACTCCTGAAAAGCTATGCAAGATATAGCAGCGTAACATTTATCAAACAATGAAGCAAAACATAAAAAAATATATAATTTCTTATGAAATTCTTAATCTGAGGCAAAATAAGGTGGTGTAGTGAAGGACAAAAAGAGTCATGAATGTAAAATAAACTTAAATAAAAAGGTGTGCAAGTTTTTCCTTGCACAGGTATGAAGTGCAAGTTGCACATGCCAAATTGAGCTGATATGTAGAGTTCTATGGCCATTTGGTATGCCAAAAATGATGATAGCTATTGATGCAAATACACAGGAAAGCTGACATTGATTTTTACTTTGACTTTCTGCCGTTACTGTTATTTTACAGTCTAGTGAGGACAGAACCCTAGATAGGCTGACACTGGCAAAGTGTTATATGGAGTCTATGGAGGGTAAAAATTCAATTTAAGGTATCTGTCACCAACAAAATCCAAGTATCTCTACTGAGGCCTCTGGCGAAAATGATGATATACCTAGGTACCTAAGTACCAGCATCTTGATCTAGTTATTCTTCAAAGATGTTTACTCACTATTCCTTTCCCAGTTTCACGAAATTATAAGGTTCACAGACATTTCACAGTTCACTCATGATTAGTAAACACAATTCACCCTAATTTCCACTAAACTGCACTCGCACAACAATACAATAACCTTTTTAGGTCCTTCTTGACAGTAACTACCTAAAAAATAGGGTACGGCCAAAAACAAATACGTCGTATTTTTATTGCCTCAGCTGTTAGTGCATCTTCCTCCGCAGTACTTGTTAAAGTACATTAGAAACTTAAAAATCAAATAAGAGCAAATAAATACAATAATTTTCATTCAAATAATTTATTGAAAAATATATATGCCATTTTTAATGTTAATAAAGCAGTTATATGCCATATTTGAAAGGGATAATTCCATTCTGGAATTGGGCGTAATTCACGCTGCATTTGATATCTACGCCGCTTTCGCGTGAATGTCACCGCTCTTTGTCAAACGTGATTCTGAGTACAGCGTAACTTTGGAGGTGAATGTGATGTAAAACACGCCGCATTTCTACAACTTTTATGAAATGGGGCCCTGGTCCCTGGTCTTCTGAAAGTCGGAAAGTTCTCGCAAGTCTGCTAGCTTACCATTTACGTCTAAAAACTATTTGACCTTGAGGAAAAATTGGAGATTTGAAGGAATTTAGCTTTCGATATTCATCCCGGCACCGCCTGGGCTCTTATCGCACCCACCAGGAGGGGGGGTCCGATCGGTAGAACTGGAAACCGAGAGAGATACAAAAATTGGAACGGTGCCGGAAACGCCTTACCGACTTCTACTCTGGAGCCCAGTTTGAACCATATCCGTTGACCCGTGATGTCACAGTTGGGTAAAAATATGTCAAATTTCGACCCATTTAAGAAATAGTTTATAACTCGGGAACCACTAGACCTAGAACAAAGCCAAAGGCATCGATTTGCTCGCCTTAAGCCAAGGATTTGAATGCTTACAACACGACCTTGAAAGATCAAATTGCGATCTTGATCCAAGGTCAAAGTAAAATAATGACTTTTTACGGTAATATTGCACTCCTTTCGAAATTTTGGGTTATGCTCCTCATTATGATAGCAAAATTATTGCTGTACTTTATCTCGTTCAAAAGTTATAGACACAAACAATTAAAAAAACTGCGACCTTTGGTTACCTCTTGTGAACCTGGTATTGACCTGACCTCAAAACAGATACCGTAATGCCGATTTTTTCTTTGAAGAGTTTTCGAATGATGTTTGGAAACTTGATCTAGCTCTTCTGGAAGCCGAGTTACACCCTGGTATTGTCAGCCTCATTTTAAAAGACCATTATCGCTTTACATCGGTTTAGAAATGACATCATAACTCGTTGACCTGACATGACTTGATGCCAATTTTTGGCCATAAGTTGTCACGCTAATCATGCTACAGGTGTGCAAAGTGACGAGTCTCTCACTTAAATTGGATCGGTATAATTCGCAAAAAACCGAGGGGGTCCAATGGGACCCCAGGCGGTGAAGGGTTATTATGTCTGATATATGCGCATGAGAATAGTAGGGAGGGGGGGGTAGGGAACACAGGGATTCTTGCTCCCACGCTTCCTGTCCAGAAATTCCCGATTTTACTCAAAATCAGAAGAAGAAAATGATATGCCTAACAAGTGCAGAATGTAACAGAAACCCCAACTACGATGAGCTATGGTTTTAAGAGGGACATTTTTGGCAGCAGGAGATTAATCTTATTTCCGTCAGGCTCCGGCTCTTTGGGGATCGGCCCTCCTCTAACATCTCGTAATCTATCCGGCTGATTTTGAAAATTCAAAGTGCTACAGATCCCCCTGACGCTAAACTTTATTTTGGAAAAATAAAATTTTAGAATTTTGATTTTTAAGGGGGAGGCCGTTTAAAATACACAATTATTGTGTTTTTTAGGTTGTCCATAACCCTTGTCTCTGTTGTACGGTTTTCACACACAAAACTGGATCGGATTGACAAATAATTGACTAAAAATTGTCATATACTCGAGTTATGCAAAAGCTCGAAATTAAATGACAGTTCCAGGACCAGGACTATGAGGGGAAATATATACAACCTAAACAGTTTTTGTTACTCGGATCTGAAGTCGTCATATACTGCTTGGCATCTTTGACACTTAAATAAATGAAAAAAACGAAAAACTCATCAGGGGCGGATGCAGTAAGGTAAAATAGTGGGGTTAAATGCATACCAACAAAATGCGAGTGACATGCATGCATTTATTAGTCCCTTTGCTAGTTGAAAAAATCATTTCTGATCATTTTTACCCTCCCATGCCAGCTCTGGGAAAGGGGGTGACATAGGCGGATCAAGGACTCTCGTCGTGGGGGGGGGGTAATTGGAAACACATTTTCAAGATACGACGATATTGAATCGCGGCGGTGATTCTGGCTGGGAAGATATATTTTGAAAATGTTATGTTACCCCCTCAAATTCTGACACTTTTCCGCCATTGGTAACACGTTCCGTATGCTCTTGTCTCCGTGATCTGCCTATGGACGAAATATTTCCTTAGTCGTTCCTGAAACTGAATACATACAGAGCATGCTAGTCTCGCACAAAGCTCTAAGTGAACAAACATATGCTTTTATATTTGTGATTTACTTTACATTATAGTGACTGGACACGCCTTTGGAAATCTAAAATTGTGTTATAGCTATTTTGCATTTTCATATACCCAATTGTATTCGCCCTGGCACGGCTGTAAGCAGTCTTCTCACTTACTAACGTTTAGTCCTTCTTGATTACATTCCCCCATTTTGAACGGCTGTAACCGCCCCTGATGAATACAAATAGTGACAATTGGGAATGTACTATCATCTCACCTATCAAATTATATAATAAAATCATATAACTGGTATCAGGATCAGCAGAAACGGCTTCTCTTTACAAAGAACCCACCGCATACGATAATACTTCGTTTTTGGATAGAACCTCCCAAAATACCCAGCCATAGCTCCACCCCTGGTAAATATGTAATCTGGAAAATTTCTGAAAACTTGTATGTGCTAGTTTTAGGAAAAGTCAGAAACTTCTATCGCAAGCCGTTTCGGAGACATTCTCGAAAACCTTAAGGGGGGGGCAATATTAGCCCCCCTGCCGGAAATAGGGTTAAGGTGTGATTGACCCCCGCTGTCTATCAGTGCCGATACCTATGATGTCCACACTGCTTTCACACTGTTTTTGAGAGACATTCTCGAAAACCTGAAAGGGGGCCAAAGGCAAAGGGGGGGATAAAGGCGAAACCCATAAAGCCGACCGGGCACGCACTATCCAGGCAGCTTACACAAACGTATTCGGAAACTTTTGCGGAAGTTCATGTTGGTAGGCACAAATAAGCGTAAAAAGTGCAACAATCCATGGTCAAGTGACAAAATTTAGGGGGACGTCCTGTTGCTCGGCCATTTGGGGATGCTCTCCCCTCCCCCTCCACCCCTCGCTTTCGACATTCATGCTCCCCACTTGGATTTGGATTCGAAACAAATACATTGACAACACCTTCACAGGTGAAATCACATTACAAAATAGGTTTGGGTAATAGGTAGTAAATAGGTAGTCCCTACAGTTTTCTTCTTGCCAAAACCGGGACCTGGAGGATGGGTGCCCTGAAGATGCGACTATTGCGAGATATGAATATGCTGAGTTATTTGAAAATCCGTCTGGTTTTATCATTTATCTTAAAGTTTCATTACCGAATCCCTCTTGATCGCAAATAATGGTTTCTTCAGCGCTCAGGAAGACCTTCTTGAGTAGAAACAAACAGTACCGTCACGCACTCGCCCTGGCGTCTCCGCTGGCTCCTTTTTACCCGGTCGGCTACGGTCGAGTACAACCCGGGCTCGTGCCTCCGCGGACGCCCCGGAGAATCCCGCAGCACGTACGCCACGTCCCCGCGTGACTAATGAGAGAGAGAGAGGGAGAGGGGGAGGGGGAGGGAGAGAGAGAACTTTGAAAAAGGGCAACTTAAAAATAGATGCTGTGAGAAATGTTTGTTTTAGCGGGTTAGCCCGGAATGCCACAGCTCCTATGGTGGATGCAGAGTTGGAGAATGTTCCGAGGCAATAGCGGGGGAGGTTCGAGCCATCTAGCCCCATCGGAATGTTGTCCTGGATCCACCACTGGTCCGGAGTTGTGTCACCTTTGAACATCCCTCCCCCTCCTTGACATAATACTGGAGCTCATAGGCGAATTCAGCGGGTGAATAAGTGGGGATTTGCCCACTTCCGATCAACCCTCGGCGCTCCCTGAAATAGTCACAGCGCCCTCCTGAAAAGTGAATGTCACCCCCGCCCTTGAAATTTGGCTTCCCCAAGATATGAAATTTAGTGCCCCTGAGATAAGGCTGGCGCCCACCTGATAGTTTTTTAACCCGAAATTGTTGCACCCCACTATGTTGCCCACCTGCGATCTTAAATCCTGAATCCGGCTATGCTGGAACCGCCGCTGGATCAAATGAGGTATGCAAATGGATATCGCAGCTGATAACCGTACTTGATCATGGCTTTCTCTTTGAATCGAACTTAGAAAATAAAGTTAATTAATTATAGACCTCACAGAGACAATGAAGGCACTGCACCGTCCGTAAGCTTAAGCTTTGTTGACATGTCAAGTATCAGTTTAATCTTCAGTTTTGTCGATAGTTCAAATATTTCGTCTGGCTCCCGATGAAGTGTTCGAGGTTTTATATCACTATACCACAAAGCTTCAACCATAAAATACTCTTTGTTGTTGCAAAGAATATTAACACGTGCCCCACTGGGGGGATATTCGCCCCTTACTGGTTTTCCCCAGATAATGCAACAACAAAGAAATGCAGAACAGCGAAACGAACCGTGCCTTATCCCTGATAAATTTCACGCATCTGACCAAACTTTTTAGGTCAGGTCATGTCAGGTCGAGAAGGTATCCAAGGTCAAGCAACCCGACCTCAAAACCTAAAATCACGAGTTTGAAGTGGCGCCTAATGAACATCAGCCAACTTATCAGTCTGAAACTTGTACAATATGATGTGGTTATTACGGTCTACAAATCTGCTATATTGGAATTTTGATATTGCTGACCTAAAAACGGGGCAATTTTTTGGTCACCCTATTATAAGTCTATGGTGAAGAATAGAAAGGGCTTGTTCTCAGTAAACACGGGATTGATAAAGCTGAAAATCCCCAAGCCGTCTATTCTTACCACCATCTTGACCATAAAGTTGAGTTTTTGATCATCTGACTTCTGAAACGTCATGCCGTGTCACAGCAGCATAGAGTGAGTGTTTTGCCAATAACTTCTCACTGAATTGAGATAAAGCTCCTATTTAGCTTGCATTGTGCGTATATTGTCACGGGGAGTCGATTGATATGCATCATGACCATACCAGGTCACCCTGTGACCCTAACCTAGCTTGATATCAGGTCATTTTCATAATATGACCTAGTAAGGTCATATTATACATCATTCGTTGCGCAATATTAAGAGGAAGTCAGTGATGTACAAATATTTGTTTTAGCTCCACTGAGTAAAAATATAAAAGGGAAAACGTACACAGCCCCAATGTGAGTCTATGGAATCGTCTCGACCTATGCTGCCTCAATATTGACCTGACATACAAATAGTTCATATAATGTATCTTTGTCTCGGTAGGAGCTTTCGAACGCCGTCCGTAATTTTTCTTTAGCTTTCCTGAGAAATGAGATACGGAGGGGGGCGAAATACGCCCCCCCAGCGGGGCGCGTGATAATCCTCGCCCCGGTGAGGGGTGTTTGAACATCCCCATTGGGTTATTCCGGTGGCGCGAAAAAAGCGGCGCAAAGCGCTGCCGTACTTGGGCACGCCTTATTCTTGAGTAATTCCGCAGCTTTCCCAAAAATTGTGAGGTTGGGTTATCTCAAGTCAGGTCACCAGTGCAGGTCAAGTGGCCTAACCTCCAACAATGTTTAAGTTGGCATAAGTAAGAAATGGATGAATCTATCGGATTGAAACTTATACCACATAATGGGCCCACCGAAAGCTACAAAATATATTCCGGGATATTTCATATCGATGACCAAAGGTCAGGTACCGATCATGAACTCTTCATTCGAAATGTATGGGGAAAATAGGAAATGGACTGTATTTCTGTAGATGGGGCATTCCACGACATTTCAGCACATGCCTTACACCCTCATGTCTCCGATTTTCTTCAAACTTTTTCTATGGGGCCATCGGCAGCCCAGAACACGCCTGTAACATTTTTATCTTGCTAGGTCTAACGGGTCAGGATTTATAGCTTCCGAAAATTTTACCCCTTACCGGCGCAGCAGTTTCATCTACAGTTATTTCATCCAATTATAATTGTAATAAAAGGGTAACATTTTATATCAAAATGTTTGGAATAAGCGAGTAAACACAACGGTGGCAATTTCAAAATATTGTATTATCATTGAAAGACGTTGTAATTATTAAAACGATTTAAGTAGTTTTGAAAATATGTTTTCAGCATCGATTTGAAAACTGACCATAGTGCGTAAAGGAGCACGTCTCAAAGTATTGAGGTTACATATAAAAACCGTGGGTTTGCTGCTTCTAGACATGAAATAACTACCAAAATATACCATGGGCACGTGCCGTTAGCGCACCCCGCGCGGTGCGCATGGCAGGTTTGTTTTTCCTATGCCTCAGACTCCGTCGCGTTGACCTGAAGATGATTGCCGATGGAGCAAGGGGTTGTGCGTTGACGGAAGACTTACTTAGGATAGCTGTCCATAGCAAATGTTTAAGCACTCTCTCGTCAGATACCCACATATTTTGTGAGGCTCCTCTAACGTTTCGTAAATCAGTGCTTATAATGATTCAAGTGATTATACTGAAGTTATTTTTTCCTTCGGCTGACGAAGGCTGGATTTGCAACCTCCCTTCCCCATGCCCGCATGGGAAGGAGACATTTGTAAGAATCCCCAAATCTGAAACCTTTGCCCCTGTACCTGGCCGTTCCTATGAGGGCGGGATGTGACGTCAAATGTTAATTCTAAATTGATGTTGCACTTGAATCCTACGTGTATTTCGGACATTTCGGACATTCGACATTTACAAGGGCATGCACACAGGTGTGGACGAGTTGCATAATATAGGAAAGAATAGAGTGAGCACCGGGTAGGTCTATAGTGAAGCCAGCAGGGGACGGGAAGACAATCTATGTGTCCGTCTTCGCCTCGGTTGACAGGTGAAAGTTTTGAATTTGGTGCTGATGTAAATAATGATTACAGCTTTCTTTGGCGGCGAATATACCTTTACTCTTATATGTACTGGGATGAAACATTAGAAGACTGATGCACTTATTTGGATGAGGGACAACATAACCGGAGAGGGAAACAAGTCTACGAACAACTATTGTTTTTAGGGCTTATCTACGAATAACTACGATGGGATACGAGACACCCACATCACACACACACACACACACACACACCCCCACACCACACCACACACACACACACACACACACACACACACACACACACACACACACACACACACACACACACACACACACACACCACCCACACCCCCCACTTGTTACAACCTCTAAAGTTTACGTCAAATTTCAGTTTGGGTTCGTTACCAACACGCCTCAGGACACAAAGTTAGGTTTGGCCGTACTTGCGATCGTGCCTTTGGTCGTTGAGGTGGAAGGGGAATAAAGTAAGATGCCTATTTGGCATAATATTTGAAACGATGAAATGCTACACCGTTCAGTCTAGACTTATCTTCAACATCTCTAAAAAAACTGTATACTGCCACCAGGTCTTGGAGAAATGCAATACACTTGGGAAGATGCAACAGCCCAAGATAAAAGCACATATCCGAAAATTTTCCCTTTTTGTGAAGAGGGGTGGCTTAGTGTATTTTAGTATTAAATATGATATGCTTCATTTTGCCATTCCACGTGGCAAATATTCGTTAGACAATGGTAGAAGTGCATTAACAATAATTGCAGCTAGTGTGAATCTGCCATGTGCGCGGCTTCGGAAAATTAGCTCAGCGAGGAAGCTTTGACATTGTAGGCAATGCAAACCGGACATTGCTCCCAAAGAATACGCTTTTAAAGCAGATTGAAAACTCAAGGAGATATTCGGTCTGGTGAAATGGCACGGTAAACACAAATGAAATGTGTGGGCATTTCCCATCGTCCTTTATTTATATTTTTCAATTCGTCAGGATGGGAGAAGGGCTCTTGTGCGTAAAATTTAGAGAGGTGATTAGAGAATTGTGGCGGTCATGTGATCGAATGCTGAAAAAATCAAAGAGGGAATACGCATGTGTGATTTTTCATATAAATGGGATCAATTGGAATATAAAATAAGGTAGTTTTGACTTGCACAAATACTCTCTTGATAAACTGATACTTGTTTTCGTTTATTGGGTGATCACAAGTCATTACCGTAATGCGTACTACATTTCTCACGAGAAACAATAATTAAAAACCACTTATTCGTTTCGCGTAATTGAAGAACGCTGCAAGTAATCATTTCGATAGTTCCTTGGCTAATCCCGAATGCAGTCATTGTTCCACTCAGCAAACGGCCAAGCATTTCGATATCCACTTTATGTTATCATCGAATTCCTAACGCTTTTAAAAGGGTAAGTTATGTGCAGTGTTCAAACATAAGTGAAGAGACAATTTAGATTGATAAAACGGTTATATTTTGTCACTGACCAGTGATTATCCACTTATTCCATCAAATATCGTCTTCAGGTCAAGTTCAGGGCGCATCAGGCAGGAGAAGAGGCGAGCGTGCACTGCGCATTGCGCAGGGTTCGCCGACGGTGCTTACCCATATCATATGCCGCTGATTTTTCATGCTTAATAGTAGATACCTGCGGCTTTTATTTTTAATATCAACACTCTGAGATGTTTTTCTTTCACACCCCCATGACGGTTTTCAAATAAACAATGATGAACACGTGTTTTAACTAACTTACTGGTCAAACTCCTCATACCTCAACCGGCAAGTCTCGAGCTTAAAGACCGTAATTCCAATCAATGAAACAAATATAGAAAATAACAGACATTATTGGAAGCAAAGGTATTCTTTCAATTCAAAACCCTTTGCTCTATCGGCAATTGTCTTCAGGTAAATGTCACGGCATCTAAGGTATAGGAGGAAGCAAAGGTGTCATGCGCAACGCGCGGGCTGCGCTAACGGCACGTACTCATGATATACTTTGGTAATTCTTGCTTAAAAGCAAATACCCACGATTTTATTCTTGATCTTAATATTTTTAGACGAGCTCTTTTAAGCGTTTTGGTCATTTTTGAAATCGACGCTGAAGAACATATCTTTAAAACTACTGAATTGTTTTTAATAATTAAAGCTTTTTTCAATGAAAATGAAATATTTTGGCATTGCCACCACTGTGTTTATTGATTTATTCAAAATTTTTTGATATATATAGTCTTGCCCTTTCATCATTATTATAATTGGATGAAATAGCTTTAGAAGAAACTGCTGCGCCGGCAAAGGGGAAAATTGTCGGAGGCTATAAGTTCTGAACCGTTGTACCTAACGAGCTAAACAATTCACAGGCGTGTTCTGGGCTGCCTTTAGCCTCATGGAAAACGTTTGAAGAAAATCGAAGACATGAGGGTGTAAACTCGACCATCGAGTGTGCTGAAATGTCGTGGAATGCCCAGGATACAGCTGATGAAACCTCCATATTCTCCAAATCGTAATTTCCTGGGCTCCCTTTTAGGTTCTTGTTGCAATTTTTGACCTGTGACCTCAGAGAGGTCATCTGGGGCTACTTAAGCAGTTTCAAGATTTTGGTAAATAACTATTCTTTTATACCATCATGCTTGGATTGCTATTGCGAGTCAATTGATCTACATATTGACAATGTTAGGTTGGATGGTCACCTTGATCTGGTCTGAGGTCAGGTCATTTTTGTGTTAAGACCTAGTATAAACATATCATAAATCATTCGATTTGCTGTGACGAAAAGAAGCGAATGGTGCATAAAAATGATTCTAGCTCACCTCTGTCAGACGCTAGAGCCAAAAATTCTACTGTAAAATGAATTCCTCTGTGACCTATCATGACCTCAATATTGACCTGACCCAAAAAGTGATCGATTTAGTTTCCTCATGAATTTTTATGAGCTACCCTGCATCATTCGCATTTTTTCCTCATCCTGCATAGGAGCCGAGTTGGAAAGGGGAGGTGTTTGAACAGCCCCCACCAGGGCGAAGGTGGCTCGGAGGGTGTTAAAGATGGGCTTTCACTTGAAAAGCTTCTTCCCGTTTCTTAGTAGCTTACAGCACAATGCATACTGGAATTCTAGTTTCAATTTTCTGAAATGCAAATAAAACATATCCAGATAAAAAAATGGTCATTGGAATGATATGTTAAATGATATACTGACATAAAAATAATAAATGGTTCAAACACTCGGTGCATCCAGCAAGTATCTGCGAAGAATATCCATCTCCAGTTTAAAATATGAATAACTTGTCAGGCTGGTGCAATTATCTTCTGCACTCCACTCGAATATATTAACACGCACCCAGCTGGGGTCCATGGCAAGACATACCCCGCTGGGGGCCTATTTCGCCCTCCCTCTCTGCATCTCATTTCCCAGATAAGCTAGAGAAAAAATTACTGGCGTCGTTTGAAAGCTCTTGACGAGAGGAAGAGAAATTATACGTAATATTGGTATGTCAGGTCAATGTTGAGGTCATGATGATTATGATATATGGAATTAACCAATAGTCGCTAATAATAATCTAAAGTAATTGAAAAAAAACCAAAGAGTATATTATGATATTTCGACACCATGTGTTCATCAGAAAAAAGGTTTGAATGTAGAAGTCATTAAAGGCAAATATTTTTAAATACACGGTTAATTTTAGGCGAACAGCATGCAGGTACACGTGATTACATTTCTTAACATCTCGCACAGTATAGTATGACAACTAACCCACCTAAGTGTATGTGTAGGGTACTAACTGTAGGAGGCACCACGTGGATAACTTTATTAATGTGTACGGTTTTGGATTTGTGTAGAATTCTTTCATACGCGTCGGAAAAGGGGGGCCAGGGGGGCCTGGCTCCCCACTTTTTGGCCAAAAATTTCCTGATCTCAGTCAAAATGAGAGACAACCGGACATTCTTATATCCAGCCGCTGCGGAATGCAGCGAGGAGCCCAAATTCGAACAAAGTTTTTGGTCCTGATGTTGAACTAAGTTTTTTGTCAGCATCAGGTTGAAGTTTGGCTGGCCCCCCACTTTTTTGCCGGTGGCGACACTTATGGATTCTTTGATTTTGCATTCTGCCGAGTCTTTACAAACATGAATAATTTGTATTCAAAAGTTTTGGTCTGTGATGCGTGTGATATACGATGGTCTGTGACACAAATTCTTCATGTTTGTATGTTTGTAAAGACTGGGCAGAATTCAGAATTAAATAATCTATAGAAATGTTCCATGGAACATTCAGGACACTCTAGGAGAAAAGAAAAGGGTAGGTATCTAGGAGACCACCCCATATTGCATCAACCCACTAAACGCGCCATGTCATAATATCTAGCCCAGAATTGTGCTTTTCGGGGCGCCGCAGATTGTCTTCCGATCCTTGGTTGGTGGGTTCTTAGTTTCTGAGCGCGAACATGTGTACCTTGCAGCCATGGACGTCACTGCAGCGGGGGAAGGCACAGCCCCTCACTTCCTTGTGCGGCACATCTCTTATATCAGTCATGGTTTGACACAAGTTGAACAACAAATTGGAAGCCTAAGCGGAAGAACACGATAAGGGACCGTTTCTTCTCAGCGGGCAGTTTAAGGTTCACTGACCGACCAAGCCCCTCATTGTTTTTTTGTGGTGACGCTCTTGCTTCTAGCCCTTTACAAGTATTTTTCATACTTCAGTACAAAATTTACCTGTATGTAATCAAGGCTGGATATATTTTCTCGAACCAGGCAGGTCCTGGAAGGGCTAACGCTGGCATGACAATACAAAGCCTATGTGAGACCCAAAATCCATGAGGGCCTTGCCCCCCCGCGGGTCTCCACCCATGTAAGTGGTCACTGTTATCAGCAATGTCCAGGAACCTTTTCCGACTGAAAATGAATACCATGAAAACCTACAGCGCGCGTGTGTGTGTTCGGGACGCACACGGAAGCAGGCGGCGGCAGCCGTCGGTATTGTGTGGACGCGCGCGACACGCTAACGTATGCGCCGGCACGACGGGTTAAGGTATTCCCGGCACGCCCCGCCGCCGCGCCGCCGGCTACCTGCTGCCCACAGCCGTTTTTGCCAGCTTCCAACACACGGCAGAGCTGCTCTGTCTCACCGCTATATTGAGAAAGCTGCTTCGACTGCTTCCAATGCAGCATTGTCGTAGGCCCAATGTCGTGGACGATTTATTTCTCCCTTCCACCAAATCTCTGTAAAGATGAATACATTTATGGGTTAAAGTTGCATCAGTGATCTTCCAAAATCAGAGAGGGAAAATGATTGCAAATATAATCTTAAGAAAATACAATTTTATCCACCTTGAAACTAAATTATCACGAGCATTGACAGCAGTCTGAGCCATCTTCGCTTTGATGGGGTACCCGCCCCCCCCCCTAAGATCACAAGAACCACGCTACGTAGAAAAAAACGGTAAAAGGAGCTGGGTAGCCCATCCACTTCTTCATCGAAAAATATTTCAACCATTTTTTTTGGCAGGTCACATTTAAGGTCACTAGAGGTCAAAACATGCCGTCATAGGGATAACATGTAAATGAGGGTTTTTGGTCATTACATATGAACAAGTAAAGGCAGATCAAAACAACTTAAACTATATGAATCATCGCATCATGCCGAATCAAATGATATATAATGTGACCTTGCTAGGTCAAATCAAAGATTTTCCTGACCTGAGGTCAGGTCAGGGTCAAATTATATAAAATGCATATAATTAGAACTGCAAAGGCAAGGCAAATATAATGCAGTTAAAATAAACACACTATCACCATCCGTTACTAAGTTATTCAATTGAAACAATTTTTCCTATGCATTTCCAATGGAGAGGTCATGGTTCGTACCTGACCTTAGGTCATCGATATAAAAAATACCGCACCATTTTTTAGAGAACTTGGTGGTCTCATTATGTGATATGAGTTTCAATCGGATAAGTTCATCCTGTTCTGACTTATGCTATCTTAAAAAATTTTGAGGTCAGGTCACTTGACCTATACTGGTGACCTGACCTGAGATGACCTAACCTTAAAATTTTGACAAAAGTTGTAAAAATGATGAGTGAAAAGGTATACCAAGTACTATGGCGCTACACGTTGCTGTTTTTATTCTATTTCTGAAAAACCCGAGGGGAGGCGGGTACCCACCCCCGTCAATGCGCGTGTTAACCCAATTTCTAACAGGGGAGATTCTGCCCACCCGTCAGGTTTTTCCATAGTATCTCCAAAACGGTTTGAGATAGGCTCTTGAAATTTGGTGACTTTTCCTTCAACTAAATAGCGCATGTTCTCTGAAAATTTGGAAAATATATATGAGCCAGAGGCGGAGCTATGGCTCGCTAAGTTGGGGGGTTTATCCAGAAGCCGAGCATTGTCGCCTGCGTTGCGTTTGTCCTACAATAAAGCTGTCCGTTAATAATTGGCGGCAGTTGTAATGTTTTTATGTTATTAATGAGATTTAGGACGACAGTTGATGTATATTTTGATATAGTTTTGGCCATAGGCGGTTCCAGAAGCTCAAAATGGGGGCTTACAATGTTATCCATCCAAACTCTTCCAAAGTAAAAAGATTGCGTACAGAATGGACGGGAGGGGTAAAAATAAGGATTTATTGATCCCATCCGTGTATTATATGATAATAGGATATCATAGGCGTGCTCAGGTACCGTAATTAAGGGGTTCAATAACTTGCAAGGGTATTTTAGTGTTGTGTGTGCATTGAATTGGGCAAGGCATCGTAGATATTTGCATTTAGTCCTAACACCAAATGGACACCATTCATCCATAGGCGGATCCAAGATTGTTCCCCGGGTCGGGCAGGGATGGATAAAGACGGGGTAATTTGAAAAGTAGTCATGCCTGAAAGGCGGGGTAATTTGTGTCTTACCTCACTATTTTGCCTACCTGAATCCGCCTCTGACATATTTTCGGCATTTCAGCACTTTGCTTGACATCGTAGATATCACACTCTACCTGGCGTGTGCATTTCTGCAAAAAAAGATAATAATGTAATTCCCCCAAAATTTCTGGCCCTAAAACCGCCTCTGAAATTTGAATTTCGTCTAAATGGGAGATTTGATTATTTCCAAGCAATTCCCTGTCAATCCATACTGGTTTCGGGAAAATAAAGCCTAAGAGACAAGAGCTACGGATAATAAAAAAGGCAGAAAATTTGTATATTTTTAAGCCCCCTTCCCCCAATTTTCAAAATGTTGAAACATTATTTTTTTAGAAATGTAAGTTCAGCCCGAGAGGAATCTATTACAGTTTGAATTTTTGAAATCGGCCGGGTAGATTTTGAGATCTTAGGGGGGCCGGAATCTACCCCCTGTTGGAAATAGGGGCAGCCGGGAGCCCGTTGGAAATAGGGTTAAGTTGAAGTGCATATCATAAGAACTGCAAGGATGAGAAAATCTAATATCGTTCAAACATATGCTGTATCACCATCGATTACTAAATTATTCAGTTTAAACCATTTTCCCATGTATTTCGATTGGGGAGGTTATGGCTTGTACCTGACCATAGTTCATCGATATAAAAAATACCAGAACAAATTTTGCAGAACTCGGTGGGCGCATTATGTGATGTGAGCTTAAATCGGATAAGTTTACCCTGTTCTGATTTATGCTATCTTAAACATTTTTTAGGTGAGTTCACTTGACCTGCTCTGGTGATCTGGCCTGAGATGGCCCAACCTTTAAAATTTAGCAAAAGTTATAAAATAATCAGAAAAAAGGTACTCTAAGTACGGTGGCGCTACCCGCCGCCATTTTTATCATGTCTCCAAAAAACCGAGGGAGCGGGTACCCGCCCCTCCGTCAATGCGCGTGTTAACATTGCACCTAAAAAAACGTAAACTTTAGTCCAGGTAGTATACAGATCATCAATCGTATCAGTATATTGATAAGAAAATTAGGCCTATATCCACCTGTAAAATCCGGCCTATATGTATTTCTCGCTACTCTAGACAAAAATGATGTACACATCTCTACCAAGCGTGCTTATATGCTGGTAGGAAATGCATATGTTGATACGTTAATAGGTTGTTATTAATATGCTGTTACTTTTGCTGTTAACTGATGATACTCTTGCTCATAATTGTGTGAATGCGGCCCATCAATGTATGTGAGCCTATTACGTAGCCTGACATTTCTTAAAGGCTCATCAGTGATTGTTTGGCTCATGCGCAAGATCACTTAAGTTCATTCACCAAAACTACTTGGAGGCAAAATGTCAAGAAATACTCAGCTGAAGCAAATAATGGATTCAGTGGCAGGCGATGACAATAGTGTTGCCGCCCACGCATTTCAAAATGGACAAATTTAAGTTTTCTCTCTTCTCTCCTCGTTTATCAGCAAACGTATAATTTTGCGTGAAAATTTCCTAAATTTTACTCACAATTTTAGCAATTGCCTCGGAATCTTAACACGCGCATTGACGGGGGTCTGAGCCACCTTAGTTTTGACAGGGCGGAGGGAACCCGCCCCCGTAAGATCTCGAGAACCACGCTAGATAGCGAAACACGATAAACGGCTTTTTTCGGTTTAATGCCGGAACATATTTTAGAGGTCTCGGTGGGCCCATTATGTGATATTGGTTTCAATCGGATAAATTCCCCCTGTTATGACTCATGCTATCTTAAAATTCTTTGATGTCAGGTCACTTGACCTGTGCTGGTGAACATGACCTGAGAACCTTAAAATGTTGTCACAATTTGTAAAAATGACCAGAAAAAGGTATGCCAAGTAGTGAGGCAAAGGTGTGGCACCCACCCCCTAGAAAAAGAACAGAGATCGCGTTTTGGCTTTGGCCTGGACATTGTACAAAATCAGAAACTAGCACTGGAGCCCTGAAATATTGCCAATTGACAATTTGCAGTCTTCTTTGACTCTACAGCTTTAAGTATTGTTAACCGTTACTTTAAAGTGAGGCTGGCGACCAAAAACTACGAGTTTGGAAAACTGACACAGCCTCAATAGAGCTGGGACAGGTGGGACACGGTGGGACAGGGAAATTGGAACCCAAGGGTGACATATCAAACCGTGTCGTTGTACGGTGACGTACGCTGCTCGAGACTCCCGTTTACTATCTGTACCATGGCAGTCTGTGCATTGTCTGTATAATCACGTGGAGTCATAACTCCTTTTCATTCTTTCATTCCTTATTCACGTTTTTCGCATGCTCGGAGATCTGTCCGTGAACTGGTGTACCCTGTCCCAGCTCTCTTCAAGCCTCCTTGTTTTCGAATAATACTTCAACAAAAACCAATCATCTGAGATTTGTGATTCAAACTAAGCCATTCCATACACCGGTAACAAAAGAGCTCATAAAAGGTATAGCAAAGCGGAGATAGACAAACTCTAAAAGCGACATGAAGTTTCTTGCACGGGATGCTGCGAGCAGCATTATAATGGGTTGGTAATGTTACTTGGCCCATCTCAAAATAGGCCGCTGGAAGAATTTTTGTTGATTGGGTAAAGGGTGACCTCGAATTCATTTTCAATTGACTCACATGAAGATTGGCATTCGACTTACCCGTTCCACCGTAATCCTAGATCAGTCACTGCTAGAGAAGGCTTAGATAGGCATGTCACGCAATCTGGAAATGCAGTTGCTGTTCTGTTAGGGAAGGGCAGTCTGCAAATGACAGAACAGTTTTACGTAACTTTCTAGTGTCATGATAGGAATGGGGAGAATACTATCGGAATACATAGGCGGACTCAGGGGGCAGGGGGACACTTTCCCCTGATCGACCCTCGGCGTTCCATGGAATGGTTCCGGTGCAGCCCTGAGAAGTCGATGCGAATATAGGCGCTCCCACGCTAGGGTTTGCGCCCACCTGATAAGATTTCCGCCCAAAAATGGCGCCCGCTGGTCCAGATGGCGCCCTCTGACCCTGTGAGTGCTGCGCCACATGTCAGAAATCACCCTCCGGTCATTCGCTTGTGTCCGTAAAGGACTGATCAGACATCAGGCGAAATCAGCCGTTGCTTCTCTAAACCCCAGCGGTGCCTGTGTGGCTGGCGGCGGTATGGCCGTGTTGGAGCCCGGCCAGACAGGAGGGAGACTGGGAAACGACAGACAGGACCGCACCCTGTCGCCACAACCGTATTCCAGGGAAACGATGACGACACAACACCGATTCAGTGTCGATAGGGCACGCGCCCCCTGTCGGAAGCAGGTGACCGCGACGGCCGACCTTTAGGGGTGTGGTAGCCCTTGACTGCCGCCGCCATCTCTGTTCTGTCACCAGCTGCTGCCATCCCGAAAAAAGTACACTCAAATTCGACAAGTTCCTTCCGCTGCAGACGGGTTGTACTGACCTATGCATGACAGGTCATCCATATCCGTGCACGCCGAGTATATAGAGGATCTGAGGAAAAGGCCTGCATGCTGGAACTTACAAATGGCTCGGTGCTTGGGCCGAAAGTTCTGTGAATTTATTATCGCACTATTTTTCAAGATTTGGTACCAGTGATATCATGTGCTAAACTTATTGATAACACTATGTTGTTTTGCTGGCCTAACGTGGTCGATCGAACTTGGACAATTGTTAGGTCTCCCTCGCTGAAACGGGTCTGATATAGAACACTGCTGACCACCATTTATTGGTTGATGGGTTCGAATGAAACGAATAATTTCGGTGCACGGGATGCTGATTGAAGCTGCAGGATAATCATCATGTTCACTTAATTCATTTGTCTTCTGCAGCTGGTTATATTGATCTATTCAGCTAAAACAAGCATGTGCCCCTGCGACTGTTAGAGTGAGGCATTGGAGCTAGGTTTCTACCACGGTCAAGCTACTTTTTGGAAATTAAAATTGTGAGAGGCATATTATGGCTGATTTGGAAAATATCATTTGGAAAAAAAGCACAAACAAATATATTTTTAAATGGTTAAAATCAGGTTAGAGAACTTAATATTAAACTCACAAATTTAAAGGGTATCCTACCATCAATTCTAACTTTGGATGGGGATACCCGGGAATGACCAAGGGGATATCAATCTTCACCTCTGCCTGTAATCCTGCAGGTCCATATGCAGGTGTGCTATACCAGCAAGAAACGTTTCAAACTTTGCAAGATATTTGATTTGTAAAACCCTTATGAAGGACGTGAGTCGTGGCACCAAATCTGATGGATGAAATTATAAAAAAATCCGTTCTCAAATGGATCGTACCCCGATAAATTGTGCGTCATAAAAATGAAGAGCCGAAGCCGTCCTTGAAATGGAAAGCTATCGTGAGTACCTTGTCCTTTACGGCTTACTTACGTACCTACCTATCCTTTTTGAATCCTACCTTGTGTTTACATACCGTTTGCATAACCGTTTGTACAACCCACCGACGAATGCTTATTTTTTTGCTTATCAACTTGAGTTTACTCCGCTGTCCACCTGCCGGATCTGCCCCTGTCCCCATATGATGTAAAAAGTCTGGGCGACGTCCTTGCCTCTAAGCCAATCGTGCCTAGGCTGTCATAATGCTCAAGCACCGCCACTGAGATCTATCGTAAGACTTCATTGAAAGCACGTAAAAAAACACTGGGAAAACGATCGGCCTTTTCCTGAGTCTCCATCTTAGGGACTGCCTTCAGCTCCACCTCAGTCTCCCGCACTGGTGGGGCTGGGGAGGGAGGGGGAAAGGCATTTCCCCCTCAAACCCCGACTTTTCCGGTTTTCTTTAAACCTTGCCTGGTGGGGGGGTGGTTGAACTCCCTCCTCGGGTTTTTTCCGGCGGCACGAACAAACGGCGCCGCGAAGCGCCGCCGTACTTGGCACACCCTATCCTTTATTCATTCTGCGGCTTTCCACAAAATTTTAAGGTTGGGTCATATCAGGTCAGGTCACCAGTGCAGGTCAAGTGACCTCACCTCCAAAGGTGTTTAAGGTGACATAAGTACGAATGGGTGAATTTATCGCATTGAAACGTATACCACATAATGGCCCCACCGAGTGCTGCCAAATATATTCCGGGATTTTTCATATCGATGACCTAAGATCAAGTACGGGCCACGACCTCTCCATTGGGAATACATGGGAAAAGCAGAAATTGGGCTCTATTTGTGTAGATACAGCTGCGAATACCATTATATTTTCTAAATCGTGGTATCCTGGGCCCCTTTCCAGGTTCATTTTGCAATTTTTGTCCTGAGACCTCTGAGAGGTCATCTGGGGCTACTTAAGCAGTTTTCAGCCTTAGGTCAATAACTTTGCATGACATGATGATACAGCTTTTATTTTGACATCATAACGTTTGGATTACTGTTGCGAGTATATTGATATTCATATTGACTATGCTAGGTTGAAAAGTGACCTTGACCTGACCTTAAGTCGGGTCATTTTTGTGTTTTGACCTAGAATGATGATATTAAACATCACTCAATTTTCCATAACGAGAAGATGCGAATGGTGCCTAAAAATATTCTAGCTCAATTCCATCAGATGCTAGAGCCCAAAAACTTTACTTGAAATGCCACTTTCTTTGACCTGTCATAACCGTAATATTGACCTGAGCCAAAAAGTGACTGACATAGTTTCGTCACGACTTTTGTATAGCTATCCACCTGCGTTTGCGTTTTTTCGCTATCCCACATAGGGACCTAGTTCGACGGGGTGTTCAAACACCCCCCCACCCTCCTCCACCAGGGCGAAGGTGGCTCGGAGGCCTACCGGGGCGCCGGTTAACTAGCCATATGTTTTTCACGATTTTTGTCCCTTCCCCCAACCCCTGACCTGGATCTGGCACTGTCTCCCGCCAGATCTGCAAACCGAGCTCCTCCATTCACTGTCCTCGCCGCCAGGCAGCCGCTTTCGATCAGACTCCACCGGTAGTGACCTCTGACAGCGCTAGCACAAACCAGCGCTCTGCGAGGAGTCCGCTAGTCTTACCTGCTGCGGGCATCCGCTCATGCAAGGTGCTTGAACATTACGTAGATATGATGTATGGGAGAACACGAGTGTATTTCAACCCGAGCTGGATCCAAAAGGGGGAGCGAATTGGACAGTCGCCCCCCACCCTTCAGTCTTACGGAGCCGCCTCTGGAGGCTGCCTGACGCCCATGTCGGACGCCGAAGGCACCCCGAACGCCCATAACATGCGAGAATTGTGTACAGGCGACCTAAAATTGACCCCAGGCACAAGCCTCCTGTTCTTCGGCGTTTTTCAATTCTTTTGACGCCCTTCCATTCTCAGTCCAAGACCTCCGGTAGAGATCAAGATGGTGTTAGATATTCCGCGCATCGATTGTTCTTCAACGGAAATGTCATATTTAATTTTTGGTCAGATCGCTTTCAAACAGTGGCGGATCCAGGGGAGGGGGCAAACGACATTTGCCCTCAAACGAAAAAGCAGGGGGCAAAAATTATTGCCCTCCAAAGTTGTCGACCCTTATTTTTCATCGGTTCCTTTTTTAGTTTTTTAAGCAAGGTTTTGGTGCTTCAACTGAACCAGTCAACTTCAAACTGACCCCGTTAACCTTCGCCCGGGTGGGGGTCTTTTTAGACCCCCTCGGGTTTTTCCGAAGTGACCAAAAAACGGCGGCGCGCAGCGCCGCCAAACTTGGTCTAGCTGTTCCTTCATCATTTTTACATCTTTCCTGAAAATTTTGGCTCAAGGTCATATCAGGTCAGGTCACCAGGTCAGGTGAAGTGACCTCACCTCAAAAATACTTAGGATGGCATAACTAAAAGAAGGGTTAATTGATCAAGTTGAAACTCATACCACATCTTGGGTCCACCAGGAGGTACAACATTTGTTCCGGGATTTTTGATATTGGTGACCTAAGGTCATGTGCAGAGTATGACCTCCCCATTGACAATGCATGGGGAAAATCACGAAATGAGCTTTTCTCAGTAAGTATGGATGGAATCAACTTCAAACATCGGTTGCGACTTGCTCTTAGCCCATTTCTGAAGCTGATACCAAATTTTTTTACTTTTGACCTTTAAAAGGTCACCTTAGGTCAAATAAGCATTTTTTGTGTTTTTCTCTATAAATTTTGAATAAACTAAGATAGAGCTTTTATTTTGTCACCTAAGTGTTTGTATAGTCACTGGAAGTCAAATGATATACATCATGACTATACCAGGTCAAGTTGGGTCAGACCGTTGACCTGGGTCAGGTCAAATTCTTAAATTTGACCTGGCATAGCAATATCATATATCATTCGATTCGTATTGACGAGAGGATTGCAATGGTGCATAAACTATGGCTGTATCTTGTTTGGTTTGGAAGCTATTAGCGAAAAAGTAAACGCCCTTATGCATGGGTGGCTATGGACATTCCCAAGAATATGCCCAATATTTAGTGACCTGTAGCTCCCTAGGCTTTGACCTGACACGAAAATGAATCCCACTGTAATGAAAGCGCATCTCAAGAGCTTTCGAATGGTGTTAGAAAAATGTTTCTAGCTATCATAGTTTCTGAGATATAGGAGGTTTTCTTAGTACACCTCATATTAGCGATTTTGACCTATTTTGACCTCTGGTGACCTTGATATTGACCTGACAAGAAAAATGACCGAAGTATTTTCGATATCATTTTCGAAGAGCTTTCGATTGCCGTTTTGCGCTTTTTTCTAGCTCTCTTAGTTTTTGAGATCGTGGGGGGTCTTTTTAGCCCCCCCACCAGGGCGAAGGTGGCTCCTACCCGCCACCGGGGCAAGGGTTAACTTCAGTGTAAGTATTGGGCCTTGATCCTCTTGATATCGAAAATAGATTTTGAATAAACGATCCTTGGATAGAAAAAGTAAGCATCTTGTGGCCACATCTTTCACCCCATGACGTTCTTTTTTTTTTGCTTCCCGACTTAGGTTTGACTCCAAATCTATCGTCTAGTTAAAGTATGGCCACATCTTTCACTGCGTGACGTTTTTTTATTTTCGGTTTTGGTTTGCCCCTCACCCCCACCCCCTAAAGCTACTGGCTAGATCTGCCATTGCTTTCAAAGGAGGATATTACAGAATTGCAATGGCATCTTACGTTTTGTGTCACAACAGCCCACAGAGCAGAGCTATAAAAAATGCATAGGCACCATTGGATTTCTTAGTCAAGCCCGCTGGAATAATGCAGTCTTATAGCCTTAACACGCACATTGACAGGGGCGGTACCCGCCCTTCCCCTCAGTTTTTGTTAGATATTTCAATCTGACGTGGCGGCGGCGCGTGGCGCCGTCGTACTCCGCGTACCTTTTCTCTGATCATTTTTACAATTTGTGTTAAAGTTTTAAGGTTAGGTCATGTCTGGTCAGGTCACCAATACAGGTCAAGTGAACTGACCTCAATAAAAAAGTTAAACACACGCATTGACGGGGGTCTGAGCCACCTTTGCTTTGACGGGGGTACCCGCCCCCCTAAGATCTCGAGAACCACGCTAGATAGCGAAAAGCGGTAAAGAGTGTTGGGTGGCCAATCTACTTCTCTATCGAAAATATTACAACCATTTTTTGTTAGGTCACATTTAAGGTAACTAGAGGTCAAAACATGCCGTCATGGGGATGACATCTGAATGAAGGTTTTCGGTTATTACATCTGAACAAGTGAAGATAGAGCAAACAAGTTGAACGATTGGAATCCTAGCAGCAAGCCAAATCGAATGATGTATAACATGACCTTGCTAGGTCAAACCAGGTAAAATATAGGATTTGACCTGACCTGCGGTCAGGTCAAGGTCAAGTTAGGTCAAAATTCATATAATTAGAACTGCAAAGACAAGGCCAATCTAAAGCAGTTAAAATAAAGGCTCTCTCACCATTCATTACCAAGCTATTCAGTTAAAACAATTTTCCCATTTCTTTCCATCGGAGAGGTCACGGCTCGTACCTGGCCTTAAGTCATCGATATAAAAACACCGGAACATATTTTAGAGGACTCAGTGGACTTATTGTGTGATATAAGTTTCAATCGGATAAGTTCACCTTGTTCTGACTTACGATATCCTTAACTTTTTTTGAAGTGAGGTCACTTGAGCTATTTTCAGCCGAAATAAGGCCAAATCCATTGTTTTCAGCACTGATTACCCCTATAACCACCACCCTGGAATTCTTCAAAGGTGCCAGATTTCTTGTAAGGGAATTTCTTCGTACATTTGTGGTTTAGAGGTCATAGCACTCACCTGACCCCAGGTGAAGGCCATATAGAAATATTTGTAGAATATAGAATATATAGAATATGGAAAAATATCGATAGATTTCCGTGTATCTACCAATTTTTTTAGATGAGAGCACAATAAGTTAATCAACTGTTGCCATGATAAACAACTCGAGAAATAACTGACCTATATGCATTATATATTAAAAATAAACAGACCAGAAAGATAAAACGATATTTCAAAATCGATGATCTGTCAATTTAAATAAAATATAGAAACATTGGAAATTTTATCGTATTCCAATTTGATTTTTGTGCACCGTAAAACAGTCAGGCCTCCCCCATAACTCTATTAAGTGGCGGTAGATACCCCTCCCGTGTGCGATGTGCTTATGTGTGTTATGTTTCCGGAGGAAGTAAGATTTTCCTCCATCGATTATGTATATCATACAAAACGTGAATGATTAGGGAAGATATGATGGTAATGTGCTTATAAACTGCGAAGTTCTATGACATGTATTGTTCTGTGTGCATAAATTGTTGTTCAGAATATCCGCGTAATTGTTTTACGGTGCACAAAAATAAAATTGAAATATGAAAATACTGCGAACACTTTCATATTTTACATAACTTGACACAAGTATATTTCGAAATGTAGTTTATCTGTCTAATCTGCTTCCATGAATATGTAATGAATGTAAGTCGGCTACATTTCGGATTATTCATTAACAGGCCAGACGCGTTCCAGGGACGGGTCAAGCTGGATGCAGGTGTGCCGCGATAACACCGCTCTCTTAGACGGCCTCAAGGTCTTTACTTCGCCTCCCACACTCATGCCCCGCTCTTCATTCGTGGGAAGGCTGGAGTACATCCCGGAGGCTGGGCTGGAGTAAAAACCGCGGTGATATTTTGACATCCACCGTTTAACCCGGCACTACCTGGGCTCTTTTCGCACCCGCAGCCTCCTGGGGGAGGGGGTGTCCGATCGGACCCCCTTCTACAATATCGGGTACCGGAGGTGGCACGGCCTCAGAGACGTGGCCTAGGGTTTCTTGAATACGCATGAAGTTTCCCATTTTCATTATGTTTCTTTTTTTGTAAAGGTGTTTTGATGGCCTTATCACACAATGATACAAACATAAAAGTACTAATTACAGCTAAGTTAATGCGGCATTGCCTGGGATATTTTCGTACACACCATCACCGGAAAGTCCATGAGGCTCTCGGGAACGGGAATTGACATATACAAAGTTGAAACGGCGCCGGAAGTGCCTTACTTTTTTACTATGAAGCCCAGTTTGAACCATTTCCGTCGATTCGTCACGTCACAGTGGGCCAAGATGAGTCAAATTGAGACCCATTCAGAAAATCCCTTGGAACTCGGGAACCATTTGAAGTAGATCAAGACAAAATACATAAATGTATTTTTCTTGGTCCAATTTTCAGATGATTTGAATCAGGACATTGTAACTTTACATTACATTATAGCCTTAACACACGCATTGACGGGGGGCGGGTACCCGCCCCCCCTCGGGTTTTTCGGAGATAGTAGAAAAACGGCGGCGCGTAGCGCCGCCGTACTTGGTGTACCTTTTCCCTCATCATTTTTACAACTTCTGTGAAAATTTTAAGGTTAGGTCATCCCAGGTCAGGTCACCAGTACAGGTCAAGTGACCCGACCTCAAAAAAAGTTTAAGATAGCATAAGTCGGAGCAGGGTGAACTTATCCGATTGAAACTCATATCACATAATGGCCCTACCGAGTTCTCTAGCATATGTTCCGGTATTTTTGATATCGATGACCTAAGGTCAGGTACGAGGTATGACCTCTCCATTGGAAATACATGGGAAAAATGGTTTTTACGGAATAACTCAGTAACGGATGGTGATAGAGCATTTATTTTAGCTGCCTTAGACTCGCCTGGGCTTTGCAGTTCTAATGACATGCATTTTGTATAATTTGACCCTGACCTGACCTCAGGTCAGGCAAATCCTTGATTTGACCTAGCAAGGTCAAATTATATATCATTCGATTCGGCTTGCTAAGAGGATTCATATAGTTCAAGTCGTTTTGCTCTATCTTTACTTATTCAGATATAATGCCCGAAAAACTGAATTTTACATGTTATCCCTATGACGGGCATGTTTTGACCTCTCGTGACCTTAAATGTGACCTGACAAAAAAATGATTAAAATTTTTTCGATGGAGAAGTGGATGGGCAGCCCAACGCCGTTTACCGTTTTTCGCTACCTACCGTGGTTCTCGAGATCTTAGGGGGGCGGGTACCCGCCCCCCGTCAATGCGAAGGTGGCTCAGACCCCCGTCAATGCGCGTGTTAAAAGCCGCACGGGAGAGGGGTCTGGCACTAACGCGCACTGTGGGGGGGGCTGGTAGGCCCTCTCTGAGATTTTGGAAACCAAGATCATTAGAAAAAACGATTGTTGTGGTTTGGTGGGGCTATGGTGATCTACATGATGGTCAATTTTTATTGACCTAGGTCAGTATCTTCAAGGTCAAACGAGGTAATACATATAAAAGCTTAGCCTTGCTGGGTTCCTATTAGAAAATGCCATAATTATGCGGGAACAAGTCCGGAATATTCTAAAGACGTACCACAGTTATAGGAGGAAGGCTGTAAATAATCTTTAGAAAATAAAAGGAAGGTCATTCAAGGTCATTGACCTATGACGTAACAATATTGTATACTCTTTATAATGTGCACTATAGCTAGCTCTATTGCAACCGTTGGGCGGGAAATGATGATTGACCTTTACTCATGACCTTTGACCTTGACCTTGAAATTTACATTGACGTCCTTAACTATGACTACCTTTACTATGACGTAATAGCATAATATATGTCAGACCGGGTAACACCATTTGACCGGAAGAACTGGGGTCAATGAACCTGAAGTGCTGCTATGACCTTGACCTGTGACCTTTGACCTTGACTTCGACCTTTATGTGAGGTGAACTTGACATATCATCCCTTTTATGTGGCACTATGACGTCACCATTTGGGCTCCAATGCAAGTGAACTGGTCCGACCGCAATTGGAGCATTCAACGACAAATCGACAAGTCGATAACACCCTCATGTCGCAGATTTCGGTGAATTTTTTGTCAGAGGGGCTATTGATGGAGCTGATGACAATTTTTGTATTCATTTTCCTCTCTGACTTACGGTTTGAAAATCATAGCCCGAGGCATTTTGACCATACGTACTTGCATGTCTTTTTTACAGACGAAATTTTACCTGTATGCTTCTACAAATGCCATAAAATCTTGATCTAGGTATCTTAAGGACAAATTACGAATTATGGCTCATTAGAAATATAATTCAAAAAATTAAATTTTGAATATATTATCCATTTTAAAAAATTTTCAAAATCTATAAAAACTATTTTCTATGAATTATTTTAAACTTTTTGAGGCTCATATTACTCTTTATACTTTTCTCTATCAGTGACGGATCCAAGGGGGGCCCAGGGGCCCGGCGCCCCCTTAGCTCCGAAGCGCCTCAGCATAGCTTAGCTCATATCGGGCGCCGAAGGCGCCCGATATGAGCGGCGCGCCTGTACCCATTTCGTGCGCCAAGGTGGTAGATACCACTTATTCCACTTGAATTAACACATAGTCCTTAAAACCATGGCAAAGCGCCCCTGCCCAAACACTAGACGCCTTTACTGGTCTTTTGCGCCCCAGTAAAATTTTGAAGATGAAATTTAGAAAGCTAACAAAAGCGCCCCGGCAAAGAAAAAGGCGTCACTAGATAGCAGGATTGCGCCATGGGGAACTAATGCACCCCTGAGTAGCCTAGGCGCCCCCTGGATGAAGCGCCCCTGGGTAGCCTAGGCGCCCCCTGGTGAAGCGCCCTACGGATATCATATGCGCCCTTGGCAAGGAAAGGCGCCCCTGGGCAGCAAAGGCAAATCTTGGTAACATAGGTGCCCTGGACAGCATAAGCGCCCCTTAGATAGAAATAGGCGCTTTAGGAAAATAAAATGCTCACCTTGGGTAGAAAAAGGCGCCCTTTGATAGCCTAGGCGCCCACTGGAAAAAGCGCCCTACGGATGTCATATGCACCCATGGATAGCAAAGGCGCCCCTGGACAGCAAAGACAACCCTGGATAACACAAGTGCTGTGGACAATAAAGGCGCCCCTGGGTAGCAAAGGCGACCCTAGGAAGGCACCCCTTCGATAAAAAAGCCACCTTTGGATAGCCTAGGCGCCCCCTGGATGAAGCGCCCTACGGATATCATATGCGCCCTTGGCTAGGAAAGGCGCCCCTGGGCAGCAAAGGCAAATCTTGGTAACATAGGTGCCCTGGACAGCATAAGCGCCCCTTAGATAGAAATATGCGCTTTAGGAAAATAAAATGCTCACCTTAAGTAGAAAAAGGCGCCCTTTGATAGCCTAGGCACCCACTGGAAAAAGCGCCCTACGGATGTCATATGCACCCTTGGATAGCAAAGGCGCCCCTGGACAGCAAAGACAACCCTGGATAACACAAGTGCTGTGGACAGCAAAGGCGCCCCTGGGTAGCAAAGGCGCCCCTAGGAAGGCAAACCTTCGATAGAAAAGCCGCCTTTGGATAGCCTAGGCGCCCCCTGGATGAAGTGCCCTACGGATACAATATGCGCCCTTGGCTAGGAAAGGCGCCCCTGGGCAGCAAAGGCAAATCTTGGTAACAGAGGTGCCCTGGACAGCATAAGCGCCCCTTAGATAGAAATATGCGCTTTAGGAAAATAAAATGTTCACCTTGGGTAGAAAAAGGCGCCCTTTGATAGCCTAGGCGCCCACTGGAAAAAGCGCCCTACGGATGTCATATGCACCCATGGATAGCAAAGGCGCCCCTGGACAGCAAAGACAACCCTGGATAACACAAGTGCTGTGGACAGCAAAGGCGCCCCTGGGTAGCAAAGGCGCCCCTAGGAAGGCACCCCTTCGATAGAAAAGCCGCCTTTGGATAGCCTAGGCGCCCCCTGGATGAAGCGCCCTACGGATATCATATGCGCCCTTGGCTAGGAAAGGCGCCCGTGGACAGCAAAGGCAAATCTTGGTAACATAGGTGCCCTGGACAGCATTAGCGCCCCTTAGATAGAAATAGGCGCTTTAGGAAAATAAAATGCTCATCTTGGGTAGAAAAAGGCGCCCTTTGATAGCCTAGGCGCCCACTGGAAAAAGCGCCCTACGGATGTCATATGCACCCTTGGATAGCAAAGGCACCCCTGGACAGCAAAGACAACCCTGTATAACACAAGTGCTGTGGACAGCTAAGGCGCCCCTGGGTAGCACAGGCGCCCCTAGGAAGGCACCCCTTCGATTGAAAAGCCGCCTTTGGATAGCTTAGGCGCCCCCTGGATGAAGCGCCCTACGGATATCATATGCGCCCTTGGCTAGGAAAGGCGCCCCTGGGCAGCAAAGGCAAATATTGGTAACATAGGTGCCCTGAACAGCATAAGCGCCCCTTAGATAGAAGTAGGCGCTTTAGGAAAATAAAATGCTCACCTTGGGTAGAAAAAGGCGCCCTTTGATAGCCTAGGCGCCCACCGGAAAAAGCGCCCTACGGATGTCATATGCACCCTTGGATAGCAAAGGCGCCCCTGGACAGCAACGACAACCCTGGATAACACAAGTGCTGTGGACAGCAAAGGCGCCCCTGGGTAGCAAAGGCGCCCCTAGGAAGGCAAACCTTCGATAGAAAAGCCGCCTTTGGATAGCCTAGGCGCCCCCTGGATGAAGTGCCCTACGGATACAATATGCGCCCTTGGCTAGGAAAGGCGCCCCTGGACAGCAAAGTTAACCCTTCTTGAAATAGATTATCTGGACAGCATATGCGGCCATGGATAAACTAGGCGCCTGAGGAAGAAAACAAGCGCCTCACCTGAGAGTACAGGCGCCCCCAGGATATCATAGGTGTCCCTTTCCATCTTCAGCTGCCCTACTGTCTATGGTTTGGCACACCTGTCCGACAGTCGCGCGCTCTGTTACAGGGCTCGAGCGCTCAATTTGAGCATGGACTGCCTTTAACCACATTTCATTAACCTATAACTGAAGGCTTAGTGCTCCATCGCTGCAACCGGGTGCCTTTTTCAGCATGTGCGCCTCACTTCCGAGAACGTTGCCCTCACCAATCAGCAGTCCTCCCCGTTCAGCAGATGAGCGCCTTTTTCTGATAATTAGGCACTTTATTTCAGTGTTCGAGCGCCTTATTTCAGAATTGTTATTCTCCATCTATTTGGGCTCCTCCTGGATTGCAGAGGCGCCCGCTCAAGTGCAAAGGCGCCCCTGGATAGAAAAGTGCGCCCCATGTTTGCAAAGGCGCTCCAAGATAGCATATGCGCCCCTTAGATGGAAATAGGCAATCCAGGAAAGTAAAATGCTTCCTTTGGGTAGCAAAGGTGACCCTTAACAGCGAAGGCAGCCCTAGATAACAAAGTTTCTCTAGACAGCATAGGTGGCCTTGGATAAACTGGTGCCCGGAAGAGACAAATAACGCCTTACCGGAGACAAAAAGCACCCCAGGATAACGTAGGGGCATGTATTTCAATCAAGTCTGTGATTGAAAAATACACCTAGAGAGCATATGCGCCCCTGGATAGAAAGACACCCCTGGGCAGTAACGGCGCCCCTGGAAAGCAATAGTGCGCCCCTGTGGAGAAAAAAGCCGCCTCCTGAATAACCTAGGCACCGCCCCCGAAATATCAGATGCCCGTGGATAGAACAGACTGCCTTGAATAAAACAGAGGCCCTGGATAGCAAAGGCGCCCTTTGATAGCATAAGCGTTCCTTAGCAACAATATGGGCGCTACATGAGCTCAAGGTTCACGCGCACCTAAGCCCAATAATAGAGCAATCAATCGATGCCAAAGCACTCCTTAAAGCATGGGCGCCAAACTTCCTAAGAAGTAAAGGCGCCTCTGGGTAGCAAAGGCGACCCTCGACAGTGGTGTAGGTATTCCTGAATAACAGCAGCGTCCCTTGAAAAGAATAGCCCCAAGATGGCACAGGTACCCTGCTGATAGGAAAAGCGCCCCTGAATATCAGAGGCACCCTCTGAATGAGGTGCCCATGGAGAGCATAAGGGCGCCCTATGTATAGCAAATTGCCGCCCCCTGGATAGCCTAAGCGCCCCTTGCATAGGGTAGGCGCCACTGGGTAGTATAGGTTACCTTGAATAAAAATACGCCCCTCAATACCAAGGTGAACCTGGATAAGAAAAAGCTCTCCTTGGGCACTGGGTATCAAATGCACCCCCAGAACAGCAAAGATACCCCTGGATAGCTAGGTCGCGTCCATTGAGGAGCGAAGGCGCCCCTGGGTGGCACAGGTGCCTCATCGAAGCAAAGGCCCCTCCAGAGAGCATAGGTGTCCCTGATGAGCACAGTTACTCCTGGACAGCCCCTAAATGACGTTGCATAACGTTACGACACCTATTATAACGTATGCTATTACATCAAAGTTAAGGTTATTCAGTGTTTAGATCAAGGTCACAGGTCAATTTTAAAGGTGACTGGTCTTGATGATCAAGGCTTGATCAAAGGTCATTGGTAAGCTTGGGCGCAGCGTTAGTTATAGCGTAAATTAGGCATAATATGTTGGGTTGTGTCGTAATAGGTCAATGACCTTGAAGGACCTTGACCCCACAATTTCAGACATTGTTTAGAGCCTTCCCTTTTGGCCTCAGCCCTGTTCTAGAGTATTGGCGCCCCATTCCGGCCCGTTGGGGTGTGCTTGAACACCCCTCGAGGTCTCCCAGTGGCAAGAAAAAGCGTCGGCGCGAAGCGACTCAGTACTTGTCACACCTTACCATTGATCACTTCCGCAACTTTCCCTCAAAATTTAAGGTTGTGTCATCTCAGGCTAGGTCACCAGTGCAGGTCAAGTGACCTCACCCCAAAAAATGTTTGTTGGGGTAAGTAAGAAAAGGGTGAATCTATCGAATTCAAACTTGTACCATATAATGGGCCCAAAAAGTACTAATAAATTTATTCCGGGATTTTTTCCATCGATGACCTAGGGACAGGTACGAATCATGACCTCTCCATTGAAAATGCATGGGATAAAACGGAAATTTGCCGAACAATTGCTCTATGTCTGCAGACGCCGCTTGAAATACCTTCGGATTCCCCAAATCATAGTACCCTAGGTCTCTTTATCGGTACATGTTGCAAGTTTAGACATGTTACCTCTGAGAGTTCATCTGGGGCTTCCTAAGCAGGTTTTAAGACTTGGGTCAATGGCTTTGCAGGAAATATTGATAAAACCCGTATTTTGATACCATTTTTTATTGTTATTGTGAGTTGATTGATATGCATATTGACTATGCTAGGCTAGATGGTGGCCTTGACCTAACCTTAGGTGAGGTCATTTTTATGTTTTAACCTAGTATAGTCATATTATACATTATTTGATGATTCGCCGTAACGAGAGGAAGCAAATTGTGCCTAAAATAATTCTAGCTCAACTCTGGCAGACGCTAGAGTATAGAGACAGAGACATGTTGTAAGCTTTGTCTCGGGGAGGGACCCCAGCGCTGATCGCGGGAAAAATCCCCAATGGCACCCAGGATCCCTCAGGGAGTCAGGAAATCTGGCGTGGGTGGAATCCGGTAGGAGGGATTTTGGGTCTCCAAAATCAGCTGAGGGGCCCGTGCCAGTTAAGGGGGCCCAGATAAGGGCCCCCAAACGAGCTCATTTGACCTCAGTGCCAACACAGGATTCTCAAGACCAGCGTGGGGTGTCTACCTCTTTAAACGGTTTCTAAATAAGCTCAGGGACTCAAAATTGACACAGGGGTCCAATTTTCAACTCATGGGGCCCAGACACTCTGAGGGGACCCTGCAGTAGCTCAGAAGGCCAATAAAACTAATAGGGCCAGACTAGCTGGGTGCCTCGACGAACTATTGCCCAGATACGCACAACGGGCCCCAAACAAGCTGAAGGGATCTATATCAGTTAAACGAAAACGGTACCAACCCAGGGGACCCTGACCAGCTTAAGGGACACTAATCCAGCTTGGGGCTCAGAGCTCAGAGCTCCAACTTTTAGCTCAGAGGGCCCAGGATCTGTTGAGAGGGCCCTATATCAATAAAAGGGCCCCGAAAAGCTGAATAGGCTTCAGCGGCGACACATAGGTTTCAAGTTCAGTGTGAGGGCCTGGTTAACTAAAGCGGTCCCAAATTAGCTGAGGGGACTCGATATAAACTCAGAGAAGTCACCAAAAAACTCAGGGGCCCAGGCCCGCAGAGGTTCTGCGGCCTATGAGGCTCAGGTTAGCGTAAATCGGCTATTTCAGTATGGAGCAGTTGGCCAGGACAACTGTGATAAGTGGAGGTGGTGGATACGACACCTCAGTTTTCGCCATGACCGAATATAACTGTATTATTTGCTCATCGTGCTTCAGTTAGTGTCAGTGGGTGCCTTCAGCATTTTCTACCAAGGTGCCAGTCGTTAGCTGGCCCGAAAATGCTTGATGGTAAACGTGAACATGTCCTCACTAAGAGGAAGCTTTCATGAAAATAAGCATTTACAAATCATTTTTTAAACTCGTTTTACATTGACACTGGCCGCCTTTTGGGTGGTAAATTGGCCAGTGGCGGATCCAAGGGGGGCAAAAAAGGCATTCCCCTAAACGGAAAAGCTCAGGGCAACACTATGTTTTTGACCCCCAAAGCGATCGACCTCCTTTTTCCCCTACTCCTTTTTAGTTTATAAGCAAGATTTTGGTGTTTCAACTCTCAACTTCAAACAGAACATAAGTTGATAAGATGTTCCCTGGCCTGTCCCCTCGAATCCGGAAATGTAAAAAACACTGAAGATTATATATTCGGGCACAGCCCTTCATCAGAATCATGGAGTAAATATCAATAATTCTCAGTTATAATAAAACCAGTCATAGTATAGCCAGCCTTGGATAGGGAGAAGTATCTCGAGCCCATAGTTTTTTTCACCCCGTGACGTTTTTTTTAGCTTTTCGCCTCAAACCAAAAATTCTACCGGCAAGTGATATTGGTAGCGCAGCTTTTTACTGCGTGACGTTTTTTTTTTTTTTTGCTTTTCGACTTTGGTCTGCCCCTCCCAAACCGACCGGCTAGATCTGCCACTGAAATTGGCGCCCCTCAGGTTCGGCGCCCCCCCCAGGTTCGGCGCCCTCCGAGCCTGGGCCCCCCTTAACGAAATCCTAGATCCGTCACTGTTCTCTATAAGATTCAGTAATAAAAAGAATAGAGACTTTAACAGAAAGCGAGACCTGAGCTCCCAAACGTCCCGATCCCCACTTTTGTGAGGTTCGCTCGCCAGTGCGGCCCGCCGTCGCTGCAACTATCAAACGTCTCTGGTCACGAAAAAGGTGTCAATGGTGGAATTGGTCGGCAATGAGGGTAAGGATATATTTAAAACAATAAATTGTAATCAATGTCCCATTCCTTAACAGCCGCACTGGAGAGGCGTCCGACACTTCGGGCACTGAAGGGGGGGAACTGGTAGGCCCCCTGAGCTCTCGGAAACTAGGAGGCTTAGAAAAACTCCGGTTGGGGACTGGGTGGGAACTATTCAAATCTATATTATGACCGATCTTAATTGACCTAGGTCAGTATTGTCAAGTTCAAACGAGGTCATTAAGGTCAAGCATTAGCCGTGCTGGATATTCATCCGGAAATGCCGTGATTAAGCTCAAAGAAGTCCAGAATGCACTAAAAACAGAGCAAACTCATAGTGAGAACGTCCCAAGAATTGTAAACCTAATTTTTGGAGTTAAGGTCATTCAAGGTCATTAACATATGACGTCACAATATGACATATTCCGCTAATTTACACCATGACTAGCACCATAGCAGCCGTTGGACGGGAAATGAGCATTGACCTTTACCCATGACATTTTGATTTGACCTGTGACCTTGACCTTTACATTGATTTATCTCAACTATGAAGTCGTAGCATAAAATACGTCATACTGGGTAACGCCATGCGACCGGAAGCACCAGACCAATGACTTTGAGAATGCTGGTTTGGCCTTGAAATGTGACCTTGCCCTTCATGAGGGGGTGAAATTGACATATAATCTTGTTTTATATGGCGCTATAACGTTGCCGGTTGGTTGGTTGATGCACGCGAACTGATGCAACCGCGCGATTGCAGCGATCTCAAAATAAAGGGTTGAACTTTGAAAGCCTATAATTACAAAATTGGGGCCGATTTCAAAGGTTATTTGACCAATCGACGTGTCATTAAATATTCTCAAAAGTAGCGAAATAACGTTTTTTTGGCCACGAAGGGTTCTCCGGCCACCTAGAAAAAGTAGGTGGGGACCTCCGAAGCTCCGCTCCAGTGTGCTTTTTAACCCGCGCCCCACCGGGGGTCCGGCGCCACCTTCGCCCCACCGGGGGGCCATCGATGGCCCCCTCTAACTCCGAAAATATGGGCGTTAGCGCAAATCTGCAAAGTGCAATAGAAAGCTCGCGTGAATTCAGTAAGAAATTACTTCGCATGTTTTAGTGCTCAGGTCAATGGTTTGACCTCCAGAGGCCAAATTAGGTCAAGATCGGCTATTTTCACTCAAATATGCAATGATTAAGCCAACTGGGCATAACTCTTATGTCATTAGAGCTATTGAGACCTGGTAAAGTACATTTGATAGCAAATTGCCAGTACTTTTTCCGCTATGTGGAACGTAAAGACCTCCCGCCAGTGGTTTGACCGCCAGAGGTCACCTCGTGACCTAATATGACCTGAGGTCACGAAAGGTCAAAAAGTGACCTTCCCGTATATCAAATGAAAGCCAGTGACAAGACAAACACGATGGTGTTTGTTTCACCGCTCTAGTGCAATTAGGTCAAAAGTTATTGTCAAAATACTGTTTTTGACCTCTGGTGACCTTGCATGACCTTGGAAAAGTCAAAGGGCAAATATGACCCCTGGTATCCGTGAAAGGGTGTCCAAAAACAATGTTCTGAGCAGTCTGAGTATTTGCAATCATTTTTGTGGCTTTTATATCATGAAATAGCTTTTCCCCATGCTTTTCCAATGGGAGAGGTCGCCTCGTGACCTGACCTCAGGGCACGAAATCGAAAAATCCCGGATATACACCTTGTAGACCCTGGAGGGGTCATGAAGTGTACGAAGTTTCAAATTGATCGACTTCGGAATGTAGCTCTTACAGAGCTCTAAAGGTGAAGTGAGGTGACCTTGGTTGACCTCGTCTGGTGACCTGACCTTGGGTGACCCGGGGTAAAAAATTTCAGGGATGATGGGAAAATGATGCAGTGAGAGGTAGAGCCCTCAACCGCGGTGCTGCGCCTCGGCGTTTTTCTGCTATCCCGGAAAAACCTTAGGGGGGCCATCGATGGCCCTCCCCGGTGGGGCGAGGGTTAACACGCGCTGGTATGAGGCCCCGTGCCACCTTTACTGGCAGGAGGGTTACCCATCCCCTTACGATCTCAGCAAACATGCTTGGAAAGGAACACGGAAAGCAGTGTTCCATTGCTTGCCTCGATCTCTACCAAAAATGTTTCAACAAAAAGTGCTCAAATTAGCTACTGTTCTCAGAAAACGCTTCAATAACGCAGTCGCGAGAAAAGGAACATTTAAGATTCACAAGTTCGTACCGGTTAATTCGAAGACCGTTATTGTCCATGAGCTCTCGAATGATGAGAGACAGAAGGCTCGAGTTAAAATTGAATCTGTGAAGTTCAATAGCACCATGTGATAGAGTCGTTCTTCCGATCCGTGGGTCAGATCTTAAATAGGGCAGTATGTCTTAAATTGATATGTTCAAAAAGCAGTTGTCGGCGTGGACGCTATGTGGCTTTTTGCTTGTGATGTGTGCTTTCTAATATAAATTGAACTGGGATACATGCAACTTTTTTTAGGGTATGGGTAGAAAAAGAAAACTATCTAAAACAAACCTAAGACAACAGTAATAATCGGCCTTTGACGCATAATCCTCCCACTACATTTTTCACCAAATGCACCAGAGTGTCGGAATTGTTCCGAATGTTCCGGTAATACGTTCAATTGTTTTCGGAACGGCTCAAATTTTTATGTTAGAAATAGTAGCCTCCACACCACATCTAGTTGATTCGTAATGTCACCGATGCGCAGACTTGCCCAGTTCTCCCCTCCCCGTTACCCCACTTCCAACCGGACGCGTGTATGCGGCGTGCCGACTGCAGGCTGAGTGGCCGGCGACGGTGTTGGGCTTGGTCTGCGGTGCTCGTTACTGATTTTGCTCTGTAGTCTCCATTCTTTTTATTGGCATTATATGTAGTTTAAGCAATGCTGTTTCACATGAAGTTGTTTTGAAGTCAATAAAAACATAGGAAATATGTATGCTTATCTTTGCAAAAGTTTGGAAATATATTTTTATACATATTCGTGCAAATTGATATAATTAAACTTACATATTTGTATTGTTCAGACTTTTTTTATTATTTTCATGTAACCTCTTGAAGGAACACCTTTAATTTAAATGGCTAAAAACTCAAGCGAAAAGTCCGATGCACGCGTCCGATGCTGGATTGCACGAGGTTATAACTCCGAAACGATTATCCAGACGAGACTAAAAATATCACAGTCGCTTTCAGCGCCACTGAGAACCCTAGTCCCGAATTTTCATGAAAATCTGAGATATAAGGGTGTTATTTCAACCCATCGATTTGTCGATTTGTCGTGGAATGCCCCAATTGTGGCAATCTCAAAATGTAGATATGACATTGAAAGCCTATTAGTAAAAAAATTCGACTGATCTTCAAAATCTTTTCACCACTTGACACCCCGTGAATTCTCTCAAAGGTTGCCGAGTTTTTTTTCTTCAGTTACGAATGGTTCTGCGGCCACCTTGGAAAAAATGGAAGGGGCCTCCGAGCCCCCTTCCAGTGCACGTGTTAGCCTTAGTTCAAGGTTGAATGATAAACTTGTATGGTCGTGTTGCATATCATTTGAATTCTTGGGTCATGCTCACTACTATGATTCCAAATTTAAGACTATAGCTCGTTTCGTTCACAAATAATACACACGACAATTTCGAAAACCATGACCTTTGATGACTTCTCGTGAGCTTGATATTGAACTGATCTCAAAATGAATGGCTGCGTACAGATTTATGGTTTCAAAAGCCTTTGAACGATGTTTAAAAACTTGATCTAGCTCTTTTGGAAGCCGAGTTACACCCTGCTTTTGTTGGTGTCATTTTAGACGAGCAGAATCATCACCTTACATGGGTTTAGAAATGACGTCATAACTCGTTGCTCTGACCAGACCTAGTGCCAAATTTTGGTCATGAGTTGTCAAATTACCCTAGAGGCCTGCAAAGCGGCGCGCGTCTCATTTGAACAGGCTTGGAACCATTCGTAAACAACTGATGGGTGGTGGGGTCCGATCGCACCCCCAGCCGGCGAAGGGTCAAAGTTATAAAACACTTTCTAATAACATATTCTTTATTGAATTGATCTGATTGACGGCGAGGCGACCTCGAAATACCATCGATTTCAACGAGTTAGTCTAGTTTCTTTTTCATCGCGTGAGGAGGCACAAAACGCAAGTATGATAATATGCCCACATTCAGTGTCCAAATAAAATATGTTTGCTCTTCTTTATATTGCTTTAGAGTCAGCCTGTTATCATGCCAAGCAATGTCTTATCGAGGAACTGACATATCAGAAAATTTGCACCCTTACCTAACCATGTTGAATGACTATTATTGCGTTACGATAACAAGTCCAGCTCAAATCCAGTCGGCCTGACAAATTCGCCGAAAAAGTCAACGCGTCTCAAAACAAGACCGCTGCGCACGCGTTGGGAGGCTGTTGCAGCGGTCCAACGATGCCGGGGTTACCCCCCCTCTGGCTGACGTCGGGTGAGTCTGGCGGGTGCGTCGACTCCGTCGTCGGTTTACGATGGCGGGGGGGGGGTGGGGGGTAGGGGAGCGGGGCCGAGTACGGGCGCGCGTGCAGTCGGCGTGGTGACCGCCGGAGAGGTACGGTGCTGGTGTGCCCACGCGGGGAGAGTAGGATATCTGTCCAGTGCCTAAAGGACCCGCACTGTTGGGATTCTCCACCAAGCACATCGCTGCGAATCGAGGCATCGTCATCGAGGTACGTCAGAGACAGGCACCCCCGGTTAAACGAATTGTTCTCGAGGTGGGATTGCCTCATTCAAAATATTTAAAATTTCCTGTCATTTCATATAATGCTCGCTACATTTTCTGAAGAGCAGAATTATTCTACTAAAAGGGAAAGGCCGAGTTTGCCGAAATTCTAGAAGTTATATTTATGGACAAGATCGCTCTAGAAATCGAGAAACCACATTTTGTTTACACCTTCAATCGCTCAAAACCAAAATCTTGCCTTTTTCTTACTACCCTTGTAGCGTTGCGATAAACATTGGCGTTGTCAACATTTACCACGCCGCGTGTGTGGCAATCACGTTTAAACCAATCAAATTGTTGCAACTGGTGGAAAGGGATTCCCTCCTAGTTTAAATTAGGATCTTAAAATGAAAGTGGCACGTTCAAAATGGGTTTTGAACTGATATAGCCATCCTACAGAGCATGCCGAGAAACCACTTAACATACATTTCATTTGTCTCAGAACTTGCTGTTCGTGTGCAATTGTAACATTCACCCCTAGCAGACCCGTCGTCTTCGAGTGGTCACACGTTATGAAGTGACCTTTGAAAAGTCACGTAATTCTCAAACCCCGTTGCGAGGACCCATTTTCCTGGCTTGGACCCACTTTACACCTGCGTGCTAAACGTGATTTTGGTACTGGTAACTGTGAATAAACACCTATAAATTCCATCAGTGGCAGGTTTAAAACGTGAAATATACTTAGATATATCACGAAAATGACAGAAATTGGTAACTCTCACTTTTTTCCTAATAAATATAGTTTTGTAGCCAAAAAGCTTCAGTTGGATTCATGCTCATTCGTGAGGCACATCAAAGAGGAAATAAGTTTAGCAGGAAGCCTTGTAATAGCATGATCAAGCTCAAGATCAAGCTCAAGATTAAGATCAAGCAAGATCATGGTGACGCGCCGATATGATTTTTTATCTCTAGCAAAGGAAAATTAACGATAAAATGATGAATTGGAACTACTATTTTTTCAACTATTTTTTAGCAGAAGTAAAGCTAGATTTATTATTTTAATCCGAAATGCCCCTAAAACCATCCCAGTCTGAAATTGCACCATGGTGTCGCCTTCCATTAATGCCTTTTATTTTGAACTGTACATAAATTTGATACAGGTGGCCTTGGGTGAAATACGAGATGTCAATAGCGGTTTCTCGACACGCTCTACAAAACTGCTGTCTCAGTGGAAACCCCTCATGAAGGTTGACACTTTAAGGCACCGTTTACCTCAAAATAATAAGCGTAGCATCTCACGATCGGGGACGAAATGAGATGGCGTCCGAAGAAGTTGATAATGCCGCGCCTGTCACATACATGCCGGAGGAGCACGTGACATGATGTAATGGTGGCGCGGCTTTCAATATCCTTGGTTTCATTTCCGCAAATTCAGACCAAAGATCATCTCTTCAGAGATTATCAGAATGATCTAGTGTGAATTGTTGACAGGTGATGGAGTGCTGAGGTGAGGAGCATGATTGTAAGCTGACAAGGGATGTACTGGCCTGTCTCGTCGAATCTTGGATGTAAAATACGCTTAGATTATATATCCGGGCACTGTCCTTCTTCAGAATTAAATAGATCAAATCTCAAATTTTGAGTCATTCGAGTTCTGGCTACACTATGGCTGAGAATTTGAGATCTGACCTACTTGATTCTGGCGAAAGGCTGTGCCCGAATATATAATATAAGTGCATTTATATCCAGGATTCGAGGAGATAGGCCAATATATATGTAGTCGCCTCCACTTGTTGGACGACACGTACCACGGATGTCTCCGTGAAAAGGCATGGCTGCCGCTTCAAATTTATATTACATTTTCGCCATAACTTCAGCTTACATCTGCTTACTTCTGCTAATTTCTCATTACTTCTGCCCTGAAACACATTACAAATATTCAAGACAAGACATTGCACACCGTCCTAAGAATATAAGTTGAGGATGCCGGCCAAATTGGCATACCAGCCCAAATGCCATCGAAATGGTATCAGTAAGCAAAACAAACATCTATGCAAATCAGTTTCAACAATAATCCAAGACACTAACTAAAAACACTTACGTCCTAGATACTGTAGCACTAAGCACACCACCAGCACCGATGTCAGCCAGACCGGAAATGACCTAGGTCACACGCGTGGCCAGCATCCGCCTGGCGGTGCTGTGCGGAAACCACTAGTAGGCCTAAATTAAACTTTTGTCAGCCAATAACAGTACCAGAGTAATTATTTTCCATCAATTCAAACCTTTACCTAATATTAGTTAACCTAACTACTCAAATACACAACCTAATAATAATTTCTACAGTATGACCGGAAGTAGGTCAACATCTACCGCAACCGGTGGTGCAACGATCAACCCAAAGCGGTAGCGCGCTAGTGCTGTCGCCTTTACATACGAATCACTCAGAGGCGTTGCTCTCGTGACAACCAGCAAATCAGCCGTAGACACCAGTCTACACCTCACCCGATCTCAAAAACACGATCCACCGATCGGAAAAGAATACCAATGCGGAAACAGCAGTACAGAGTCAGTCAACAGCTCGAGAAGTCAAGTGCTGTAAAACAAAATAACCGAGAACAACACGTTTTCCACTATCAAAGGCCAAAACCGGAGGAGAATATCCGCGAACTTTAAATATGGAAAGCTATTGAGGCATTAAATACAAGACCAAATACACTCTCTAAACGAATCAACAATAACTTATTCTGGCCAAACTATCCCGTGGACAGGAAGCAATTGCCAGATTTCATAAGAAATCATCAAAGTCTCGAGAGAAAGTAACCTAGGTTCAACCTTGCGTGACCATTATTCACCATTTCGGGCATTACAATATTCCGTTTAATCAGAACAAACTATCCCGAATTTCATGACAAAATAACGAAGCCACGAAAGTATTAGGCTGGGAAATTGTAAGTAAGTCTTCATTTAAACCTCGGAATTAACAAAACCTATATCCAAAAGAATACTAAAGCAAATCAAATACCTCAATTATAATTGATTATTGAGACTGCAAGCATAGCAATGCATAACACTTAAGTGAAAGCTGGTAGTATGTGAACGTCACGGCGCAGGCCCATTCTACATCTAATCATTCGCTAAAATGATTACCAACTACGACCTCGTAAGTCTAGCAAAATGCTGCACTGCAAAAGTTTGGCTTAAACGTAAACTGTAAACCAAATAAGTGGCACTGAGTGTAAGAGTGACTTACTGAGATAAATGGTCGTCTGGAAAGATTATTACCACTACAATCCAGCTACACAAACCAATTATCCAATGAGCTCACAACTTACTAGTTCTAGGAAGGTCAACTCCCTCATGGTCCAGGCCGGCATGTGCATTTGAAAGCAGCGTTAGGAAAGAGTATACAAATTCCAGCTATCATCTCTGCATTCTGGAAAGTGATCCTTAAAATTCTACAAACTCTAACGGCTTCGGCAAACATCCGCTACATTAGGTCAAGTACTCTTCCCAACTAAAACCCAGTGAAGTCTTGCTGAAAACATGACGTATTCTGCTGAACATTAACCCTATCCCGTTATGATAAAAAACATGTGAATGTTGAGAGTGCTCTAATAACTATTGAAAAAGGAATTAAGTAGGTATCTAGCAAAATATCCACGACTATCATCCTCCGTGAACCGTAAGAAAATTTGATTACCCGAAAACACAAACGCGAAGCGGCAAAATATTTTCTACCTGTCAGGCTTATCCACCATTTCTACGATTCTTACCGTGAGAAAGATAACTGACATGAGCACGACTACTCCACTACTCCCGTAAACGGCAGAAGAAAACTTACAGTCTGGCCAACTTTTCTGATCATGTCAATATTTAAGCTACAATTAAATCATGAGATTGTTTTTGCGCGTGAGACAAGCCATCGTAAGCGTCTCCGGGCGATATCAAGGTAAAGTGGCAAAATATCCATCTGTTTTTCCTGATCCCAGCCATGAATTCTGGAATAGATAGTGAAATCCTCAAGAAACCTAGCAAACGATCCCTGTCCATTATACTTGGAAATGATCAGGTCTGAAACTACAAAATCCATTTTCGGTGCACTAGACGTGGGAAAATCCTCGCTTTTGGCAACTTTAAGCTCTGATTTTAATCCACGTTTTCTCAATTCCATGAATGAAATTTAGGGCAGCACAGTCCCGCGTCAATGTCATGTCAGACAATCGTCCAAGTGTCGGAAATATCAAAACAACAATCAGTAACAGAATAATCAAAACACGTAATTGACTTCGAAGGAAATCACTGAAAAACCCTAACGTTGTCCACCAATGATACACCAGTTCACGAGCTAAAAGCTGAGCTGCACCTTCCCACCATCACAGTAAGCAAAGAACTGCCCTTGTGGTGCAACACGCCTCGGCAGACACAATTCACTGAGGAGTGCCGGGAGCATTCGCGTGACCCAGCGGCAGGACAGTTCCGCGCGCAGAGGCGAGCCGGGCCGTGCGCGTCACGGGCCTGAGTCCAGGCCTCAGTCGATCACCGGCGGTCGAAAGCAAGAAAATTCCAGGACTAACCTGTACCACCACAGCACGGACAGTACCATGATGACCAGCGGTGATGATGAGCAACGTGGCAGGGTCGTTTCCGCTGTCACCAAATGTAGTCGCCTCCCTTGTTGGACGACACGTACCACGGATGTCTCCGTGAAAAGGCATGGCTGCCGCTTCAAATTTATATTACATTTTCGCCATAACTTCAGCTTACATCTGCTTACTTCTGCTAATTTCTCATTACTTCTGCCCTGAAACACATTACAAATATTCAAGACAAGACATTGCACACCGTCATAAGAATATAAGTTGAGGATGCCGGCCAAATTGGCATACCAGCCCAAATGCCATCGAAATGGGATCAGTAAGCAAAACAAACATCTATGCAAATCAGTTTTAACAATAATCCAAGACACTAACTAAAAACACTTACGTCCACGGGGTAGATACCATAGGCGTAGGAACCGGGGGGGCCAGGGGGGCCACTGCCCCCCCCCCACTTTTCTGTGATGGGCCCCCGCAACGGAGGTAAGAATATTAACAACTGTAATATCAAGCGAGAAACTCAAACTGGCCCGATAGCTTGCCCCGGAACCCCGTTAAACTTACCTGTGCCCCTAAACTAAGTTGAGGTCATATGAGTTGATTTTAAGGCCCCCTGAGCTTCTCGGGGCCCCTGAACTGGCCTTTGATACCATACGAGCTAATCTGGGCTCTTTGAGCTGAACTGAGCGCCCCGGAGATGGTTTGGGCAGCATGAACTGTTCTAGGATGCCTAAACTGAGCTAGGAGCCGTAACCTTGAACAGGGCCCCGTGAGTTGGCCAAAACCTATATCCACCGACCTGGGGGGCCCCTGAGCTGAGCTGGGACCGTAAAGTTAATATTGTTCTTTGAGCTAATCTGGATCCCCTGTGATGCACAGAAGACCCTAAACTTATCTGAGGCCCCTGCACAGGAATAGGGCCCCTGCTTTGAAATTGGGTTATAAGCTTTAATTGAAACCCTGGACTGTTCTGAAACCCCAAATATGCCGGCAAGGGACCCCTGGATGATCCAGGCCCTTAAGCTTATCTGGTCATCAGAGCTAATATGGGCCTCTGTGTTGAACTGAGGGCCCCTGAGATGGTCTGGGACCCCTATAAGGCTTTACAGCCACTGACCTGGCGGCCGTGAGCTTGAATGGGTCCCTTGAGATGTTCTGACAGTGGTGTAGCCAGGGGAGGGGGTCCCTGGGGTCCGCGGACCCCCTTGGGCCGACCTTATGCACTAAAAACACAAAAATTGATCTCGGGGGCCCCTGAGCTTGGTCTCGGTGGGGGGCCTCCCGAGCTTGGTCTCAGGAGGCCCCCCATAATCGGTATCGAGGGCTCCAGAGTACCGAATATTGATCTTGGGGACCCCTGCGCTCAGTCTCAGGGGGGTCCCGAGCTTGGCCTCAGGGCCCCCGAGCTTGGTCTCAGGGCCCCTCCTCCCCGAGCTCGGTCTCACGGGCCTTTCGATTTTGGTCTCAGGGGCCCCCGAGCTTGGTCTCAGGGGCCTCGAGCTTGGTGTCTGGGGGCCCTCCGAGCTTAGTCTCAGGGAGCTCCCGAGCTTGGTATCAGGGGGCCTTTCGAGTTTGGTCTCAGGGGACCCCCTGAGCTTGGTCTCAGGGATGTCCCCAAGCTTGGTCTCAGGCCCCCCTCTCCCCGAGCTTAGTTTCAGGGGCCCTCAAGCTTGGTTTCAGGGGGCATCCGAGGGCATCTGATGCATAAGGCTGACCGTATGCACTGGAAAACATGAGCATTGGTCTCGGGGGCCCTGATCTTGGTCTCAGAGGGCCACCGAGCTTGGTCTCAGCGCCCCCGAGCTCTCACGGGGTCTCGAGCTTGGTCTCAAGGAACCCCCGAGCTTGGTGTCAGGGGGCCCTCGAGCTTGGTCTCAGGGAGCATCCGAGCTTGGTCTCAGGGTCCCCTCGAGCTTGGTCTCAGGGGCCCCCGAGCTTGGTCTCAGGGGTTCAGGATCCCCTCGGGGTGCCCCCGACTATTGATATCGAGGGACTCATGAGTGAAACACGAGCATTGGCCTCATGAGACCCTGAGTTTGGTCCCAGGGGCCCCCAGACCTGGGTTCAGGACCTCTGAGCATCAGCATCGAGGGGCTCCAGAGTACCAAGCATTAGTCTCGGGGGGGCTCGAAATATTGATCTTGAGGGCCCCGGAACATCGGTGTCGAGTTACTCCTGAGAAAAGCGCGAGCATGGGTCTAAGGGTGCCCCTGAGCCTGATCTAAGTGGGACCCCGAGCTTGGTCTTAGGACCCCCGGGCATCAGAATCAAGGGGCTCCGGAGTATTGGTTTAGGGGGAGCAATTATTTTAGGGGCCTCCAAATGGTGATTTCGGAGGGCCCCCGAAAGTTTGGATGCAGTGGTGTAGCCAAGGGGGCCCTAGGCGTCCGCAGACCCCCACCCCTTGGGCCAATCTGAACCACTGCAAATGATTCTCTGATCACGTGGCCCCCAGAGTTAGTCTCAGGGGCCCCTGAAGATTCGTTCTCAGGGCGTCCCGAGTCGGCCTCACGGCCCCCGCCCTGAGAGTCGGTCTCAAGGCCCCCGAAAGTAGATTTCAGGGGGTCCCTGAGAGTTAGTCTCAGGGGATCCCGAAAGTCGGTCTCAGGGGCCCCGAGAGTCGGTCTCAGGGGGCCGAGCTCGTCCCAGGGTCCCCAGAGAGTGGTTCTCAGGGCCCTGCAACAGTCTATTTCAGGGGGCTCCTGAGAGTCAGTCTCAGAGAACCCCAAGAGTCGGTCAAGGGGACCCCAAGAGTCTGTCTTAGGGGACCCCGAGATTCGGTCTCGGGGTCCCCCTGAGAGTCTGTCTCAAAGAACCACATGAGTGAGTCTCAGAGCTCCCCAAGAGTCGGTCTCAGGGGGCCCTCATAGTCTCACGGGTTTCTCTCTCAGGAGTCAATATTTAGTTTCAGGTGGCTCCGAGAGTTAATCCGGGGGTCCGAGAGTTAGTCCAATTTGATCTGCAGAGTGCTGGTTTCAGGGGGCCCCAGAGGAGTAATTTTGGGAGCCCTCGAGATTTAGCCTCAGGCTGTGCCCCCCCCGAGTTTTGGTATAAGCGGCCCCAAGAGCCAATCTCAGGGAGCACCCAAAAGTTAGTCTCAGAGGGCTCCCGGTTGTCAGTCTCAGAGACATCCGAGAGTTAATCTCAGGGTTCTGAGAGTAATTTCCAGAGGTGCTCCCGATTTTTGGTTTCATGGGCCCGGAGTTAGCCTTAGGCCCGCGAGAGCTAATCTGGAGCCTCCGAGAGTCAGTCTCAGGAACGCCAAAGACACAGTCTCAGAGGTGATTCCATCCCCCCCGGGTGTTTGTCTCAGGGGTGCCCTAGAGTAAGTCTCAGCGGGCTGTCGGAAGTCATTCCCAGCCCCCCTCCCCCACCCCAAAGACAGCCTCAGGGGACCCCAATAGCTAAGCTGGATGGTCACGATAGTCAGTCTCAGCCCCTCCCCCTCCAGAGCGAATCTGGGGGGCCCAATAATTAGTCTCAGAGGTGCTGCCGATAACTAATCTCAGGAGCCCCGAGAGATTCTCAGGGGCCCCCAGTTTTGATCAACAGGCGCCGTGAATCACTCTCAGAGACCCCTTGAGATATAATCGGGAGGGCGGCCGAAAATTATCTTTGTGAGTGCCGCCAAGTGTTGGTGTTAGGTGGCTCCAGAGCTCAAATAAAAATTTTCAAAATCATATGCCTCGGAAAAAATGTACCTACCCCTATTGCGTACTAAAAAAGGACAAATTGAAACATGCCGATCAGGCACCATTATCGAAGGAAAGGCAAAAATTAATATAATTTTATCATAAGAGCAAATCAAACAGGGCTAGTCAATTTTTAATCGAGTAGCTTAACACCAATAAATACATTCCTAAATTTTCTGAAATAAACAACTTTCCAATATTTTCGTAGGAACCAGACAAACTAGGGTAATTACAGAAATTAATGAGCATAATCCCAAAAAGAAAAATAGGTATGCAAGGTTGAAAATAACAATAACAGAGTGAGCCAAAGCGATAGATATCTTGGGCGCCTTTTGTCTTGGTAATTTGCTCGTTTACAAGATAGCGAGGGTAAGAAAGTAAATGGATCTCAACAGGATCTGTCGACGGAATAGAGGTTATGTAACGTTCAGTACACACTCCCATATCCCTTGTATCTTTATTCGTTTTTTTCGTTTCTGTGGAAATTTCCTGATTAAAGAGTCAGTGGCGGATCTAGCCGGTCGGTTTGGGAGGGGCAAACCAAAGTCGAAAAGCAAAAAAAAAAAAAACGTCGCGCAACGCAAAATTGCGCTAAAATATGACTTCCCGGTACGGGTGTTTGAGGCAAGAAGCAAAAAAAAAACGTCACGGGCTGAAAAATATGAGCTCAAGATCCTTTTTTCCTATCCAAGCCCCGATATTTTCACTGAACTTAACTGGTTCCGTTAGAAGTTGAGAGTTAAAGCACCAAAATGTTGCCTATAAACTTAAAATGAGTCGGGGAAAAAAGGAGGTCGATCGCTCTGGTGGGGGGGGCAAAAACATAGTTTTGCCCCGAGCTTTTCCGTTTGGGGGGGCAATTGCCTTTTTGCCCCCCTTGATCCGCCACTGTAAAGAGTTCATGGATTCGACACCGGGAAATAATTGCTAATCATTTCCCGTAGAAGATCATTTCTTCGTACTCAAAACGACTGACCTCCATTAACTTCATGTCTGATTACCCGAGTGAAGAGGTAGACTCAGGTTTAACATCATGCGTGCATCAACATTGAACTTCCCGAAATATGGCTCAAAGCTGTTATTATAGCCACGCTACCATATAAGTTATGGGCCATCCTTAATATTTGGTGACCTTAGTTTACCAACACTTGGTCGGATTGAAAAACCAAGCTATAAACAAAATAAAAATGAATGCTTAAAAAGCCATAACAAAATTTCCTTCGTGTGAATGTTATAATGTTAAAATACTATACAAAAGATATAGGAGATGGGCCCGGTTGCTAAGGGAACCCCGGCCTGGGGTCCCCGACGGTAGTCGGACCCCTCCTTGGCCGAATCCTGGCTACCCCACTGTGTTCTGTGACTCTACATCAGCCACCCTGGGACCCCCTAAGCCTAGCTGGGGCCCTGAGCTAATCTGGGTACAGCTGTGCTTAACTGGGGCCTTTGATCTGGTATGGGGGCCCTGAACTCTTCTAGGGTCCCTGGGCTAAGTTGGGGCCGTGAGCTTGAATGGAGCCCCTGAGCTGGTGTGAGAGGAGACGCTATATCAGCCGATCTGGGCCCCTGAGCTGAGCTGGCCTGTACTGAACAAGAGCCCTGAGCTGGTCTGGGGCCTCTGAACTGTTCTAGCATCATTGAGCTAAGCTGGGATCCTTGAGCTTGAAGTCCCTTGAGCTGTTTTGAGACCCTACATAAGTCGACCTGGGGACCTCCGAGCTGAACCGGGCCCCTAAGCTAATCTGGCACCCTGTGCGAATCTGGAGCTCCCCTGTGATGAGCTTCTATCGGTGCTGTGCTTATGTAGGGTCCCTTGATAAGCTGGTCCCAAAGCTAATGCACTGGTCTGGGCCCTTGAGCTGACTGATCTGGTTTCCTGAGCCATGGTCTGGACTTTGGGGCCCTCCGAGATAATTTGGCGGCCCCTGGTCGGCATAGGCATAGGAACCGGGGGTCAGGGGATACTTCCCCCTTTTGAGGTGGGCCCCCGCAACGAATATACAAATATCAGCAACTGCAATATAGAACAAGAAACCCAAACGGCCCCGATAGCTTGTCTGGGAACGTTCAAGTTCGGTAGTACGCTGCCTGCAAGCCCCTGGAGGAGGAGCGCTTCGTAACAAAGCCAAGGAACCTACTACCCGAGTGTTTCCAAATGAGTCCCGAAAACTGGGCCCAATCAAACTCCATTCCATATCAATCCCAACACAAAATATGAATCGGACACGGACCCTGCACTAAATGCCGAGCAACAGTCGTCCCTGAGCCATCGAAAGGCGCGACGTCTTTCGATGCCAGGGTTATATGGCATCGCCAACTCTTTCCCTGTTGGCGGGGTTTCTTTGGAGTCAAATTGCTCCTTGCACAAGGAATCTGCCGTGCCTTAAACCCGAGTTGGTCGCATGGAAAGCAGGGTTGCGAACCACTATAACACCATGCCCACACCTCCTCGGCATTACAAAGCTGGCCATCAAGTACCAACATTGCACTTGCAGTCATGCTGGAACTCTGCATTTTAGCCATCGAAATATAGCTAGGCGTATTTGTTGTGATCAGCCTTTACCTAAATCAATCTCTAATGATGGAAAGAATAGATCAGTAATAACCTACATAAATGTTCCCATTTTCGTCATTAAATAAGCAAATACAAGTTGATTAGGCATAGCGAAGTGAGGCTATTTGGTATCAAAGCATTTTCTGTAGTTTTCTAAGCAGTTCTTAATTTTGTAAATGTAATGAAAAGGGCCTAAACATCTGTAAATATAAAAAACGCGCTCGTGGTAAAAAATGATTGAAATCCTCACAAAAAGCTTAAAAATGTATTTCGTATTTGAAAAGGGTCTAGGTAAAAACAAAAATGTTTTTTTTGGCGTTTTACTATTATTTATTACATCATAATAGGTACAACTCGAAATCATAGGGAAAAAATTTAATTTATCAATTTTCCATACATTGTCATCCTTGTGTGCATGCATGCCTTATTACACTAAACGAGCTATCTAAAATTTTTAAAATTATAGGCCCCCATGGACTGGGGCCCCCTTGAGGTGGGCCCCCTCTAAGGTTGGACCCCCACTTTTCAAACCGTTCCTACGCCCCTGGTAGATACTGTAGCACTAAGCACACCACCAGCACCGATGTCAGCCAGACCGGACCGGATGTCCTAGGTCACACGCGTGGCCAGCAGCCGCCTGGCGGTGCTCTGCGGAAACCACTAGTAGGCCTAAATTAAACTTTTGTCAGCCAATAACAGTACCAGAGTAATTATTTTCCATCGATTCAAGCCTTTACCTAATATTAGTTAACCTAACTCCTCAAATACACAACCTAATAATAATTTCTACAGTATGACCGGAAGTAGGTCAACATCTACCGCAACCGGTGGTGCAACGATCAACCCAAAGCGGTAGCGCGCTAGTGCTGTCGCCTTTACATACGAATCACTCAGAGGCGTTGCTCTCGTGACAACCAGCAAATCAGCCGTAGACACCAGTCTACATATATACCTTGTCAATTAGTGTAAATTTCGTTTAGGTGCGCATAAACCACTTTGGAGAATCATGATAAGACTTTAAGCCTGTTGCTTGAGAAAATCATATCAGTTTGAGTTTCCTCGCCCATATCATACTCCATTCAAGGCGTTAAAAAATAAATGAGACAATTTGGGCACTGGTGGATGTTTTTTTAATTTTATATGTCTTATGGTGTGTCAGGTATCTTTTCTGACATAACCATGCACTATTTGTGGCTTAAAGAGAATAGACCACTTCGTCGAAACTATAAAAACAACAATGTATGTACATGATAGGTCTGAAAATCTGCAAACCTCATTTTGTTTCCACATCCAATCGCTCAAACAAAGATATCGCCTATTGTCTCACTTCGCTGGGCTGACTCGAGCATCGCGTGTAATCACGAATCTGGCAGCTGGCGGTGGCTTGCGACATGTCAGGCTGCGTGGTCGTGCCATTTTTTTTACACTCATCACGTGACATGCGCTGTCAGATGGAAAGGGATTCTTTCATGGTTTGAAATAAGGTACCAAGCCCCTCTACTTTGAAGTTTAGATTACGGAAATTTTATGAAGAGAGCTTTGGGTGAAATTCGATATTATTCGATTTTTCGAAATTCGATCAGAATAGCTCGGATGGCATCATATGGGCTCAGGAGGAACAATTATGGTTCAGGAGGCACCAGAACGACCAAGACGTTGCCCAGATTAGCTCGGGTTACCAGATAAAGTCAGGAGGCTCTTAATCAGCTCAGGAGCCCCATACCAGCTCAGGGGCCCAGACCTTCTCAGGATATCATTTTATCAACCCAGGAGGCTCCGATCAGCTTAAAGGGATTAGCTCAGGGGGCACCTGACTAGCTCAGAGGGCATAATATGAGTTCAGGAGGCACAATAAGGGCTCAGGAGATCGACTCAGGGTGCATTATATCAGCTCAGCTGGCAACATTTCTGTTCAGGGGCACCAGATCTATCAGCTCGGGGGCCCAGATCAGCTCCTATCCCCTAGACCAGAGCAGGGGCCTATATCAGCTCAGGGAGCACCTTATCAGCTCAGGGGACAAGGAATTAGCTCAGTGGTCCCGACCAGCTCCAGGGGTACCAGATCAAGTAAGGAAGCACTTAATTAGCTCAGGAGCCCCATACCAGCTCAGGGCTCCTCATCAGCCTCGGCGGGACCAGCTCAGCTGAGGACCCCAAAGCTGCTCAGGAAATCGCGTTATCAACTCGGGAGGCTCAGATTATCTTACTTGCGTGTCTACTTGCATTTTTATTATCAGAGAGACCTGTCAGCATAATGACAGCTCTTTTCGTGAAAATACCGATTCTGATATCAGGGATGCCACTTATTTCTCCGACTGACAACTTCCTGATAATGCACCATCGCTGATTGTTCGAAAAACTTCACCGTGGCGAACCTTTGTGAAATTTGATCTTATCTCCCATTCAACTTAGCATAAATTGTCTGCAATATTATCTTGGAAAATGATGCGCCCTGCATATTCTGTACTCAAATCACTGCGAGTCCTTTTTTGCTGGCGTGCTGAACAACTGTCTTGCGTTTCTCGGGTAATAGTGACATTTTTGTCGCATTTTTGCGCTCATCAGAGCTGCTAGAGCATAAACATTATTTGTTAAGGCTATGCATCTTGGTTCCAAGACTCTTCCTACAAAAAACGCAGCTAAAATATAATGGATCATGATTTTTTAATCAGGTCCCGCAACGTAATATCTTTTAGGACCCAAAGTCTACCAGCAAACACACCATTCCATCGCTTCGAATCCATTCTAACCTCGAGCTACACGTGTAAGACTTGTATACAATACATGAACCCTGTGCACGTGGATTCACTTTTTTGCTGTGCCTCATTAACAACCCCATTGGAGATGACCTAGAAAATAATATTTTTCAAAATTTCTAGGCCTAACGTCTCACTTCCTAACTGACGAGATGGTCAATGTCGACATTGTCCGCTGGCGTCTTTCTCGTGTTTGTTAGTGATTTGCCATTTGCAAGCTTCCCGCGCTATTTCTTTTGGGCATTTTTTTTTTTAAAAACAAGTTCAAAGTCCACCTTAGTTAGCGACAGGAGCAAGCATGGACTGGCATTTGCATGTAATATATCTTTGCACGTGGGCTATGAAGATCAAATGTGGGTACTGATCTTCTGGTCTCAACTCCTAGGGTTTGGTGCTACAATGGAAGAGACCGGGCAAACACGGGGTACCCTGCGCTACCGTTCATACCAGGGAACATATGCTTAGGCGCACAGCATACCTCTTCAGTTTTCAGACGGGAGCTGCAATGCGGCACATAGTAACTACAGGCGGACCAAACTACTCCAAAACATCACTGCCAATAACGGTACTGAAGTGCGCTTCATTTTGCATTGGACCACGCATATACATGTATTTTGATGAATGGCCATGACTTTGGCAATAATCATTATAGTCTCACAAAACTTTGTGTTAATATATCAAACATGTGCAGCATTACATCTGCAAAATTTAGTGTTTGGTAACTGAACTGAGTTTAATCTACTTGAGTTTAACTGAAAGGGGTGTAACGATGTCCCTCAGGCGATGTTGCACGTGCTGGAGTATTGGGCAGAACACCCATTGCGCAATTTCCTATATAATATGGAGAACAATGGTTGATTTCAATCAGGAAGATACCATTTGAAACTATTTGCTCATCCAATCCGTTGTTACCAGCACTGAAACAAGAACCTAACATCCCGGACAAAGTTCCCCAATTGGCTTGAGAACAGTGCATTTGCACGCGCTCAGATATGACGTCATATCTCAATAGCTCTTCTAGGTGTTTAAACAATTTTTGGCGAAATTATACTGAACATGTTAAGCGACATGTGTGCAAAGTTTCACGGCTGTTTGTTTAACCCATACAGAGATACAGGTTTTGAACCAGAAGGGGTGTTGACGTACACCCCTTTCGCGGAGCTGCACATGCCAAAAATGACGTGATAGGACCAAACCAGATTACAGAAACTGACATGTGTAGAAGCAGTGTATTTTGAGCTTGAAAATTAAATTATGTTTTTGCCACCAACGGTCTTTTTAGCTTAGTTATAAGCCATTTAAGTCCAAGAGGCAAGGGCCGATTTTGCGCGTGCATCCTTTGACAAATGCACCTCCTGCGGACAACGAGTAGGCGCTGTATCGGTTGTCCACCCAAGGTCATGATCCTGAATATTCAGGGATTTCATTTCTATGCAACAACCTTTTACAACACGCCGGACAGCTTTTGGCACTTTGCCCCCGGGTATGTGCCAATAGTGGTTTCACGACGTGCTCTAAAAAGCTGCCATATCAGTTCAAACCCATTATACAAGTAGGACACTCTCTTTAACACCCTCCCCGGTGGGCCTCCGAGCCACCTTCGCCTGCTGGGGGGTGTTCAATTACCCCCCCCACTTTCAAACACGGCCCCTATGCAGGATAGCAAAAAAAGCGAACGCTGTTGGATAGCTCATACAAATATATGACGAAATAACATAGTTAACTTTTTGGTTCAGGTCAATATTGAGGTCATGACAGGTCAAAGAAGAAGGCATGTTAGAAAAGAGCTTCCGGGCTCTATCGTCTGACGGACTAGAGTTAGAATCATTTTTAGGCTCCCTTTACTTCATCTATTTACGGCGAATCGTATGGTATATAATATGACTACACTAGGTCAAAACATAAAAATGACCTGACTTCATTTCAGGTCAAGGTCACTATCCAACCTAGCATGGTCAATATGCATATCAATTGACTCACAATATCAATCTAAACGTAATGGTATCAAAAGAAAAACTTTATCATCATTTCCTGCAAAGTTATTGACCCAAGTCTGAAACTTGCTTAAGTAGCCCCAGATGAACTCTCAAAGGTCACAGGTCGAAAATTGCAGTACGAACCTGAAAAGCAGCCTAGGATACTACGATTCGGGGAATATGAAGGTTTTTCAGTTGTCTCTACTCAAATACAACCTAATTTCTGTTTTTCCTATGGATTTCCAATGGAGATGTCATGATCCGTACTTGACCTTAGGTCATTTCCATTAAAAATCCTGGAATATGTTATGTAGTGCTTGGTGGGCCCGTTATGTAGGATAAGTTTCAATCCGATAGATTCATCCATTTCTTACTTATGCCATCTTAAACATTTTTGAAAGTGAGGTCAGTTGACCTGCACGGGTCACCTGACCTGAGATGACCCAAACTTAAAATTTTGGGTAAGGTTGCGGAATTCATCAAGAATAAGGTAGGCCTAGTACGGCGGCGCTTCGCGCCGCCGTTTTTCGCCGCCGGAAAAACCCGAAGGGTCGGGTTAAGGTCTTGTCATCTCAGGTCAGGTCACCAGTGCAGGTCAAGTGACATCACCTCCAAAAACTTTAAAGGTAGCATAAGTAAGAGCGGAGTTAATATATCCAATTGGGATTCATACCACATAATAAACCCAACAAGTGTTTTTCGGGAATTTTCATATAATCGATCTAGGGTCAGATACGTATCATAACCTTTTTGTTGGAAATGCATGGGGGCAACGGGATTTGGGCGAAAATGACACTATTTGTGTAGATGCTTTGATGTAGATTAGATGCTTTGTGTCTTGTGCTTATAGCTTAGATGTGCTTATATCTTAGATGCTTTGTGTAGATGCTAGAGTACCTTTGCATTCTCCAAATCGTATCCTAGGTCCCTTTCCAGGTTCATATTGCAAGTTTAGATCTAGACCTCTCAGGTCATCTCGGGCTACTTGAGCTTTTCAGCCTTTGGTCCATAAATTTGCGCAAAATGATGATAAAGTTTTTATTTTGATGTCGTTACGTCTGGAGTATTATTGCGAGTGGATCAACATGCATATTGACTATGCTAGGTGAGATGGTGACCTTGACCCAACCTTAGGTCAGAAAATTTGTATGTTTTGTTCTAGTATAGTCATATCATGAATCTTTGAATTCTCCGTAACGAGAAGCAGTGAATGGTGTCTAAAAATTGTTTTTAACTCCTTCAGACGCTACTGCCAAAATCTTTACCCTAACATGCCACCTCATTTCACCTGTCACGACCTCAATATCTACCTGAACAAAAAAGTGACTGATCTAGTTTCCTCATGAATTCTTATGTGCCATCATCCAGCGTTTGCCTTTTTTCGTTACCCCGCAAAGGAGCCGAGTTGGAGGGGGTGAGGGTTATTTGAAAACCCTTCACCAGGGCGAAGGTGGCTCGGAGACCCACCGGGACGCGTGTTAAAGTAAGTCTTCACAGCCGGGTTGGTCTCACCAGGATCGGGGCCGCGGCAGTGGAGTGGTCAGCGCTGCTGGTTTCCACGCCGCCGACCCGGGTCCAAGGCCCGGCGGCTTGCCTGAACAAGGAGCAAGCTGGCTCCTGAAAAAAACCGTCAAACAGGGGGAAGAGTTGGCGACGCCAAATGACCCTGGCAGTTGGTGCGTCGATAAGCCCCAACGAATTATTACTCGCATCAGGGTTCCGTCCCGGGGGCACCACCAGCTTCCCGGCCCCAGACCCTCCAGCTCCCGGCCCGGGGGCACCACCAGCTTCCCGGCCCCAGACCCTCCAGATCCCGGCCCGGGGGTACCACCAGCTACCCTGCTTCAGACCCTGCAGCTCCCGGCACGGGGGCACCACCAGCTTCCCGGCTGCAGACCCTCCAGCTCCCGGCCCGGGGGTACCACCAGCTACCCTGCTTCAGACCCTGCAGCTCCCGGCCCGGGGGCACCACCAGCTTCCCGGCTGCAGACCCTCCAGCTCCCGGCCCGGGGCACCACCAGCTTCCCGGCTGCAGACCCTCCAGCTCCCGGCCCGGGGGGCACCACCAGCTTCCCGGCTGCAGCCCCTCCAGCTCCCGGCCCGGGGGCACCACCAGCTTCCCGGCTGCAGCCCCTTCAGCTCCCGGCCCGGGGGCACCACCAGCTTCCCGGCTGCAGCCCCTCAAGCTCTCGGCCCGGGTGTACCACCAGCTTCCCGGCTGCAGCCCTCCAGCTCCCAGCCCGGGGCACCACCAGCTTCCCGGCCCCAGACCCTCCAGCTCCCGGCCCGGGGGCACCACCAGCTTCCCGGCTGCAGCCTCTCCAGCTCCCAGCCCGGGGGCACCACCAGCTTCCCGGCCCCAGACCCTCCAGCTCCCGGCCCGGGGGCACCACCAGCTTCCCGTCCCGAGCCCCTCCAGCTCCCGGTCCGGGGGCACCACTAGCTCCCGGTCCGGGGGCACCACCAGCTTTCCGGCTGCAGCCCCTCCAGCTCCCGGTCCGGGGGCACCACCAGCTTCCCGGCTGCAGCCCCTTAAGCTCTCGGCCCGGGGGGCACCACCAGCTTCCCGGCTGCAGCCCATCAAGCTCTCGGCCCGGGGGCACCACCAGCTTCCCGGCTGCAGCCCCTCAAGCTCTCGGCCCGGGGGTACCACCAGCTTCCCTGCTGCAGCCTCTCCAGCTCCCAGCCCGGGGGCACCACCAGCTTCCCGGCCCCAGACCCTCCAGCTCCCGGCCCGGGGGCACCACCAGCTTCCCGGCCCCAGCCCCTCCAGCTCCCGGTCCGGGGGCACCACCAGCTCCCGGTCCGGGGGCACCACTAGCTCCCGGCCCGGGGGCACCACCAGCTCCCGGTCCGGGGGCACCACCAGCTTCCCGGCTGCAGCCCCTCAAGCTCTCGGCCCGGGGGCACCACCAGCTTCCCGGCTGCAGCCCATCAAGCTCTCGGCCCGGGGGCACTACCAGCTTCCCGGCTGCAGCCCCTCAAGCTCTCGGCCCGGGGGTACCACCAGCTTCCCGGCTGCAGCCTCTCCAGCTCCCAGCCCGGGGCACCACCAGCTTCCCGGCCCCAGACCCTCCAGTCTCCCGGCCCGGGGGCACCACCAGCTTCCCGGCTGCAGCCTCTCCAGCTCCCAGCCCGGGGACACCACCAGCTCCCGGTCCGGGGGCACCACCAGCTCCCGGCCCGAGGGCACCACCAGCTACCCGGCTGCAGACCCTCCAGCTGACGTAAGCATTCCAAAACGTACATTTGCTCTAGCCCAAACCGATCTCAAGATAGAGGTAACATTGTACCGAGAAAATTTTCTCGCTGTGCTGTAATGAATGTCATTGACTTTAAGACGGGTCCCTATGGGGACCTTAAGAACAGAGCCAATCGATTGGGCTCAAAATCGCCAAACACACTGGGGAAAACTGTCATTCTGAGACAGTACCTGGGTTTTTTCTGACCAAGGCTTGGTTCACGCTCCAGGGGCTGACGTCTCCTAAATCAGATTATTGGTATCCCGGAGTCATAATATTCGGTTATCTTCAATTTCAATTTCAACGCCCAGAAAAAGCTAAAAAAACAATCATCTAATGCTTGAAAAATCTCGGAAAATAAAGTAACAATCATATATGGAAACAAGCAGTACCCGCTAATAAAAAACTGATTGTCCTTTCGACTGTTCAAATGTGCCCCCCCTCCCCCATTTTGAACCCTTATAGTGTCCCTCTTATTTGGAGAGAAACAATACACTCCATGCATTACGGCAAACACTTATTGTCCGAGTTGCCAGCTGAGTGCTTTGGGTAAATACTGATACCAAAGTGTCTAATGGGAGCTGATTTGAAGCCTTTTCCGGGCTGCCAGTGCATGGGTTCCGTGCAGTAAGCCGGAGTACAACGCCCTATTTACTGCGTACCCCTCCCCTTACGCTTCGGAATTGGGTGGGGGGGGGTTCAGGGGGCCTGGCCAGTCACTTTTTGCTAAGAGATATTGGGAACAAGTCTGAAAATTGTGTAGCCAGTCCGTGCAAAAGACACTGGCTGGCTGCTAGGGACCGAGTGGCTTAGTGCCTTCATTGCCGGCCTTCAGGTCGGGGCGGCAGAGAGTGACGTGAGTTCAGTGTACGGTGGGAAATCGCCTTCCATCTCGTCCAGATCCTTGAACTCCCACGCCCTGCAATTGAACAAGTGTGAAAGTTGGGAGTGGTCTTAATGAAATGAAATAAGTCACAATTTGACGAGTCTTTTGTTCTTAAGCAAAATGTTCCTTGGGAGCAGTTTAAATATTGACTGTCTCTTTTGTAGTCTATGTAGATGATGATGATGATTTCTGCCACCCTGGGCAGAAAATCACAACTAATGTGTTCAGCAGTGATTTTCTCCTCATTGCGGAGGGGGCCCCTTTGCTGCCTAGAGGCCCCATCGTCTGCCCCCCCTCCTCGCCCCGGGGAAAAAGGCTGCCCCCCAACCGAACAGAGCATCCGCCGCCACTGCAGATAAACCTGAACCCAATGTAAAATGTGGTCGGCTGGGATAAGAATGATTATCACCTCAAGTCGGTTATCGAAGGCATTAGATGCGTTACACTGACAAAGATAAATCGTTGGGAAGCTGCAAAAATAAATTGTCTTATATTACCAAGACCAAGCTCATTAGAGCCAGCTGGCAGGGCTCGAATGTGGGCTAGCCAGCACGATGCTTTGCCTGCTGTTGAGTGTCCCGGGTCCGCGCTGAGAGCGCGCACAGCCCTGTCTCTGTCACAGCGAGCAGCTATTTCGGTGTCGGCCGGCTGGCACGGCGCCGGCCACTTGTGTAGCAGCCAGGGCCCGGCGACTGACCCGTGACCCTCGCGACGGCTGCTGCTGCCGCCAGCTTGTGTAGCAGCCAGGGCCCGGCGACTGACCCTCGCGATGGCTGCTGCTGCCGCCAGCTTGTGTAGCAGCCAGGGCCCGGCGACTAACCCTATCCACCCACTGTACAGACGCTTCTGTACTCTGCCGCAGTCCTCGGAAATGCACCTGTCGAGCTATGCATAATGGTTGGCAGCAATCATAGAAACAGGAAAGACAGGGGGATACATTTCGCACAATATGACAAATGCCTCAATTGTTTTAATCTTTATGTTATAATGTGTTCAATATCTTTTATTTAAAGGCCATCTGACATTTTGCTTACTTCTCTCATAGCTATACCCTCACTTCTGTAAAAGCACTGACGTATTCGAGATCAGAATGATATTCCCTGATCACGCACGCCATCATTCCTAAGACCAGTGTCCTGTCTCCTTCTGTCCTGCGTCCTGTCTCTGCGAGGGCACGCCATCATTCCTAAGACCAGTGTCCTGTCTCCTTCTGTCCTGCGTCCTGTCTCTGCGAGGGCACGCCAGCATTCCTAAGACCGGTGTCCTGTCTCCTCCTGTCCTGTGTCCTGTCTCTGCCAGGGCACGCCAGCATTCCTAAGACCGGTGTCCTGTCTCCTCCTGTCCTGCGTCCTGTCTCTGCCAGGGCAGGCGTAGGAAGGAGTATACATGGAAAGCCAAGCCTCTCTCCTTTCCATGATTCTTTCTTTGCTCGCTTCCAGGCAGTCCAATATCCATCTTGAGCTTAGCCTGCTGAGGGTGTCGTCCTGAAAACGTTCTTTTCTACGACAAACTCCCCTATCGATATCTCAGAGCGCCCTACTTTCTTTCAGCTCTGTACAGGTGCAAACAATGCGATTGTTTTACACAGCGAGCGGTGACGGCCAAAGCGCGGATTCCACGGGCATGTGTGCAGCAGCTGCGCTGGCCGGCTGGCACCAGTGACGTCATTACCAGCTGAACAGGCGCCGCCGCAGACTGGTGGTGTGCGGACTCTGACGCACCTCCTAATCAACTTGTTTTGGATGGCAGCCACTTGTGTTGGCGGCCGCGGGCCGACCCCTGTACTTTCACCATTTCACTAGACACATCAGTGTTTTGGGCTAGCTGACGTCACGGACCGCGGTACTCGGCTGTACGCCGCTGTTCCGGGACTCGGTTCCCCTGAACATCTGATCGAAAATGGCGTCTTCTTCTTTGTTTCGCGTGTTCACTGCCGGCGAGCCACATTGCTATCATGGGTTCTTGGCACGCTCCACGTGACATTGGTATATGGCCGCATAGCTGAGGGCTGAAGTTACCACTGATAGTACCTATTTACAATGAACGAGTAACTGAATCTACTAGGGCTTATAATTTTGTAGATTATTGATTTAAATAAGAACAACCAATGACACCCATCACTCGTGAGGATAAAGAAGCAGCACGAGACATAAATCGTCACTGTATTTATGATATGAACAGTGGCCACCTGCCCAAAATTTCACTTCGCTTTTTTGATGCAGAACGCGAACACTGTTTGCGGAACAGTTATGTTGTGAAAAGCCTAGAACTAATACAACTAGTCAGAAATGACAGAAGTGACTTAAATAGCTCCACTGTGAGGATTTCCTAGATAGCCCACGTCTTCCTTTTTGGCATTTAGTACAGATGGAAAGATGTGTGATACCAAATTAGTATCTTCGCGACTCCAGGTTACAAAATCATTTTGTAATTAATGCGTCATCATATTGTGAACGGTACTGTGACGGTGCACATTCGCTAATTCACTGCTTATATCCCACACTTAGAATCGTTGATTTATGCAAATATGCAGAATAAGAAATCAGTTATTTATGTCTCCTGTAAAATTGTAAAAGCAACACTTAGGTTCTTCTTGTTGGGAACTCCCGAAATATATATATATATATACAGGTCAAAAATGATAAGTGCGTCACCTCATTTCTTCATTAACACGCGCCCCGTTGGGGTCTCTGGCAAGACACGCCCCGCTGGGGGGCGTTTTTCGCCCCCTCCGTATCTCGTTCCCCACGAAAGCTAAATGCAAATTACGAACGGCGTTCGAAAGTTATTGACAAGACAAATATATTTTATAGGGATAATTTTATGTCAGGTCAGTATTGAGGTCAGCATAGGTCAGAGAAGGTCCCATAGGCTTACAACAGAGGAGGAACGTTTCTGTCTCTAGATTTGCCCTCAGTAGAGCTAGAGAAAATCTTTATGCATCATTGGATTTCTCTCATTGAGGTGAATCGAATGATGTATAATATGACCTTGCTAGGTCAAATAGCGATAATGACCTGACCTCGAGCTAGGTCAGGCTCAAAGAGTGACCTGGTATGGTCATGTTGCATATCAATCGACTCCCCGTGACAATATAAGCACAACGAAAGCAAAATGGGAGCTTTATCTCAATTCAGTGAGAAGTTATTGGCAAAACAATCACTCTATGCTCCCGTGACCTGATATGATCTTTGAGAGGTCAGAAGCTCAAAAACTCATCTTTATGGCCAAGATCGTGGTAAGAAAAGACGTTTTTGAGGATTTTCAGCTTTATCTATTCAGCATCTACTGAAAACAAGCACATTCTATTTTTCACCATAGACTTATAATGAGGTGACCAAAAAATTGACCCAACCTTAGGTCGAAAATATCAAAATTCCGAGATAGCAGATTTATAGATCCTAACAACCTTATCATATTGTAGAAGTTTCAAACTGATCAGTTTGCTGATGTTCCTTGGGTGCCGCTTCAAACTCGTAATTTTAGGTTTTGAGGTCGGGTCACCTGACCTTGAATAGCTCCTTGACCTGACATGACCTTAACTAAAAAATTTGGTGAGGTCTGTAAAATTGATCAGCAATAAGGTACTGTAAGTTTTGTTGTTCTGCCCCTCTTCGTTTTTGAACTATCTGGGAAAAACTAGGAGGAGGGGGGCGAATTTCGCCCCCCAAGCGGGGCGCGTGTTAAGTTAATTCCTCTTCATCTAATTCATCTGTACCACTATGCGACCGTGACTGTTTCTTTTTCGTTACAGGTGCTTATCGAGAACACATTTGGGGCTGGCGAGTAAATAATGTGAGCAGAAGTTATATGAGAGCGAAGGACCAGTGTGCTGGTACCAAAAGCGGTTAATGTGAGAAAGAAAGAGCAACAGAAACGCCTTCACCATGGTTTTGCCGTCACATTTATAGCGTGAGTCAGTGAGTCAACACCAGCGGTGATTCAGTGCCAGTGTGAGAGGTGAGAGGAAGCTGAGTGAGCGCTCCGCCGAGGGCCAGTGCTTTGTGACTAACCGAGAAGGTCGCCGGCGCCCTGAGACCAGAATGGCGCTCTGGAGACGGTGTTGGCTTCTGAGTCTGGCCGCCCTGACTTCAGTCGACCGGGCGGGATCCTACAACACCATCACTATTGGTGAGTACCAGCGCCAGACACAGTCGTAACACTGTATCTCTGAGCAGGCGTGCATCATCTTCGTGGAATTGGCTGACCAAGACTTCTCTGCTGTTGTATGGTTTTCCTTTTTACCAGCAATGAATTTGGCTGTGTCGCTTGCCGCAGTGCACCGTGAGCCTATTATCTTAGTATGCCCATGTGTGTTTGAACTACCTACTATTGTTATCAAAATGGTAGTAGGTAACTTTATGCATCATTTAAAATCCCAGGTGTTGAATTGGGCACACAACTGTAGTATTTGTATTCAAGTGTTCTTCGAAATCTTGAAGACGCAGTGGGTGCTGCAAAATCCGTCATAGTTAAGTCTATGTTTTTTGTCTTCAAGTTTTCTATCTTCAAGTTTTTTTTATTTTGTGTGGAGTTGTGACTAATTATGCACCCATTGCTGCTCTAAGGTTTTTTAAGAAGGGCTGTGTCTTACTTTGCTTATTTATTTTATCTTATTAGGGCCACTCCCAACAGGCACATTTACCCAATTATAGGAAGTATTGCCAAGTTTGGAGTTTTTATTTTTAATTGGAGCATTTGGCGTAGCTAGGGAGTACTTTCTTGAACGTATAACCTTAATTTTGTTCAATTTTTCGCCCTGTTTTCTAGGATATAGGTCAAATGTTTTTCATCTCGTGTGCACATCGACTAATACAGCAGGTCAAATAATGTACAATTTTCTTATGAGCGTGTTCCACACTTCAGCAAAGTGCAATATATCTGTCATGAACATATGTTCGTAAACTGCCTACCATATACACCGATGATACAATTAATTGGCGTTTAACGAGCCTATCACTGCTAATGTTAACGACGTTACCAGCTCGATGTTGGAAGGAGTTTTAGGTTCAGGCTAGTTGGCTGCTAGTGCTCACATACCATTGTACGGGGGAGCGGTAGTGGAGTGGTCAGCGTGACTGGCTTCTACGCAGCCGACCCGGGTTCAAGGCCCAGCGGCTTCCCTGGACAAGGAACAAGCTGGCTCCCGAGAAACCCCTCCAACAGCGAAGGAGTTGGCGACGCCATATTACCCTGGCAGTTAATGTGTCGATAAGCCCCAAAATTTATTATTGTTATACATACCATTGTACAGAACCCGATCCCTTTTCTGTGACCCTCGATACACGCTTCGGAAAAGGGAGTCTGGTCCCCTGACATTCCATCATAATAATTCCCTGACTTCAGACAAATTGGGAATAACTCTGAAGATTGTGCAACCAACCAGTGCGGAAGGCAGCATTGGCCCAAATCCGATGAGATTTTTAGTTCTAGAATGAAGTTGTTCGTCAGTAACAGGCTGAAGATTGACTGGTTCCCACGTTTATGCTGGTGGCGATGCTCATGGCTCTCCAGATTGGACCCTGAAATGTTATCCATGTAGGAGGCTGAAAATCAATTGGGGCCATTTGCGGATAATCAACAGGTAGCGCTTTTTTAACAAGGAAGTGTATATCTGTTTAACACATGTCACTCTGAGCTGAGAATGGTGCATACCTGCATACGCGACGGAAAAGGGGGGCCAGGGGGGGGCCTGGCCCCCCACTTTTTGGCCAAAAACTCCTTATCTCAGTCAAAATGAGAGAAAACCGGACATTCATATATCCAGCCCCTGCGGAAGGCAACGAGGAGCCCAAATTCGAACAGTTTTTGGTCCTGATGTTGGAAGTTTTCTGTCAGCATCAGGTTAAAGTTTGGCTGCCCCCCCACTTTTTTGCCGGTGGCGACACTTATGCATACCTGTTCCTGGATCTGCCCTCCCACTGAATATTTAATCTGATAACTTATCTGCTAATATCTCACTGATCAACGGTTCAGTGATATGACGCGCTAGCGTATCGAACGCCACTGCAAGGGCCAACTTCTAAATTGGACACCTGCCTAATTTTGCGTTTGCGATTCAAAACTGATACCGACAATAATCTTATGATAAAAATAAGAATGAAAGGGACTCGCTGAAAACTGCTACCCGTTAACGTATAACGTATAAAACACGGGCATAGGAATGGCGAAAGATAATATCGCCAGTCACTTGATCCTATGACGGAGTGATTTCAGTTTCAACTATGATCGAAGGGACGATCCCTCTACCCATGAAAAGTAAAATCGGACAGACACGAAGGGTGGTGAACGGACGGCCTGCTGGGAGACGGTTCTTGGAGCTGGCCAGGCATGTTTCTCGCAATTTTACCGGGGACCAATGAAAAAAGAGGCACTCTCGGAAACACAGATGAGACACATTTCAACGCTCAATAGAGTACACTGACTTTGTGTTACACAAGTACTTAGACCGTACATGATAAGAGAGGGCTAAAATCTGCACCTTTTTGCCCAAAAGCGTAAATTTGTGAAGGACCAGTTCTAAAGTTATGGTACGGACAAAAGTTTGCATACAAAACAATTCCCGGCAGCTGGTGCCGCGAATTTGCTGTGACGCGCTTTTTCATGTTGTTTTCAAAGTCAGGGGAACCCACTAATTACGGTCGACAGCTGATCTGCTATCCAGTCTGGTATGTCGATGGGCACTTCCCGACTGGCAGGTAAAGATGAGTTTTTCAGGAGAGTGGGAGAGCTTGAAGTGAATTGCTAGAGACAGGAGATGGTTTGCTTTTCAAGAAGAACTCGAGACCAATCCCGACGCCAATGACTATCCTAGCTCTTTATGTAATCTTCTTTACCCTTGCCCCGGTAGGGGTGTTTGAACACCGTTGGGGTTTTCCTGCGGCACAAAAAATAAAACAGCGGCGCGAAGCTCCCCTTTTCATGCATTATTCTTTATAAATTCTGTAACTTTTCCCAAAAATTTTAAGGTTGAATCATCGCAGGTCTGGTCACTAGTACAGGTCAAATGACCTCGCCTTCAAAACGTTTAAGATCACATAATAAAGAACAGGGTTAATCTATTCAATTGGAACTCATCACATAATGGTCCCACCGAGTAGCACAAAATGCTTTCCGAGATTTTTCATATCGACGACCTACGGGCAGTTACGGATGATAACTTATCCATTGGAAAAACATAGGGAAAAGGGATATCGGGCAAAAATATGGCTTTATTTGTGTAGTTTCAGCTTAGAATACTTAATTTTCCAAATCCTGAAAACCCAGGCCCCTTTAAAGGTTCATGCTGCAGGTTTGGACCTGTGACTTCTGAGACGTCATGACTTCACTACTTAATCAGGTTTTCAGACTTGGGTCAAAACATTGCAGAAATGATGATAAAGCTTTTATTCTGATGTAATTGCGTTTTGATTATTATTGCAAGTCGATTTATATGCATATTGACCATGCTAGGTAAGATTGTAACCTTGACCTGACCTGACACCATTTCAATATTTTGACCTAGTATAGTCATACCACGCATTATTCGATTTGTCGTTGCACTAGAAATTGAATGGTACCTAAACAAATATTAAATTCAACTCTGTCAGACGCTAGGTCCCAGAAACTCTTCGGCCCTGCCATTTTTTTCATCTGGTTCGCGCTCTTTCGTATTTGGTAAAATGGCCTGATCTTAGGTATGGTTTTTATTTTATTGTTTTGGTTCTATGTTTTGAACTAGTAAAGGCATGACATACACCATTCGATTTTTCGTAATTCGAGGGAGCAACTGGTGCCTAAAATGATTCTTACTCGTTTTGTCAGACGCTAGAGCCCAGAAACTCTTCTAAACATGCCACTTTCTTCGACCTCAATACTGACCTTAGCTTAAGAGTAACTGATGTAGTTTCCTCACGAATTTGTATAAGCTATTCATCAGTTTTTGCATCTTCTTCACTATCCCGCATAGCAGCCGAGATGGAGGGGATGTTTGAAACCCACCACCACCACCAGGGCGAAGGTTTCTCATAGGCCCACAGGGTGGGTGTTAATCCACGCCCCACCGGGAATCCGGCGCCACCTTAGCCCCACCGGGGGCATCGATGGCCCCCTTCTGACTCCAAAAACATGGAAGTTAGCGCAAATCTGCAAAGTGCATTTGAAAGCTCGTGTAAATTTAGAATGATTTTACTTCCCATGTGTAAGCGATCAGGTAAATGTTATGACCTCTATTGGTCTAATTGGGTCACAATTGGCTATTTCCACGAAAATATGTAATGCACAAGAAACCCGGGCATAGCTCTCATGCCATTAGAGCTATTGAGATCTACTAAATTACATTTGATAGGAAAGTGCCAGGGTTTTCTCCGCTATATGAAACATAATGGGCTCCCACCATTGGTTTGACCTCTAGAGGGCACCTCTTGATCTAACATGACCTGAGATCACGAAAAGTCAGAAAGTGACCTTGCTGTATATTAAATGAAAGCCAGTGGCAAGACATACACAATAAAGTTTAATTCAGTGCTCTAGCTTGACTAGGTTAAACTTTATCGTCAAAATACTTCCTTTGACCGTGGTGACCTGTGATGATCTCAGATAGGTCAAAGGGAAAATTCGCCCTGGAATTCGTTTAAGGTTGACAAAGAATGCTTCCCTGAGAAATCTGAGAATTCAAAATAATTTTTGTAACTTTTGGATTATAAAACAGCTTTTCTCCATGTTTTTCTATGCAAGAGGTCATCTCATGACCTGACCTCATCTCACGGAATCGAAAAATCACGGATAAATATTTTTTAGATCCTCAAAGGTTTATCAAGTGTAGAAAGGTTCAAAACAATCTCTTTAGAAATATAGCAATGGTAGAGCTCGAAAGTTGAAATGAGGTGACCTTGGTGACCTTGCCTGGTGACCTGACCTAGTGTGGCCCGGGGGTAAACCATTTCAGGGGTGGTGGGAAAATGATGCAGTGAGAGGTAGACCCCACAACCGTGGTGCTGCGCCCCGTCGTTTTTCTGTACTTCTGAAACAAAACGTTAGGGGACCATTGCACAGTAGGAACTTTTCCACTAGTAGCCTGAATTTAATCAAAAGTTAAAAATTTGATTTTTGGATAAAATATGCCCTCAATTGGTTGGAAATTCTTCAAATTTTAAGATGGTGAAGATTAGGTTTGTGTCCTTTTCCGAAAAGTGGGTGAAAATGTATCTAAAGTAGGAGAAAGTTGGACATCCAGTGTTACCTGTTTCAATGCCAGAAAATGATGGCAAGATACAAACGCAAGTGGGACGTCCGATGTGGTTGAATGTGTACCAAATTCTGTACTTTTAGAAAGCTTGACCCCTTTTATGTCCAAAATAACCGTCGGATTAGTAAACAATTTCAAAGGAATACAATTATATAAGAATATATAAGACCTTGTGTCTAACCACATTCAATTTCGGGCCTCCAAGAAATGTGTAAGGTTTTAACTACTAGTGACGTCGATTGGTGCACAGAAATGTATAAATTAGGACACGGCAGACAATTCTACGTACGAACCCAAAAAAATTCCTGCGACTTTTTGCGATTCTTGGAGAAACGTTTGTATTTTTACCGCAATGCGCCTGGCCGGCGCGGCGCCCATGCAGGCACAATGACAGAGAGGCCACTGAGGTTGTGGAGTTATGGACTTTTTGGCGATAATTACAGATGTAGGAAGGTGGTGTCACTATAGGCGGATCCAGGGGGGCAAGTGGGAGCACTCCCCTTCGATTGAACTTCGTCGCCCCTTGAAAGTTCGATGCCACCCCTTAAAATGCCACTTCTCATCCCTTTCCCCAAGATGCGACTATGGAGGGAGGAGAGGGGAGGGGTGTATCGACACCTACGACGGAATTTGGCAGAATCTGATAATTTTTTGTTTCCATCTGATGGTTTTACGCGCAGAGAATTGGCAACCTCGTGGTCCGCATGCCGCCCCCAACCAGCTTCTCCCGATCGAATCTCTTGAATACGCTTACGTGCGGCACCACGCCAGAACTCGTGTGATACTCTGTCGGCTTTTACCGGAGAAGGCGTTAGTAGTTCTTCCAGCAAAAATAAATAATATAATAATAAAATATTAACACGTGCAATGAAGGTGATCTTAAAGCACCCCTCACATATTTTTCCAAGCTGTCCAGAGAACCGTTCTCTACCAAAAAATGCTACTCGGCTGCATTTGAGACAGATTATGAACGCGTCCATTGGTGAAGAAATTTTAAAAATCGGTTTGTAATTTTTCGACTTATAGGCTTTCAAAGTCAGACCTACTTTTTGAGACCGTCACAATCGCGCAGTCGCACCAGTTCACCTGCACTGCAGACCAAGTGATGACGTCATAACGTCATATAATCAGGTTATACGTCAAGGTCAACCCACATGAAGGTCAAGGTCAAATATCACAGGTCAAGGTCATTGACCTTGGTAATCCGGTCAGATGGCATTATTCAGTATGAAGGTTATGCTATGATTTCATTGTTACGGCAAGGTCAGAGATCTTTCAATAGTCTTTCAATGGGCAATAGTCAAGGTCACAATTCAAGGTCAGAGGTCTCTTTCAAGGTCAAATGATATATTCCCGCCAAAAGGCTGCTAAAGTGCCGGTTAAATTGTACATTATTGTGAATATTGCATGGCATATTGTTACGTCAAAGGTCATTGACCTTCAATGACCTTGACCTCAGAATTCCAAAAAACATTGTGTGGTACCTTTCCTACATGACTTTATTCCGCTTTTGGTATATTGCCGGCTATTTTCCACATAATCACGGCCTTTCCCAATAGGTCCCCTAGCAGGCACCATATTTGATCTTATCGACCTCGTTTGAGCTTGAAGATATTCAAAGGTCAATAAAACTTGGTCATAATGTTGATCACTATGGCCGCCACGCACACCCCAACGGGCGTTTTTTTTAACCCTCTTGTTTTCCGAGACCTCAGAGGGCACTTTAGGACCCCCTCAACTGTGCGTTGACACTAGACCCCTCTCCACTGCACGTGTTAATTGGAAAGTAGATTTCAGTGTTAGGCTATGGAATGAGAAACAATGGTCATGTATTGTAGCAAGTTATTGTTGCATTAATTGAGACCCGTTTTAGTTATTAGGGCTAATTTGGAAATTGATTTTGGGGGCACTTTAGGACCTCTTCCTCTGTGCGTGTTAAGTTCAAATTTGAATACAGTGTGAAATGTTGTCATTTTATCAATAGTCAACTGATTCTCTGCCAAATTAATGCAATTCACTCGTGGATTCTGTCGTTAGGAACAAATTCAGGCTAAAAGTGGAAAAGTCCCCACTGTGCATTGATGCCCACGGTGGGACGGGGGTTAGTACGCGCAGTGGAGGGGATCCCAAAGAGCCCCGTTCACCTCTTTTAAACGCAGCCCGGGAACCGTTCGCAGCCGGAAAATGCTACATGAATGCATTTGAGAAGATTCATGGGCACACCAATTGGATTTTGAGTTGATCTCTATTTTTATTATTTAATCCTCGCCCTGGTGGGGAATGTTTGAACACCCCCCCCTTGAGTCTTTCGGTGGTACGAAAAACGGCAGCACAAAGCGCTGCCGTATTTGGCACATTTTATCCTTGATAAATTCCTCAACTTTTCCCAAAATCTTAAGGTAGGTTCATCTCAGGTCAGGTCACCAGTGCAGGTCAAGTGGCCTCACCTCCAAAAATATTTAAGGTGCCATAAGTAAGAAATTTGCTAGTTTATTGGATTTAAATTTATACCACATAATGGGCACACCCAGTACCACAAAACATATTCTGGGATTTTTCATGTCGATGACCAAGGGTCAGGTACGGATCAAGACCTCTCTATTGGAAATGGATGGGGAAACAGGACTTGGGCTACATTCGTGTAGATACAGCTGAGAACATCTTCATATTCTCCAAATCGTAGTATCCTGGGCCCCTTTTCAGGTTCATGTTGCAATTTTTTACCTGTGACCTTTGAGAGGTCATCTGGGGCTACTTAAGTAGGTTTCAGACTTGGATCAATAACTTTGCAGGAAATGATGATAAATCTTTTATTTTGATACCATTACATTTGGATTGCTATTGCAAATCAATTTATATGCATATTTATTATTCTATGTTTGTAAGTGACTTTCACCTGACTTTAGGTCAGTTCAGTTGTATTCTTGGCCTATTATAGTCATATCATACTTGTGTTTTTGGTTAGATTGTGCTACTCAGTATGACGTATGTTATGATGTGATGTCATAGTTGAGGCTACTCAATATTAAGGTGAAGATCACAAGCCAAGGTCAGAGGTCATGGGCCAGGTCAAAAACCTTCGTTTTCCCAACGGTTGCTATAGTGGCAACTGTATTGTACATTATTGGGAATTCATCATATTTTGACATTATAGGTCAAAGATCTTGAATGGCCTTGAACCAAAATTTTCAGGGGATACTGTATTTGCCCTTTCTTCTATAACCTTGGTTCACTTTTCCACGGAATTTCGCAATAGGTCTCCTGCACGGCCCAAACTAAAATTTTATTACATCGTTTGACCTTGATGATATTGGCCTAGGTCAATAGAAATTCCCTATATGTAGATCGTCATAGCCCCCTCAAACTCCCAAACAGGCCTTTTTCTAACCTCTTGGTTTCCTAGATCTCAGGGGGCTATAGGAGCCCCCTCCACTGTGCGTTGACGCTAGACCCCCGCCAACGCGCTTGTAACAAATAATTGTTTGTCTCATTTCGTCGCGTCATCAGTGCCAAGCGATAGATGCACCAAATGTAAAGGCCTCATAGCATGTTATACCTTTTGCTTGTGTATGTTTCCAGCCTGTTCGATATGTGGATGTCTCTAGGGTTGTTAGGTTATACATCACTACGCGGTGTTGACAGCATCTATTTGGATAGCCGACGTGGAAAAAGAATCATTTGGCAAGACGCAACTATCCATGTTGCCAAGTGCGGTATTAGAGCGGAAACATGTATCAGACTAATGGCTCAGAGCCCGTAAGAAAAGGTTAACAGTTGGGAGAGATTCGACGAGGCGGCAGATACAGGCCTGTGGTGGATTCCTCTACATCCACGGAAATTTTCAGGGTAAGGACAGCGGGGGCCGGGTCGGGAACAGTTTTCCGATGAATCTGACGGGGAAAGCTGGAGGAAGCTACTGCCCCCACCCCTTAAATTTTTGCTGGCGTAAGCAGGAATGGATGGGGAAAGTTCTCAACTTAATTTCACGCGAATTTTACAAAACAGAGCTAGTCAGTCAGCTATACCTGACACCGACATTGGCAAACATGCCGTAAAACCGGACTTGCCTCTCTGACGTCGTGCCATATGTTGCACCAGTGCTGCCCGCCTGTGTGGCGCTCACTGTCCTGCTGCATCTGACGTCGTGCCATACGTTGCGCCAGTGCTGCCCGCCTGTGTGGCGCTCACTGTCCTGCTGCATCTGACGTCGTGCCATATGTTGCGCCAGTGCTGCCCGCCTGTGTGGCGCTCACTGTCCTGTTGTATCTGACGTCGTGCCATACGTTGCGCCAGTGCTGCCCGCCTGTGTGGTGCTCACTGTCCTGCTGCATCTGACGTCGTGCCATACGTTGCGCCAGTGCTGCCCGCCTGTGTGGCGCTCACTGTCCTGCTGCATCTGACGTCGTGCCATATGTTGCGCCAGTGCTGCCCGCCTGTGTGGCGCTCACTGTCCTGCTGCATCTGACGTCGTGCCATACGTTGCGCCAGTGCTGCCCGCCTGTGTGGCGCTCACTGTCCTGCTGCATCTGACGTCGTGGGAATTATCGGCTTAGGGGCACATTTCACAACGAAGATACTACTGTCTCTGTAACAGACAGAGAGCGTTATACCTGCCCGTCTTCCCGATCAGCGGGGAAAAGGGAAGTTGATGGCCGTTAGGTGGGGGCTTGCTCTGCCTATTTGCACTCTCCAAAGGGCACATCTTACCTTCCCATGTTTCCAGGGATTTTTAGCAGTACCTACTGATAGAAAATTATGTGGTGATGTGATCTCTAGCTCAGATTGATGCAGGCTGAGCAATGCATGCGATAAAGAAAAAAATGTTGGGACCGGCCAAAACAGGTAAACAAACTTTAGATGGTGTTGGAACATTTCGGAGATTCTCATAATGCAGCTGGAGAGGTGACAGAGCGTCACGATAGCGCCAGAGGCACAGAGCTGTTTCCATAGAACCGATCAAGCTGTTAAACCTATCCCAAGCTCTTGACGTCACACTGATCTAAGATCGTAAAGTAGATATGGCGACGCTCGGCACCGCCTGGGCTCTTTTCCTACGTACCGCCGCCTGGGGGGCAGTCGGATCCCTATATTTTGGGGTAAACCAAAGTGACACAGAAAAAGTGAAGCCGGCGCTGACAGTACCTTACCGTATTCTATTTCGGAACCGTTTTTGAATCATACTCGCTGACAATAACCGTCACAGTGGGGAAAAATAGGTCAAATTTAGATTCATTTAGAAAATCCTTTATAACTCGGGTGCCATTAGACCTAGGGACATCGCCACGGATTTCTTTCCATGGAGGACAGAATCTGTAATTACCTACATTGAAATGTTAAACGCGACAGTTTTCGGTGTTAGAATTTATTTGGCGACAGGTTTTTCCTCCCCCGACGATTGACATGCGTGACCCTGCACGAAATGACATTGGTGGAGGCGTGTAAGCTTACGTGGGGCGTTTGGACTCCTCCACTAGAAAATGATAAAGGAATCAGAGCCTTCGGCTATATTTTATAAGCCTTCGTCAGCTTTCTGGTCCGGCTCGAGCTTCACGCTGAGAAAGGCTTGTAAAATATAGCCCAAAGCTCCGATTCATTTATGTTTTTTCTAATGGAGAACTTCCAACGCTCTACATAGAGATGTGACCTCGTTGCCTGTGCATTGTTGGTCCTACGTTGACTAGCTTAAGCGAGGGGAGGGGGAGCACCCGTTCGGTGCTTTTTGGCCGTGATGCGATGTCTACGGACCGCAGGCTGTGGCGCAGGGCGTGGGCGGCCTACTGTGGGTGGTGTGGCGGGGACGGAACCGTGCGTTCAACAGCCGCCTAGGCAGAATAGAAGTGCATGTGAAAAGGCCATTGAACTCGGAACTGTGTCACCCTGTCGTGAAGGGCAGTCGCCCCTGAACAACTGTAACGCAGCCTCGACAGCCGACAGCTTGCAAGTGCACACTAGGGTGTCCCAAAATACCACTTTTTCGTCTGTGCAAGCTTGCCGGTTGACACCGCATTCTCCTTTGAGTTAATAATGAGCATGCAAAATTTGGATTCGATCCTTTGAGGTTTGGTCCCCCCCGCCCCCCAAAACTGGTGAAAATCGAAAATCGTTGAATTGGCTCGAAAATGGGTTCATTCGAAAGCTTATGACAGAGGAAAACATATTTCCCTCATACAAATTGATGTAAAACCACTTCTTCATCGTTTTAGAGAGCTAAGAAGTTCCGAATTGTGGTATCACTGGCCAGAGGCGGATCTAATAACCTTTTTATGGGGGGTAACATCAGCAAAATGGGAAAACAGTGTCTTTTCAAGAAAATATACCAAAATTGGGCAAAGCGAGAAGAGTTTTACCACTTTTAAGGGGATGGCTGGATTGGTTTTCCTTGCATGCGCCACTGGTATGGGCATGACAAATTATATATTATACTTCGCCTGATTTCGGGAAACAAAGCCATTTGCGGCATCATTACGGATATAAGTGCATGGTACCATTGTGACCGTTAGAATGAATATTCCATGTGTTCGTTCCTTTACAGAGTTGTCGTGTCATGAGTAATTTTCATTTAATGTTGAAGCGGTCTTCCTGAAGCACGTGTCATGAGTAATTTTCATTTAATGTTGAAGCGGTCTTCCTGAAGCAAATTGTACGATGCCTTCAACATACTCGAAGAAAAGATCCAATGATGAAGAAGAGACAAGTGAGTGACGGAAAAAACATGCGGGCTGACTTCTGAAGTACTCGTTTACACCGTTGTGACCGTTAGAAGAAATAAACCATGTTTTTGTTCCTTTACAGAATTGTCGTGTCAGGAGTAATTAAGGTGTCCCAAAATACCACTTTTTCGTCTGTGCAAGCTTGCCGGTTGACACCGCATTCTCCTTTGAGTTAATAATGAGCATGCAAAATTTTGAATCGATGCTTTGAGGTTTGGTCTCCCCGCCCCCCTTAAACTGATGAAAATGGAAAACCGTTGTATTGGCTTGAAAATGGGTTCATTTGAAGCTTATGACAGAAGAACCCTATTGCCCTCATACAAATTGATGTAAAACCACTTCTTGATGCTTTAAAGAGCTAAGAAGTTTCGAATTGCGAGATTACTGGCCAGAGGTGGATCTAATAAACTTTTTTGGGGGTGTCCCGGGAAATATGGGAAAAGTTATTGTCTTTTTCAAGAAAACTACCAGAATCAGCCACAGTCAGTACAATTTAACCGCTTTCAAGGGCATAGCTAGACTGGTTTTCTGTGGGACTGTCAATGGCATGGAAAGTGGGCGTTCATTGCACAAATATTGTTTAATTTTTTTCGCATCCGATCGGTGCAGTCAAAACGACACACCATATCATCAAGCCAATGGCTTTAATGTGTTTATTCGGAAGCCCATGAATGGGGAAGGAAACTTGTTCTCAGACAAAATGTTGCTAGACTACTCCTAGTTCTATATTCATATTTTTACACGTGCACGTCATCCCGCTCTTTTTCGAGATCCAGCGCTTGGAGACGGTGTGCGCAGGCTACTGTCAGTTCCGAGCCCTCAGGTCACCTTCACGGGCAACGTCGGTGTAGTCCATGATGTATTTCACCGATCGTTCCGCGCTGTCGTTTGTGACTGCTAGATTTTCCATGAAAGCGTTCATACTGATGAAGTCTGCATCACTCGCCGATTCCTGGGTGGTAAGCACTGGTTGCTGACGTTCATCCACCTGAATGCCAGCCAGGAGTGCGGTCGAACGAAGTCACAGAGCCTCAGCTTATCTGCTCCTGACAACATCGGCTTTCCCGGTGCCAATGTTCCTGGCTGTGTGACTGTCAGGGAGTGCAGCTGCTACCTCTGCATTTTCATCTGTTGACACACTCTCACCAAACAACCAGAGGACGGCGTTTTCCCCCGTGAAATGCCACGGTGGCGCATGATAGAGCACTGTGTGGTTTTCGCAGCGGTTGGTAGCTGCCCTGAATAGGTCTTCATGTCAAGGCGTAGAGTTCCTGCAGTCAGTAGGGCCTGCAAGAAGTATGGGTCATGAAAGAGGGCGATTAGCTCTGCAATCTGCTTGACTTGAAGGTGCTCGGCGGGCGCCATGGAGAGCTTGTCGAAGAGTATCGCCAGAAAAACAACAACAAAGAACAGCGTGAGCAGAACATATTTTATCTAATTCTAGGATAAGTTACCTGGCGTTGATTCGTGAAGAAACTGAAGTCCTCTTGCGAAGAAGGATTGTTATTAGCCCTCATGATCATATGCAGGTTCCTTAAGAACTTGTCACTGTTACCACGAAAAGAATAACCAACTGCCATGAGCTGGCGATGAAATGAAAGTGTTTCTCGATTCAGATTTTAGTATTGCTTGAACCACACGCCTAGCGTATGTATGACACATTTTGACAGCTGCTGTAAACAGTATTGCAGGGCACTCGAACGGTGACTTATATCGCCTGGACCTCTAAAGCGATCTGTCCAGCTAGTTAGCGCTTCGTTGCACTAGGCTCTTGTATGCGGAGGGCTCGGTACCTATGGAGGATTTTGCACATGGTCGGTAGCTGATTGGCAGGCAGCTGAAGGGATTTACCAACAAAGTCATCTCATAGTTTCAATTGATCCCTGGAGTAATTCAGAGGTCAGCCCGCATGTTTTTTTCTGTCGCTCACTTGTCTCTTCTTCATCATCGGATCTTTTCTTCGAGTATGCTGAAGGCATCGTAAAATTTGCTTCAGGAAGACCGCTTCAACATTAAATGAAAATTACTCATGACACGACAACTCTGTAAAGGAACGAACACATGTAATATTCATTCTAACGGTCACAATGGTACCATGCACTTATATCCGTAATGATGCCGCAAATGGCTTTGTTTCCCGAAATCAGGCGAAGTATAATATATAATTTGTCATGCCCATACCAGTGGCGCATGCAAGGAAAACCAATCCAGCCATCCCCTTAAAAGTGATAAAACTCTTCTCGCTTTGCCCAATTTTGGTATATTTTCTTGAAAAGACACTGTTTTCCCATTTTGCTGATGTTACCCCCATAAAAAGGTTATTAGATCCGCCTCTGGCCAGTGATACCACAATTCGGAACTTCTTAGCTCTCTAAAACGATGAAGAAGTGGTTTTACATCAATTTGAATGAGGGAAATATGTTTTCCTCTGTCATAAGCTTTCGAATGAACCCATTTTCGAGCCAATTCAACGATTTTCGATTTTCACCAGTTTCGGGGGGCGGGGGGGGACCAAACCTCAAAGGATCGAATCCAAATTTTGCATGCTCATTATTAACTCAAAGGAGAATGCGGTGTCAACCGGCAAGCTTGCACAGACGAAAAAGTGGTATTTTGGGACACCCTAGTGCACACGGACCGCAGGGTCCGACAGTGTACCGCATGACGTAAGTGTATTGCGGGAGAGTCTGCCCATCGCGGAATGGACAATGTGCCGCATAACATGCATGTATGACGGCACATATTGTTGTAAACTTCGTGAAAAATGGGTGCAGTCTGCACGTGGGGGGAGATCTACGGCGGCCAATGACCAAATTATGAAACCTCATTTCTTCGTAATGGAACTTCTCTGAGCTGCAGTTTTTTCCTCTTCACGTCGTATTTTTTGGTGTAGGCAAGAGTGAGCACATAACAAGCCCCCAGCATTTCAATTCCTCACCCCGCGCACCAGGCTGTACAGGCGAGAAAAACAAAACGCAAGGAAGGGTGCCCAACTACAGGGGCGCGTTCTTTGAAATATTCCAGCCTAGAATTCTAGGAACAATGACGTCACAGCCGTTCTTTGAAACTTTTCCCGGGATTCCACGTGGAATATTCCCGCCATTTCGCGCGGAACGGTAGGAATTAGAGGTGGGACTTTCTAGGCCCGGGGGCCCGGGGCAAAAGCCCGGCCCAGGCCCGCGGGCTTTGACCGGGCCTGAAGGCCTGATTTAAGCCAATGTCGGGCTGATAACGGGCTTCACCCAGGCTCATTCCGGGCTTCAACTAAACTGGGACTTCAAGTCAATTTTCTGTAAGTTAAATAAGCCTTTTTCAGTACAGACCTAGTTTTTTCCACTGAAACATAATCTTATTCATGCACCAGCAGCTTTTGAAAATGCATTTACAATTAATTTTGAGACTTTTAGACATACATCAGGAATGTCAAAGCATGAAGCTCTAGCTTTCTATCTGTTACTCATGCCAGGGTCAAAAGCAAGTTACTTAAACCTGAATTAATATTTAAAATCAAATATTGAATAATGCCTACAGTTGCACACATCCATGCCGTACTGTCATCTTATGAATATCCTAATTACTTAAAAATTTTCAAGTCATATATGGGTGAACAAAATATAAATTCTGATAGCATATTTGTTACTTCCATATTGTCAGTATACCATTTCAAAGGAAGTCATTTAACCAATTTGCTGCTAACATATTGATAAACACCTAGCTCTAGCTAGAAAATTCTTTCGAGAAGCTTTCTGCTCCAGGTAAAAAGAAAATGTTATCTATGGAGCCATTCCCATGTCCTCTACGAAAAATGGTGAAGTAAATATGTCAGGTACAAACTATCTAGTGGGAGCCCATAATTGTCAAATTGGCCTGGTAACTCTAGCTGCAAGAACAAATGTTGATAAGTTTGACCCTTCCACAGATTCATCTTGCTCTTTCATTGCCCAAAAGATGCAAAATCCACTCAGAAAGGGCTAGTATAAGCAAGGAAATAGCCACAAAGAAAACATGTTTTTGATCGAAGTACTTCAAAACATATAAATTAGTCAGTTGTGGGGAGAAACTGGGGAGAGCAGTCAGCCTTAGAAGGAACCTTTGAAATTACACCAAAACATGAATATACTTGACAGTATGTGTTGCATTTTCCTTGTGGAGATACTTCCCTGGCCTCTATGAAATACAACTTCTATTATAAGCTTTGAACTTGAACATAACAGCACTTCCCTCCCACCACACGAAAGGTATTATCGCAGTAGGTGGATCACATCTCGCGGTTCAAAAGGATTACATCAGAAGGTCCACTGATCAAAGGGTCTAATGTTCATAGGTTCTACCCTGTGAAAGTTAGACCTTTTGAATAAGAAGTCCACAAACAAGTGCACAAAAAGTGGCCTATTCTCAGGAACAAAAGAAATGCACCACACACTTTGTGCTTATTTTTTAAATCTGTGAAATTTTAAAATATATTTTCAAAAGTCTTGAAATATTTTCGCTGAAATAAACTTACTATTCTGGTAAATTTTGGTGAAAAATGTTTTCATAAATGATTGCTCTAATGTAGACAAGCACGGCGCTTCAGATACCTACTAAGCGCAAGCCCGTCAAATACAACAAAGCAAACAGAAATAGTGTTCAAGCCCAAATGGTGATGTGGATGGGATTGAGTTGTTTTTTTGTGTCAGATTTACTTTTTGGTGGAGATTGGTGCAATATTTTTATTCAATGTTTGGTGCGAACCTGTGGAAAACTAGTGGTTCCTTATCAAGATAGTTCTTTATGGCTGGTGGTTTGATAATTGTATATGGCTGATGGGCCTTGTTCATGTTGGCCTGTTGGCTTACCTACTTTCCAGACCGGGCTGACCCAAGCAGAACATTCTTTTAACTATCTTCCAAGCTGTTTAGTGACTAAACTAAAAGAAAATGTTCACATGTATCAATTGAGGGACAATGTGAAGGAGTTTTGGTTCCTTCACAGCCATCCCGCCATGATATTCTGAAAAGTTTTAGCTGAAAACTTGTCACTGCTCTCTCCTCTATTTATAAACATTATTGGAACTCAATTGTGAGGCTCGTGCCAGCATATAATGATTTATAAAAGTGCAAAGATGGAGGAAATGTCTGACATGAGTGGACTTATTTCATCCCGATTCTTATAGCTGCCATGTGCATACCTCTATCTAAAATACCCTTTGTTTTTATAAGGTGATGCTGGTCATTACCTGAAGTAAGCTTGCATCATAAGCAAGCCATGTTTCATACTGTTTTTCAGTATCATTTTCTGCTGAATTATTAAGATAGCTGAGGCTACTGATGCTACATGCACCTTTTTGATATGGTTTTGGGTGAAACCAAAACTTTTTACAGGATAAATTGGCTTAAAACATATATTTGAAACAGCTTTAAAGTAAATAAATTTTGTATATAGTCGTTAATGGTTTTCCATGATACCGGGCCTTCCCGGGCTTGATAATCCATTTCTTCCACAAACCGGGCTTGTGACGGGCTTCTAAAATCAGCAGCCGGCCGGGCCCGGGCCCGGGCCTGCAAAATTGCCTGAAACTCCCACCTCTAGTAGGAATCGAAAAAGCAGTCCCGCTCAAGATGGCGGCGCCCATGGCTGGATTTTGTAACAGTAAGTTCGTGAACTTTGAATATTTATCTGCTTGTTAGGTCCTTTATATGTTTTTTTCAGGATAATAGGCACCTTAAATGAAGGTAAATGAAGATTAGCGCGTGCACAAGTCAAAATAAATAATGAGGCTATCGTACCTCGTCATTTACGCTGCATTCCGGCCTCGTTCAAGAACGTTCCACAGCTGGAATCCGGGGAATATCATGACGTCACAACCCCTGGAATTCCACCTCAGAATATTTCAAAGAACGCAACCCAGGTAGTGCATGCCCCGAAGGTGACCAGTCTGACAAAATGTATGTCGTTCTTCAGCAGTCACCAATGGGACAGACACCGGAACCCCGACCCACCCCACCGCCCGACCCTTTCTCCCACTCAGAATTCCACCAAACTTTCCCAGCATAGTCCTTTATCTGCCAACCATACTATGGCCAGGATTAACCCTCGCTCCGATGGAGGTGTTTGAACACCCCTCGGGTTTTTCCGGTGGCAAGAAAAACGGCGGCGCTTGGCGACGCCGTACTCGGCACACCTTCTCCTTGATCGATTTCGCAACTTTCCCCAAAAATTGTAGGGTTGGGTCATCTCAGATCAAGTCAACAGTGCAGGTCAAGTGACCTTATAAAAAATGTTTAGGGTGGCATAAGTAAGAAATGGGTAAATCTATCGGATTGAAACTTATACCACATAATGAGCCTACCGAGGGCTGCAACATTTATTCCGGGATTTTTCATATCGATGACCAAAGGTCAAGTATGGACAATGACCTCTCCATTAGAAATATATGGGGAAAACAAATTGGGCTGTATTTGTGTAGGATACTGCTGAGAATACCGTCATATTCTCCAAATCGCAGTAACGTGGGCCAGTGGCGGATCTAGCCGGTCGGTTTGGGAGGGGCAAACCAAAGTCAAAAGTTGAAAAGCAAAAAAAAAACGTCACGCCGTGAAAGCTGCGCTACAATATCACTTGCCCGTAGAATTTTAGAATTTATGGTATTTGATTCGAAAAGTAAAAAAAAACGTCACGGGTTGAAAAATCTGGGCTAGAAATACGTTTTCCAGTCCGAGGCCCAATATTTACACTGGAATTCACTGGTTCTGTTTGAATTTGAGAGTTAAAGCACCAGAATGTTGCTTATAAACTAAAAAGGAGTCGGGGAAAAAGGAGGTCGATCACTTTGGGGGGGCAAAAACATAGTTTTGCCCCGAGATTTTCCGTTTGGGGGCAAATGCCTTTTTGCCCCCTCCTTGGATCCGCCACTGCCGTGGGCCCCTTTCTAGGTTCAAGTTGAAATTTTTGACCAGTGGCCTCTGAGAGGTCATCTGGGGCTATTTAAGCAGTTTTCAGACTTGGGTCAATAACCTTGCATGAAATAATGATGCAAATATCAATTTGATATGACTGCGTTCAGATTGCTATGGCAAATCGATTGATATGCATGTTGACTATGCTAGGTTAAAAAGTGACCTTGACTAGACCTGAAGTCAGGTCATTTTTGTGTTTTGACCTAGTATGGTATTATACTTCATTCAAATGGCCGTGACGAAAGGAAGCGAATGGTGCCTAACAATGATTCTAACTCAACTCTGTCAGACGCTAGAGCCCAACAACTCTACTCAAAATCCCACTGTCTTTAACCTGTCATGACGTCAATATTGACTTGAGCCAAAAAGTGACTAATATAGTTTCTTCATGAATTTCTATGAGCTATCCACCTGCCTTCGCATGTTGTCGCTATTCTGCATTGGGGCCGAGTTAGAGGGGGTGTTCAAACACCCCCAGCAGGGCGAAGGTGGCTCGGAGGTCCACCGGGGCCCGGGTTAAAGATCGCATGTAGCGTCCACACTGATGGGCTACTGCCTCATCACACTGCGCCCATCACCACCCACTTTTCAAATAGAGCTTCGGGCGGGCAAAGCTTTGTAGTAGGGATTGCCATTCCGGGATCGGGATCCCACTGAAATTTAGGTCTCGATCCCGATATCGAAACCTCTTCAATCCTGGGATCCCGAGACAAAGACATTTGACCTTTCAGTTTTTGACACTGGAAATATCTGTGTGGCATCGTGCAAGGTCAAAGTCTTATGCTCACAGTTCTAGCTGTGGCCTCTTCGTTGCGCTGCCGTTCGACTGTGTTAGCGGCTCGTGGCATCACTAACAGGCCTGTGCCCCGGCAGGCGGGTTCTTCCACTCGGCCGACAGCACCGTTAGCGTGCGGGAGGTGGCGTTTCGGCAAGCTGTTGACAAGATCAACGTCGACCTGAGGAGCAGGGGCCTCAGTCACGAGGTGACGTTTGCGCAGCAGGTGGAGCGACTCCGCAGCGTCGACAGCCTGCCTGCGTCCCGACAAGGTGCGTGGCAACGCCGTGAATCTCCGAACATCATTGGGGGCGCCCGAATTCGAAACAACATAGCCAGCACATACATAATCAGTTATAGCCAGCACATAAAAAAGAGATACGGTTATATAATCCTTGTTTAATCCGCGCTTTGGCGGGGGTCTGAGCCACCTTCGCTTTGACGGGGCGGCGGGTACCCGCCCCCTAAGATCTCAAGAGCCACGCTAGATAGGGAATAACAGTAAACGGCGTTGTAAGCGGCCCTTCCAATTCTCTTTATCAATCTTTTGAATCATTTTTTTGCAGGTCACATTTTAGACCACTAGAGGCCAAGGCATGCCACCATAGGGGTGACATGTAGATGGTTTTCAGCCACAACATCTGAACTAGTCGTGATAGAGAAAACAATCTACACTATTGGAATCGTCGGAGCAAGACGTATCGAATCATATGTAATATGGCTTTGCTAGCTTAAATTAGGTCAAATATAGAATTTGACCTGACCTAAGGTCATATCAGGGTCAGATTAGGTCAACATGCATATCATTAGAACCAAAAGGATAAGGCGAATCTAATGCCGTGAAAATAAGGTGTTTTATCACCATCCAATACTATTTTTTCAGTTTAAGTCATTTTTCCAATGTATTTCCAAGGAGAAGTTATGGCTCGTACCTGACATTACATCATTGATGGAAAAATACCGAAATACATTTTTTCTAGAAATCGGTGAGCCCATTGTGTGATGTAAGTTTCAATTGGATAAGTTCGCCCTGTTCTGGCTTAAACCATCTTAAAAAATGTAGGTGAGGTCACTTTGACCTCGTGACCTGACCTGAGATGACCCAACCTTAAAATTTTGGCTGAACTTGTAGAAATGATCAGAGAAAAGGTATACTAAGTACGGTGGCGTATAGCGCCGTTCTTTTTATCTTATCTGCAAAAAACCTGAGGTGGTGGTTACCCGCCCCCACGTCAATGCACGTGTTAAACTCTCGCACAGATGCTTTAACACGCGCATTGACGAGGGGGCGGGTAACCGCCCCCCTCGGGTTTTTCAGAGATGGCATAAAAACGGCGGCGTGTAGCGCCACCGTACTTTGTATACCGTTTTTTCATTATTTTTACAGCTTGTGTTAAAATTTTAAAGTCAGGTCATCTCAGGTCAGGTCACCAGAACAGGCCAAGTGACCTGACCTCAAAAACGTTTAAGATAGCATAAGTCGGAACAGGATGAATATATCCAATTGAAACTAATATCACATAATGGGCCTACCGGGTCCTGCTAAAATATGTTCCGGTATTTTCGATATCGATGACCTAAGGTCAGGTACGAGACATGACCTCTCAATTGGAAATACATGTCAAAAATGGTTTTAACTGAATAACTTAGTACCGGATGGTGATAGAACGTTTATTTTAGCTGCATTATATTTGCCTTGTCTCTGCAGTTCTAATGATATGCATTTTATCTAATTTGACCAGGACCTTACCTCAAGTCAGGTCAAATCCTTAATTTGACCTGGAAAGGTCATAATATATATCATTCGTTTCAGCTGGCTGGGAGGATTCATACAGTTCCAGTTTTTTGCTCTATCTTTTCTTGTTCACATGTAATGACCAAAAACCTCCATTTACATGTTATTCCTATGACGGCATGTTTTGACCTCTAGTGATCTTAAATGTGACCAGACAAAAAAGTTCAAATATTTTTAATGGAGAAGTGGATGGGATACCCATCGCTACCTAGCGTTGTTCTCAAGATCTTAGGGGGGTGGTACCCGCCACCCGCCCCCCTCCCCGTCAAAGCGAAGGTGGCTCAGACCCCCGTCAATGCGCGTGTTTAACCTTTTGAACCATTGCAATGCCCTGAAAATGAAAAACGCTACAATTCAAGGGATATTAACCCGCGCCCCACCGGGGGTCCGGCGCCACCTTCGCCCCACCGGGGGCCATCGATGGCCCCCATCTAACTCCGAAAATATGAGCGTTAGCGCAAATCTGCAAAGTGCACTAGAAAGCTCGCGTGAATTCAGTAGGAAATTACTTTACATGTTTTAGTGCTCAGGTCAATGGTTTGACCTCCAGAGGTCAAATTAGGTCAAGATCGGCTATTTTCACTCAAATATGCAATGCTTTAGCAAACTGGGCATAACTCTTATGCCATTAGAGCTATTGAGGTCTGGTGAAGTACATTTGATAGGAAATTGCCAGTACTTTTTCTACTATGTGAAATGTAAAGACCTCCCGCCAGTGGTTTGACCTCCAGAGGTCACCTCGTGACCTAATATGACCTGAGGTCACGAAAGGTCAGAAGGTAACCTTACCGTATATCAAATGAAAGCCAGTGACAAGACAAACACGATGGTGTTTGTTTCAGCGCTCTAGCTTAATTAGGTCAAAAGTTATTGTCAAAATACTGTTTTTGACCCCTGGTGACCTTGGATGACCTTGGAGAGGTCAAAGGGCAAATATGGCCCCTGGAATCTGTGAAAGGGTGTCCAAGAACGCTTTTCTGATCAAGCTGAGCATTTTCAATCGTTTTTGTGACTTTTAGATCATAAGACAGCTTTTTCCCATGATAAAACGATAAAGGTAAAGGAACACACTGACAAGCTGGATATTAAATATATATTCAAAAGCAAGCACACGGACGCGTTTCGTAGCTTCTTCAGCGTTTGTTTGAAGGGTAGAATTATTCGTTGACGCATGAAGGTTTCTGTGAACTCACGTGGGCTAAACGTGGATAATATTTGCCAATATTTTTGATATTGCGAAATCTCCTCTCTTGGAATTTAGATTTTCTTTTTGTTCAATTAGGGCCGACTCCAAAAACTTTCTTCTATTTTTTGGTAGACCTCTGTGGAGAATTTCTGCATTTTTCCAGTTTGGTAAGTGGTCAAATTGTTCGGAGTGTATTACAAATGAACTCGTGGTTTTATGATTTCTAAGGTCTGATTTGTGTTCGTAAATTCGTTTTTGCAGGCCGCGATACGTCTCCCCGTAGTAGAATCTTGTGCAGTTTTGACATGGAATTTTGTACACGATGCTGTTCTCATTGCTGTTTTTCGAATCTTGCTTCTTTTTGATAAGGTCTCCTATTTTCAAGCCTGCGCTTGCAATAAACCTAATCTCTGCTTGTTTCAGTGTCCTTTCTAGTATTCCGTGTTAAGATGTTTTCGGTCCTACAATAGTTCTCAGTGGCGTTGCTCTTGTTTTTCTTGAGTTTCTAATCTTTTTGCCTTCAAAAGACATCTCACGATAAATGCTTTAGGGTATTTTAGTTTTAGAAACGACGAGAAAATGTGATTGATTGAAATGTGATTGAGAAAATGTGAAAATTGAAAATGTGAGTGCAAAAACGAATTTACGAACACAAATCAGACCTTAGAAATCATAAAACCACGAGTTCATTTGTAATACACTCCGAACAATTTGACCACTTACCAAACTGGAAAAATGCAGAAATTCTCCACAGAGGTCTACCAAAAAAATAGAAGAAAGTTTTTGGAGCCGGCCCTAATTGAACAAAAAGAAAATCTAAATTCCAAGAGAGGAGATTTTGCAATATTAAAAATATTGGCAAATATTATCCACGTTTAGCCCACGTGAGTTCACAGAAACCTTCATGCGTCAACGGATAATTCTACCCTTCAAACACACGCTGAAGAAGCTACGAAACGCGTCCGTGTGCCTGCTTTTGAATATATATTTAATATCCAACTTGTCAGTGTGTTCCTTTACCTTTATCGTTCTGTCAAATGGATCTTCAACTTTTTCCCATGCTTTTTCAATGGGAGAGGTCACATCGTGACCTGAGCTCAGGGCACGAAATCGAAAAATACCGAATATACACCTTGTAGACCCTGGAGGGGTTATGAAGTATAGGAAGTTTCAAATCGATCGACTTCGAAATGTAGCTCTTACAGAGCTCTAAAGTTTAAGTGAGGTGACCTTGGTTGACCTCGTCTGGTGACCTGGCCTTGGGTGACCCGGGGTAAAAAATTTCAGGGATGGTGGGAAAATGATGCAGGGAGAGGTAGAGCTCTCAACCGCGGTGCTGCGCCACATCGTTTTTCTGCTATCCCGGAAAAACCTTAGGGGGCCATCGATGGCCACCCGGTGGGGCGAGGGTTAAGGTACCACGCGCATTGACGGGGGTCTGAGCCACCATCGCTTTGACGGGGGGTACTCCCCCGTGAAAGCAAAGATAGCGAAAAACGGTAATAAGCGTTGGGTGGCCCATCTAATCCTCTATCGAAAATAATTGAATCATTTTTGTTGTCAGGTCACATTTAAGGTCACTAGAGGTCAAGATATACCGTCATACGGATAACATGTAAATGAAGGTTTTCGGTCTTTAGCCCGCGCTCCGGTGGGCCTCCGAGCCACCTTCGCCCTGGTGGGGGGGGGGTGTTTGAACACCCCCTCTCAGAGTCGGCCCCTGTGCAGGATAGCGAAAAAACGCCCCGCTGGGGTCACTGGCATAACGCCCCCGCTTGGGGGCGTATTTCACCCCCTCCCCCTTTGCAACTCATTTTCCGCGAAAGCCAAAGAAAAAATACGGACGGCGTTTGAAATCTCTTGAGGAGATGAAGAGAAATTATACAAACTATTTTTATGTCAGGTCAACATTAAGGTCAACTTAGTCAAAACAGGTCCATAGGCTTACAACAGGGTAGTGTACGTTTCCCGCTCTAGATTTTTCTCAGCGAAACTAGAGGAAATATTTATGTGCCACTGGATTCCTCTCATTGGGGAGAAGCGAATGATGTATAAGATGACCTTGCCAGGTCAAATGGTGAAAATGACCTGACTTTGAGCTAGATCAGGGTCACAGGATACCATGGTATGGTCGTGCTGCACATCAGTTGACTCCTCGTGACAATATAAGTACAATGCTACAATGCAAGCAGAATTGAAGCTTTATCTCAATTCAGTAGAAAAGTTAATAACAAAATAATCATTGTATTTTCCTGTGACCTTACATGACCTTTGAGAGGGTAGATGATAAAAAACTAGACGCTATGATCAAGGTTGTGGTAATAATACACGGTCTGAGGATTTTCAGCTTTATCTGTCCCGGGCTTACTGAAAATGAGCCCCTTCTTTTTCCCCATAGACTTCTAACGTGGTGGCCAAAATTGACCCCAAATTTTGGTAAAAAATATCGAAATTCCAAGATTGCAGATTTTTAGGCTCTAATTACCTTATTATATTGCGAAAGTTTGAAACTGATCGGTTGGCAGATGTTCCTTAGGCGCCGCTTCAAACGCGTTACTTTAGGTTTTAAGGTCGGGTTGCTTGACCTTAAATAGCTCCTTTACTTGACAAGACCTGACCTAAAAATTTGGTCAGATGCGTAGAATTGATCAGGGGTAATGCACTAGAAGTTTCGTTGTTCTGCGTCTCTTTGTTTCTGCGTTATCTGTGGAAAACCCGGAGAGGGGCAAACTTCGTCCCCCAGCGGGACGCGTGTTAAAGGTTGGTTCGCACTTCAGTGGGTACTAATCCTAGTTTAAAGGAAGAAAATAGACTAAGAAAAGATCCCTCAGGTTCCCGCCCCCTCCCCCTCCCACTTTGATGGTTGGGCTTTTTCTTACTCAGCCCACGCCTTTGCGTGGTGGAGGCTAGCGAAATAACCAGGCCTATCTGTGGATTGATGCTCTGCGGCGCTGTTCCAGTGTGTGAAGTACTCCGCAAGATCGGACTGGCGGCGGTGTTCGGGCCTGACCTGGAGCCAGCCTCGGGGCACGTCCAGTCCATCTGCGACGCCAAGGCCATCCCACACGTGCAGACTCACCTGGATGGTACCAGTGACCGGGCTAGTGACCAGATCTCCCTCAACCTCCACCCAGACTCAGCCACTCTCAGCAGGGTCAGTCCAAACCTGCATGCATTATTCTAGTGATTGGAAAGGCGAGCGCTTAACTTTGTTTCATTTCACCCCATCTTTCTGCAACATATCTTGTTACAATTCATTGTTTTGGAAGCCTTAATAAATACATTAGATTGGATTCACAACAGAAGTTGCCATTGTACGCACATACATGTGTCTCCAAGAATATGGCAAAACATTTTATTCCTTTTGACTGCCTGAGCTCCTGTTTTGTCTCTAACTCTCCTTCGGCCTAGGATATGCCCATCATTATTTTAAAGAACTCCCGCAAGATCTGCCCCTGGAACCTCCTCTCGTTCTAAAAAAAACTTAAGAAGGCGATTTGTTTTAGCCTCGTTTGTATTTTGTAATAGCCTCGTTTACTCTACAAGTCTGTGTAGTGGCAGGACGTACCACGACGAAGCCGGCGGGCTTCACAGCCGCAATTAGCCCCGCCTTCACCGCGGGGAGGGTCAGATCGGACACCTCCCCCTTTGGTTTTTCGCGAGGGATTCCGAGCAGATTTTTATGAGAAGTGCGTCACTTTGCACACCTCTAAGGTGATCAAACTGACAACTTATCAAAAGTTCAGGGCAGGTCAACGAGTTGTGACGTCATTTCGAAACCCTTGTAAGGCGATTATGTTCTTCTGAAATGAGACTGCCGAAACCAGGTTGTAACTCGGCTTCAAGAAGAGATGCATCACGTTTCTAAACATCAATCGAAATATCTTGAACCAAAAATTCTGCACCCTGCCGCCCATTTTTAGTTCAGGTCAATAACTAGGTCACCAGAGGTCACTAAAGGTCACGGTTTTTTAATTGTTTGTATCTATAACTTTTGAACGGGATAAGATACAACAATAAACGAGACCCGTCTGAGCGGCCAGAATAGAGCCGCTTGAGAAATCTCAATGCGCTTCGCTCCATGGATTTCGTCATGCGGCTCTGATTGGATGTCAAAATGACGAGCATGACCCGAGAATTTTAATGATGTGCAACATGATCCTGAAAGATAATTATTTGACGTTTACCTGAGGTGAACGTCATGATATGACCTTTCAAGGTCATGTTGCATATTATTATAATTCTTGGGTCAAAACAAACACATTGATGCCTTTGGCTTTGTTCCTAGTTCTAATGGTTCCTGAGTTATACAGGATTTTGTAAATGGGCCAAAACTTGACCCATTTTGGCCCTCTGTGACATCACGGGTCAATGGATATGGTTCAAACTCGACTTGTGAGTGGAGGGCGGTAAGGGGCTTCCAGTGCCCTTTCAATCGTTTTTCCGTATCACCTCCGGTTCCCGAGATCGCAAGGGGGAGGGGGTCCAATCGGATCCCCCATCATCATGTATTACTCACACTTCCACACAAATGATGTGGCTTTTAAAGTGTTGTCAAAATGAGTATGAAGTGATTATAATCTATGGAAGGAGATGGTAAGGATGAGGAAAGGTGAGGATAAAGAGCATGGGATTCTACCTGGAGGGGTCGCTGCAGCCACAGGCGCATGCGCTCACAGTCTCCAGGTAGAGTAAGGATAAGGATTAGGTACCGGTAAAAAAAGAACGCACACACACACAATCGCACACACACACTTCGAAAATTTAAACTAAAATAATATGAGGATGAAAATATTTGATTCTTTGGCTTCGTTTTCATTTCGTCTTCGATTTGATAAAATTTCGCTGTTTGTGCTCCATCTTGTCTGTGACAGCGTTGACCTGCTTGCTTCACTGATGTTCAATTCTTGCATTTTTACTTCAATTCTTGCACCCTTACTTCAATTCTTGCACCCAACAACACCCCCAGGCGTTGTTGGGTGCGAGAAGAGCCTAGACAGTGCCGGGTTGAGGATATAAAGTTTGGAAAAAATATTTCCAGTAAGTGTCATAAAGCTATGTAAATCAAACCTTTCAGACCTCAAGTCTTGATATATGAAGTCGTTGGCAGAGCCTTGGCAACGCGAATAGTGCATTAGGTGCTCGCGATATGAGCGCCACCACCGGAAACAAGTGCAAGGTCAGTCAGTCAGGTTGAAACCCCCTGCAGACAAACAATTTCCCCTTTAGAATCTAAAGCACATAGGATTTGGGCTCAATGCTGTCTTTGCACTGGGTGGTCGCGAAATTATCTGAATACTTCCCAATTTGGCCGAAACTGGGTTTTGAAGTCGCTTCTTTCCTGTCAATGCAATAGGGCCAATGCCTAACACGCCCATTGGCGGGGGGTGGGTACCCGCTCCGCTCGGGTTTTTCGGAGATATAAAAACGGCGGCGCGTAGCGCCGCCGTACTTCGCATGCCGTCTCATCATTTTTACAACTTTTGTTAAAATTCTAAGGTCAGGTCACCTCAGGTCAGGTCACCAGTACAGGTCAAGTGACCTGACCTCAAAAAAGTTTAAGATAGCATAAGTCGGAACAGGGTGAACTTATCCGATTGATTGAAACTCATATCACATAATGGACCTACCGAGTTCTTTAAAATATGTTCTAGTATTTCTTATATCGATGACCTAAGGTCAGGTGCGAGCCATGACCACTTCATTGGAAATACATGAGAAAGATGGTTTTAACTGAATAACTTAGCAACAGATAGTGATAGAGCGTTTATTTTAGCTGCATTATATTTGCCTTGTCTTTGCAGTTCTAACGATATTAATTTTATCCGATTTGACCTTGACCCGACCTCATGCCAGGTCAAATCCTTGATTTGATCTAGCAAGGTCAAATTATACATCATTCGATTCGGCATGCTGCGAAAATTCATATAGTTCAAGTCGTTTTGCTTTATCTTTACTTATTCAGATGTGATGACTGAAAACGTCATTTTACATGTTATCCCTATGACAGCATGTTTTGACCTCTTGTGACCTTAAATGTGACCTGACAAAAAAAGGTTCAAATATTTTCAATAGAGAAGTGGATGGGCTACCCAACGCCGTTGACCGTTTTTTCCTCCCTACCGTGTTTCTCGAGATCTTAGGGGGAGGGCGGGTACCCGCCACCCCCATCAAAGCGAAGGTGAATCAGACCCCCGTCAATGCGCGTGTTAAGATCTTGAACATTCGGGGGTCATGGACCCTGGGTCCTCTCAGCTCCTACGCCTATGGAGCAGACCCACTTGCTCACCCCTGTGGCTACGCTTGTGGCTAGTGATAGGCGCTGAAATTATGGAATTATGTTCCATTTTACAATAGGAATTTGGAACGTTGTCATGCCCAACAGAATGCCTCCACACGTCACTGAGCGTATCAGATCAATCACGGCTGGGCATCAGGAAGAGAGTTTCCAATCAACGGCTCACAGAAATCAGTGGTGACTGGCAAATTCAGCGGCGCTTCAGCGGAAATCAGAGTCTCAGAACCGGACGGTCCGCCTTGATCCGACAGACAGAAGTCAACAACCAATCACCGGCAGACGGGGCCGGGCTGTCGACCCGGACCGGACGGCGCGGCCCGGCCCAGCCGCTGCCGTGTTTGAACACGCGCCACTCACCGCCGTCAGGCCGACGCTGCGGAACATGATGATGTTGAAGGAGACAGTCTGGTGTCGCTCTTCACTGTGTGTTTTTGGAAGGTGCCTGGACGAAGTGAGCTCTGAGGAAAGGTGAAGCGTTGTTTTGTTTGTGTTTTGCTGAAAAAGAACTGTTCCCACTGACTCTGTTTCTATGAAATGCAGATGGGTGCCAGTCCATTGATGTAGTGCAAACAACTGGGGCTGTGTTCTCAAGCCTTCAGAACAATAAAATCAGAGAGTTCAGGCTGTAAAGTTGGCCCAGGTCATATGGCGCCCAGTCCTCAAGCATTGTATTGTTATGCAATTGCGCAATCTTTATAACTTTAATGGTATTCATGCTCCCATGAGTGTAATGTTTTTACTTGGAACTTCATTGGAAGAGCTCCCTCATTTGATCCTTCCGGAAATGTTTTGGGCATAGGCGTAGGAACCGGGGGGGGCAGGGGGCCACTGCCCCCCCCACTTTTCTGTGGTGGGCCCCCGCAACGGAGATAAAATATTGGTAACTGTAATATCAAACAAAAAAACCAAACTGACCAGACAGCTTGCCTGGAAAACTCTTAAGCTTACCTGTGCCCTTGATTGAACTGGGGCCTTATGAGTCTATTTTAAGGCCCCCTGAGATGTTCGGGGCCCCTGACCTGACCTCTGATGCTATAAGAGCTAATCTGGGGTCCCTTGAGCTGGTCAAAGCCCCTATACTCACCGACCGTGGGGGCCCCTGAGCTGGGACCGCAAAGTTGATACTGGCCCCTGAGCTAATCTGGGCCCCCTGTGCTGCATGAGAGGCCCTAAACTAATCTGGGGCCCCTGCTCAGTAATAGGGCTCCTGAGCTGAGCTTTGGGGTCATTAGCTTTAATATGACCCCGGAACTGTTTCGAAACCCTATTTAAACCGACAAGGGGCCCCTTAGCTAAGCTGGGGTCTTAAGTTTATCTGATCATATGAGCTAATAAGGGCCCCTGCGTTGAACTGAAGGCCCCTGAGATGGTCTGGGTCTCTTTATAAAGCTTTACAGCTACTGACCTGGGGGCTGTGAGCTTGAATGGCCCCCTGAGCTGTTCTGAGAACCTATATCAGCTGACCTGGGGGCCCGTGAGCTGAGCTGGGCCCCCCAAAGCTAGTCTGGGCCCTAAGCTAATCTGGGGACCCAGTGCTGAACTGGGCGGCTCCTAAAATGGTCTGGGCCCGCTGAACAGTTTTGTGCCTGCTCCTCAGCTGAGCTGGGGGCCATGACCTTAAATAGTTTCTTGAGCTGTTCTGAGACCCTATATAAGCCACCCTGGGCTCCCTAAACTGAGCTGGGGCTAATCAGGTAACCCCCGTGCTTAACTGGGGCCTCTGAGCTGGCATGGGGCCCCTGAAATCTTTTAAGGTCTCTGGGCTAAGCTGGGGACCGTGAGCTTGAATGAAGCCCCTTGAGCTGGTTTAAGACGATACCCTTCAGCCAATCTGGGGGCCCCTGAGCTGAGCTGGGCCTTCAAAGCTAATCTGGGGCCCTGAGCTGGTCTGGGACCATTGAATTGTTCTAGAGTCACTGAGCTAAGATGGGATCCGTGAGCTTGGACAGGCTTCTTGAGCTGTTTTGAGACCTATAGAAGCCGACCTGGGACCTCTGAGCTGAACCGGGCCCCTAAGCTAATCTGGGCCCCTGTGCGAATCTGGGGCTCCCTGTGCTAAGCTTCTAGGGGCCCTGTGCTTATGTGGGATCCCTTGATAAGCTGGTCTCGAGAACCATGAACTGGTTTGGGGCCACATGAGGTGATTATTTGGGTTCCTGAGCCATGGTCTGGGTCTTGGGGGGCCTCTAAGATGATTTGGCGGCCTCTGAGCGGCATAGGCATAGAAACAGGGGACCAGGGAGCTACTGCCCCCCTTTCCTGTGGTGGGCCCCCGCAACCAATATACAAGTACCAGCAACTGTAATATAAAAAAGAAACCCAAACTACCCCGATAGCTTGGCTGGGAAAGTTCCAATCCCGTAGTACGCCCCTGCAAGTCCCTGGATTGAGAGCGCTTCGTGGAAAAGGCCAAGACACCTACTACCCGACTTTTTCCAAAAGAGCCCCGAGAATTGAACTCAATAAAACTCCATCCCATATCGCTCCCAACACAAAGAATGAATTTGGACCCGCACCCAGCACCAAATGCCGAGCAACAGCCGTCCCTCAGCCATCGAAAGGTGTGATGAGATCGGCCGTCTTCTACTACGAAATTGAAAAAAGTTACACGGAACTATCAAATGAAAAAAACGGCAGGAAAGAACGTGAGAAGTCATGTATGAAAATATCTAGTGCATGTTGGTGGTTGTGCCAATATATGAAAAATTGGGAAGTGAGAGTTTGCCCCACGATTTCCAGTTCTATTGTGGTATATTAAACAATAGTCAAAAGCAAAACTGGTTAAAGCTTTTATACCTATCCCGTTATCGACTGAAAATGCTTCTTTAGGTTTTTGGGGGCATTTAAACCTTTTTCACCAAGTGCATGTTTCGTTATATTTGCAGATGTTTCGGCTTTTACCGCATTTGCAAAATAGGAAACAATATTCAGAACACCACAGAGAGTGCCTTAATATCAAAAGACCACACTTCTCTATGCCTAGTTAGCTCTGAATCACCTATTTCGTGACACAAACGAGAACCACTATTCGGGTAAATACGGGCCCTTCTTTAGAGCAGTAGGGATTGATTCAGGCAAAGCATGGTCACAATAAGTCTAACTGTATTTCGAGGCCTTAAATACAGAGTTTCCGATTAATTGCAAGTTCTTTTTACTTCATGGCTAACTTTGTGATGCCGAGGAGGTCCTGCTTGCTGTTGATCCTGGGCATCAGTTTCGCGAGCTGGGCCCATCGTCCGATAAAACCACCCCTCTTTCAGCACGAGAGACATAACTGGCGGCTGTCATTTGCTTTACAGACGTGGCAGCTAGAGCCAGCTCCATGGCCTGCGTGTGGCAGACGGAGTGCTCTCTACCTCCAGGGGCTTTCCCATGAACCCTGGGAACTTGGATTTGATCAGGCTGCAGGTGATGATAGGCTCGGTGGCCCCGTCTCAGTCAACCATCTTCTTGAGGGTGGTCATCTGTGTGCTGACGTAGGGCAACGTCCTCAGCCTGAGAGAGGTGTTCCCCACATCCTGTTCCCCTCTAATAGAGATGATCTTGTGGAAGGTGATCCTCCTCTCCTCCTCGCTGCAGAGCATGCCATGATCATCAGGATCTCCTCGGAGTGAGCGAACCATTCAGAGGAGCACACTGTCAGCATGGCAGTCAATTGCGCCCTCTAAGGCTGTATCCTGGGGAAGGAGAGCTAGAACAGGACGTTTCTGGGACTGTCTACCAACTTGTTGCTAATCTTCATCTGGAGTCAGTAGGGAAATTGGAACTCGGTAATGAAGGTGACGAGCTCCTTGAGTCTCGCCGGCAGTTTGCGCTGTAGTCCATGGTCTCAGCACAAAAGCGGCGAAGGGTCTTGCACATCAAACTCGTGCCAAGGATCAACAGCAATCTGGACCTCCTCGGCATAATAACAATATTTTTGGAACCTATCGATGAAACAACTACCATTTATATGGCGTCGTTAACTCTTTGCCTGTTGGAAGGGTTTTTGGGAGCCAAATTGCTCCTTGCTCAAGGAATCTGCCGGGCCTTAAACCTGGGTCGGCCGCGTGGAAAGCAAGGTTGCTACCCACTAAACCACCCTGCCCCCACCTCCTCGGCATCACAAAGCAGGGCATCAAGTACTTTGCACTTGCAGTCGCACTGGAACTCTACATTTTAGGCATCGAAATTCAGCTAGATGGATTGATTGTGACCACCCTTTAGCTAAATCAATATCTAATGCTGTAAAGAAGGGATCCGTACTAAACTAAATAAATGTTTCCGTTTTTTGTCATTAAATAAGACATTAAAAGTTGATTAGGCATAGTGAAGTGAGGCCATTTGGTATCAAAACATTGTTTATAGTTTTCTAAACACTTTTTATGTTTTAAATATGATGAAAACGGCGTAAATATCTGTAAATATAAAAAACACGTTCTTGGTAAAAAAACGATTAAAATCGTCCGAAAGAGCTTAAAATGTACTTTTTTATTAAAAAAGGGTATAAGTAAGAAGCCCAAAACCTTTTTCTATGATTTATTATATCATAGGGCAAACTTCAATATCTCAATGTCATATCTTGACAACCTAGTGTACATGCATGCCTTATTAACACCAAACGAGCTATTTAAAACTGTTTTTAATAATGGGCCCCCGTGGGCTGAGGCCCCCTTGAGGTGGAGCCCCCTCTAAGGTTGGCCCCCCACTTGTCAAACCATTCCTACGCCCCTGGTTTTGGGAATAAGCCTGCACTATTTAAAAAATAAGACCATTCTGTGAGCTTCACACGCTTTTCTCGTACCAATGACTTCATAACTAAGATAAAGAGTCTTATTGATGTCACAACTGGTGCTGTCTGTTCTATGGGCCACGTTGGCAGTTCGCAGTTGTCCTAGAATGAAGCGCATACATTGTTCGTACCCAAGATTCGCTTGAGGTTGTGTAATTATTTGCAAGAAGTACGTACGTAGGCACATACATAATTTGGGCATAGGTCTTAAAAACTCATGCCTACAATCTAATCGTTGGCTATTCCATTACAACCTTATCAGTTTCATCATGTCCTTGGCCAGAGGCGTATCTAGGCGGCAGGTTTGAGGGGAGGGGGCAAATCAGGGCAAGATCGTGAAAAACAGGGTGTTTAAGGAAACCAGCAAAAAACGAGTAAGATTAGCAACAGTTTGACCGCTCTGGGAGGAACCCAGCCGGACCTCTCTGGATCCGCCACTGCCCTTGACTTAATTTGGAAGGCTTATAGCATATTTAGACGAACCAACCTGTCATAGGTGTTGGGCATTGTGCCCCGCCAGACGCCGTTTTTGTTACTTGGCAAATCGTTCGTTGATCTTTGACAAACAATATACATATTGTTTAAAGCCCATGAAACAGCATACACCCTTGCAGAGGGAATCCCAATTTTTATTGGGGGGGTACATGGTCGAGGGTGCCATCCAGACCAAGGGGTGGATGGCGGAAAAATGTATCGCGTGGGGGGGGGGTGAATCCTAGCTTGGGGGCGCCGATACATGCACCCTTGCACCTTTGCATCAACAGAGTTATTGTACACAGGCGAAAAGAGCTACTGAGTCTACGTGAAACGGAGGGGATGAGTCGATACTAAAGCTAGTTCTGAAGTTTCTCTGTACGGCTCCTTGATGTAATGTTATATTATATCCAGGCAAAGTTGTGCCTTGTTCAACAAGTTGTACCCATAACACAACTCTTTGCACGCAGGCGTATGCAGAGATACTGTCGATGAACCGCTGGACCAAGTTCGCCGTGCTCTACGAGGACAACGCCTCGCTGCTGCGGCTGCAGGAGGTGCTGAAGCAGCCGCGCTTTCGCAGCGACTACCAGATGCTGGTGCGCCAGCTGCCGGTGGACCGGCACTACCGGCACGTGCTGCGCAGCGTGATGGACTCGGATGTGCATCACGTGGTGCTAGACTGCGCCGCCGAAAACATCGAGACCGTGCTTCGGCAGGCGCAGCAGGTCGGCATGATTACCGGCGACTACAACTTCTTCCTGACGTCACTGGTGAGCTCAGATAAGGAGGTGGTCAAGGGATGAGAAGGATGAACTGGGCTGGTTCTCTGAAAACTGGTATGAGTTCTGATTCGGGGTCATTGGGAAGCCGTCACGATTTGTATGCGTGTTCAAATATTTTTAGATAAATCAATCGTCTTGCCACATTCAGCATGCTCAATTCTTCCTCATCTCGGAAACTGGTGCTTGCGTATAAGTTCGACCCTGACCCGCCCTACTGTCTCACATGCAGGACCTGCACACCGTGAACCTGGAGGACTTCCGCTACAGCGGAGCCAACATCACAGGGCTGCGGCTGATCGACCCCACCGACCCGCGCATCATCGTGGCCGTGGGAGAGTGGAGGGAGATGGAGCGGCAGCAGGGCTCCCGGCTCGACATCACCGCCCACCGGCTCAAGGTCAGGACCCGCCCCTCCACCCACCGGCTCAAGGTCAGGACCTGTCCCTCCACCTACCGACCCAAGGTCAGGACCTGTCCCTCCACCCACTGGCCCAAGGTCAGGACCTGTCCCTCCACCCACCGGCTCAAGGTCAGGGCCTGTCTCAACGTCCACCAGCTCAAGGTCAGGGCCTGTCTCAACGCCCACCGGCTCAAGGTCAGGCCCTGTCCCAATGCCCACTGGCTGCTGGTCAGGACCTGTCCCTCCACCCACCGGCTCAAGGTCAGGGCCTGTCTCAACACCCACCGGCTCAATGTCAGGACCTATCTCAACGCCCACTGGCTCAAGGTCAGGACCTGTCCCTCCACCCACCGGCCCAAGGTCAGGACCTGTACCTCCACCCACCGGCCCAAGTTCAGGACCTGTCCCTCCACCCACCGGCTCAATGTCAGGGCCTGTCTCAACGCACACCGGCTCAAGGTCAGGGCCTGTCTCAACACTCACCGGCTCAAGGTCAGGACCTGTCCTCAACCCCCGCCGCCGCAAGGTCAAACTCAGGCCCTCCGCTCATCACTGTGGGTGCGTCATGCCTAAGAGAAAGCCTATCCGATCCGCTCCGCATGTAACGGCTCGATGTCGGTTGGTACATGCTGACCGTGTGTACCCTCCGCATGTAACGGCTCGATGTCGGTTGGTACATGCTGACCGTGTACCCTCCGCATGTAACGGCTCGATGTCGGTTGGTACATGCTGACCGTGTGTACCCTCCGCATGTAACGGCTCGATGTCGGTTGGTGCATGCTGACCGTGTGTACCCTCCGCATGTAACGGCTCGATGTCGGTTGGTACATGCTGACCGTGTGTACCCTCCGCATGTAACGGCTCGATGTCGGTTGGTACATGCTGACCGTGTGTACCCTCCGCATGTAACGGCTCGATGTCGGTTGGTACATGCTGACCGTGTGTACCCTCCGCATGTAACGGCTCGATGTCGGTTGGTACATGCTGACCGTGTGTACCCTCCGCATGTAACGGCTCGATGTCGGTTGGTACATGCTGACCGTGTGTACCCTCCGCATGTAACGGCTCGATGTCGGTTGGTACATGCTGACCGTGTGTACCCTCCGCATGTAACGGCTCGATGTCGGTTGGTACATGCTGACCGTGTGTACCCTCCGCATGTAACGGCTCGATGTCGGTTGGTACATGCTGACCGTGTGTACCCTCCGCATGTGCTGTGTTTTGGCTCTCCTCTTCTCTGAGTACGGTGCCGATTTCCTCTCCTCGCGGTCTGCATCACCACCCTGGGCCATACACTTTTCAGTTCACTAATCGGCGTTGTATTGAAGCGAATTTGGATTGAAGACATATGTTAATTCTCATGCTGTCTGTATGGAGACAAAACAGCTCATACCAGGAGAAAAGTGCAAAGGCCGAAACGCCACTAATTCAGTCTGTGCCTGAGTCAAAGTTCTTAAGTCATTGTTAGTCTTCAGTGGTCGAGAGACCACTGGAGACGCGTCCGCGCAGGCAGGCGAGTCAGGAGTGTCCCCGCAGGTATGGAGTTCGGGATCAGGCGTGCTGCCGGAGTGTTTGGTGGCACGCCTGCCTGGGATGACCTCCTAATTACATACCCGCGAAAATTGGTCTTAAGTCGCAATGGTAACTAATATTGACACATGCATCCTGGTCGCAGCCCGCTGATATTGGACGTGACTCACCATGATAGCAAGCCATCCTGTGAAACAAACCTGTGCAGCCTCAACACTGGCGAGCCGACCAAAAATTAAATAATTACAAATATCCAAGGTTTCTCTTGCAAATCCACACAAATTTATTAACACATCATGATTATCAATTCAATTACGATCCACATCCGAAAAACACGACATCAATCGAATTCGAGTTCGAATTATAACCCAGTTTCTTCACTTTAAATTTACTTCTTAAACGCAGCACCATTATTCAAATACAGCTTTTCTTACCAACAAACCTTGTCTCGCAAATCGTTTGGGCCCTATTCTCGCTTTGAGCTTCAAGGATATTGATCGAATAATACACTACAGGCCACTTCGGCTCTACATTTTTCCCGTGGTTACGTTTTGCAATGGCATTAGGGTTTTAGGGCGCTTCGACAGTGACGGTCGTTTGGCGTTTTCCGGTGGCCGCCAAAAGCCAAGATGACTGAAGAACTGCCGAAATGAAGTATAAAATTTTTCTATCAAACAAATCTATCAAACACCCACACTTTAAAATCACAACCATTTACTCACTCAGTGATCGCTGGCAACCTAGCGACGCACTGACGGCACCTCTGCTCAGACTTCTGCTACAGGTGGATAACGCCCACTACTCCTGTCCCACTGTTTGTCAACCAAATCAGAGCAAGACTGGACAAGTTGTTAGGTACTCCGTACTGTGTCGTGCAGCTGTTCTATAAACCTCGCCTGATGATTATATGTGTCAGTCAACCCGACTTTTGAGTCAGGAACTATGACTCCATTCAAGGGCTCGAGCCTGGGACAAAAACGAGACTATTCATCAATTTGTCCTGTCTTTCAAAGGAAGCAACATTCTATCAAGCAGCCACACACACACACATACCGAATACGAATACTTCACTCATCCGAAACGTATGTTACAGCGGCGGTGACATTCCCAAACATTCAGCTCTGTAAGTTACCAGCTCAGCTCTCCTTCCCACAGTCGTGCGTCAGTGTTGGCCTCTCTGGTTTCAGACGGAGGACGCACTGCTCTACGACGCTGTGCACGTGTTCGCCAAGGCGGTGACAGAGTTGATGACGCCTCCCATGGACGTTACAGTGGCGCCCCTGGACTGCGACTCCGACGACATCTGGATGCACGGAGAGTCGCTCATCAACTTCATGAAAATGGTAGGAAGGAGACAAGCTTTCCATAAAAAGAGCCCCTTGAGTGAAGAGAAGATGAGCCTTTGCATGCCACCCCAGTAGATCGGTTGGTAGAACACTGGGCTGCGGTCTGCCGCCAAGAAAACCGTGTATTGGCAATGTACTGGTGAAAGCTTGGGATCGATTCCCCTGAGACGTTCCACGCTAAATATTTACCCGACGTAGGTTGGCTGACAATCGACTGGTGAGAGGGTGACCTGAGAGGGGTAGTCGTCCCTTTGCTGTGATGAATATGATGGATATTAAACGCTGACTTCCAAATTAACCTACCGTTGCAGGAGTTGCTCGTTCTGATAGTTGGGTCGATCTTCAAGGCAAGTCTTTTGATGAATTTTAAAGATCTTTGATCCCCAAAGTCAAACTTGCAATAAATCCGACAAAACTAATAAGATATCGAAAAAAACGCTTGCCTTGCATCGCCAGCACCCTGCATTGAGTGTAATCGTCTTAGGTGTTATACTATTCCTGTCGAGACCTATAGAAGCGCTATTGTGCTGAGTAATAAAGTTAAGTGCTACACGATGGTGATTATATATGTTTAAGTAGCCCTTTCACACGGGGGTGATTCTGTGATGTGCGGAAATCTGCCCAACTAACTCACTCTGATGAAATACTAAAAAAGTTATTTTCAAATAAAATCCTAAGGTGATTTTTGGTTGGAGTTTTATCTGACTGCTATAAGGGACGGTATGCGCCAGGTCTGGATCATCGTCCATGAACCAAGCCCAGCGGAGTAGCGTGGAGTGACACCACTACAGGCACCACGGCATCCCCTCTCTCGTTCGCTGTCTCTATGTGGTGGTACATGGTGGATCTAGCCATACTCTCAGCATGGACAAAACACACCCCTTGGTAGGCTGTGAAGCCGTGACCACCCGCTCAGGTGAAGCTGGACGGTCTGACGGGCCGGGTGGAGTTCGACGCGGCCGGACGGCGCTCCTTCTTCAAGCTGGACGTGGTGGAGCTGAAGGAGTCGGGCCTGGTGAAGCTGGGCAGCTGGAGTCCCGCCGGATCCAACGTCACCCAGCGCGCCGGACCGGCACTCCGCGACCAGAACCGCACCGTCATCATCACCACCATCCTGGTCAGTGCCATCATCACCACCGTCCTGACCAGTGCCATCATCACCACCATCCCAGTCAGTGTCATCATCACCACTGTCCTGGTCAGTTTCATCATCACCACCGTCCTGGTCAGTGCCATCATCACCACCATCCCAGTCAGTGTCATCATCACCACCGTCCTGGTCAGTTTCATCATCACCACCGTCCCGGTCAGTGCCATCATCTCCAGTATACTAAACAGTGCCACTTTACTAGTCAGTGTCATCATCTCCAATTTACTAGTCAGTGTCATCATCACCACCGTCCTGGTCAGTGTCATCATCACCACCATCCTGGTCAGTGCCACCATCATCACCGTCCTGGCCAGTGCCATCATCACCACCATCCCAGTCAGTGTCATCATCACCACCGTCCTGGTCAGTTTCATCATCACCACCGTCCTGGCCAGTGCCATCATCACCACCATCCCAGTCAGTGTCATCATCACCACCGTCTTGGTCAGTTTCATCATCACCACCGTCCCGGTCAGTGCCATCATCTCCAGTATACTAAACAGTGCCACTTTACTAGTCAGTGTCATCATCTCCAATTTACTAGTCAGTGTCATCATCACCACCGTCCTGGTCAGTGTCATCATCACCACCGTCCCGGTCAGTGCCATCATCTCCAGTATACTAGACAGTGCCACTTTACTAGTCAGTGTCATCATCTCCACTTTACTAGTCAGTGTCATCATCTCCACTTTACTAGTCAGTGTCATCATCTCCACCGTCCTGGTCAGTGTCATCATCACCACCGTCCCGGTCAGTGCCATCATCTCCAGTATACTAGACAGTGCCACTTTACTAGTCAGTGTCATCATCTCCACTTTACTAGTCAGTGTCATCATCTCCACCGTCCTGGTCACTTTCATCATCACCACCGTCCCGGTCAGTGCCATCATCTCCAGTATACTAGACCGTGACACTTTACTAGTCAGTGTCATCATCTCCAATTTACTAGTCAGTGTCATCATCACCACCGTCTTGGTCAGTTTCATCATCTCCACTGTCCCGGTCAGTGCCATCATCTCCAGTACACTAGACAGTACCACTTTACTAGTCAGTGTCATCATCTCCTCTTTACTAGTCAGTGTCATCATCCCCACCGTCCTGGTCAGTGTCATCATCACCACCGTCCCGGTCAGTGCCATCATCTCCAGTATACTAGACAGTGCCACTTTACTAGTCAGTGTCATCATCTCCACTTTACTAGTCAATGTCATCATCACCACCGTCCTCGTCAGTGCCATCATCTCCAGTATACTAGTCCGTGTTGTGATCACCATCACCTTGGTCAGTGCCATCCCCACCACCATCCAAGTCGGTGTTGTTATCCCCATCATCTGATCAGCGCCATTTCCACCACCATCCTGACAAGAGTCATTGTGCGCACAAGAGTCATTGTGCCTTGGTGATCCTCGTTGATCGGTGGTGATTGCCTCGGTGATCCTCAGTGATCGGTGGTGATTGCCTTGGTGATCATCGGTGATCGGTGGTGATTATACTGGGCATATGCTGGCTGACGGCCCGAAACACAATCATTGTGATTATACCGGTGATCTGCGGTGATCGGTGGTGATTGCCTCGGTGAAAATGCCCTTTTTGTTTGCGGAACAACCAAAGCTCACACACCTAAGGGCGTCGCCACGCATTTTGAGTGGGAGGGGGATGGGTGTGGGATATCGGAGGCACAGCCCCCTGCAATTGAATCTGTACACACTAGGCTCGGAATTTTTTGGCTAAATTCTTGGCAACTATTGCTTCCTCGGCCATGATGAAATATACAGCATGTGTGTCTTGCCCTTTGGCTTTAGATATTGTCACAAAAACTTGGTTCCAGATTCGTAGTTCGAAAACGATTTGCACAAAACCTTTTTGACGGCTGTCTCGTGACACTTTAGCTTTTCGCTATTAATTTCTAAAACATGACGCTGCTGAGCATTAGTGGGTACGTAATCGATAGCTGGGAGAAAAACACGTATGCTTGTATGTTGAATAACGTCTCTGCAAGCACTAGTTCGCTCACACTATAGCAGCAACTTCTGAGCCTAATGTGTACAGATTCAATTTCAGGGGGCTGTACATGCATAAACATATATTTTCCCATTTTTTGTGCTGCCAGTGGCGGATCCAAGGGGAAAAAGGCATTTGCCCCCCAAACGGAAAAGCTCGGGGCAGAACTATGTTTTTGCCCCCAAAGTGATCGACCTCCTTTCCCCCAACTCCTTCTTAGTTTATAGGCAAGATTTTGGTGCTTCAACTCTCAACTTCAAAACAGAACCAGTTAAGTTCAGTGTAAATATTGGGCTTTCGACTGGAAAAAGGATCGATCTCCGAGTCCATATTTTTCTTCCCGTGACGTTTTTTTTTGCTTTTCGCCTCAAATACCCAAAATTCTACGGGCAAGGGATATTTTACCGCAGCTTTTGCAGCGTGACGTTTTTTTTCTTTTCGACTTTTGACTTTGGTTTTCCCCTCCCAAACCCACCGGCTAAATCCGCCACTGTGTGCTGCATAGATGTGCAAACGTTCGATACTGCGTGACATCTTACACATAAAAGAAAATGGTAGAGTGTCAAAAAATTATAAGGCGTGGATGCAGGAAAGCAAAATAGTAGTATAAGATGCATAATGCCAATTTCTAAAAGACATGTACGTATATGTTCTCCGGCTATTGCACATTGCCCGCCTTGAACCGCCAAAGTCAAACACGGGGGGAAGGGATGCCTACTGAATATACGGGGGAGGGACACTGAATGCTCTTGTCACCTTGATCCACCTATAAGAATGGTTTATTTTCTGTATTCGGTCTTGGATGCTTGTCCCATGCATTGCACGTTGTATACACTTGCACATGCGCGAAACCCCCTAGATTACAGTACCCGAGCACGCCTATGGCGTCTTATTATCATATAATGTATGAATGGGAGTATGATGTGGTTAATTTTTTCCTCCCGGGTGACCTATAAACACTTTATTCACTCCACAAGAGTATGATGCAATTATATTTGTGGCCCCTCATCATTTTGAGTTGCTGGAAACGCCTTTGCCAGAAATTGTATGATATTTTAAATGAACTATCACCTGCAATGCTATTCATAACACTCAATCATTCTAAGAGCCCTTGATATTGCTACGGACGGCATTTTCAGTGCGGTGAGCGCACCGTTCACGATGATACTCGGTCTGCGACTATATCCCCTCTAAATACCGTGCTAGCTACCGTGCTATAGCTCCACCCGACGAAAAGATGGCATTTCAAATCTTTCAGAGAATCTGACCAATGTAGTTTCTAGAAAAGTCAGAAGGTTTCAAAGACCTATCACAAACCGTTTTAGAGATTTGTGAGGAAAACATAGGGATGGGCAGAATCCACCCCCCCCCCCCCGTAACGGGAAAAAGGTTCATAGAAAAAATTGAATTGATTAAATGGAAGACAAAGAAATATAACTAAATAATATAATGGAAATATAATTGACAATAGAATATAATGTAAGAGAGTGTAGGTTACTTATCCTGTTAAAGTTGTAACTTCATCACTTTAAAAATCCAACGTCAGAGCTGCGTCCGCAGAAAGACCCGTACACCATGCTGAAGGAGTCCTCCACCCGGCGGGTGGGTAACGACCGGTTCGAGGGCATCTGCGTCGACCTGATCGCCGAGCTAGCGCGCGAGCTCAACTTCAACTACTCCTTCCACCTCAGCCCGGACGACTCGCCTGGAAAGCCGGACCCGGTCACCGGCCGCTGGAACGGCATGATCGGCGAACTGCTGGACGGGGTGAGACGCTGCTCTCTCCCATTTGCTGGGCTGCCAAGTGCGGCACAAGTGAAGCAGTACTATCAGCATGCCTGTTGGCCGTCCCCTCTAGAGGTCTGCAGTATCCTCTAGGAAAGGTTCTGTTTCACCGTTCCCTTGGAATTGATGAATAATGAAGAGTTTCTTCTACTTTTTAGCTTCAGTGGAGGCTTTTATTATGCATTACAGCACACATATGTAAGTTCTGAACATATTTGTCTGTTTATTAAGTTATTCAACTTTTAGAGTGTTTGAATAATAAAATAAAGCATCTATTAAAAAGACACTTCAAATATTCCACTCTAAAAAATCTGCTACATAGACCGCAAAGTGGTTTTCCTCTGCCTAGGATCCCAGTGCTAGTGCGTACACCCGCGGTATAACGAGCTTTACAGCGTCTGCTACCACTTAAAGTGCCAGGGAGTCCTGCTTCCCTACCCAGACCTCTGTTTCCGAAGCACGCGTGTTATTTCAGTCGACCCACATGGCCATCAGCGACCTCACCATCACCAGGCAGAGACAGGATGTGGTGGACTTCACCATGCAGTGGCTCAGTCTCGGTAAGCTGCAACTGTATCCCATTCAAAGGCAACTACAACACACCAGCAGATCTTGATGTGGTATACATACATGTATGTATGTACAATACATACATGTATACCTAGAGACCTACCGCTGATATAAGCTCTGATATCAGCTAGGGTGATATTTATACATGAAAAAACTTTTATCTCTCTCTTCTGTGCGATCGAATCAGAAATTCTTTCCCTTGATCGTGATAAATTCTGGTAGGGTGTGAAGACAGTGACCGATATCTATGGATGATGCTCTTTGCGTTCAGATTTTCTAAGTCGTTCATTGTCAAGCCTCTGACTTTCTTTAATGCTGTGGGTTAGCCCTGCTGGCAAGTTAAGTTTGGCCCGCCTCCCGCAGGCATCGGCCTGCTGGCGAGTTAAGTTTGGCCCGCCTCCCGCAGGCATCGGCCTGCTGGCGAGTTAAGTTTGGCCCGCCTGCCGTAGGCATCGGCCTGCTGGCGAGTTAAGTTTGGCCCGCCTCCGCAGGCATCGGCCTGCTGGCGAGTTAAGTTTGGCCCGCCTGCCGTAGGCATCGGCCTGCTGGCGAGTTAAGTTTGGCCCGCCTCCCGCAGGCATCGGCCTGCTGGCGAGTTAAGTTTGGCCCGCCTCCCGCAGGCATCGGCCTGCTGTACACCAAGCCGGTGAAGCAGCCTCCCAACCTGTTCTCCTTCCTGTCGCCCCTGTCGCTGGAGGTGTGGATCTACATTGCCCTCGCCTACCTCGGCGTCTCCGTGCTGATGTTTCTGCTGGCCAGGTAAGCCCAGGCTGCCCCGCCGACAGTGTCGTGTACAGACATGCGTCCGCCAGCTACGAAAGCGCGCAAATGTAATGTTCACAAAACGCTCCGGTGTGAGGAACTTGTTTGTATTGTCTTTGGCTATGAAAGTATAATTAAGTTATTTTTTTCAACCTATGTGTTTGTTTTAATCATAAAAAATGATTTGCTTAGTTTCCTGGAAGTGTTTTCTGTAGTTATTACGAGTTCAAATGTGAAATGAAGTTCGAAAAACGCACGTTCTCCACTATCAAGTGCATGGACGGATACTATTTTACTGTATCTGACTCATTTTGTTGAACATATTGTCAAAGAACAGACGTCTAGTACAGAAGTGTGTGTGCGTGAGGTATACATGTATGTGCATGGGTTTCACACGTGCATTGACGGGGGTCTTGGCCACCTTCGCTTTGACGGGGGGCGGGTACCCGCCCCCAAGATCTCAAGAATCACGCCAGATAGCGAAAAACGGTAAACGGCGTTGGGCAGCCCATCCATTTCTCTATTGAAAATATTTGAACCATTTTTGTCAGGTCACATTTAAAGTCACTAGAGGTCAAGACGTGCCGTCATAGGGGGCCTGGATAACATGTAAATGAAGGTCTTCAGTCATTACATCTGAACAAGTAAAGATAGAGCAAAACAATTTAAACCATTGCAATTCTCTCACTAGGTGGAATCGACTGTATATATCATGACCATGCTAGGTCAAACCAGGCCAAATATGGGACTGACCTAACCTGAGATCAGGTCAAGGTCAAATTAGATTAAAATCATGTCACTAGAACCGCAAAGACACGAAATATCTAATGCATTTAAAATAAACGTTCTATCACCGTCCATTACTAAGTTATTCAGTTAAAACCATTTTACCCATCTATTTCAAATGGAGAGGTCATGGCTCGTACCTGACCTTACGTCATCGAAATAAGAAATACCGGAAGATATTTTAGAGAACTCTGTGGGCCCATTATGTGATGTGAGTTTCAATCGGATAAGTTCACCCTGTTCTGATTTATGCTATCTTAAACTTTTTTGAGGTCAGGTCACTAGACCCGTACCGGTGACCTGGCCTAAGCTGACCTTAACTTGAAATTTTGACAAAAGTTGTAAAAATGATCAAAGAGAAGGTATACCGAAGACAATGGCGCTACCCCCGGCCGTTTTTACGCTATCTAAAAAAAACAGAGGGGGCGTGTATCCGCCCCCCGTCAATGCACATGTTGAGCCATCTTCCTTCATGTGCATCCTGCGTACATCCTAGGATCTTGGGATAGATAAGGGCGCGATATTAAAAATAGGAGAAGGAATACAAGGAGTGAGAGTTTCTCCATAAGCAGTTGATCGCAGTTGGTGCTGGCCTCCTGGGCGGATGTAAGGGGCTGGTGGGTATGACTGCTCTACCTTGATTCGACTTTAAAGCTTCAGAGTCCGGTGTATATGCACGACCCAGTCTGCCTAGGTCGTGTCAACTTCATCTAACTAGAAAGTCACTTTTAAGGTCAAAGGTCACGGGTCAAGGTCATGCTGTACTTCTCAAGGTCATTGGCAGTGATGCTTTCAGCTATGCGATTGTCATCGTGTGACGTAATATGCTCTGACGTCTGAGCTAGATTCTTCACTGTTAAGTTCAGGGTCACAGTTCAAAGTCAAAGGTCATATGTCAATGCCAAGATAAGATCTTCACACTCAATTCAACAGCTCCTGCGATGCTGTAAGAGCCTATGTATTAGGGAAAATATCGTAGTGTGACATCATAGGTCATCGACCTCGTATGATAGGGGCCCCACAAGATTCCGAAACCATTACACGAAACCTTTATTTCACGATCATAGCTTATTTTTGTGGATCGCAGTCTGACTTCACATAATCAGGGCACGTTACAATAGGTTCCAAGTATAACCAATATTAGACCCTGATGAACTCATTTGACCTTGAAGAGAGGGGGGGGGGGGGGGTTGGGGGAAACCCCCCCTTTTTTCACCCCCCCCCCCCGGTTTCCCCCCCGGGGGGGCTGAAAAAAAAAAAAAAACCCCCAAAAAACCAAAAAAACACAAAAAGGGGGGGGGGGGGGGGAGGGAAAAAAATTGACCTTGAAGATATCGACCCAGGTAAAAAAAGACGCACTGTATATCACCTTAGCCCCTGCAAAACCCAAGGGTGTATTTTCCCACCTTCTTTGTTTTTATCATATATCAAGGGCAGCTTACGAGCTCACCAGCCCCTCCCCCAACTTCCAGTGTTCCTTCCAACCTACGAGAGTTCAAATCCACCTTCGTCCCAGAGAATGGGTGGTGGTGGGGGTATAGCATCTCCTTTCGATCTGGTCTCCTTTGGGAGCTACTAAAACATGCGATCAGTGGAGGATATACCATGAGAAATAGCTACAAAATTGAATCGGTCACTTTTTGGCTCATGTTCGTATTAAGGTTAATATAGGCCAAAGGCGACTGGTTAATGACAGTACAGTTTTATGCCCTGTGTTCTAATTGGGTAGAGTTAGAGCCAGTTTCTAGACATGATCAGATTCCTTTCGTTACGGCAGTCTAAAGGTTTATAATATGACCATACAAGGCAACCCAATTTCTTCTACAAAGGACCTAACAAAGTACAAAAGACCTAACAAAGATGTACAAAGGACCCATCCCAATATCTTGCAAGGTCACCATCTGGCCTAATTTAGCCATGGACATATTGATCAAATCACATTGACAAGTCTAACACAATGGTAAAAACTGAAAGCCTTACCACCATTTCTAGCACCGATAGTTTTGAACGTACTAGAAAACCTGCGTAAGTAGTCCCAGATGATCTTCGGAAGTCACAGGTCAAAACTTTCAACTTTGTCCTGATAAGTGATGTAAAATACCTCGATTTTGCGAATAGGAATTCATTCTATGGTGTATACACAGAAATAGAGCCATTCAACACTTATTTACCATTTTCCGCTATATTTCCAATGGAGAGATCATGGTCCGTACCTGGCTCAATGTCATCAGTATAAAAAATATGTTACCACAGCTTGCGGTACTTGGTGATCTAGTTATGTGGTATACATCCGAAATTGATAGATCAAATTTGTTGTACTGGTGTCATTTGGAGCATTTTTAAAGGTGAGGACACTAGATCCCGCCTGGTGAACTGACCTTATATCACTCACATTTTGTTTTGCTTTTAAGTAAAAACATATAAAGGATAGGCCGTTCCAGGTACAGTGGGGTCCAACACAGCCGTACTCTGGCTACCTCGGAAAGGCTTGAGGGGTGTTAAAGCACCCGCTCAGTGCGGGAGGGCTGACACAGCCCAAATAATCAACGTTGTAAAATGTTTTTAGAATAGTTTCTTTATCAAATATAAGTAGGCGATGATCACAGGAAGAGATGAACAGGTTTTGCTTTTTGTGGTATTTACATGCAGGCATCTGTTTGACAATGGGCGTGCTTGAAATGTTGTATAACTGTGTTTTCATAAGGAGCAAAAAATGTTATCTGTTTTAATTACTGTAAATCTTTCTAAAATGGTCTTCAGCACTGATTTCAATGTCGTAAAAAGTTCAATAGTTTTTTCCCATGTTCGTTTGATTATTTATCAGAGTTAGAACAAACGATGCGACTTATCATTTTTTAAAAGCTTTCAGCATATGATGAAATGTTTGCAGAAGTACACATATTGATGCACATCCTGTGAGTGAAACCGGCTATGACTCAGGAAGATGTGATTGTCCTAGTTTCCAACACAGAAGATACAGCTTCATGAGTGGCGTGCAGCTCTGCCCTGGTTTCAGGTTCACGCCCTTCGAATGGGACCATCCGCACCCATGTCACCTGAACCAGGATCTGCTGGAAAACCAGTTTAATTTTCTAAACGCCCTTTGGTTCTGTATTGGATCACTGGTGCAGCAGGGCTGCGACTTTCTGCCCAAGTAAGCTCGCCGCTGTGTATAAAGCCGCCCTCCCCCGTGTGACCACGTTTGGTTTCGCCCTTTGCTCTGGCTGCGGCTGTAAGTGGCTGACCGGGCGGTCGCGGACCCAACCATTGCAGCAATGAGGGGAGGACGGGTCGATATGCTTTACCATGATCGCTCTTCCTCAGGTTTAGCCCTTACGAGTGGGTCAACCCTCATCCCTGTAACGACGAACCAGAGGAACTGGAGAACGAAATCAACGTTCGGAATGGCTGCTGGTTTACCATAGGTTCTCTGATGCAACAGGGTTCCGATATTGCGCCGAAGTAAGGGTGTTAGCTAGTGGGAGATGCTTTTTCTTAGTTGAAGCTGTCCACTAACATTTTTCTCTCACAACTAACTGCAAGTTTGTATCTTTGTATCTGCATTAACACGCTAGGGGGGGCTTTTGAAAAAAAAAAAAGTTAAAAAAAAAAAAAAAAAAAAAAATAAAAAAAAAAAAAAAAAAAGATTAATCGCCAACTGGTACGCACACATGTGATCCAATGTCTACTGCTAGCCAGTCGTGTCAAGAACACAAGCGCTCACAAGTAAGTTACCTGTTGTGTGGGGATCACTCTCTTTTTGTGCTCTATACTTGCTTATGCCAGTTAACCTGTTGTTAGATATCTTGATGCGGTTATAGATTTAACCCGTGCTTATTTTTAATGGAGGGAATCTACTTGGCAACATTCCCTGTTTTATTCATATTTATTGCACTATATGCAATAGTGTTCCATTTCACCAGTCCTTTCTTCATTTAAATAATCAAAATGGTTACTATAGGAATATTGCATGTGCTTATTTGATGACTATGAAAAACGAAGAAATAAAAATGATAGCTCATTCAATATTTACTCCTACTAGTGTTTGAGTGGGCGGAAGTGCCCCAGATTTTAGCCTACTGCTAGTTCTGCAAGAGTTTGACATCGCTTTTTCAAGCGCTTTTCAATGTTGGCGCCTGCTTCTTCGCTGTCCGTGTTCAATCTCCCCTATTATAAATGTTACATACTGCTTTCATTTTCACTATGCTGACTGTTTTCGTATCTCAACTTCGTGGTGCAGAAAAGTCTTACTTGGTGTCGACTGTTCTACAGATCACAATGTGGATAAAATACATAATTTATTAGTTTATAAACCCAAAAATTCTGGGAATGCAATCATCATTGCATACTTCGGATGTTTCGGGTTGGGTTTTGCATTGATGCTTCCCTCAGTTATTCGCTTTCTTTTTCAAACCAGTCGCTCAAGTGTTTTTACTCCTTAATTCCATGATGTGATCTGGCTCACTCCGTGTGCACCAAACATGGCCATGGACTATTTTAACAGCATACTTTGCCACATAGCTGTCTTAAGACACGTAGCTTTTACTAGACGGTAGCTCAGCATTCTAAATCACAAAGACATTAGAGAGTAGTCTGATCTAGGTAACGTGTAGTCAGCCTTTCCACTCATTGGAGCCCTCTTTCGAATCACTGCCGGAGACTGCCTGTCCTAACAACATCAAACTTCAAACTTAACTGCACGGATAGTCTAGCAATACATTTTTAATTCGTCCGAAACATGTTAAAAGAGCTCCTGAGCTTCCGGTAGCCTCTCCTACCCATTCATAGAGCGCATAATTATCAGTTTCTTCTTTGTTATTTACGAAGTAATTTTATGCTATTCTTGAATGACATTAGATTGTCTGTCCATGATTTTTCGTTGTTGGTGTTTGATTAAGCGAATTGTTCAGTAGTTTGTTGTCAATTAAACGCTTGAATGGAGGCCTGGAGTGACTAGTGAAGCGTCGGTCCATCTGTATGCGCCTACATGGCTGGTACCAAAAAGAATAGTATGTTTGCGAACTATTTTGGTCGTTTTGATTTGAACTAAATTGTAATTCAAGGGAAACACATAAGATAAGAAAGTTCATCATATTCTTGTGTTTAAGTGTACACCGTAATTTATAAACAGTACTTCTCTGGTTGGCCAAATTAACCGAACTTACCCTCGGACGTTCCAGTTGCGTGATTTAATCCAGTTCTCTCCACTAACGGGCGCTTGATTCCAGGGCTGTTTCTACGAGGATGGTGGCGGGTACCTGGTGGTTCTTCACCCTGATCATGGTAACTGTGAGCTGAGCATGTATGAAAACACTATTTTCCTACAAGAAAGAAAATTCAAAAGAGGCTTGCTCGGCACAAGTAATTGTATGTGTTTTATTTAACGTTTCTGTTTAATGGGAAGCACACATTGCCCATTACACATGCCATGCTGGTGTGTGTTCTAGGATTAGTCTACGAGTCAGACATTGATTCACTGAATGCCAGTTGCTCAATAAATATTTACAGAAATCTGTTTCGCTCTGATAACAGTTGGTCACCTGAACAGGTATCGTCCTACACTGCTAACCTGGCGGCTTTCCTCACCGTTGAAACCAAGGTTTCTCCCATTTCGAGCGCCGAGGATTTGGCTCGACAGACAGAAATCAAATACGGTGTCTACGAGGCCGGGTCTACGGCACAGTTTTTCAGGTATGCTCATCAAACGTGCATTGTACAATAGACGTGATGTTAAGCACCACTACCATGCTTGGCATTTCAGGGCACGTCGACTGCATCGGCACTATTCGCCCATGATGTGAACATCAAACGCTTTTCAAATGTGGTATGATAATATGTAATGCAATGCGTGTACTCATGGGTGTCGAAGCGGGGACAGGAGACTGCGTCCCAACCGCCCACCTAACCCCTGACTGGGGCATCTCCTCCAATTTTGTTTTTGTATTTTACCATATTAACTGCGCGACCTAGGAATGTGTTGAAGTACATCGTCGTTAGCTTTTTAAGACAGTCAATATACACAAATTTTTCTTTTCACCCCCGTCCTGGATCCATTCCCCCCCAGTAAACATTCTGTGGTCGCGCCCGTGTTGTACCTCCCGAGTTTTCGCGATGACCTTGACCATGATCCGATTAGCCAAAATCCGAGCATGTAAGTTATATCGTGAAATATTTGTACAGCTAAGAGCTGGCCAAATTTGCGGCGAAAACCAGAAAAGAACCCGATTTTAGCGGCGTATAAACCTATTTTCTTACCGGCTGTGCTATCGTGTTGTATTTCAGGTACATACTGACAGCATTTTTAGGAGTAACGCAAACAACATCTGAAATATAGCTGTAATCATCTGGTGGTTGCACGGGTTCCGTAATGACGCGTGCGACACAGGGGCTCTAAGATTTCCCCATTCGACCGGATGTGGGAGTTCATGGAGAAGCAGGAGCCGACTGTGTTCGAGAAGACCTCCAACGGCATCGAGAGGGTGTCGCAGGAGGTCGGCAAGTACGCCTACTTCATGGAGTCCTCCACCATCGAGTACAACATTGAGCGTCGCTGTGATCTCACCCAGGTTAGCGATGGGCTTGGCTGTTTATGTCGGCTCATTTCAACAATCGTCACAGAACATGGCGCTCTGCGGGAAAGTGTCCGCTGGAGGCTAGCAGAAAGCTCATAATATTGTTCACCCTACAGTGGATTTCAACAGTCAAAGGCATTATGAACATGACAAATATATTTATATAGTTATATCATAATGTGCTAGACGAATAAGGAATGAAAACACCGTCATATTGCAAACATGATGTATCAACATGTATCTGCATAGGTGTAGAGACTTTCTTTTGGTTTTAACACCCTGTTTGGTTCGTTTCTGAGCTAAAAAGAGCATGATGCTTCTCTCACGCATCTAAAGCCACATGGAAAGCAAAACCTCGATCGTGTAAGGTCCTATGAAGGGAACTTTCTTACCGAGGTGTAATGGGTCCACAGGTGGGCGGTTTGCTGGACAACAAGGGCTACGGCATCGCCGTGAGCAAGACCTCGCCGGTCTCTGCCCCTGAGCTCAGCGAGATCATCCTCAAAATGCAGGAAGACGGGAGGCTGGGACAGCTGAAAACGCTCTGGTGGAAAAACAAACGCGAGGGCGGAAAGTGTGTGGTACGTCCGGGCTCAACTGAGACGCGGCACACAGCAGGGAGAGTCGTAGATGCTCAGCGCCTGGTGTAGAACAAACTTACAATGCGGGTGCCGTGGTGCGAGGAAGTGCGCTCGGCTTCCTCGCGGCTGGTCCGGGCTGCATAAGTTTTTTTCCCATCTCCATAATACCCTCCCGACAGGGTGAGAGTTGGCCACGCCATATAACCTCACCAGACGGTGTTTCGTAAACCCCTAAGGTGCACAAACAACTCGGCATGCGACCGGTTTTTCTTTTGGTAGCTTTTGTAGGATTCCGAACCCTTTTCAGCCATCTGTGACAGAGAGTCGCAAGGAACTAATATAACTCGTCATTTTTCTTCTTTCTTTAGGAGGTGGCCGGCTCAAAGGGCAAGGTGTCGGCTCTCAGTCTGAAGAACGTGGGCGGCGTGTTCGTGTGTCTGATGTGCGGCGTGGCGCTGGCCGTGGTGCAGGCCATCCTCGAGTTCATCTGGGCGGTGCGGCAGCAGGCCGCCGATGAGAACGTGAGCTATTCGCTGTTCTCATTTTTCACTACGTTTGCCTAAAAAAATCCATGAAATTACACGCAACTCATCTCGGGCTCGAACCAGCTCCATCCGTAGCTGCCGTTGTGACCTGCGCTGGCCTTGCTTGGCAGGTTCCCTTCGGCAGCGAGGCCATGAAGGAGCTCAGGTTCGTGTTCCGGTTCCGCGGTAACACGAAACCGGTGCGCCGTCCGGTCACCGGGGACGAGGACGACACCACCATTCCCTTCAGCAGCAACAGCTCCGGACAGTACGCCGCCAGCGGCTACGGCTACACCGGCCGCGGCTGACTGCTGAAGACGGCTACACCGGCCGCGGCCGACTGGTGAAGACGGCTACACCGGCCGCGGCCGACTGGTGAAGACGGCTACACCGGCCGCGGCTGACTGGTGAAGACGGCTCAACTGGCCGCGGCTGACTGGTGAAGACGGCTACACCGGCTGCGGCCGACTGGTGAAGACGGCTCAACTGGCCGCGGCCGACTGGTGAAGACGGCTACACCGGCCGCGGCCGACTGGTGAAGACGGCTACACCGGCCGCGGCCGACTGGTGAAGACGGCTACACCGGCCGCGGCTGACTGGTGAAGACAGCTACAACTGGCCGCGGCCGACTGGTGAAGACGGCTACACCGGCCGCGGCCGACTGGTGAAGACGGCTACACCGGCCGCGGCTGACTGGTGAAGACGGCTACACCGGCCGCGGCCGACTAGTGAAGACGGCTACACCGGCCGCGGCTGACTGGTGAAGACAGCTCAAATGGCCGCGGCCGACTGGTGAAGACGGCTACACCGGCCGCGGCCGACTGGTGAAGACGGCTACACCGGCCGCGGCTGACTAGTGAAGACGGCTACACCGGCCGCGGCTGACTGGTGAAGACAGCTCAAATGGCCGCGGCTGACTGGTGAAGACGGCTACACCGGCCGCGGCCGACTGGTGAAGACGGCTACACCGGCCGCGGCCGACTGGTGAAGACGGCTACACCGGCCGCGGCCGACTGGTGAAGACGGCTACACCGGCCGCGGCTGACTGGTGAAGACGGCTACACCGGCCGCGGCTGACTGGTGAAGACAGCTCAACTGGCCGCGGCTGACTGGTGAAGACGGCTACACCGGCCGCGGCTGACTGGTGAAGACGGCTACACCGGCCGCGGCCGACTGGTGAAGACGGCTACACCGGCCGCGGCCGACTGGTGAAGACGGCTACACCGGCCGCGGCTGACTGGTGAAGACGGCTACACCGGCCGCGGCTGACTGGTGAAGACGGCTACACCGGCCGCGGCTGACTGGTGAAGACGGCTACACCGGCCGCGGCTGACTGGTGAAGACAGCTACACCGGCCGCGGCTGACTGGTGAAGATGTCAGGACTGTCAAGGGCGTCGTCACTGATTTTACACTTTGCACTGGAGGGGGCAACGGACTTCGACCTGACCGATGACCGGAGGGAGGGGCTATGAGGCGAAGTCCGAACTTTATAGCTGTCTTGAAGGGCGTTAGCGAGGCAGAGAACCAACGCCAAAATAGGGAGCATTTACGAGTACGTAGGCTCCCGCTGCCAGGTGGAGACAGTGCGGATAGCCTCGGTCGAGCCCGGAGCTTTGCGAGGGACGTCCCACTGGCCCACCAGTTGGGAATATGCGTCCCCCGTCCCCTGTAGCTTTCAAAGGCCGTGTCTGCAGTGGTGGGAGCCGGCGAGGCCACGCCTTGCTCGGACACAGTTCGTGTGTGACTGACGGCTGTCGGGTGCAATAGGACTGAGTGTGTTACCGACGGTGTAATTCGATATATGGGATACACTGCCGGGTGCTGTATTATTTGGAGTAGACTATGATCATGCTGTGAGTTGATAACCTCGGTTAGGTGATGATGTTCAAGGAATAATTTTTTCTCTTGCCTTTATCTGTTGACTGCAGGTGTTTCTCAGGTACGCAACTGCAAATGAAATGTTGTACCGCGGTCATAACTTTTAGCCAACGTTGTGCGTTTTCTGTGAAAACCCGATGACTCCAACCCGGATGTAAGGCGAGTTTTTTAGTCAAGAAGTTCTAAAAGTCTTTAAAACAGACTAAAATCCTCCATGGTCATCTAAAAAACGTATTTTCAAAGCCTATGCAATTTTTGAAGGGTCTGGAAATGTATGTTTAATGTTCACTTTGGTGGTCAAGTTGTTGTTCTTGGACCAAAAGGAGTATTTACGCCCAATATGTTCATTTTGCATTATACCATTTTTCATCCCTGTGCTCTTTTTATCCCAGTTCTAAAAAATTATACTGGGGCTCATTCGGTTGCAATTACCAGTGAAGGTGTAAATAAGTTATCGTAATTGTCTGAGCTGGCTCACCCATACGTGATGACTGTTGTTTCAAGTGATTACATTTTACGGTGAGGAGGGCCGTATCACCTACGGTATTGATGTGTTATTTTGTAACCTTTGATCTGCTTTATTAAGGGGTATTGGAACTATATCTCAATTGGCGGGGATAGTTTACAAGTTGGGGGAGGGGTGAAAACCCTGCTTTCAAGACCGGTCTGTGAAAAGCAGTGCATACAATGTTTTCCGTGAGTTGAGAATGTTTTAACACAGGAATATGTGACGGTGCAGACGACGGCAGGACCATTCGCAGAGATAAATCAATGTTGTAAAGCATAGAGTTCACAGCCTGAGCGGTGGTTGGCAGTCCCAAAGCGCTCGTGTCCTTTACTTTAAGTGTTGTGGTCACCTATATCATCGATACAGCAGTTCGCAACCGTTTTCCGCACGACTTTATCTAGAGCCTTTTCAATAGAATAACTCACATACCTTGCATAGAATGCTACTTCACTCAACTATGATCAGAACAGAAAGACAGAAGTCCACAGCAGTGAATATTCTATAAGGAAACTGAGTAAAACATACACATTCTTATAAGAAGGATACAGTACCGTACACGTTATACACGCGTTGCCTTGTGAAAATATTTTGCATGCTCGCTGAACTTTTTTGGAAATGTGCTGGCAGAATTGTTGTCAGTTCTTTGTTGGGCCTTGTGTGCCTCTTATTTGGTGAAAAAACGGCCAAAGGCCGTATCGCCATGTAATTTTTTTGTCGGATCCAGATAATTTTGTATTGCACACTTGTGTGTATATAATATTTTAGTGAAGTTTATACTCTGTAAACCGTATACCTCAGCAGAAGTTCCTTGCAAAGGTTAAACTAACACGGATGCAGTCTTGCTTGCATGACTGGACATTTTTTCCAGACTGTTGCACCAGTTGCATAAATGGGTCATAAGATGTCATCAAGATCCAAAGGTGTCAGGCAATTCATTCATTTAGATTTGAAGGTGATTTAACATGTTCCATTCTAATAATTTAACACGACAGTGCATATGCTTGGATAAAGAACAAGAAAAAAGTGAGATTGACTGTTTCAAATGTAAGTGTGTGTGTGTTATTTTGAGCATATACCTATGGGAAAAGTTTGATGAAAGCAAAACTAACGCCCGTAATGTGTGACTTGCTGTAGGTTATGTAGTCAATAGATACAACAGTCGCACGTGCAGAATGAAAAATGTGTATGCTTTGAGAAGTGCCACAATACAACTGTAACAAATGTTGAAGCTTGAATACCTTCATCACTAGCCCAGAAAGCTCGCTGGAACTGGAACCCGGTACCACAGCTCAGAAAGCGGACCCTGCACCACAGAGACAGGCGTATTCTTTCACAGCACAGAAAATGCACGTGGAGCATCAGAATGTATACATATAATACATAGCAATCAGAATGCTTCAAGTACATACTTACCAGTATCTCCACAAAATCTGAGTACGGCTTTTGCACAATAAATGCTTATATGATCGGATCACCAAGCAACGGAGTTTTCCCAGCAAGGATGTTGGTGCGGGCAACAATATGCATATTTGTTTACCTCTCACCTGTCCTTTAGGGCATGAACATGCCAAAACATATTGCAGTGCAGTCATAGGCGTATCAAGGACGATCGATCAGAGGGGGCACATGGACGGGGTGGGGGCGCCATCCGGACCAGGAGTGACACTTTTGGGCGGAAACCCGCTTCAGGTGGGTGCCAAATCATATCGCGAAGTTGCCGATACTCATTCTGACGGGGTGGGGGAAGAGCGTGACGTTTCAGGGGGCGCCATCGACCCTTCGGGGCGTCGTGACGATCACAGGGGCACTAAGTCGGTCGGGGGTGGGGGGAGGGTGGGAAGCGCCCCACTTCCCCCTCCCCTGGATCTGCCTATGAGTGCAATGGAATACAATACTCTATCATTTCTTCGCCAGTCGAGCATAACATCCTCTTCACCTGAGGCAGTCCTGGAAGCCCAGGTGGAGGTGCGGGCCGCCGTCAGCGGCGCGCCCTGTGGTCCAGGTGGGCCTGGCCTGGCTATTTCTGGACCAAACACCCTGTTGTGGGCTGAGTGGTTGCCGGCAGACATTAGCGCGTGAGACCAGCTGGCGCTGAGCCCAGCTCACGGGCTAGACTCCCGCGTCATAGCTCCTCCGCGCTGCGCCCGTGCCAAAACGGGCTAACCTCCCCGCTCGCTAGTAGCGACTGCTCTTTCGGACCATTCGGTACCAATGAAGCGTACTTGCTTTGCCGTGAGGACTAATCGAAGATGCTAGGCGTTTCTGCCGCCATAAGCTACGTATAAAACATTTGTTGCGAAATTGCCCTGTCACCGCCTGCAGTTCCGATCGGGGCACCAACCCCTTTGGTTTTTCGCAAATAATTCTTAGCAATCCGATTAAAATAAGACGTGCGTCGCCTACAGACCTCTAGGGTGATCAATTTAACACACTATAACCAAAAATTGACATCTGGTCAGATTAGGTCAACGAGTTATAACGTCATTTCTAGACCCATGTAAGGAAAATTTGTTCTAAAATGAGAATGATAAAAACAAGGATGTAACTCGGCTCCTAGAAGATCTAGATCAAGTATATAAGCATCTTTCAAAAGTTCTTGAAAGGAACAATCTGCGTGCAGTCGTCCATTTTGAGGTCAGGTCAATACCAAGGTCACCAGATGTCATTAAATGTCACGGTTTTCGAAATTGTTTGGATCTCTATTTTTTGGACGAAACAAGATGCAGTCTTAAATTTGGTATCTTAGTAGTGAGCATGACCCAAGGATTTAAATTATATGCCAAATGATCTTGAAAGGTTATTACAAGACCTTGACCTAAGGTCAATGCCATGACGCGACTTATGAGGTCATGTTGCATATCATTTGAATCATTGGGTCAAGACAAACTCATTGTTGTCTTTTGTTTGGTTTTAGATTTGATGGCTCCTGAATTATAAGGGATTTTCTAAATGGGTCTAAATTTGACCCATTTGGGCCTACTGTGGCGTCACGGGTGAGCGGATATAGTTCACACTCAGCTCCAGAGTACAGGGTCTTTCACTCGAACTGATATGTTTAATTTGTTTAATTTAGGTACCTACTTAGAATACTCAGGAAACGGTGAATCTGATATAATTTCGCTCAAAACTGTTTGAACTTTTGTTTACACGCTAATTTATTGTCATGGATACTAATTTATGGCAAGTATGATAGATTTAGTCATCATGCGCTAAATGAAAAATTTGGGATTTTAGAAGAAACAGATTGTTGTCTGTCAGGCGGTGCCATAGCAGCATTGTCTTAGCGTGTTGCGTTTATTGCACGTGGCTCAAAGTATAATGAAATGTTTTTTTTATAATTCTTAGCACCTTTATATTATCATTTAATACACTACTACTCCGGGCGTCCAAGGTCTCTTAAAAGTGGCTCCGCAAACACCTCGCCGATCCCAACGAAGGAGCAGTCCGTTCACCAACGAACTGGAAACATGGGAACTTCTCGAGTACGGAGCTTTAAGCTACTATGATTGGTTCCTAGAAAAACCAAAAGGTTTCAAAGAACACGTTCTGTGGAGCGGTTAAAAATGGTTTATGCTAAAGCAAAAACCAAACAGGCAGAACAAGATGTATTGGGACCATGTAATCTTGAGGTTGAAATCGAGGGCCGGAAGCAAGGCGGCCAGAAGGTGATAAGCTGGGCCGGTATCATTGATGGGGAAATAAAAGGTAAATCGAACGGAAAGTCCAGACCTAAACCAGGGGGTGGTGTCGCGTGATTAATGAACCGTTTGGTAACTTTTCGTGGCCCATAGAAGTTGCAATAAAACATGTCCTGGTACTTTTTTTACATCCTGGTTTAAACAGAGCCAAGGTGGGAAAAACGAGAATCCGGCATCTGCCGTCTTATAGCAGATTGCAAAACAGCTCTCAAAGTCTCACCCACGGTTGTTTTAAATGAAAAAAATAGCAAAAATTCTAACAATTTAACATATTATCCTGATTGAATTTTCCAATTGGCAAGCTCAAAGCCTCAATATCGAACTCATGAAAAATATAAGTTCTAATGAAGACCCTGCAGAACATGGTAAGGCGCTTACAGCGCCGTGTCAATTTTTTCCGTATCACGCCCGGTTTTCCAGATCGCAGGAGGCCCGACCGGACCCCCAGGGGAGTGGGAGAGGAGCTTAGGTGGTGCCGAGTTAATCTGTGAAAATTTTCTACCTATTTTTGCTTACCAAAAAATGTGTGAAGAAAAATATACTTTACCTGGATATAGCCTTAAGTACATGAAACAAGTTATAAATTTGCGCATATTTCGCTGTCTTTGACCCTGCTTCTTCAATCAGCGTCTTTGGAAGATATAGATACACAAAATTCAGAACCTCAACACGTATCTTGAAACCCCTGCTCCTGTTTCCAGGTTTTCAATCTCATGGCAACGCGCGAACTATAAGACGGCCAGCAACAAAGGATCCTGTTCTGAATAAGAGCGCTGGACACTTTGGAAACCAATGACTATTTATTAATGCTAAACAACAATACAAAGCTGTGTTGAGGGCTCTCTAAATGACTTAAGCAGACGGAGCCCCTTTCCAATGCATTTTACTCAAGCAAAGATGTTCCTCCGTCTATTGGGCTGTGGGGTGTATTGAAACTTTCTGGAGATGAATCACAACGGTCATATTTATATAGGTTTTAGGTGAAATATTTTCAGAAGTGAAAGCATGATTTGTTCCTAGCCCCTTATTTTTGAATTCCGTATTACCGGGGCCAGCTGCACCGCCAATATTGTCGAAGAGCCAACGCCGAGGAATGCGACTTTCGACCTAACCTGCTTCCTCCTCAGTCGCTAGCCGTCGAGTCTCCCCTTCTGATAACAACACTTCCAAAGTTCGTCAAAGGGCAGCACTGTTTTATTAAAAGCTGCACTTTCAATGCGGCTCAGTGCCCTGTTCAGCCCAGTAAGCTCAGTGAACTGCGGCTCAGCGAGAAGGCCGCCGGCTACCGACTGAGGGCTGCCCCCGACCTGCCTGGGACCACGCCCCGCAGCTGCCTGGGACCACCGCGCGCAGCGTGACCACTGCCCCGCAGCTGCCTGGGACCACCGCGCGCAGCGTGACCACTGCCCCGCAGCTGCCTGGGACCACCGCGCGCAGCGTGACCACTGCCCCGTAGCTGCCTGGGACCACCGCGCGCAGCGTGACCACTGCCCCGCAGCTGCCTGGGACCACCGCGCGCAGCGTGACCACTGCCCCGTAGCTGCCTGGGACCACCGCGCGCAGCGTGACCACTGCCCCGTAGCTGCCTGGGACCACCGCGCGCAGCGTGACCACTGCCCCGCAGCTGCCTGGGACCACCGCGCGCAGCGTGACCACTGCCCCGAAGCTGCCTGGGACCACCGCGCGCAGCGTGACCACTGCCCCGAAGCTGCCTGGGACCACCGCGCGCAGCGTGACCACTGCCCCGAAGCTGCCTGGGACCACCGCGCGCAGCGTGACCACTGCCCCGAAGCTGCCTGGGACCACCGCGCGCAGCGTGACCACTGCCCCGCAGCTGCCTGGGACCACCGCGCGCAGCGTGACCACTGCCCCGCAGCTGCCTGGGACCACCGCGCGCAGCGTGACCACTGCCCCGCAGCTGCAGGGAACACGTGTGAGCACCAACACCGCAACACATGGCAAACCATAGTTGTCGCACGCAAACACGCAGGCTGGGCACAATAATACATTCACACATGCCTGACACACAACAGGGTTGATTATCAGCAACAAGTCAGAGTGTGACAGGAAGTTTGAAACATCACTTGACAAACTGCAGCATTAACAAAAACCCTTCCCACCGAAATATATCTATGGCTGTTATTATAATAATACACTATAAAAATGGCAAAACAGACACTACAGATGTATAGCTTTTTAAATGCTGTTTCCGTCACAAAGTTTTGTCTCGCAGTATTGCTATGGACTCACAAATCTCCAGAAATGCGTGCCATGTGAACACAACAGTTGGAGCGCACCGAACTCCGAATCCAGGTTGATTCCTAGTCTTATTTTCCAAACGCTTAAGAAGACTGAAATTGTCTTATTGATATGAACAACAACTACATACAAAACCTAATACACTTGAACGTTTATTATACACAACACTACCAGCCTTACGCTTCATTTACTCAGTCTGCCCTCGCACAATCTGTGACTCAGTTTTGCTGCGCACCAAGACGCAGAGAATGGTACACCAAGACGCAGAGAATGGTACCGGCCAGTGCAGCGGCCGCCTCCTTCTCAGCCAGGCTTCTGAAATAAGCTGTGGCGATAGTCTGGAATTCATCCGGAGATTATGGTGAAGCCCTGCTCAGCTCACGCCGGCACACTGGCCAGAACCCATGGTCAAGGGACTGGGTACGTCAGGGCCGGGCAGTCACCCTGAAGACGGTCTTCTGACAAGAACTCTCTTCCACCCGCTCCCAGACTATGATTATGCAGTGTGACAAGCGGCCCGGTCAAACAAAGCAGCGCTGGCTGAAGCCAAGAGTCTGGTACTGCGGCCATCCCAGCAGCACTGGCTTCAGGTCTGGGACTGCAGCCACACCACGGTCTGGCACATGTCCGGCTGGGCATAAGCGTCGCCACCGGCGGGAAAAGTGAGCCGGCCAGTCAACCTTTAACCTGCTGCTGACTTTATTTGTTTTCCTCTAGAACCAAAACGCTCAATGACTTTGGGCTCAAATGTTGCCTCCTGCACTGGCTAGTTGCAATATTTACCGACTTATTATCATTTCGACTGAAATGGAACACTTTTTATGAGAAGTGGGGGTGGGGCAGGCCCTCGGGCCCCACTTTTTCTGACGCTTATGCAACTGGGCGCAGATCTATCGGATCTTGGGATGTTTCTCCTGCTGCCAGACTGGGATGTAGTCCTCCGCCCTATTATGTTCTCTGGGGTCACAAGATGACCCAGCCACCTTCCAGGGTGTACTTTCCCGGTCATCACTAGCCTTTGTTTTGATGATCTTTGTGAAAGTCATGGAATCGGTGACGTGCCTGCACAGACAAAAAGGTGTGGAGCTTCGGCCTAAAGCATCGCCGCACACTGATTTCACTCTCCAATTGGTCATAACGAAAAATGATTGCGTTTTTCTGCTTTTTGATAAATGGGCTGGACATTAAAATAGTAAAAATTGAGGTCTATTGATTCAAACATAAAAGTTTCCAATCCCAACAGTCGCTTTAATCACTACGCTAACATAAATAAGGCCAGGAATAAACTATTTGTTTATTGAAAAAGTACCTGAAAGCCATAATCTGGAACAGCTGAACTAAATATTTTTTAAATAATGGTTTAGAAATTAGCATACCGGAAGAATCGCCCTCATAAAACATCAACTCGAGATACATTCTCCAAAATCCCGTTTGTTTAAAAGAGGCCTGTAACTTGGGCGGCTTGAGGAGGATAGAAAAAAACAGCCGCAGAAAATACGCTTAGAGGGACTCGCACATGCAGCGACAAGGCAATAGCAGCACAACGACCAGTCATGACAATTAGTTCGCAAAATGATGCCACAGGTATATCACACGCATCACGAAGTCCCAACTCAAAAGTGAGAATTAACCCTTCTGCACTGCGGCAACGGACAACTTCCCAGTTTTCAATCAGTTGTTCATTCTTGCTTTATAGTCTCACTTCTTCAACAAAAATACCAGTTGCATCATTCACAAGAGAAGGATTAAAGAGAGACATATAAAGCTAGGTTTATCGGCAACTCTGGAGCCGAGTTTGAATCAGATCCGTTGACCCGTGACATCGCACTGAGCCAAAATGGTTCGAATTCAAACCCATTTAGATGATCGGTTTTAAATTGGTAACCATTAGACCTAGAACAAAACAATATACACCAATATTTTGGTCTTGACCCAATTATTGAAATGATATGTGGCATGACCTTACAAGGCCACATTATTACATTGACCGTAGGCCAAAGTAATATAATGACCTGTCAAGGTCATGTCGCATATCATTCTAGTCTCCGAGTCATACTTATTCCTATACCAAATGTAACACTGTATCTTGTTTCATTCAAGAGTTATAGATATAAACAGTTTCGAAAACCATAACCTTTGGTGACCTCTAGTGTCTTTGGTACTGTCCTGGCTTCAAAATGGATATCAACGTGAATATTTTTCGTTTCAAGAGTTTTCAAATGATGTTTAGAAACTTGATCTAGCTCTTCTAGAAGCCAAGCTGCCCCCTGGTTTTGTCAGTCTCATTTTAGAACAACTTAATCGCTCTACATTGGTTTACAATTGACGTCATTACTCGTTGACCTGTTTTAATCTTATGCCAATTTTTTGTCATAATTTGTCAAATGAATCACCCTAGATATCTACAATCAACGCACGTCTCATTTGAATCGGCTCAGAATTATGCGCGAAAAACTGAGGGGCAGGTCCAATTGGACCCGAGGTCGGTGACGTGTTAAGTCAGTTCACATGTAACCAAACACTTCGAACAATCACACCAGCATTGCACGACAAGACAGCAAACATACCGCGTGTTCTCAGTCTGGGACATATATCATTGTGAGGAGGATAGACAACATGTCATTATGAGGACCAGCCGCTGCTGTGCAGGCTTTAAATGACACCTGTCACCTCCATGAACCTCGCCAATCATTGGGCTTCATAGACAAACTTTATATTAATATTAATGTACAACAGGCTCCTATCTGCATGATTCATGACATATCTCTTCCATGACATCCTTAACTAATGAGAGGTTTTTCACATTTCTTTGTATACTGGGTAAAAGGTAAAAGCAGATAAAGAACATCAAAATTGCCTTAAGACATCAAGCAAAGGAAGGAATCCCGCATGAAAAAGTACCCGAAATGGACAAACAGTAAAATAGCAAAACAGTAAAACAGCAAATGACACATGATTTAAAACACACTAGCACCTCATGCAAGCGATTAAAGGGCCAAATATGTCTCGTACGTCATTATCTAGAAGTTTAAAGACCTAGAAGTTCTAGGTCACCAGTTTAAAACTGGTGAGACTGACGCAGTCCTTAGCATCAACGTGCAGAGCGTGTTATCGCGAACCCGCAGAATAAAAAGCCTGCGCTTTTCTGCGTCTGTTTGAGCACGCGAGGGTCACTAGTAAACCACTCAGTCTGCTTGTCATCTATGCTCGGTGTGCTGAAGTAAACTGTTTAGGACAAATGGTAGCACGCCCAGCACCAGACTAGCCGGCTAACTGTTTTGGTGATGATTCAATAGAATATCCATGACAGTCAGTGCCACACACGGGCCCCAGGTTCGGTGTATTCTCATTCAGACTTCACTCTCATCCTTCCTCGTTCTCATTGTCAGATTGCATTTCCCGTGCAAGCAGACTTTTTAGCTCGTGATACATGCTCATCAAGAACAGCGCTCACAGGGCGCTCATTGTAGGTCTGTTGGAGCCCTGCTGACCTCACATGATAGCTGGCAAGCTGTCCTCCGGCGCGTAGCCGCCGTGAGACCGGATGGACCGTCGCCGCGGCAGGTCCTCTCGTGGCGACGGAGTGACGTCAGTCCCGGGCCGCCCGTGCACGGTGCACGTGACGTCCGGAACTGTGGCGTGTCAGGCGGGCGGGGGCGGGGGCGGCCACATGGCCGGCGACAGCTGGGCTGGGGGCGGCGCCGGAGCGCTGCGAGTCGGCTTGGAGCTGCTGCGGCAGCGCAGCGCGAACTGCACCTCGCGCGCCATCTCACCGAACAGAGACACCTGCCGGATAAACAACAAACTGCGAACTGCACCTCCGCGCCATCTCACCCAACAGAGACACCTGCCGGATAAACAACAAACTGCTAGTTCAAGATTGTCACGAGAGTTCTGTGGTGTATGAGGTAGCACGGTTGGGAAATAAAGAAATGTAATTATTTCCGATCGGGACACGTAGAACCGTATGACTCTAGTTTTGCGCGAACATCCTATACGTTGGACAGCACCCTTGAAGACATCTGAATCTAGCTCTCAGTCACTTGCATGAATCACAACAAAAAACGATGTAGGTATGTACCTACATAGCATACCAACCATGGACGTCTAAAACGGGAGAAGAACGGGGGACGCGTCTTTACCACTGACCAAGCCAGTGAACTTGTTCCCCCTTCCCCAAAAATGCAGTACCCGACCGATGACTCTCGCCTTTTTCTTGATGTTATCTACATGGACTTTGGCAAATGTTCTCAGATTACTGCCTCAATAGCGCTCTCCCGAACTTTGGACTTTTTCTCTGTCTGCTCCTCCTCTCCTGGGGCTGTTACAGCCAGGTCAGGTTAGGTTAGGTGGAAACCCCACCAACCAGGGATAGCGACAGACTGAACATTGAAGCCATGAAGTGCGACAGAAAAAAGCAATACCCGATCATTTCAGACTGACTAAATAAAAGGAAAGCTCCCAGGGAGGTTCCAAAGAAAAAACCTCACCCTGACAGGGTAAGTACCGTGATCAACTAGAAGAGATAGAGCAAATTAGCTTCCTCGTTTGGATTCAGGGGAGACCAAAAAAAACGTTTGATCAAAAATATCTTACCCCTCACCCCGGGCAGTGACGGATCTAGCCGGTCGGTTTGGGAGGGGCAAACCAAAGTCGAAAAGCAAAAAAAATCGTTCACGCTGTGCAAAATTGCGCTGCAATATGACTTGCCGGTAGAATTGTGGGTATCTGGGGCGAAAAAAACGTCACGGCTAAAAACTATGGGCTCAAGACACTTTTTCCTATCCAAGGCACCATATTTCCACTGAACTTAACTAGTTCTGTTTGAAGTTGAGAGTTGAAGCACCAAAATCTTGCTTATAAACTTAAAAGGAGTCGGGGAAAAAGTAGGTCGATCGCTTTGGGGGGGGCAAAAACATAGTTTTGCCCCCAGCTTTGCCGTTTGGGGGGCAAATGCCTTTTTGCCCCCCTCCTGGATCACACAATGCCCCGGTGGGGGGTGTTTGAACACCTCCCCTCGGGTTTTTCCGGTGCCACGAAAAAACGGCGCCGCGAAGCGCCGCCGTACTTGGTACACCTTATCCTTGATCAATTCCGCAACTTTCCCCAAAATACTAAGGTTGGTCATCTCAGGTCAGGTCACGAGTGCAGGTCAAGCGACCTCACCTCCAAAAATGGTTAAGGGGGCATAAGCAGAAAGTGGGTGAATCCATCAGATTGAAACCTATTCCACATAATGAGCCCACCAAGTGCTAAAAAAATTAATTCTGGGATTTTTCATATCGGTGCCCTAAGGCCAGGTTCGGATCATGGCCCCTCCGTTAAAAATGCATGGGAAAACAGAAATTGAGCTCTATTTGTGTAGATAAAGATAAAAATACCTTCATATTCTCCAAATCGTAGTATCCTGGGCCACTTTCCAGGTTCATGGTGCAATATTTGACCTGTGACCTTTTGCAATGCCATCTAGGGCTACTTAAGCAGGTTTCAGACCTGGGTCACTAACTTTGCAGGACATGACGATAAATATTTTATTTTGATACCATTACGTTTGGATTGCTATTTCGAGTCGATCGATATGCATATTGACTATACTAGGATCAGATAGTGATCTTGACCTGACCTCAGGTCAGGTCATTTTTAATTTTTTACTTAGTACATTCATATTATACATAATTCGATTTGCTGCAACGAGAGGAAGCGAACGGTCTCTAAAAATGTTTTTAACTCAGCTCTGTCAGACGCTAGAGCCCGGAAACTCTTTTGTAACATGCCACCTTCTTTGATCTGTTATGAACTCAATATTGACCTGAGCCAAAAAGTGACCAATGTAGTTTCGTCCAGAATTTGTATGAGCTATCTACCAGCCTTCGCGTTTTTTCGCTATCCCGCATAGGAGCTGAGTTCAAAGGGGGTGTTTGATCATCCCCACCGCGGTGCTGGTGGCTCGGAGACCCACCAGGGCGGGTGCTAATCAGTTACGTTTTCCCTAGGCTAATTATGCTGCATAGGGTAGTCATTACCTCACCTGTTCATGTTTTTTTAATGCTAACTTCTGCGACTAACCTGGAAATAAAACAGATATGGCTTTGTGACTAGAATGTATCTAAATGGTCATCAATGGCATATTTAGTGGTCCCGTCCCTCCCCTGCCTGTTAGCCTATCACAGTGCAGCGGTGGACGGCAGCGACAGTCCAAAGTTGCCGCTTACATGGGGAGGACAGCTTTTAAAATAAAATGACACCAACTCAGGACAACTGGTTGCTTCACTTCTCTACTAGATGCGTTGGCTCATTCATTTATTATTAATTTTTATCAATATACAACTCTGCGTCCTCCTTCCAGCTTAACTCTGAGGCAGCGATCCTGCATAGGCGTAGCACTATGCCTATGGGTCCAATAGGTACAGAGGTATTGGAATTCTTACACCATAGGGGGATCCAGCGTAGTCAAAGCCCTGCTTTAACTCCATGCAGTTCAGGTTCCTGTGTGTTGCTTACTACGCTCCCTAGAATTTGGGTCCACAGGCTCTAAGCTATCGTTTCTTCACAAGTTCACACCCACTTTCCACGCATATCGATTTGTTGCTGTTGCACAGTTAGCGTAGATTTGCTGCCTACCTATTTTTTGTGTAATTGTAGTCGTACCTTGAACGTACCAGACACTTAATTCAGGGTGAAAGGGGATATGAAATTGAAGATACTAAAACTGTAAATGTGATTTTTCTTGCGAAATTATGAATGATTAAGCAGAATACAACTTAATGAATTGTTTCGTATCACTGGTAGTACCTTAGATATGTTAGAATCATACTTTGTTTAAAAAATTAGCTTGTCACATTTCGGGTTTCTAGCCGCATACTTTCTACAAACTACCAACAACCGTCAACATTGGGTCGTATGTTAAATCTGGCAACTGTGACAGCGGTATACAAGTTTTTTTGCATACCCTATGTTCAGTGGTATGCTTTGGTTACTTAGCAACCACTGAGATGGTGGATACCCTGGTATAAAAAGCGAGGTCAGTGCCTTGGCTGCTAAAATAAATCAACGTGCTCCTGTTCTTTCCGCAGGAGTACAGAACATAATAAGTTGTTGGGCACCCTTTAAGTAATATTTCTGAACTAGGTAAACTTTTAGACCATGCTTCTATTATCAATAGTATTGTATTACGGTCTGTCACCAGTAAGAAAGCTGAGCTAGGACTGTGCTGCAGGACTGAAGCTCACGCTAAAACGCCTGCCAACATGTTTATTAAGACTTTCTTCCCAAGTGAGCATGTCTGGTAAGAGTACGCAGTAGACTATTGTGGAAAAGTACGCATGCTTATGAAGCAAGGAAAATTTATTTTCGCTCGGCGCAGAGTCCGCAATTTATATTTAGAAATTAAACATTGCAACGCAGTTCTTTTATATTTAGAACGATATAAAATCCTACAATCGCAACGTGTAGAGCTCGAGTGGGTAGAATTTAAAAAAATCGAGCAAATTTATGGAATGTGAAACTTCTGCAGAGCCTGCTTAAGAAAAATACGTGAACTAGATTTGTAATCTGTATAATCACTCTCATTTTTATTTCTGGATGTTTTCATTTCTCACGTCATTTCCTGCCCACGGGAGTCCCGGTTGGAAACAAAAGAATATCGAGTACTTCAAGGACAGGAGTCTAGCTTTATCTTTTATTTATTGAAAATTTTTCTACGCTTAGGTCCTTCAAGATCCGGAATTCTTATCCCTGCTGTCGTCAAAAATTTTATCTTGGAGTTTGTGAGTACTTTCTGGTACTCTGGGGGTGGGCGGGGGAGGGGCGTTTCGAGGCTAGAGATCAGTCCAAAGCCATTAAATAGTTCTCATCTAACCACATCTAACACCGTCCGCGTGCTACCGAGCACTCACGTGGTCTTGGTGGGCCAGCTTGCGGGACTTCCAGACGAACTCACAGATGGCGATGCAGCAGGCGGCTGCCATGCCTCCCAGCAGCACCACGAACACGCCGCCCACGTGGTCCAGACCCAGCTCGTTGGCCGAGCTGTTGCCGTCCTTGGCCTCCTTCTGTGACAGCACGTGGGCTACAGGCGTTAGTTGTTTGGGTGATTGGTAATTACTTATGCTCAGACTTTTATGAAGCTTATGAAGCGTAGAGTTATTGTAGGGTTATTTATTTTAACTAGTAAACGGACTCGCGCTTCTAAGTATAAATCGTAAGGCCAGCCACTTCCCTCTACCGTAAGAACCGTCAGTGTAGTCATATCAGCTGACAGCAATGAACGGAACTATCCAGCGAGACAGCTCCATAAAATTGACTCGAATCCTGTTATGTTGACCGGGCACATGTGACTGACCCTGCACTTCTCGCCACTCTTGTCCTTCCACCACTTGGTCTTCAGCAGCTGCAAGGTTCCGTTCTCCTGCAGGATCAGGATGGCTGTACTGATGGTGGACGTGTACGGCGAGCCTGTCGGAGCCGCCAAAACCGATTAGATGGCCACTGGCATTATAAAAATAAACACCAGTTCATCATTTTAAAAGAGGCTTTCAGCCATAACAGTCAAACACAAGCCCAATCACTGCATGGGTTGGCCCACATGTCTGACCAGGACTTCGCAACATTACTCCTGTCTTAATTTCGGGGAAACTGAATAATGCGTATTCACCAGCGAGTGTTATAAGACACTAGCGCCAAAATTATGTCCCCGAGACTGAAGAAAGTCGCTTTAGAAATACAAGCGGAGCAGACCTGGAGGAAAGGCCACTGACTGACCCGGCGGCAGCGCGATGCCGTAGCTCTTGGTGTCCAGCAGGCCGCCGACCTGCTGCAGCTCACAGTTCCTCTCCACCACGTACTCCAGCTGCGGCGACTCCATGATGTAGGCGTAGCGACCGTTGCTGTTCTTCACCCTTTCTACCCCCTCTAGGCCGGACTTGACGAAGACGGTGGGCCGCGCCGACTTCATGAACGACCACATGCGCTGGTAGGAGGCGATGCGGGAGTCGCTGCCGGCGAGAGCACCGGGTTGAAGGTAGTCAGTGCAGTAAACATCTATGAATGAAACTGTTTGGTGGCATGTATGATTGATCCGTCGGTGAGCTAATGCTGTCTGTTTCGGCCATGGCCCTGCCGGCCGGCCGGCGTACAATCGGCTGGTGACCTGAGGTTGGGTCAAATGGCGGACAGCCAAGCCGGGGCACGGCGGTAGCACAGAGCTGGAAGCAGACTGTTCAGCCTGAAATGACCACATGGATCCCTCCCCATGTTACTGAAATGGGACCTCCTCTTTCAAGGAGCCAACACAACTAACAATATATTTATAACAAGAGCCCACTCCGGCGATGTTAAAGTGGCCTGCTCTCTATGAAGCAGGTCAATTTCGGGTCACCACATAGGCCTCCACGTGGGTGGCCAATTTGTTTCGCTTTCTTCCCCTCTACCACGTCAGAATTTCTCTGTTAATTTTTCATCCGGCTAGAGGCAATCTAAGCACTTAAGCAGTTCCCGTGAAAAAGCCATCGGTCCTTAAGACTACCCTCGCCACTTCAGTCCTGGATAACAGAAACAGTCAGGAATTCCGCGTAAAAAGTCACAAGCCCCCTTTAAATTCATTTGAAAGACGAGAACCTCCCCTTTTTGACTAGCCTCCCCTCCAATGTTGTTCGACTAATAAGAAAACTCTTCATAACGGGGAAGTAAAAAAGAAAGACACAAAGTTACGATACCCTCCCTGTTCTAGTAAGGAAGATGTTAAAAAGAGGGATTCGAGTGCCCAACACTAATCAGTCAATTTTGGCGCATCCCTTCCAGTAGTCGCAGTGTAACATACGCGTTGAGATCGTTGGCGGGGTTTTAGGCCGTCAGTATGCTAAGCGGAGACGGTTAGATTCTGTTTGTGTTTTGTATCAACGCCTCAGCCCCCTGCGTCTCTCACCTTACGGGCTCAGGGTGATCTGCTCAATCGGCAAATGTTCTCTATGGGTGCACCTCTGGCCTTACCCCGGTATCTCTTTCAGTGCTCTTCCTGAGGCGCTAGGCAGGCGTAACCCCCCTCTTTCAGAACCAGATCAACCACCTATGCCAAGAAGGGACGTCCTGGAGCCCAGCCCACGCCTCAGGCTGATTCGGAGGCAGGTAACCAGACACTGAAAAAGGCGTCTCCTTCCCTTCCGAAAATTTCCCACTCACTGCTGCCCACAGGCAAGCTATACACAAGGGTGCGGCCAACAGAGTGTCTCTCCTCAAAAAACCCTAGCTTTTAACACCTTCACATCCTCTCCAAAGTCGCATTCAGATCTGGTTTCACCTTCAGTAGACTCAATTTATCCCAAGTATCACATCCCACGGCTTTAAACTAAGGTGGTGTATTTAAGTATGGCCGATTTGTTAGTCTCTAGAAAAGCATCTAACCAACTCCAAGGAAATATATACGGGAGTTTCGTTCCGGGAGTGAGTTATTGCGGGGTGGGGGTGCTAGTCTTCGGTTTCACCTGGGGGTACGTGGTCAGTTAATCACGCCATTCCTGGCGGAGGGCTTCCGCTGCATCCTGCTGAGCCCTTCGCGTGCGCCCGCGTCCTGAGACTTGTTAATACAAAGTCGGACAGTTGAGACCCCGCGCAGTGTTGAAACACCGTTTTTACCCGAGGGCTGAATCGCGTTCTTTGAGTAAATGTACAAAAGCAAATGTAATGTTTTGTTCCGAAGAAAACAAACTTCATGCATCTATGAAAACAAAAACAATCGTTAAAACTGCGATGTTAAAAAACTTGTGATATGATCTCCTCCACTCTCTGAACGTCAGTTTGGTTTCTTCAGCAACTCTTCATTAGTCCGGTCACCCTATTTTTAAGCTCAACAAAGAAGAATAAATATTGCGCCGTGTCAATATGCTGCGAAGTTTGGTGTGTGTGACCAACGTATTATGCCATTATTATGCATATTTCAACAATTCGTTCCCCTGGAGGTCAAGTTGATATACAATTTCCAGCCTGTATTCGGAATAGCGAGGTAACGCATGGGTTTTCTGTGTGAATCATAGACTTTAGTAAAATGTGCATATATTTTGCTTGGCGTAACAAAAACGGCTCATTCGGCACCTCCAGTTTATGAAAAACACTACAATCGGCATGCATATACTAATCTCCAGATACTCACTGTACTACTGTACTCACGCTCACGCTACAAACGTGGCATCAACATAACACTGCAAGTCGGGCCTCCAATTACGCAGAAGAACATGCAGATTATCGTACAGAATGGGAGTGACACAAAACGCGCATACTATGCAAAATAATCACAAATGTCTTTTATCATAATTTGCTTTGGCTGGCATCCTCTGCTCAACTTAAATGACGTTAATCGTAACTTTGATCATATTTTCGGACCAGAGCCACTTGCTCTGAAGAGGGAGAGGGGAGGGTTCCGGCTACAGGAATGTTTCTGGGAGCAGGAGGAAACGAGTTGGCTGTGGGCATGCTGCCGTTGTACTGCTGCTGACGTGTTGGCAGTTTTTCCCTCGCTTTAGCATTAATTTAACTGTTTCATTTAGTCTTCGCTCTTGTCAACTATCGTTTGCCGTGCATCTAAAAACTTTCCGGTACCATTGGCTTCCAAGTAAAATCTCCCCGCAGTGACTCCCTCTTGTGACCATTGGCGGACGCAGGGGGGGGGCATTCCGGCCATGGCCCCCCAAAGCGCTGGAGGAGGGCCAAACTATCTTTTGACCTTCCAAACCGCGGATAAATTTTTTAAAAGGTGTTTACACTAGGTCTGTACAGCAAACAATTTTCGCTCCCACCCCCTCCCAGGAGGAGAGGCAAACATGGGTTTGCCCCCCCAAAAAAAAAGCTCGGGTCTGCGTCCGCCCCTGCTTGTGAATGGCCTCTTGCCTCAGTCTCGCCTCTTGCTTGTCTGCAGTACAACTCTAACCGTCCGATCTCTCGCTCACCACGTTTTGTCTGCCCTTTTCTCTGCATTGCAGCTTTCCAGTTTCGACTCTTCACATCCAAATCTTGTACCTTCTTCCGTCCGAGTTTTCTATCTCCCTCGCCCACCGTCCGCTTCCTGCCTCCTTCCTTGTTCCGTTCGACTGCATTTTTTCTGCATTGCCACTGTTCACGTCTGGTCTCCTGCCCCCGCACACCGACTGCCCGCTTCCAAACAAGACAACTCCTTCGTCTCCCTTTCATTCCTACTCTCTCGCCATGCAGCCTGGTCACGGGGTTGGCACCGGCCTCAGCTACATACCTGGTGTGCACATGACCGTCTCTGGCGGTCTGGTTCGTATCTGGCCATGTGCTCTGCGTTGAAACTTCCTTCATTCGACGATGTCGAGGTAGGCCAGCAATGATTTTTGGGCAGGATTTTTGTGTTTAAGGTTCCCACCCCTCCAGAACATCCGGGTTCTGGTTCAAAAATGTAACCCGGTACATTGCTTAGTTGCTTTCATGAGCATGGTAACTCTACAAATATATGCCATAGCCTACAAATGTTTTTACTGATAGGGGCGGTGGCCATGATGCGTAAAATAGCCTTTGAAAGTGATGTAAAAACATTGAAAATAAGAAGAACTAAAGTAGAAAGTGGTATGCACTCAAAAAGTAGAACCAAGAAAACTCCAGCGTGTTATCGGTTATGTTGACCAGGAAAGCCATGGCTAGAGATTCTTCTCCATCCAAGCGTGGGGGGAGGGAACCAATCCTTCCTCCGAATCTCTATCCATGAGGAGCACCTCCTCACAACGGCCGTACCGGAAGAAGTTTTTGGTGGAGCCGGAGATGAGACAGCCGTACTTGATGTCGGTCTGTTTGGCCAGGTCCTCGGCGCTCTCGATAGGCGACACCATCCGCTCCACAGTCAGAAAGGCAGCCAGGTTGGCGGTGTAGGACGATATCTGAACAAACCAGACACTATCAGTGCAACAGTTCCATACGGTCCGAAGAGAAATGTTGCAGCACATCGTCACGTGATGACAACCGTATCATCAAATTTCGAATCATTATCATTTATTTCAGAATACGTTCTCTTCTTACCATGATGAGAGTGAAGAACCACCACATTCCGGCTACCATCCGGGTCGATATCGCCCTGGAAATTGACAGCCATGTCAACTGATCAAAAACACTCCCCCATTTGAGGCAGCCAGCAAATTACTGTCAGGAGCGAATGATTATATCTAACGAAGTCTTGGTTGCGTCCTCCGCTACTACATAGTTGAAGAAAATACTGCATTGACCTGATCCAATATTATATCACCTAAGGTGTTAGTCATGACCCTTCATTGGTGAAATACTGAAGTCATGGTCGATGGGAACGTAGGCCAGTGATAAGGAAACGACGGATTCGTGGATTTCAATATGTAAGTGACGAAACAAGGAAGTTTAGCATAATGAAGGGATGCTCTTCATGCGTGCATGAATATTGCATACTTATGACAAATCAGCTTTCGGTAGCATCTCACTTTGGGGCGATATCCGAGCCCTGCTGCATCAGGGAGCCAATAGTGAACCAGAGCGAGTTGAGCAGGCTGAACTGGTTCTCCAGCACGTCCGGGTCCTCCCGGCAGGGGTGCGGGTTGTCCCACTCGTAGGGACTGAACCTGAGAGAGAGAGAGAGAGAGAGAGAGAGAGAGAGAGAGAGAGAGAGAGAGAGAGAGAGAGAGAGAGAGAGAGAGAGAGAGAGAGAGAGAGAGAGAGAGAGAGAGAGAGAGAGAGAGAGAGAGAGAGAGAGAGAGAGAGAGAGAGAGAGAGAGAGAGAGAGAGAGAGAGAGAGAGAGAGAGAGAGAGAGAGAGAGAGAGAGAGAGAGAGAGAGAGAGAGAGAGAGAGAGAGAGAGAGAGAGAGAGAGAGAGAGAGAGAGAGAGAGAGAGAGAGAGAGAGAGAGAGAGAGAGAGAGAGAGAGAGAGAGAGAGAGAGAGAGAGAGAGAGAGAGAGAGAGAGAGAGAGAGAGAGAGAGAGAGAGAGAGAGAGAGAGAGAGAGAGAGAGAGAGAGAGAGAGAGAGAGAGAGAGAGAGAGAGAGAGAGAGAGAGAGAGAGAGAGAGAGAGAGAGAGAGAGAGAGAGAGAGAGAGAGAGAGAGAGAGAGAGAGAGAGAGAGAGAGAGAGAGAGAGAGAGAGAGAGAGAGAGAGAGAGAGAGAGAGAGAGAGAGAGAGAGAGAGAGAGAGAAAGAGAGAGAGAGAGAGAGAGAGAGAGAGAGGGGAGAGAGGGACTAGGTCGTAAGAAGTTCGTAGCCGTTTTTTGATAACTGCCAACTCCAAACCAATTGTCGCGCACAAACTGCCAGATACGAAGAGTATGGCAAAACATTCCGCGGAGGGGGGCAGGGGTCTGGAGGGCACATTTCGGATGTCTGAAAACTCACCTTTAAGTGACTCAGCGGACTTCGTTCAAAACGCACAGCTCCCACGCCTACCTTACTATTTTCTACCCATTAACGGCCTGGCGGAGCTGTTCGGTGCTAACTGTAGCACGCGCAGGATCGGGATTTAGTCTTGACATACCATATGTATCAGAATATGGTAAGGTATCTGGGAAATACTCTTTAATCAATTTTTTGGCATACTTTATTACCTGACTTTCCCCACATCAAATATAATTAGAAAGGTGCTGCATTTCCTTTTGGGTCTACACTAAATTTATTACCAACTTTTCTTGCATTCCCTGCATTATGTGTGTGAAATCCTCTTTCTAGAATACATATAGGTATGTATATACCCAAAGGTACATACAACCTAACTATGTTTGGTAACTCATGATAACATTATGACCTATCCGGACCCTACTTTGCCATAATAAAGATTCTGAACAAACAGCCACTGGCAGATCCAAAGGGGACCAGGGGGCCGTGGTCACCTCCAAAGCCTAACGAAGTATTTTTTTGGCCCCAAAAAAGGCAAAATGTTTGCCGTTTTTCTTTAAAGAATACTAAGTTTTCATGATTTGTTTCTTCAATTCAGCTAAGCTTTCAATTAAGCCTTCAAAACGTTGGTTTGGCCCCTCCAAAAGTTACTCCTGGATCCGTCAATGAAAACAGCCGAAAGGTACTCTGGAGGGATCAGTTTCTCCAGCTATTCTGATCGGCACAAGTCATATCCGAGATTCAGCTCGGCGCTCTTACCTGGCCAGTACAAAGAGCAGGACGGAAACGCCGAGGTAGGCGGTGGCCATGTACAGCCACACTTCCAGCGAGAGCGGCGCCAGGAACGAAAACAACTGCGGAACCGAGCCAGGGTCACTGGCGCCGACAACCGATAGCTCTGCAATCTCTTTCGGCACAGGTGAAACTCATCATACCAGTTGTGAACTATCGAGTCGTCTGTCAAAGCTACAGCTCTAGCGGGAAAGGTGTCCATGGAAGAATGTCGTACGTACCGGGGGCGGCTGGCTCTGGGGCTTCTTGTATAATATGCTGATACCTGCGACAGTGCAAAGTATGTGATGAGACTAGTCCTAGTTTGCATACAATCATTTCTATTCTACGGGGATTCCAGGACAGATCGACCAAGGCGTGACACCACCATGTCTAGAAAAAATCTGAAACTTTGTCTCCGGGGTAGTTTTGGGCCAGGAACACACCTGTGACAGTTTTAGCCCCCTCCGACCAACGGTGACCGAGATACAGCCCGAGGCATTTTCGGGAGGTCACCTTGTAGACTCATCTTTGATGCTTCATAACTCCAACACGCATTGCCTGATTAACAAGTTTTGTATATCTTTGAACTCGTCTTGAATTATACATTATTTTGAAAAAGAAAATTGCAAAATTTTAAAAATTTTGACTTTTAATTTGTTTGACCTTCTTTTTGACCTGCTTGACCTTTCGTGTTGAATTGCCATTTTGACCTAAAATTTGCTTTATAAAATATATTTCGATAAAAATTGAAAGAGGTCTTACCATAAATTCCAAATTTTGTTGTTTTTTGACCACTGCGGTAGTACAGCCTTATGTTTAACACCGCAAACAAAGCGATTGCTTTTGTAATCGGTTGCTTGCAATCATATTGCATTGTCCTTACAAAATTTTCATCGTGCAACTGTCAAAATTTATGAAAATTAACCCGCGCCTACATTTTTACATCTTCTGGCAAAATTTTAGGCCTGGGTCACGCCAGGTCAGACCGCAAACAAACCCAGGTCAAGAGACCTAACCTCGAAAATCTTTGGAGGTGCATCAGTAAGATCAAAATTTAACCTATCATGCTTAGATTCACATCACATAGCAAGGTCACCGAGCAAGATAATTTTTCGTGGCAGGATTTCTATATCGATAGCCTGGGATAAGGTCAGGGTCACGACCTTTCCATTAGAAATTCATGGGGCAATTGGTAAATTTTGATAACTTGCGAGAATTGAAAATTGTCGAGAATTGCGATGGAGGTTTTATTTTTACGTTGCCGTGCCTGACTTGCCACTGCAGTTTGATTGATATTCTTTTTACCATACAGACCTAAGCCCGGCTCCAGGTCAAATCAGGCTTATTTTGAAATTTGACTAGACAAGATTATAAAATATATAATCCGATCGGGCTTGACAAGAGCATTCCAATAGTGCTCAACATTTTTTCTACGGTTCTCCTCGGTCAGCAATATGCCACAAAATTTTGGTTTCCACTTAGTTCCTGTAAGGAACACTTTGACCTCGAGCAGCCTCAAAGGTGACACGGCTAAACGCTTGTATGTAACATTGTCGGTAGAGATTAAAACTGGCTGTTTAGCGGCGTCGCTTCCAGTGCACTGCTCACTCTACATGGTTTACTGAACAGTAGAGATAATCCACAACTAGGCTCGGGCCCTGTGTGATATAACATGCCTCCAAACACAACACTGCGATGGCTCGTGCTTTTTTCTTCAGAACTTATACCTGGAGCATGAAAGCGAGAGAAATCACTGAAGAATGTACATACATACATCTCCTGACGGAGAGCTGTACTGCACAATAGCCTGGTCCGGATTTAGGTTTTTTCTTCAGAAAGTAACGGATCGCTGTTCATTAGATGCATTTTTGGTGCTGATTACGATGCACTCATCAGAAATGCAATTTTCGAAAAACTTTTGGTGGCCCATTCGAGTTGAAGATTTTTCATTTTGCCCAATTTTCCACTTTTGGCTCACCATCAATCCTTACTACCAACGAGGTGCAAAAATTGCACTGGGTGGGTAGTTTGGTTCATTGGTGTTCCATTCGCTCTGTTTTTGTTGTTATAACTTGCACACATAACGGTTATTTTTTGCTTATTATCTCCGCTTTTAGTTGAGCTTGCACTGGCTCTCCATAGATGGCGCTAGCGGCGTGACATGGTAAATGAATACTGATTTTCTCGGGGACCGGGAATGTGAACAGCAACGTGAAAGGTGAGTAACAATTACGAAGTTGGATTGTATAAACGCACTTAAAGAGCTGTTTTCAAGCAGCACTGAAGTTGTTAACACTGTTTCTCAGGTATTTTAAGCATGCCATGTCCAAATATGCTGCTGCTGCTGAAGTCCCGACCATAACCCTTTATCAATAGACGCAGGAACCGTGGGGGCTGTGGTGGTGGCTGTTGCACCCAACTTTCAGTGTGGCAGCAGCTCCAACCCCTCCACCCAGTTTCTCTATTAACATTTAAGTGATATGCCTAATCACCCCGGCCATACCAACGCGGAAGTCCTTCCTCCAACTTACACCTTTCTCCGACTAAAATAGTCTCTCCGCCTATGCCTTCACCGACTGAATTCTTCCGTATTTGCTCCAAAAGATTCTGCAGTAACCCTACTTTGACTGAGAGAGAGAGCATCAGTTTTGAGGCTAGTGACGTCTAGCCCAGTCTCCTCTGACATATTTAGAGGTCGTTGTGGCCGGAGGAGAATTATATGTTTTACGTATACGGATAGGATTGATAATTTTTAACGTTGTGGTCCAGCAGAAAAATCGACCGGTTTGGCATTATCCAAACATTTTATTACAAACATGACATTGGTCACCAGATTTTAAGGACCGAAGAAAATATGCTGTTTGAAATCCTAAAATTTCCAACGACTTCCAACGACTAGACATCTTGCACTAGTTGCATTGAATAATTCACATACCGGCATAATCCAACTTCTACGTTATGTTCTCCTTGCAGTTTTATGTTTCCTCTGAACAAAATTCAACATGGACGGACGGTAATATTTGCAAAAACAAAAGAGCCTGACTGTGAGTTGGTATGTCATAGGGCACCTTGTTATGACAAGAATTAGACTCATGGAGGAGCAGAGCAAAGATGAGTGCCATATTCTTATGAAAGTATCAATAACAGGTTAACGGCTGAGATTATGGATGCATGTGCAAGCGTATCACTGCCTACACGTGCAAAACAGGCCGTGCTGAAGGAACTAAGAGGGCTTTAGAAAGAAAGAGACAAAAAGAAGCATGTAAACAGATTTGGCAAGCGAGCTGCTACATCAACTGCTGCGATGGATTCGCTGATTGATATCAGCAGCCGAGAACGTGAGCCTGAACTCGTAGAAGACAGTGTATCTGGCCGACCAGCCAAGTGCCAGACGTATTCAGACAGGCAGCCTCGATCATGAAACCACAGCGCGATGGCAGAGGAGAGCTCAGCGAGCGGGTCGAACAGTCATAAGAGGAGCAGCCGTCACCTCCCCAAGTCAACAGGCGACGGCCGAGACAGCAAACACGCCTGTGGAAGCTGGTGTTTCAGGTAGCGCTATCATCTGCTAAGCTATAATGACTTGGTAATTCTGATCAAAGGGATATTATCTGTGTATGAACAATGCTATTATCAGAAACCAGTCTGCTCATAAATCCTATCAGAACACCCACAAGCTATATATTTATATATTTTTAAACACTGCCCAAGTCGTTCTCAGTTCATAACTCACAAACCACAAGGAAGGATAGGCCGTAGAAGAACGACAAGTAATGCCTACCATTTTTTATGTTTTATGAGTTATGGAACCTTAAGGAAGGATAAGAGAAGGACAAGCAATACGTACCATGTCTTATGGTTTATGAGCTATTGACAGTGAACGACTTGGACAGTGTTTTGAAAAATATATATATACATATAGCTTGTGGGTGTTTTGTTAGAATTGATGAGCAGACTGGTTTTTGAAAATAGCATTGCTCTACACAGATAATATCCCTTTGATCGGGATTACCGAGTCATTATAGCTTAGCAGATGATAGCGTTACCTGAAACACCAGTTTCCGCAGGCGTGTTTGCTGTCTCGGCCGTCGCCTGTTGACTCGGGGAGGTGACGGCTGCTCCTCTGACTGCTCGACCCGCTCGCTGAGCTCTCCTCTGCCATCGTGCTGTAATTTCCTGATCGAGGCTGTCTGTCTGAAGACGTCTTGGCTGGTCGGCCAGAAACACTGTCTTCTGCTAGTCCAGGCTCAAGTTCTCGGCTGCTGGTATCAAACAGCGAATCCATCGCAGGTCGGTATAGCAGCTCGCTTAAACTTGCTTGCATGCTTCTTTTGTACTCTTTCTTTCCAAAGCCCTTTAGTTCCTTCAGTATGGCCTGATTTACGTGTATGGAGTGATACGCTGGCACACACATCCATAACCCTGCTGTTACCCTGTTCTTTCATTCTTCCATAGGAATATGACACTCATCTTTGCTCCGCTCCTCCATGAGTTCAATTCTTGTCATAAGAAGGCGCCCTATGATATACAAAACTCACGGTAAGACTCCTTTATTTCTTGCGGATATAACCGTCCCTCCATTTTCAATTTCGATCAGAGAACTGAAAGGAAAAGATAACGTAAGCACTTAGATTATGCCGATGATTATCGATTATCATATGATTATAGATTATTATCCAATGCAGCTAGTGCAAGGTGCGGAAACGTTGGAAAGCTTATTTTGTGATTTCATACAACATGTTTCCATCAGTCCTTAAAACCTGGTGACCAATGCTGATACCCTCGCACTTCAGTCAAAGTAGGGTTGCTGCAGAGTCTTTTGGCGCAAATACGGAAGAATTCAGTCGGTGAAGGCATAGGTGGAGAGACTATTTTAGTCAGAGGAAAGGTGTAAGTTGGAGGAAGGGGCTTCCACGTTGGTATGGCCGGGGGTGATTAGGCATATCACTTAAATGTTAATAGAGAAGTTCCAGAATCGGCTCAAACTGGGGGGCGGGGTTAGAGCTGCTGCCACACTCTGAAAGTTGGGTGCAACAGCCACCACCACAGCCCCCACGGTTCCTGCGTCTATTTGTAAAGGGTTATGGTCGGGACTTTAGCAGCAGCAGCATATTTGGACATGGCATGCTTAAAATACCTGAGAAACAGTGTTAACAACTTCAGTGCTGCTTGAAAACAGCTCTTTAAGTGCGTTTATACAATCCAATTCGCAATTGTTTCTCACCTTTCACGTTGCTGTTCACATTCCGGTCCCCGAGGAAATCAGTATTCACTTACCATGTCCGCCGTAGCGCCATCTATGGAGAGCCAGTGCAAGCTCAACTAAAAGCGGATATGATAAGCAAAAAATAACCGTTATGTGTGCAAGTTATAACAACAAAAACAAAGCGAATGGGACACCAATTAACCAAACTACCAACCCAGTGCAATTTTTGCACCTCGTTGGTAATATGGGTTGATGGTGAGCCAAAAAGTGGAAAATTGGGCAAAATTAAAAACTTCAACTCGAGTGGGCCACCAAAAGTTTTTCGAAAATTGCATTTCTGATGAGCGCATCGTTATCAGCATCAAAAATGCATCTAATGAACAACGATCCGTTACTTTCTGAAGAAAAAACCTAAATCCGGACCAGGCTACTGCACAATGCAAAAATATCTTTAACCCTATTTCCGTCAGGCTCCGGCTACCCCTGTTTCCGGCAGGGGGGGCAATATCGGCCCCCCTAAGATCTCGTAATCTAACCGGCCGATTTTGAAAATTCAAAGTGCTATAGATTCCCCTGACGCTAAACTTTATTTTGAAAAAGAAAATTTCAAAATTTTGATTTTTAAGGAGAAGGTCGTGCAAAATATACAATTTTTGTGTATTTTTTAGATTTTCCATAACCCTTGTCTCTGTTGTACGATTTTCACAAAACTAGTTCAGATTTACAAATAATTGACCCAAAATTGTCATATACTCGAGTTACGCAAAAAATTCGAAATTCAATGGCAGTTCCAGGACCAGGACTATGAGGGGAAATATATACAACCTAAAAAGTTTTTGTTACGCGGATTAGAAGCCGTGATATACTGCTTGGCATCTTTGACACATAAATAAATGAAAAAAGTGAAGAACTCATCAGGGGCGGATGCAGTAAGGTAAAACAGTGGGGTAAAATACATACCAACAATATGCGAGTGGTATGCATGAGTATATTAGTCCCTCGACTAGTTGAAATTTATTTCTGATAATTTTTACCCTCCCATGGCAGCTCTGGGAAAGAGGGTGACATAGGCGGATCAAGGACTCTCGTCGTGGGGGGGGCGGGTGGGGGTGATTGGAAACACATTTTTAATATACAACGATATTGAGTCGCGGCGGTGATACTGGCTGGGAATATGCATTTTGAAAATGTGTAGTGACTGGACACGCCTCTGGTAATCTAGAATTTGGTTATAACTATTTTGAATTTTCATATACTCAATTGTATTCGCCCTGGCACGGCTGTAAGCAGTCTTCTCACTTACTAACGTTTAGTCCTTCTTGATAACATTCCCCCATTTTGAAACTGCTGTAACCGCCCCTGATGAATACAAATAGTGACAATTGTGAATGCACTATCATCTCACATAAAAATGATATAATAAAACCATATAACTGGTATCAGGATCAGCAGAGACGGCTTCCTTTTACTAAGAACCCATCGCATACGATAATACTTGGTTTGTGGATAGAACCTCCCCAAAACCCAGCCATAGCTCCGCCCTGGTAAATATATAATATTGACAATTTCAGAAAACCTGCCTGTACTAGTTTTAGGAAAAGTCGGAAGTTTCAAGTTCTATCGCAAGCCGTTTCGGAGATATTCTTGAAAAACCTGAGGGGGGCAATATAGCCCCCTGCCGGAAATAGGGTTAACTTCATCAAATGGTGTTGCCATGCACACGATTTCAAAGCAATGCAAAGGTTTAATTCCAGTGCAAAAGTTATATCGAAAGAAAATTCAATTATGTAAATGAGGTGTTTTCACTACGTCTCACAGCAAGGGCGCCTGTGACTATATCGAGAGCACTGCGAAACCGGCAACCTGTCACGATGGTTTAAAAAGTCCAGTGAAAGATCATATACATGAGGCCAAAGGTACGCGTGCTTTTCTTACGCATACATTTTTCAGCACGATGAAGTTCTTGTACATTCCACAATCAAGCATAGCCAATGTTGCCAGACAGCTCCAAAGTCTGTTCGCCGATGCGATTATGGAAAAATGAATACAAGTTTCAAAGAATACCAGCGGTAAATAAGACTGCTCATGAAATCTCTACAAACAAAGGAAGAGAGGTTCGGGTTTCGTATACCTATGTTCGAACCAAACAGTGTCGTGCTGTGCAAATAGACTTCCTTTTATGGGTGCTGCGTGAATGGTCGCAAATTCAGTCATGGAAAATGTCCAATGCAAAGGGAATATTAAACATACTGGTATCTATATAACCTATATAATCTATAGATTATTTGACTTAAGTAATGAGTGAACTGACGGCCATCATTGCAGGTGAATGAATGCGCCTGTACAGAACAAAGTCAGTGTCAGTGTTGAAGTCATCTCAATGTATTCCCTTATTCTTCAATGATTATACAAGGCACCAGGAGCAGGAGTGTAATTTTATATCTCTTTGGGGGTGACCGCGCACCCCCAATCCTAATTTGAGCACCCCCAATCATGTGTTGAGCACCCCCAATACATGTGCCGCCCCTGGCATATCACTGCTGCTCTGAACAGTGCCATCCCTATCTCATTACTACCGCCCTGATTCGTGCCGCCACTGCCACCAACAGTTAATCACTGCCGCCCCCCCTACGGATGATTACTGCCGCCTTTGGCTCACCACTGATCAGCTGGCTGATCACTGCCGCCCCTGGTCACCACTGCCACACCCGGCTGATCTCTGCCGCCCGTGGTTCGTCACAGCCGCCCCCTGGCTGATTGCTGTCGCCCGTGGTTTATATTAACTTCCGCCCCCTGGCTGATCACCGCCGTCATCTGACTTATAACTGCCGCCCCCTGACTGATAACTGCCGGCCCCTGGCTGATAACTGCCGACCCTGCCTGGTCACTGCCGCCCCTGGCTGATCACTGCCGCCCCTGACGAATAAGTGCCACCCCTGACTGATAAATACTGCTCCTAGCTTATCAATGCCACCCCCTGGCTGATCACTGCCACCCCCTGACTGATAACTGCCGCCCCCTGGTTGATCACTGCCGCACCCTGGCTGATCGCTGACCGTTCCCTGGCTGATCACTGCCGCCCCTTGACTGATAACTGCCGCCCCCTGGCTGATCACTGCCGCACCCTGGCTGATCACTGCTGGCCCCTGACTGATAAGTGTCGCCCCCTGGCTGATAACTGCCGCCCTCTGCCTAAGCACTGCCGCCCCTGGCTGATCACTGGCGCCCCTGACTGATAACTGCCGCCCCCTAGCGGATAATGCCGCCCCTGGCTGATCACTGCCGCCCCTGACTGATAACTGCCGCCCCTGATTGATCACTGCCGGCCCTTGACTGATAACTACCCCCCCCTTCCCTGGCGGATAATGCCGCCCCTGGCTGATCACTGCAGGCCCCTGACTGATAAGTGTCGTCCCCTGGCTGATAACTGCGGCCTATGCCTAAGCACTGCCGCCCCTGGCTGATCACTGGCGCCCCCTGACTGATAAATGCCGCCCCTGGCTGACCATTGCCGCTACTTGGCTGATCACTGCCGCCTCCCGGCGGATAACTGCCGCCCCTGGTTGATCACTGCCGCCCCCTGACTGATAAATGCCGCCTCCTGGCGGATAATGCCGCCCCTGGTTGATAACTGCCGCCCCTGGTTGATAACTGCCGCCCCTAGCTGATCGCTGCCGTCCCTGACTGATAATTGCCGCCCTGGCTAATAACTGCCGCCCCTGCCTAAGCACTGCCACCCCTGGCTGATCACTGCCGCCCCCGACTGATAACTGCCGCCCCTGCTTAAGCACGCCGCCCCTGGCTGATCACGCCGCCCCTGACTGATAACTGCCGCCTCCTGGCGGTAACGTCCGCCTCTGGCTGGTCACTGCCGCCCCTGGCTGATCACTGCCGTCCCCTGACGGATAACTGCCGCCCCTGGCGAATAATGCCGCCCCTGGCTGATCACTGCCGCCTCTGGCTGATAACTGCCGCCCCTGACTGATAACTGCCGGCCCTGACTGATCACTGCCGCCCCTGGTTCATCACTGCCGTCTCGCGGGGCAGTGAGCATCCTGGGAATATCTGGGCAGTGAGCGTTGTGGGGGTGTATGCTTCCGTGAATATCACTAGCATCATGTCATATCTGAGGAGGGTTGATTATAATGTCATATATTCATTTTAGTAGTATTTCAGGTTTTACATAACATCAAATTTCATTTTACCTAGTCGGTGAACTTTCTAGGACCTTTCTTTTTCAGTATTTATATTTTATTTTATCTATTTATTTAATTTGTTTTTATATAATCTTCTGATACAATGTTCAAAACCAAACCTGTTCTTCCACCTGACTTGTGGAAGCTTGTGCGGAAATGTCCTATTTACGTGTTTAATTTAGTATTTAGTATTATTATTATATTTTAGTATTTAGTATTTAGTTTTATTTAATTTAGGGCGCGGTAGGACCCAAGATATCGGCGCGCCCTAAAACACCAATATGATGATGGACCTTCTCCCGGCTGATCACTGCCACCCCTGGTTCATCACTGTCGCCCTAATTCATGCCGTCTCTGGCTCACCAATGCTGTTCCCAGCATATTTTGACCCAAACGCGTGCCGCCCCGACTCATCGCTGCCGCCCCTGGTTCATCACTGCCGCCCACTGGCTGATCAGTGTCTCCTCTGGTTCATCACTGCCGCCCTGATTAATCACTACTACCCTAATTTACGCCGCCCCTGGCTAATCAATACAGTCCCCGTTTTTTAATCAATCCATATATTATGAACCGCCCTTGGTTAGACACTTCCTCCCTCGAATCCTCGCTGCCCCCCCCGCCCGCTGATCACTGCCGTCCCTGGTTTATCACTGCCGATTAGACCAATCCGGCCGTGGCCCCCAAAACCAGTCAAACTTAAGTCCTGCTGTCAGCACAGTTTTGTCAGCAGGAATCTGCAACACCTTTCCAGAAAGCAAATAGCAGCCCAATATCATCTAATCGTTATCTGTTTGCCTATTGGAGGAATTCTCCAAACCAAGTAAATGGTAGACTGCTGCTGCCGTGCTTTTACTGTTTTAGTGTCAGCCAGGGGTGAAATTTTCTATCTCTTTAGGGTGAGCGAGCACACCCTATCATAATTTGAGTACCCCTAATACATGTGTCGCCCCCCGGCTCAGCATTGCTGCCCAGATTCATGCCGCCCCCGGTTCATTACTAGCACCCTGATTCGTGCCAGCCCTGACTTATCACTGCCGCCCTGATTCAAACAGCACCTGGCTCATCACTACTGACAGTGGCCCACCAGTAATATCCTCGAATTATCACTGTCATCCTGTTCCATGCCGCCTCCAGCTCATCGCTACCGTCTCGGCTAATGAATGCCGCCCCTGGCTTATCACTTCCGCTCTAATTCGTGCCGCTCGGGCTCACGACTGCCACTCCCAGCTCAGGGACAGCAGATTCCATTTTCGGGCTGGTCTGCAAGATTTTCGGGAGGGGCGCCTACCTCCCCAGAGGGAGGGAGCGCCTCCATCTCCAGGGGGTGCCTTTGGCTCCTAAGAGGCGCCCACTCAGGGGGGAGGCGCTGACATAATTTCCCAGCGTTTAGTAGATAAATTGGGCTTTTTGCTCACCATGGGAAGGCTTTGATGACAGGGGGCACCATTCATATGTGAAACTATTTTTATTTTGTACAGAGGGCCGTACCTATTCAGGTAGGCGGTGTTTAGGCCTGATTTTCGCTTGGCTGGCTGGGAGCGCCACCCGGACCAAGCCAAAACCAGGCGTGCAAAAATATACTTTCACGCACCCTCATTTTTTTAGGGTGTGCAACTGCACACCCTGCTACCCGGAATCAACCGTCCCTGCCCCAGCTTATCTCTTCCACCCTGATTCGTGCCACCCGTAGTTTATAACTACTACCTATGGTTCACCATTCCCGTCCTCGGCTTTTCCCCGTTGCCTTGATTCGTGCCGCCCCCGGCTAATCAATGCCGCCCCCTCCCCACCTTATCACTTCCGCCCTGGTTCTTGCCACCCCTAGTCCATAACTGCCGCCCCCGAGTCCTCACTGCCACCCTCCTCTTATCACTTCCACTCTGATTCGCCCCACTCCTAGTTCATAGCTATTGCCCCTGGCTCCTCACTGCCGCCCTCGACTTATGACTGTTCTGTTTCTTGCCGCGCCGGCCAATCACTTTCGCCCCCCAACTTATCACTTCCAACCTAATTTGGGCCGTTCTTTGTCCATAAATGTCACCCTGGGCTCATCACTGCAGCACTGATTACACTGGTCAACAAAAATTAACTTTTGTCATGGATCCAATGCAAAAAAGTTCGTTTCAGGGGTAATTTGTGGCACTGAATACGAATCTGGCAGCAGAAATGCCGTATCAGATCAGAATTTTGAGATACATTATGTCTGTGTGTCGTCTTTGCGCAAGCCTACTTGGCATCCGTGATATTGACAGTGCAAAACCCAAGAGTTCTAGGAAAATGAGCGTTTGGGTGTTTGTGGAGGCTAGGGTATTCTACCCTAAACCCAATTTTCATAGACCTAGGTCAATATATTCAAGGTTAAACGAAGCCATATAGGTTAAATTCTGTCTGTGCAGGGTAGCCATTGGGGAATGCCGTGATTATGCGATGAGAAGCCGGATGTGGAGAGAAAGTGACCCAAAGTAACGGCGGAAAGGTCTCAGGCAATGTTCTCTGACACTTTTAGGTCAAGGTCGTTCAAGGCCATTGACCTTTGACGTCAGAATATTACATTTTGCCTATAACGTATACTGGAACTAGCACTATGGCAACCGTCGGGCGAGAAATCAGGTTTGACCTTGACCTATGACCTTTGACTTGAATCTGCGACATTGAGCTCAAGATCGAGTGACCTAGCCGATGACATCATGTGACTCTGATATAAAATCCTCATCATATAATATTGCGACGTCACCACTCGGTCTACAATACCGGCGAGCTTGTGTGGCCTGTGTGAGGAAAGCCTAGGGGCTATACACCAGGTATTCTCTGGGGAAGAAACCAGGTCCTATGGCAAAACAACGGTTACTAAATTTGAGATCAGCGGTATCGAAATAAGTAGAAACAGGTGCTCACGTGCCGGATCCATTTTGGCTGTTGACCAGTGTTATTACCCCCCCCTGTGTGTTAAATTACAAATAAAGGGCGTGTGGGGATGCATGGGCGCAGTGGAGTGTCATCTTTGTTAATACTTACAGAACAATACATGCGTTGTTTGGAGCGTTATCGGTGTTTTTATCTCTTTCACGTAGTGATTAACCCTTGCCCCGGTGGCGGGAACGAGCCACTTTCGCCCTGGCATGGGGGGGGAATAAAAGAAGACCTCACTTCCTAAAAACTAGGGAAGTTTAAAAAAGCGTAAAACAGGAATCGAAAGCTCTTCAAAGAATGATATGAAGATAATTCGGTCATTTTTCTCGTCAGATCAACATCAAAGTCACCAGAGGTAAAAATAGGTCAAAAATTACTAATAGGAGGTGTACTAAGAAAATCTCCTTTCTCTCAGAAACTAAGATAACTAGAAACATTGTTTTAACACAATTTGAAAGCTCTTGCGCTGCTCTTACATTGCAATGCGACTCATTTTCGGGTCAGGTCAAAACTTAAGGAGCTGCAGGTCACTGAACATTGGGAATATTCGTGGGAATGTCCATAGCTGTCCATGCATAAGGGCGTTTCTTTTTCGCCAATAACTTCCAAACCAATCAAGACACAGTAATAGTTGATGCACCATTGCAATTTTCTCGTCAATAAAAATCGAATTATATATGATATTGCTATGCTAGGTCCAATTCAAAATTGATCTGACTCAGGCAAACGGCTTGACCCAACAACTTGACCTGGTATAGTCATGGTGTATATCATTTGCCTTGCAGTGACCATACAAAGACTTCGGTGATAAAATAAAAGTTCCATCTCTGTTTATTCAATATCTATAGAGAAAAAACACCAAAAATTCTTATTTGACCTAAGGGGCCCTTCAAAGGTCACAGGTCAACATTTTTTGTATCAGCTACAGAAATGGGCTAAGAGCAAGTCCTAACCGATATTTGAAGTTTCTATCATCCATACTTACTAAAAACGCTCAATTCGTAATTTCCCCCATGCAATGGAAAGGTCAAGTCCAGTGAATGACCTTAGGTCACCAATATCGAAAATCCTAGAACACATGTTGTAGCTCCTGGTGGGCCCACTATGTGGTATGAGTTTCAACTTGATGGATTAACCCTCTTTTTAATCATGCAGTCTTAAGCATTTTTTAGGTGAAGTCACTTCACCTGACTTGGCGACCTGACCTGATATGACCTTGAGCTAAAATTTTCAGGAAAGATGTAAAAATGATAAAGGAACGGCTAGACTAAGTTTGGCAGCGCTGCACGCCATCGTGTTCCGGTCACTTTGGAAAAACCCGAGGGGGATCTAAAGACTTCCACCCGGGCGAAAGTTATGTCCTTTGCTTTCGTTTCATTTTCCGTCCACTCTGCCTTTCGAAGATAAATCCAACTCCGCAAAACTGTACTTCAATCGTTGATAGATTTACCACTCAGATTGAATGTTTTTAAGATGTGTATGTAGCTTTGAGATCTCGCCTAAAAAACAAACATGTTTGGCAAAAGCTGTAGAATACCTGCTCAACATTAAAATAAAATGTCCCCTGAGCTATAAAAGGTGCAAAAAGGCAATGAATAGCATATGTTGTAATGATGTACTAATAAGTTCCTTTGCCCTCGTCTCCCTCGAAACAATGGATCCCTTCATCACTTTTAATGGCTACCATTTTTATTTTTACAAATCTTGTTCAAGTTGTTGCTAATTCAGTTTTAGGAGTCGGAGTCTCACTAGAGTCATCAAGGGACTTTCAACGGAGACCCCGACCCCACCACCCAAACGAGCAACTCCCACGATGAAGGGTTGATTAAGGAACCAAAGTTGAACATCCCACAAGGCATAACGATGGCCATCTACCTCAGGTCACCCCCTCACCAGTCAGTTGCCAGCTGAACTACGGTATTTACGGTACCTACCATCTGCTAGTTGACCTAAATTATTTTTCCAGAAGTTGAACAAAATGTGAGTTAGACGTAGATGAAGTGCAGTGGCGCTTCGCGAAGTTTTTTTACTGCCTGTAGAAACCTGAGGAGGCCGGTTGCCCGCCTCCTCGTGCGAGCGCGTGTTAATTTTCATAAATTCTGACACTTGCACGATGACAATTTTATAAAAGCACTGCAATATGATTGCAAGCAGCCGATTACAAAAGCAGGCGCTTTGTTTGCGGTGTTAAGCATAAAGCTGTGCTGCTGCAGTGGTCAAAACATCTGCATACCTACTTGGTGTAAATTTGGATTTATAGTAGAATGTTTTTAATTTTATCGAAATATTTTTATGAGCAAAATTTTTGAGGTGTCAAAAAGGGCAATTTCAACTGCGAAAAGGTCAAACTAGGTAAAAAAGAAAAGGTCAAACAAATTGAAGTCAAAATTTTTAAAATTTTTCAAATTTTCTTTTTCAAAATAATGTATAGTTCAAGACGAGTTCAATGGTATACAAAAATTGTTAATCAGGCAATGGATTTTGGAGTTATGAAGCATCAAAGATACAAGTCTACAAGGTGACCTCCAGAAAATGCCTCGGGCTATATCTCGATCACCCTTGGTCGGAGGGGCAAAGATTCTCACAGGCGTGTTCCTGGCCCAAAACTACCCCGGAGACAAAGTTTCAGATTTTTCTAGACATGGTGGTGTCAAATTGAAATATTTTTGATCTTTTTGTCCAGGAATGCCCCCTACACGAAATTTGGGTAGGTAACGTTATGAAACCGCCAACATATACTGTGGTTTAGGGTCGTTCAAAAAACTTTTTTTACTTTTCAGACTCGAACCCACTTTTTCCCATTATATTTTCAATTCTGATTTCAATGAGCCACATTCCAAGCGTCTAAGACAGCGGGAAAGATCGCCTCAAAACGGTTAAAGATTTCATGTTTCGGGCGCGATTGGCCTCCCGCCGTTGCAGTCTCCCTTTATTAAATTGTGAGGAAAGTGGTGCATAACCTACCAGTAAAAACAGCGTGGCATGTGCGTGCATATAAGAGCGGTAGCTGGGATTTAACATGCAGACATTTACTTGTCAGATGTATTTGCAGCGCAATACAAATACATGTTATTCTACAAAAGACCTGAAGTTAAATGGTTCAGCACCCTAATACTCTAAATCCCGACAGAACAGGAATGTTTTCCGGAGGCGAACCTTTCTCTGGTAACATTCGTTGGAGAACGTCGTTGGGGCAGGTGCTTCTCCATATTCTCCTGCGAACTATTTAAAAGCTCTGATACTGCTAGAAGAAGACCCTGCGGCGTATTTTTACCCTTTGGATGGCTCACGAAGTCTTCCACCAGCTTCACACCACGCTGTGGGATCATTCACCACATTAAGTTTTGGAATACCTTGAAACAGGAGAAGTTATACCAGTCACCAGCTTCTTAACGGAGCCATTTCTGGTCAGAATATTTCAGATTCAGGCAATCGAATACCAGCCAGCTGTCAGGAGTGACAGGCTGGCTGAGGCTTAGTACCGAGCATTTACAAAGCTCTTCATAGCCTCTATCGGAAACTTAAGCCTGCCCTAGTCAAATGTGAATCGTTTGCTGTTTTGGCCAATTGTTGTGCGACTGGCTCCTTACCTCCAAGATGGTGGTTCTCACCAGCGGGACAGAATATAACTTTCTGTGTAATATTCTTTCAGCAGATACCACAGCTGATGGCAAATTGACTTCAGCACATTCAGGGCGATTTCTATATTACCTTAATGAAAACACTGCACTGCATTTTATCAGTGGCCGCGGATGCTCTTTTCGGATGGGGGGGGGCAAGAATTTTCCAGGGGCCCCCTCGGCAGCAAGGGCCGCCCTAAAAGCTGCAATAGATTGGCTGGGACTTGCTGCCTGAAGTCAGAGGCATAAGTGCAGGGGCGGATCCAGGGGGGCTGAGGAAGCTTCAGCCTCCCCTTTGCCCCATTTTCGCCATTTTGCGCCCTATTCCCCTTTTTCTCCATTTTTCAAAGTTCAGCCACTCCCCTAGCATAATAATGGTTGCGCTCCTGCATAAGCGTCACAAATAGTAAAAGTCGCATTTGGCCCAGTACAAAAATAGCTATTCCTCCCTGTTGATTAGTTGGCCCGTGTAAAAAATGGTTTTGCCTTCCCATTCGATTTTCCGCACGATCTCAGATTCCAAGCTGAAATATGTTTCCTGTAGTACGGCAAAATGAGCAGCGTATTTAGCATGTAGATGTCGAAATATGGATCTGCGTTTTATAGGTTCACGTAAGCCTCGGACATTGAACGTCAAATCTTTAAGCTCTAGCGTCACGTTAGGAGTTTAGCAAAATTATAATAACGGTACAACAACGGCCTTCCGAGGCAAATAGTTCTTCTTTTAAAAAGTGAACGCTGTTTGTTCGTATGCATCTACATAATAAAACATGGTAGGTAACACGAATTATTTTATTCTCACTTATTATTTTTCGGAACAATCCGTCTCCTGCAGAATGAGAACTGGGGGCGCTTTGATGCTGTCGTCTATATCTGCACAGAAAAAAACGCAAATGACAGGCATACTGACTTGAGCACACACAAGACCAAGCTCGGGGCCCTGAGACACAGCTCGGGGCTCCTTGAGACAGAGCTTGGGGGCTCCTAGAGATCAAGCTCGAAGGCCCCCGAGCCCAAGCTGTGGGTCCCTGAGACCAAGCTGGGGGCCTCTGAAACAAAGCTTGGATGCCCCTGAAACCAAGCTCAAGGCTCACTAAGACCAATCTCGGGAGCCCCTTAGACCAATATCGGAGGCCCCCTGAGACCAAGTCGGAGCCCTGAGACACAGCTCGGGGCCCCCCTGAGACAAAGCTTGGGGGGCTCCTAGAGATCAAGCTCGAATGCCCCCGAGCCCAAGCTCAGGGGGCCCTGAGACCAAGCTCGGGGGCCCCTGAGACCAAGCTTGACGGCCTCTGAAACCAAGCTTGGAGGCCCCTGAAACCAAGCTTAAAGGTCCCTTTAGAGCAATCTCGGGGCCCCTTAGACCAATCTGAGAAGCCCCATTATACTAATCTTGGGGAGGCCCTGAGACCAATCTCAGAACCCCATGAGGTCACGTTCGGGAGCCCCCTGAGACTTAGCTTGGAGGGCTCCTGAGACCAAGCTCAGGGCCCCCTTGGACAAGCTCCGTAGCCCCTTAGACAATCTCGGGGCCCCTGAGACCGAGCTCGGGGGGTTCCCTTAAGGCTAAGCTTGTGTGCCCTGAGACCAGCCTTGGGGCCTCTTAGGTCAAGCTTTGGGGTCCCTGAGACGAAGCTCGGGGGGCGAGGAACAGCCGGGGGCGAGGAACAGCTCGGGGGCCCCTGAGACAGAGTGAGGGCCCTGATACCAGGCTCCGGGGCCCTTTAGACCAAGTTCTGGGCCCCCTGAGACCAGGCTCGAGGGGCCCCTTTAGGTAAAGCTTGGGGGCCCTAAAGGCCAAGCTAGAGGGTCCCCGAGCCCAAGCTAGAGGGTCCCCGAGTCCAAGCTCAAGGCCCCTGAGATAAAGCTCGGATACTGTCCAAACCGACGAGAAGCTGTTGAGAGCTCAGTCAGGTCGTTCATGAACTTTCAGAAAAGAACCAAGCTAAAATTGCGTATTTTCCAGGGGCCCCCTCTGATAATTTTTTTTTGGGGGGAACTGCCCCCTTGCCCCCTTTATCCGCCGCCACTGCATTTTATGGATAGCTTTGAGGCTCATAGAAGACTCTAAAGCTGACTATCCGCGACGGAGGAGCCCAAATGTATTGTTTAGAACCACTTACAAGGAAAGCGGTTGACTGTTTCGGGGTCTGGGTGGCTCAGTCGGTTAGCGCTTGCGCTCGGCACGGCCGATGGCATTCTTTATGTGCTGGGTGTCGTGGGTTCGAGCCCACCCAGAGACAGAATCTGGCGCCCTGCTCAAGCCCGAGCTAATTCTTTCCCTCTCGCCTCTGATGCCATATGACCTGAGCAGTTGACGCGTTGTTAAACTCCAAAAATTGTAATATTCCGTCTTTAAGTCTCTTCTGAAATGATGAACGGAATCTGACTCAATAGTAGCACGCTCTTCATGCCATAAATGTCCTATATTCCATAATATGGCTCGCTGTTGGGCTCCGGGTCTTCTAAACACACAGTTGTTGGAGAGAACCTCTCCTGACAGCCACACGTAAACCAGCTTGTGCGATTCGTGATGATCTTCTCAAGGAAAACAGAGCTGGCATGTCTTCCAGAACCAAAGCACTAGCCGGGCCTGATGATCGGGGAACCCTCCCTGACAGGTCTTCCAATAAAAATACTCCGGTATTGTGTAGAGGAGCTGAGGTCAATGTGCAAACGCAACTGTTATTTGTGACCAGAAAGTTATAATCTGCTTCACAAATAAGAATCACAATGCTGAAGGTAAAAAGGCAGTGATACAGTACCTGGCCTAAACAGCAAAACCATCCACCTTTCGGTTAGGTAGGCTAAAGTTTCCGACAGAGGCTATGAAGAGCTCGGCTCGGTACCAAGCCTCTGCCGATTTCTCATTCCTGAAAGCTGGATGGTAATCGAGCGCCTGAATCTGAAAGATTCTGACATGAAATGGCTCCGTTGAGAAGCTGGTGACTGGTATAGCTTCCCCTGTTTCAAGGTGTTCCAGAACTTACTGTCGTGAACGTTCCCACAGAACGTCGTGTGAAGCTGGTGTAAGATTTCGTGAGCCACCTAAAGGGTAAAAATATGAAACAGGATCCTCTTTTATCAGTACCAGAGCTCTTAAATAGTTCGCAGGAGAATAGGGAGAATCACCTGCCTCACGACGTTCTCCAGCGATATTTACTAGAGAAAGGTTCGCCTCCGGAAAGCAGTCCTGTTCTGTCGGGATTTAGAGTACTGGGGTGCTGAATCATTTAATTTCAGGTCTTTTGTGGAATAACATGTTTTTGTATTGCGCTGCAAGTACATCTCACAAGTAAATTCTTGCGTGTTAAATCCCATCTACCGTTCTTATACGCACGCCATGCCACGCTGTCTTTACTGGTAGGCTATGCACCCCTTTCATCCCAATTTAACAAGGGGAGACTGCAACGCCGGGCGGCCAATCGCGCCCGAAACATGAAATCTTTAACCGTTTGAGGCGATCTTTCCCGCTGTCGTAGACGCTTGGAATGTGGCTCATTGAAATCAAAATTGAATATATAATGGGAAAAAGTGGGTTCGAGTCTGAAAAGTAGAAAAATGTTTTTTTGAACGGCCCTAGTGGTATATTTAGCTCCACTGTGCACATGGACCACAGCAGATAAGACATCTGCATATGGAAGACTCATAAATGAAATTGGAACGCATATATTTTCATATAGGCTATTACTATCTATAGACTAACAGAAAAAGTTTCATTTCGAAGTTCTTCAGACCTTTTTAATCTTAGCTCGGGAGCATCATGGATTATATACTTTGTCATCTTCGAAGCTTTGAAATCCTTTTTATCAAATCCTCACATCCAGTTATTCCTGTAGCGATATCTTTCATCCTGCAGCGAAATGTTCTGCCACGCAGCCGACCCGGGTTCAAGGCCCGGCGGCTTCCCTGAACAAGGAGCAAGCTGGCTCCCCGAGAAACCCTTCCAACAGGGAAAGAGTTGGCGACGCCATATGACCCTGGCAGTTGGTGCGTCGATAAGCCCCAATAATTATAATATGCAGCGAAAGGTTCATCAGGAGAATGCTAAGGGTTGGTTGAAGTTATTTCTTACCTATAGATGTTTATGCCACCGTATTTTGATGCCGTGGACAAGATAACTGATATGAATATATTTTTAACAGTGCACTGTGCGGCGGGGCGGGACAAAAGTCGTATGTTGACCAATTTTTTACTTTGATGAAACTAGTGAAGGTGGCCATTTCTGATAACTGCAATACCCCTGGCATGTATAACAGCTACTTTTGATGTATTTTTGATAGTTTTTTTCTAAGTTATTGCATTTTGAATCGGTCCCCGCCTATGACCGTGTTTTCTTCCAGGTGAACCCTAGTAGCACACAACATTGTGACAATGATCGTGAATATCTTGTCTAAACAATATTGTCATCACAACATTTGCTTTAACATTGTCGCAATATTGTGGGCAAAACTATTGTGGGTGTAATATTGTCTCAATATTTAGCGTACATTGTGGATACAACCAAGCAAGGTGCTCAGAACGCCTTAACTCAACGTGGGGGTGGCAATATTGTATAAATGTTTCTACAATGTTGTTGATACAACTAAGAGGTATTTGTGAAAAAATGCATGATTTGAAATTCGAAATAGACATGTTTGACCCAGTGCTCCAAGCAGTCCCTCAATATTGAATAAAAACGACAAAAAACATTGTTAGTACAACATTGTGACAATGTTTCCGCAACAACTTTGCAGCAATATTGTGACAGCATTATTGTAACAATATTCCAAAAACAATATTGACATGCTTATGTTATAATAAAACTAGTGCAGCGAGACATTCAGTTCGGGGTGTGACGTTTGAAAATTTAGGCGGTATATTGTGGGTCCAGCAACGTATACTTTGTTGTCATTGCGGCGATGTTATGAAAACAATGTTTGTGACGATGTTGTGAAAACAATATTGCAGCAAAATTTCGAGATAACCTTGTGACGATGTCGTAGCAGGAACATTGTAACAATGGAAGTTGAGTGCACTCGATAATTTCATCTGGACTGTCAGAGATGATGGGGATGGAAAATAAAGGACAGTTGCGCCACAATCCAACACCGACAAGCCCTGGTGAAAGTGTGTCTCCCTCAAAGCTGCGAGACCTTCCGCCGACTAATTAAATTTTTCCACCGGCTAATTCTTCAATTTTTTTCACTGTTTGATTTGGTCACACGTCTTATCTCACAACGTTGTGCGGGTTCTGTATATTCGCACCACTCGGTGCTCCGCGCCGACCATGTCACCGGACCGGCGCCAACCAATGAGATGTCATGTCAAGCGTGACGTCATTGCATCTACCGTGGCCTGACCCGCCTCACAGGTCGGGCAGTCTGCACTTGGCACTAGCCGGGAGCGTGTGTACACATCGTCCGACTGCGATAAACTGCTCAACGCCTCATTGTTGTGATCCCCGCCGGCCGGCGTGCTTGCGCTGCCCCTGCCGGGCTTGGCCGGCGCCGGTGACCGGTGTGCATGCTTGTGGTCACGGCAGTCGGTGCTCGGGAGTCGAGCCTAATACAGCCTGCTACTGCATAGAGCATTTACGTGAGCGCGAGACGAAGCCGCAGAGCATAACGGGATTATAACATGGCGCGGTCGTGAATTATGTTTTTGTTTAGTTTTCGCTCCTATTGTTCTGCGCTTCAGTGCTAATATGGGTGATGTGGAGAAACTCTCTCAGCTGTTGCTGCAACAGGCGCAGCTATCGGCGGAGCGGGAGGAGCGGCTCTCACAAATGATGGAGCGTGTGGTGTCGCTACAACAGGCACAGCTTCCCGCCCAGGCCAGCCAGACAGATCCAGCCGACGCGCCCGTCGGCAGCCCCAGCGCCTCCAGGCCCACTGCAACGACCGCTCGTATGATTAGTGTGTTTCAAACGATTCGCATATGTGTGTGAAGACTAGATGCTGCTGAATGTTGTCCCATCAAGAGGTTCATATTAATTATATGCAGCAATCGTCTTGGGGGAGAAGTTGTGATCCCCGCCGGCCGGCGTGCTTGCGCTGCCCCTGCCGGGCTTGACCGGCGGTGGTGACCGTAGCCGGTTTGTGTTTGCATGCATGTGGTCACGGCCAGCTTTGCCGCGTTGGTACGATCGTAGCAGATTTGGTACATTTTCAGGCACTCTGGTACGCAGGTACACCTTTTGAGTAAATGGACCATTTCTGCTACATTTTGGCTATTTTCAGATGAAGCTGGTATCTTTTTGTTTTCGGATCTTCACACGAGGGAAAAAAGTTCGGATGGATTTGGATTTACCCTGACCATGACTAAAAAATAAAAACTCCACCGAAGGAATTTCCGAACTGAGGGAGACTTACCCGGAAAAGTTTTGAACAGAGGGAGTTTTAAACAGAGGGCATTTTAAATGTAAGCCTCCGACGCGTTGACTTTTTACGCGGTAGATGTTTTGAATCGGAGACGTTTTGATTCACTCAGCTGAGCGGCTGCTTTGTCAACAAAAATACGCGCCAAAATGACGGGATGCCTTCTGCTGGTGTTGTTGCCATGGTACCGCGCCTTTGTATCGGATGAGGTGAGGGGTGATAGTCTGTTGCGGTTTGTTGGTTGTGAAGGGTTTGAGTGTGGTGTTTTCGTACATTTATTAGAAAGTGAATCTCGGTTACCTAGGAAGAAAGGCAAATGCCAAAGTTTATAGAATATGTGCTTAAATATAAGAAGGTGTGGGAGGGAGTGCAGGACCTAAAACCATGGATTTCGCCATCCAGAAGGGATGCTACAGAGGCCTTCTGCCGTTTCTGCAACAAAGAACTGACGCCGCAGCTACCGCACCTGAAAAGGCATGCAGCAAGTGATAGTTATGTTCGAAATGTTCGCGCATTTGCCTCGTGTGCGAACTTGCCGAGCTCAATACAAGACTCCCAGGAAATCGCGGCGGAGCAGCAAGCAAGAGATTCTCAGCTCTTTATTGCGGGTTTCATCGCGGAGCACAAGATGCCAATGTCATTGGCCGATCATCTTGTTCCTTTAATCGGGAAAGTGTGCCCAGATTCAAAGATAGCAATGAACATCACGTGTGTCCGAACGAAGATTACGGCTGTGATTAAGGATGTAGTTGGCGTGGAGGAAAAGGAAAGAGCCACTTCTCTGATGAAAGAAAATGGATTTTCTTTGATTATGGATGAAACCACAGACACGTCCACCTCGAAATGTTTGGCGGTCGTCGCCCGGGTTTATGACGACCGGGAAAAGATGACCAAGGACTTGTTTTTGGACATGGTTTTTGTTGCCGATGGATCCGCAGAGGGGTTGTATAGCAGTGCAAAACAGGTGCTGGTTAAAGCGGACGTTCCAGTGAAAAACATGATTGGGTTCACCGCCGACAACGCCAGTGTTATGATGGGGAAGAAAAGGAAGAAAAAGGGAATGCAGGCGCTTTTCAAGCGGGATAATCCCAGCATGCTTGTAACTGGTTGCGTCTGCCACTCGTTGCACCTGTGTGCGTCAGCAGCGTGCTTGAAGCTACCTTCCACTGTGGAGGACCTGGCGAGAGACGTTTACAATTACATCGGTGGTAGCCCTAAAAGGTTGGTGAACTTTGAGACCGTGCAGTGTCTAGCGCAGGTTCCTGTGCACAGGCTACTTCGCCCATCTCAAACACGCTGGTTGTCTCTGGACGCCGTGGTGCATCGTGTCTATGAACAGTGGCCAGCTCTGGTCTCCTACTTTGAAGTTGCTGCTGCTGATGACCACCTGCAGGCTGCCAGCACCATCCTGAATGCGCTGAAGGAACCTGTGTGCAAACTGTACTTCGCGTTTTTGAAGTATGTCCTGCCGCTGATCACGAAGGCAAACAAGGTGTTTCAGTCAGAAGCTGCCCAGGTGCACGCGGTGCGTAGTGTCCTCCTGCAGTTATACCTAACCATCGCCAAGAACTTTCTCCGGTCGGAACAAGGAAAGTCGTTGGAAAGTCTCAACCCAGCGGACCCACGAAACTTCATCCCTCTTGAAGAAATGTACTGTGGTACAGAAGTGGAAACCGTTGTGCTGGGTGAGATAGTACCGTTGGACGTACTGACGTCATTCCGGGTGCGTGTGCAGATGTTTTACATCGACCTTTGTGTGCAAATCACAAGCCGGCTTGCTCGCTCCAAGAATTGGTGCTTACTACCGCTACCTCGAATGCCCACCATCCAGCTAAATACAAATAGATGTCCTGCAGCCCACTCAAGTAGACATCATCGATGAAGTAGTCGTCATGGTTCGCCACCAGCTCCACCTGATTTTCTCGACGAGATGGCGGACATGTTTGTGGCCCTAATATATTATCCCTGGACCCGGATGACGCCAACTCTTCCCAAAACCCTCCTTCATCGGCAAGCCATTATTGAAGCAGCTCCTATGCGCTCATAGGAGTTATGAATGAAGAGTCCCTGGAAGCACGGACGAAAGATGTTTGGTACCTACGCAAACACCACTGCAGGAAAACCACACTAGCTGCTATTCTCAATATCTTACGTGGTCTTCATGTCATGTAAGATCGTGTGGTTGCCCCAATCAGAAAATGAAGGCGGGCAAATTCGAAACCATTACCAATGTGCCTCCGATTCGCACGCTCAGGAGCTCCGCCAATGGTTTATTGGCGGCATAGCACCTTTGCCGTCTAAAGGAGTGTGAATTTAATTGTGTGAGGGCAAACTACGTTAATCTGTTAGAACGGGAGTTATTTGTAATGGTTGCAAGATGTTTTGTTGAATGATGTGGAATGGGAGGTATTTTAATAAGTTTTGACCGAGGTGGAAGGTTATTTTGTGGTTGAGACCTTAAATTTAGAATTTGAAATTTAGAATTTGGAATTTGAATTTGAATTTAGAATTTGTGGTCAGTATTATGTCCGCTTGTATACGTTACTCGAAACCTCCGTTAACTCAATAATTTCGTATTTTGAAAGTGCGCTAAACACCTGGCCAGGGTGCCGCGAATTTACCCTGCAACCCGGAGGTAAGTTGCAGCTCCTCTCGTGGCACGCCGCGGAGAAAGAGTGTGAGATAGTTGGTGTTAGTAAGAGTATAGGTGGTTGTATAGACCCGCAGTGAAAGGTATCACTGCGGGAAGAAATCTAACCTATCTAACCTACCTGATTTCAGTTCCTAACATAACCTATCCTTAGCCTACAATGAACCATTTAAAGGTTACAAACTATTGCTTAAATTTCGAGTGGATCATCTATGATTGAAATAGGCAGTCCTACCTTGGGTGCCATGCACCCTCCATATATATACTGGGAGGGGTGATTTATAGAAACTTCTCTGCCCAAGTCCTTTAGAAATGTAAAGACTTTTTCGAGAAGTTCAGGATGGTCGTTACGCAGTTTTAGGTCTACGTGTACCACAGTGAACGATTGATGATGATGACGATGATACTGCTGATGATCACGCTGATGATGACGCTGATGATGACGCTGACGCTGATGATGATGATGATGATGGTGATAATGATAATGATGATGATGATGATGATGTTGATGGTGAGGGTGCTTTCATGGAAAAAAATTTATGCAACATCATCAGCGTCTTTTGCAAAAGGTTTGAAGTGTATGACTTGCTGAAGTATCTATCTATTTATATTGCATTCACGCCTACCCGATTATATTGCCAAACTGTCTTTGTTTTGATGAACTTTTATGTGTAGAGCTTCCTATAAATGAAAAAGGTATACAAGCATTAGGTGACCGTTTTTGGGTCATTTCCCAATAATTTTGGGCGGCCCCAGACTTTTGTCCTGAAAACTGTAATCGACCGCACAGTGCAGTGACGAAAGTCCCATATTGACGTATCCTGAAGTAATTTGACCACAATATGTATCAAATTTTCCAACTAGGCCTGGTTCTATGAAATACAGATGTAATAAATAATTGTTGGGGTTTAACGACGCACCAACTGCCAGGGTCATACGGCGTCGCCAACTCTCACCCTGTTGGAAGGGATTTTGGGGATCAGATCGACTTATTCAGAGGCTCCGCCGGGACTTGAACCCGGGACCGGTGGCTTAGAAGACAAGGGTGCTATCCACTAAGCCACCTCATCCCCCTGAAATACAGATGATCATCCTACATACATGAATATGGGATTGTCGACTGGGAAGTCAATGGAGGGCCACTCGGGGAATGAAGGTTGGGAGGAGCGGAATGCAGACGGCGAGAATTCGAACAGACTCATATTGTCGCAGGTGCGGTCGGAGACAACGTTCCGGGGGAAGGTGGTGACAAATGTTTCAGCGCAAATTCACTGCTACGGAAATATGACAGTGCTCATGCATGACTGAAAGAGCCTGGAGGACTTGTGTCCCTTCGCCTCAGGATCTACTGGTCTTACCTCAGACCTTCAACATAAGACTCGACGATTTTGATCTCCCGCTTCTTACCCAAGTTCATCCAAGGCATAGTGAAGTCGAGAACCTGCTCCCTCTCGTAGCTGATCGTCAGGTCGGTGATGGCCATGTCGGCTTGCTGAAAAAAATGGGAGGTGGAAACAATCTACTGAGCATTTCACATTGTTAAACGTTTCTCGTGTAGTTTTGGGCTCAGACAAGTGTTTTATATCCCTGAAAACGTGCGATCGAAATAATGGTTGGTAACAAGGAGACGTATTGGGTCAGTCAGAAATCGATGGTTGCTCGAATCGGAATTCATTGCAACGTACTTCGGCAGGCGTGTATCACTCCAGGGCGTTGAACTTGGCCAGGGCGCGTATTCAGGTCTGTGTCGGCAAAGTTGACTGCGGACATGCTGGAGAAATTGCTGATGGACAGACCATAGGGATCGAAATGCATTACAGAACGAATATCATACCACCCAGCATTGGATTCATTGATGCATTTCTTGCTGCTGTTTTTTGTATTTAGGAAGGAAAAGTCACGTGTCTGGATGTGTTCCGCGTGAAGTTTGATGTGTAAGTGACGGTCAGGGCGCGAATGCTCATGAGGCAGACCAAGAACGTGACCCAGAAGATGGACCAGGACGCCGAGCGTGCAATGTTCGGAAATGACAAGGTAGCTCCAAGGCCTGTAACCCACCGTGGCGTAACATCTATCGCCCACGGCAACCCGTAACAGATTGGATGTACCACGAAGGCGAGGGCTCACCGGGACATCGGAATCACTGGTATTCGTGATGTTAGATGATAGTGGTTTTGATGTTCCATTGACAAACTGATCGTATTCGCTATCATCGACATCCTTTTTCATTTGAAGGTGCAGACATGTTTGAGCTAGTAGGGGAGAGTGGGGAGAACTGGGACATTAAACAAGCGGTAAGTTTAAAAAATTATTTAAATTTAGTTAAGCGTTTCTGGTAGATTGTATAAGCATCACATGGTGGAAGAAACATTTGGTAATGGATGTATGTGTCTTTTTAGGGCGTAAACAGAGTAGAATTGTGAAAAATTAAGTTTTTGTAGAAGTCTATGGTTAGTGAGAACTGGGACAGCTGCAGGAGAACTGGGACAATGGGTGTTTAGAAGTGGGACACAAAGGGGAGAGGTGGGACTACTGAAGAATCATGTCTAAATCTTATAAAGCTTAGCATCTATATGACACCTTTTGAAAATAAACTGTAGAAGCTATAATTGATTGTCTGCGCGATACATTTGAAAATGTAGGTATTCTTTATTATACACACATTTGAGAAACCTTTTATGTTGTTGCGGTGATGTATCGCACGGGACGTTGTTATATGGATCTGCTAATTTTCCAGGTTTGCATGTAGGATAGGGCATGTACATAGAATATAGGTGTTGGCTAGGAGCAGATCCAGCAATTTCCCAAGGGAAGGCGAACCCGTACAGGGGGCCCGGCCTCCTCGAATGAAGCCCGAAATAGCTGCGGGGGCCCGATTGTGCAAATTATAATTTTTTAAATAAAAAACGTACACATGAAGAAGCATCGGCGAGCAAGAAAAACGTCAACCTCCGTTCTGGGGGTAAACAATTCCAAGAACTGTAGTAGCCCCAAAATTATGAACTGGACCTAAAATCGCTGGGGTCCACTCATCATTGGACTGGATCTCCACAAATCCATGGACTGGGCAAATTCCGACTAGGATCACTGATCAGGACCATTTTAGCCCGCATACAATATTCGATGGCCTGCGCGAATTAAGATTTTAAGATACTATACCTACTACTCCCATCCCGGGCCCAAAGTTACAGCTACAAAGGGGCCGAGACCAAAGGGAACCCACAAGCAAGGCAGGGGCCGACAGTAGCCACAGAAGGCCCAGGTAGACCACGGGGGAGGCATGAATGCTGGAAATAGGAGACTGGCTTCGGCCACAGTATGTCTGAGGCCATCGTGAGGGGGCCCGGTCGCGGACACATAGGTCCCAGTGACCCACAGGCGCCCCGGAAGCATTTCAGGAGGCCCAGATAGCCACAGGAGGTCTGGGTGAACCGCAGAGAGTCAGGCTGTGGTCACAAAGGGCCCGGGTGGATTACAGGGGGATTTCTCTGCAACGGCTGTGAATAGTGATCCGGCTTCGGTAGCAGTGGGCCCGGGATAACTCTGAGGGACCCGGTCGCAGACTCAGAGCTTCCAACTGGACTGCAAGGGGCCTGGGTGCATGGTAGGGTACCCGGATAGCCACATGAGGTCTAGGTCAACCGCAGGGAGCCCGGCTGTGGTCACAAATGACCCGGGGTGATTACGGGGGAATTCTCTGCAAAGGCTGAGAATAGGGTCCCGGCTTCGGTAGCAGTAGGTGCGGGATAATTCTGAGGGGTCCGGTCGCAGACTCAGAGGTTCCAAGTGGACTACAAGGAGCCTGGAGGCATGTTAGGGTGCTCGGATAGCCACATGAGGCCCGGGTTAACCGCAGGGGCCCGGTTAGCCACAGGGAGTCCGGGTGAAATACAGGGGAATGCTCTGCAACGGGTTATAATAGGGTCTCGGCTTCGATAGTGGGCCTGGGATAATTCTGAGGGGCCTGGTCGCAGACTCAGATGCTTTGAATGGATTACAAGGGGCCCGACTACACTAAATTTGGGTGGCATTTGGAAGACAATTTGCGGGGCAAGGGTAGAGCCGCCCCTCCTGCGGGGGGTGGCTGAAGTTGGGGCATTTCTTTCCAGTGCTTAAGGTCGGTCCAAGGAGGGGCAATCGTTCCATCGCCCCCTCCCCCCACTTGGATTCGCCCCTGGGTGTTGCATGGATGAAATGTTGTTTTTTATAGATAAGTCCGCCATATTGAACTTATGGTCTTTATTCTGATCTCGATTTATAAACCACGAAAGAAGAAAAACAAGCTGACGACCAGAATCACTCGATAAAAAATCCGACACAACCATATTTCCATCAAAGTACAAATATATAGGTACAATCAGTCAAAGTACAGTACAAGGAGAAGTGGGACAGCACGGGGAGAAGTGGGACAACTTGTCCCAGTTCTCCCGACCCCGCCATTTTTTTCAGAATTGCGATGTCAGTAAAATTAAAACCCCTTTCGTTATTCGAGGCTGGTACAGATCGATGGAGAATACGACAGCAGCTTTAGTGGACCAAAATAGCCAACTTTTCGGTAACATATTTAGCAGAAAATCCACTCAAGAAAACGTAAAAAAATTAGCTTTTTTAAGGAACACTCACCTCCCACTTCCAGCAACCGCCGGAAAAGGAAGCTGTCTCCCTAGTGATGTGCAGCGGCACGTATAGTGCGGGAATCAACGACAAATTATAACTTTGGCTTACTCCTAGATTAAAAAATAGGCGTGTCCCACTTCTCCTGCGTCCCATGTCTCCCCACTCTCCCCTACTGGTAGAAAAGTTTTTCATTCCTTCGGGTATTTCGAAGTGAATACAGCCAAGAGCATGTTCCCAAATCTTCATCGCTGCTTGCAAATTACTAAAAAGTTCAGCAGGGCCTAGGTTTTCGAAGAAAAACGAAGTTGTTCCCGAAGGCCATGGCTGCGAGAAATTAGGCACCAGGCCTTGCAAAGGGCACTGATAGCACTGGTGCCCCAAGCACTAGTACTCCACTCGCTGCAGCAGGTAGATCTCCATACCTTCTGAGGAACAGGCGCAGACCGACGTGACGTGAAGCCCTGCTCAACCCCTTTGGAAGGGGGATGTGTCGGCTGTTAGGATGAACAGCTATGTATCCTTGCACGTGATGTGTCACGTTCGATAATATTATGTTGTGTTGTGGAAGGATGAATAAAGCAGTATGGAATAATCGATACATGGTGTCAGAAGTGACTAACCCATACTCTATAATGTAATAATTCCTAAATATTTGTCTTGATGAGATTCGACCAGATTTATCTCCTATAATCACTTGCTGCGGTAGAAATACTGAATATGAATAATCTACCACTTCCTGAAAGATTGCAACTATCTAATCCTAACGGTAATTTAGAATCAGCCTGGAAACTTTGGATCAGACAATGGCGAAACTATGCCGTCGCAACTGGATTAGAAGACAAACCACAAGCCGTAAAGGTTGCAACCCAACTAACGTATATGGGACCAGACGCTATGATGATATTAAACGGTCTATGCACACACGAAGAGGATCAAAGCACGGTCGAGTCTATAATCGGAAAGTTTGAGTCATACTGCGTTTTTAAACCCAACGAAACATACGAACGATACAAGTTCAATATTCGTAAACAGGCTGTAGGGGAAAAGATTGATGAATATGTAGCCCGCCTACGACAGATGGCAAAAACATGCAACTTTAGCACGCTGGAAGAGAGCCTGATAAGAGACCGGATAGTCCTGGGCGTACAAGACGACGATGTCCGGAGACGACTTCTGCAAGAGAACGAACTTAAATTGACGGAGGCGATTCAAGTCATCCGAGCACACGAAACAACAAAGGACCAAATGCTAGCCATGGCCGAACAGGACACAGGTGTACACGCTCTGAGCAGAACGAGGAGGGATCCAGTCTAAAAAACGGCCCAGAATTATGGCGTGTGCAAGTTTTGCAGCACAAGGCACGTGTTCAAAAACACCTATGCCCTGCATGGGGAAAGGCGTGTCAGCTGTGTGGTGGTCTCAACCACTTCACAAAGAAATGCCAGAAAGCTCGCATACGGATGCTGGACTCGATGGGCGTAGACCAGTCCGAGCCTTCGTATCATCCTCAACAGTCGACTGAGGCTGAGGAGCACGACACGCATCCAGTCCTGCACATAGATTTGCGTGCGGTATCCAAGCAGCCAAAAAGTAATAGACTTTACGCTCATTTGATCATAGGAAACGATCACTTCGAACGATTCCAGCTGGATACCGGCGCAGGGGTAAATGTGCTGCCCTTACATCTGTATAAGAGGGCATGTAAAGATCCCCGACTTAGGATGCTGCAGCCATGTGATATATCGCTCGTAATGTATAACGGAACAACAAACAAGGTAAGGGGAAAGCGCCAAGTGATTGTTACGAATCCAAAAACAATGAAAGAGCATCTGATAAGAGTTTTTTGTGGTACCCCAAGACTACACACCACTACTGGGTGTGACAGCAGTGCAAGAGTTGGATTTGATCCACGTGAAACGGGAAAATATCATGACAGTGACAGGTGGTACCGAAAATAGCGAGCAAGACAAAGAAACAGCAAGAGGGCAAGCAACTACTGAAATCCGAACGAAGGAAGAACTGGCAAGAGAGTTTCAGAATGTCTCCCCTGGAAATGGACTGTTCGAAGAAGAGCTCAAACTTGAAGTTGACCCAGCTGCCTACCCTGTCAAAATAGCTACAAGATCACTGCCTGTGGCGTTAGAACAGGACGTACGAAAGGAATTGGATCGCCTGACTCAGGAGAATATAATCTCGCCTGTGATGAAACCCATGGATTGGATATCGGCTCTTGTTGTCGTAAAAAAATCAAATGGTGGTCTCAGATTGTGCATTGATCAAAAACCCTTAAACAAGGTGCTAGAGAGAAACACTTATTCCATACCGACAGTGAATGACCTCACATGTAGGCTCTCAAATGACAAGATATTTTCAGTATGTGATGCCAAGAATGGGTATTGGCATGTCAAGCTCGATGAGGAGAGTAGTTCCTTGACAACATTTGGTATTCCATGGGGCCGGTACCGCTGGAAAAGACTACCGTTTGGTCTGTCTGTGGCTTCAGAAGAATTTCAGAGACGTCTTAATCAGGTGCTGGAAGGTCTAAGCGGCATCCAAGCCATCGCTGATGACATATTGATCTTCGGTGAAGGGGAAACATATAAAGCAGCAGAAGAAGATCATGATGTCAAGCTAAGAACACTCTTGCGCAGATGTAGCGAAAGAGGACTTAAGCTGAACTTGGATAAAATGAAATACAAGCAAAGCCAGGTCAGCTACATGGGACATCTTTTCACTGATCATGGTCTTTGTGTAGATCCGGGGAAAACGGGCTATGGAAGAGATGCCACCACCAAAGGACAAAAAAGGTGTCCAAAGGCTATTGGGCCAAGTAAACTACCTGCAGAACTTTTCGCCAAACCTGTCAACTGTCGCTGCTCCATTACGACATCTGCTTAAGGATGATGTACCATTCCATTTCGACGAAAACATTCATGGTGTGGCTATCAAAAATATAAAAAAGCTAATAACAGAAGCACCTGTCCTGAAATATTTCTGTCACGAATACGAAACCACTCTTCAGGTAGATGCATCACAGGACGGACTCGGTGCTTGCCTTCTACAAAATGGCCAACCAGTGGCTTATGCATCTAGGTCTCTAACGCAAACAGAACAGAACTATTCCCAGACTGAAAAAGAAATGTTCGCAATCCTCTATGGTTTGAACAAGTTCGAGAGATACACTCTGGGACGTAACCTAGTAGTTGAGTCCGACCACAAGCCTCTAGAACAGATACAAAAGAAAGGTTTGGAGGACACACCGAAACGGCTCCAAAGAATGCTCCTTGCGGTCCAGAAGTTTGACTTCGTTATAGTGTACAAAAAAAGGGACCGAAATGCACCTAGCCGATACACTAAGTCGAGCCCAACTCTCCGACGCTTCTCCACAAACATTAGACGAGCAAATATGCAGCACAAATGTACAGAAGTGTGAAGAAGAGAATGAAATAGAAAACCTGTGGATACAAGATTACCTGCCCGTCTCAGAGAAAACAGCTGAAATGTTAAAAAATACATCTGTGAAAGATGACGAAACAGCCTTATTGGCAGGTCACATTACTGACGGATGTCCAAGAACCAAACGCGAGCTGCCATGTGAAACAAAGAAATATTTTCAGATAAGGGATGATATGTGCGTACAAGACGGCGTAGTTTTTAAAGGCGATCGAATCTCGGTGCCGGTAGCTGCACGGCAGTATATATTGGATCGGATTCACTGCTCGCATGCAGGAATCCAGGGATGCATAAGAAGAGCAAGAGAGGCGGTGTATTGGCCGGGGATGAATGAAGATATAAAAGAATACGTTGGCAGATGCCCAGCCTGTGTCTGCTTTCAAGAGCAGCAGCAGAAGGAAACGCTACTGCCCCACAAGGTTCCGGAGAGACCATGGGAAAAATAGGGTGTGATCTCATGGAGTTCAAGGGACATTCTTACTTGATCACAATGGACTACTTCTCTGATTTCATAGAATGCGATAGACTCCACGACAAAAGAAGTCCAGAAACAATAAGGCTCTTAAAAAATCAGATGGCTCGTTATGGCATTCCGAATCAGCTGATGAGCGATAATGGTCCACCATTCAACAAACATGAGTTCCAAAGATTTTCGGAAGACTATGAATTCGGACATATAACAAGTTCACCAGGGTACCCACAGTCGAATGGAAAGGCAGAAAATGCAGTGAAACAGATCAAAAGGCTATTGAAAAAACAGGCGAAACTGAGTCCGATCCATATCTAGCACTGCTTGAATTACGAAACATCCTAACGGAAAGAATAAACAGCTCCCCAGTATAGCGACTAATGGGGAGAAGAACACGAACAAAACTACGAACTCGCAGCAGCCTTGTGGTGCCGGAAACACCGACCGGAACCTCGATGCTGTTGCAAAAGCGGAAGGACAAGCAGTGCAAGTTCTACAACAGGTCAGCGAAGGATCTGAACCCTCTAAGGCAAAACATGCCAGTTCTGGTGGCTCCAAGAGCTGGACAGGAGAAGTGGCGACGAGCAGTTGTCATGGACCAAGTCGGGAATCGGTCCTATTCAGTCAAGACAGAGGATGGAGCTGAATACCGTAGGAACAGACGGCATCTAAGAGAAGACGAATCACGCACTGAAGTCAGCCGAGAGAGAACATCAGCTGCCACTGGAGAACAGAGCCGAGTGTTTCTCTAAACTGATGACGCCAGTGCCTATCTACGCAGATATATCCCAAAGAAGAGGTGGGCACTGATAGCACTGGTGCCCCAAGCACTGGTACTCCACTCGCTGCAGCAGGTAGATCTCCATACCTTCTGAGGAACAGGCGCAGACCGACGTGACGTGAAGCCCTGCTCAACCCCTTTGGAAGGGGGGATGTGTCGGCTGTTACAATGAACAGCCATATATCCTTGCACGTGATGTGTCACGTTAGATAATATTATGTTGTGTTGTGGAAGGATGAATAAAGCAGTATGGAATAATCGATACAAGGTCGACATCACAACTTCAGATCTTTGCGTGTTTCGCGAGTGACGTACACAGAACCGGCATTCAAGTCGACATCACAACTTCAGATCTTTGCGTGTTTCGCGAGTGACGTACACAAAACCGGCATTCAGGTCGATTTCGTAAGCTGGTGTTTTGCGTAAGACTTTGAGCCAAGTTCACGAACAGCTGGATGTAAGGTTCGCGTATGTCGACCTGAATACCAAACTAAGTTACGAACGCGGACCTGAATGCCGAATAACTTACTGAGGCCGGCAATCGTAAGTCTTTGCGTAAGCTGTTTGACCTGAAAGTCAATTTCGTTCGTGCCCAAAATATTTGCGGAAGATATATATGCTGGACTAAAATTATTTCGACCGGAGATAAGAATTTCCTTTTTCCTGCTTATATTTCTTAGGCTATCGATTTAGCTATACTTTATATCAGTGGAGCAGACAACTGCAAATGACAGAAGAATCGTTCACTTCTGGATACAGGCACCGACATTGGCACACACATTTTTAAGACATTGCTTCCTTAAAAAATATTAGTCAGCTGAACTTTCAAGATGGCGATCATTTTCATGATGGCCACCACTGGATGCAAATTTATACCGCATGTCGCATTATATTCACGTATTTGGACGGTTTGTGATTTAGATGTCTGCTCCTACATCACGGCTTGGACCGTTATTTGAAACCTCTAACACTCTTTTTGCGATTCAGCTCCAGTCCTATTTTGATTCTGGCAACTCGCAAAAATGCTAGCGAAGAAACGGTTACCATGGGTCCGCACTGGCAATGTTGAAATATATAATGTATAGATACATCCTATATCATATATCATATTAAATATATATATATATATATATATATATATATATATATCCTTTCTAATCATTCTTATTATTTCTAATCATTCTCATATTATGCATCCTGCATGACTAGGCACCCCAACTACCTATGATATGGGAATACTTCGTTTTTACCCAGATTACGTTTCCTCACATATCTGATCTGGTTTCCGGCCAGGGCGAATTGTTATGAATTCAAACACAAATCCTTCATTTCCATGGCGTTAGCAGAATTGAAACGATGTCCTTATACGAAGAGAGAAAACTGAATGCGGACAGACATGATGAGTGGTTGCCTATGCCTTGCCCTCAGTTATGACGCGCGTCCGACTCCTCCTTGCCGCTCATCACACATCAATGTCTCCCCCGGCGGTACCCCAGGCTCCGCTAATGCCGTCCAATTAGCAGAAGCGAGACCGCCACACTCCCGCGCAAATTGGCCGAAATTTGGCGCCAATCGGATGAAGAGTAATGACCACGCCACTGGCAGTAAAGAAAAGTGACTTGCAGCCAAGTACGTTTCCGGCGAATGGATAAAATGAGAAACAAGTCGACCTTCGTTAAAGCAGCATATACTTTTAGCCATGTTTGTTTCTGTGTCTCTGTTTTAAATTGGAAAATGTTCTGTTGTGATCCCAGAGTGACATATTTATATGTGTTTAAAAACTGCCTCGTTCTCTTTCACTGTGATAAGGTATTCGGCGCATTTAAGCACCTAAAAACGAAATATGGCATGACAACCCTACACTTGAAGGGCCGATACCAAGGCACAGCTATGTATTTCATGATTTTTTTCTTCTATAAATGCAGACACGTAGACACCTACTTTACAGGCACATATCTTTGCCTACTTAACACCATACACTTTTTATCCACGGACACGGATGGAGATCTCAGGGTTCAGGAATAGGGGGAGGGGGACAGTACCTGCTGGATTTTGGGTCATCCGTTGAGTTTTTATGGGGCTTGTATTGCCGAGACACTGTTAATCCATCTAGGGCATCGCCTCCTTCTGCATTAGGCCGAAATCTCCAACCCTGTTTACGTACGTTGCCTATAGTTCCTTAGTTCCTTAGGTCATGGTTGGCGGTGTATTTTTTAATATAAGTTAACATGGTCAAAATGGTAATTCTAACTTCTTCCCAATGAGGTAACAAATGGCCTAGAATCAACAAAAAAAAAGATCCGAAGAAAAAAATGGATCCTGCTACCCTGGGCTGGACGAAAAATAGCATTTTCTCTACTCACGGTTAAATACATATAAATCACCATGAGGCCACCATTTTGTGTTCATGCGAGGGGAGTTTTCAGTCACTAGCCGACCATACCTGATCAAGCAGATTCTTCACCATTCCGCTGGCCTTGCCGGTTTCGGGATCAATGCCGCCGTAGGTTCCGCCCTCGACCAGGTCGAACTCGACGTTAAAGTTGCGCAGCTTGGCTATCTCGTTCACCAGGTCAATGCAGAACCCCTCGAAGCGGTAGTTGCCGCGGAGCTCGGTGTCTGATGTGTTCACCATCATCACGTACGGCTCGTTCTGCGGCAGGAGAAGACGCGGAGTCCGTGAAGAGGTAGTGAACTGCAGAGGGCCGGTGGCGACCAGGCTCTCTGTCAGCGGGAGCTGTCCTAGCATAGTATGTAAACAGGACGAACTACAACGCCACTGTTCCTTACCACTATGACGACCACCTTCAGTGTCTTGTTCCACAGGCTCTGCTGGATTTGCAGGTTCTTCTCGTCGTAGCTGCGTGTGTAGTTGACGCCGCTGCCGTCCGTCCAGCTGCCCACCTGCGACATCGCACGGGTTTAACAAAAGTTCGGCAGCCGGCTGCATCTCTGCTTCTCTGCTTCATGTGTTTTCTCTCATTTTCGTCTCTTACCAAGCTTGACTTGGCCTTTGTTTGGGAAAAATATCAAAGATGGAAGGCTCCAATTCGCTTCATACTGAAGCTTCAGTGACTCCACTCAGGGGTCTCCTGGAGCTGCAGTAGGCTGTCTGGGGAGCAACTTCAAACTTTTTATGAACTTACTAATGGACATGTAATATTTAATCTTTTTGGCCTTTCCATAGACGATCAAGTTTACAAATTGCTGGAAAACTGGTGTGACATGTAGAAGCATTTCAAAAGCAGACTGGACGGAAGAAAAATTCATCGACCACCTAAGGCATTAAAAGCAAGCTTTAAGCACATTACATTTTATCACAGATGCATTGCAGACATTTTCGTAGAGCCAACGCTGAAAATCTACCGGTTAGCCACTTTTCTTTAGTAAAAAAACAACCCTTAGTTTTCACATTTTCGAGCCGTACCTTAATGAGCCCATCTTTGGAGATTTCAACAATGTCGAGATCAAACGCCGTCCGGAAGCCCTCGCGATCGAACTCCAGGCGTCCTGTGAGTCCCGTCAGACGAACCTGGGGCCGGATCAAAACGCTGCTCACCCGCGCAGTCGCTCACACACGGAACATAAATCCATCCCCATCTTCAAATCCTCTGATCTTGATCCGAAATTGATTAAAGGGACAGAGCAGACGCGTGCCTGTCTGGCCCCCATACTGTAGGGGAGACTGGAGTCAATTGTAACAAATTTCACATTTCTGGTTCTGGAGAAATAGTGCCTTGAGTTAGAGCACTTATGATTATGTTTTCATCAACTTTGAAGATTTTTCAATGTGACAGCCGTAGGAGTCTTCATCACATCACGTTCATTACGACGGCGCTTGAAAAGCCACCGTATTGTGGAAGTGTTCGTAAATAATACAATACAATAGGAAGCTTTCAAAATGAAACAAATTAGGGGTCAAAATTTCACTTATGAAAATTTACTTCAGCTATTACAATTGACCCCACGTGAGGGGAATTGTAACAGCACCGGGGGTCAATTGTACCATGTTAAAGCCGTATGAATGTCTGCGATTTATTTGTACCATAAAAACATCCTAATGCATCTTTGGCCTGCTACACTCAGGCGTCGGCATGTAGGTACTTAGTCTGGACCACGGTTTTTATAGATTTATCCCTGATATCTCAACGGAGTGCAAGGCAGTGCAAATTAAAATGTATTTATAATTTGACTAAATTCTTAATTTTCAAGCTGGGCACATATAGCCTTAGCAGCTGACGCACCCTTAAACAGTTATCATCGTTAATTTCATATAAGAGATAATTTATATAATACGTTCGAAACATATACCAACCTACAACATATTGCATTGGAAAGCAATGTGATTGTCATAAACAGTAGCGCACCCAGGGGGCCGCGGGCCCGCACTCCACCCTCCCCCTCCCCACTGTAGGATCCAGGGGGGCAAACAGGGAAACTCCCCGCTCGATTTTTGTCGATTTTCTTCAAAATCCATGTTTTCCCGATTTTAGGCCACTTTGCTCCCCCCCAACGGTCGGCCTGAATCCAGGCCTACCCCCACCCAACGTGTTAAGTGCATCCTCCCAAAAACATTTGACACTAGGTCTGCGAAGCAAGAAGTTCATCGCTCCTCCTCCACCCCCTCCTCCCCCAGGATATGAAGATTTTTGAGTGAACAAGTGCGCCCCCTTCATCGGTCTGACGTCCCCTTGTCAGCCCCCAAGCGAACATCCTGGGCGCTCGCCTGATCATAGAATCACTAACCTAGCTACTGCATTTGTGCAGTAGAAGCAATTGTTATACGTCGTAAGGCCATAGGGGTCAATTGTAACGTTGTTACATTCGACCCCGAGAAAAATGTTACAATTGTCCCCATCGCAACGCCCAATTTTTAAACCCAATTGCCGCTCAACGAGCTGGCCTAGGCAACATATTCTGTGCTCATTTTGTAGCTAATTAAACACTCTTTATGCACTGAAACTGTTTCCGCTGTACCTTATCACACCCATCAATAAGCTTATCTATTTTAAATATTTCAAAATTTACAAAACACCCTCAAAAACACAAAATTGTGAACAGCAGTCAAACCTACCCACCGCACCGAGTTGAAACTTCGCTAACAAAGGCAGCAGCTGTTTGTACATTTCCGGTTGGGCCATTAGATCCATCCACTGATTAGTTTAGACAATATAGCCAGTGTTACAATTGCCCCGTGTTACATTTAACCCCAGTCTCCCCTATTGGGAACGATGCTCTCACTTGGGTGGACGAAATTTGTCACCCAGGTGTAATGTTTGACATCAGTAACACAGATGAATCTCCTGATTCGATCTTTCCAAAATGCCTCACAAATTGTAAAGTTCAATAAAAGTCTCCACTTTCGGCGTATTATACTAACGTGGCTCTCATCTGGAGTATTGTAGAGTGATCTGGGCAAGTGCGGCCAAATCTCTCAGCGCGCGAGTTAATCGAATGCAGCACAAGTTTCTTCTATGGCTAAACCATCACACAATCAGACCGTGCTTGTCATTTTTCCATGGCACTCTCATGACACAATTTTGGTGTAACTTCTCCCACATCTTGAACAGCCCAGCACGATCCGCTCTCTCTAAAAAACATGTATTGTGGAAAATAGGCTCTGGAATTTTGCAGAGCAGCTTTCCTATGCACGTGCCATTGGCGGACGCAGGGAGGGGGGCCATTCCGGCCATGGTCCCCTTAAAGCGCTGGAGGGGGGGGCAAACTATCTTTTGCCCCCCAAACGCGGGAGAAATTTGTGAAGAAAGGTGTTTACACTAGGTCTGTAGAGCAAAAAAATATTCGCAAAATATTCCACCCCCCCCCGGAGAGCAATCATACACCTGGAGAGGTAGCTTATACTAGGTCTGTCGAGCACCAAAAAAGGTGTTTACACTAGGTCTGTAGAGCAAAAAATCTTCGCTCCCCCCAGGAGGAGAGGCAGACACGGGTTTGGCTCCCCCAAAATTCGGGTCTGCGTCCGCTTCTGGCACGTGCCATCTTGATCTACCCGCATGCGTCATCTTTTGGCTTGGACAGCGCGAGCCAAAGGATCCTGTGTCAGATCACCCCGGCAATAAAGTAACTTTAATCTTATGCTGGTTCCGACATATTTGTAGAATCTTTTAGCGGGTTTAACACGCACATTGACGCGGCGGGTACGCGCCCCCTCGGGTTTGTTGGAGATGGAATAAAAATGGCGGCGCGTGGCACCGCCGTACTTGGTATAACTTTTTCTGATCATTTTTTCATCTCTATGAACAATTTTAAGCTTGAGTCATCTCAGGTCAGGTCACCCGTGGAGGTCAAGGGACCTTCCCTCAAAAACGTTTAAGATATATTAAGTCAGAACAGGGAAAACGTATCCGATTGACACTCATCACATAATGGGCTCACCGAGCTCTAAAAATATATTCTGGTATTTTTATATCGATGACCTAAGGTCAGGTCCCAGCCATGACCTCTCCATTAGAAATACATAGGGAAAATCGATAGCATAAATAACTTTTTCTGCATGTGTTTACCTATACATCACAGTATATATATATATATATTTTGTATATATATATATATATATATACACATATACACATATCACATATCACACACACATCCACACACACACACTATACTATATATATATATATATATATATATATATATATATATATATATATATATATATATATAGGAGAGAGTGGGGTAAGATGCCCAGGGCTTAGGGAAATCCGGATTATGAAATTAACCGTGGTACCAACAGTGCTGCTTTAGATGTCAACTCGTACCATGATCATTTATCTTCCTTATAGAGTCAATGAAATTGCTGATGATTATCATATTTCCTAATTATTATGATTTTACTAGAGGCTTGCAAAGCGGCGTCTTACCCCATCGGGTGGGTAAGACGCCCCTGGGGCATGGTAAGATGCCCCACCCCTGGGCATCTTACCCCATTTTGGTCTATCGTTGATGAAGTAGCTTTTTCGTAGTTCTTAGCTTCATTGGTAATCATTTAAGTATGATTCAGAAGTCAGAATGTATCTAGAAGCGTCCACACACATTGATAAAACATGTAGGTGGTTTTCCACGTTTCCACCTCCAATGAAAAAACAAAGTTACGTAAAACTAACGATAAAACCAAGGATAAAACATACCATAAAAGTAATATAAAATCACACACACACACACACAGACAAAAACGACGAAGTATGAAACGAAGTACACTCGTACGAGGTTTCCGAGAGCCTCCCCTAAATCCCCTACCTTGTCTATTCTGCGTTCCCTTTGTTTCAATTCACTATTTTAAAAGAAATATGGGCCAGAAGTTGTTAAGTGCAAAAACATTCACTTAAGATAGTAAAAATGACTTGTGGCGACTCGAAGCTTCCTCCCACTAACCGTCTCAGGCTCCCAGTCTATCATTTATGGCACAGCCTTCGCAGGCAGTGCACTCGATCCAGTCTTCGCACGAGAGAACAAAACTCACTCCGCAGATGATATATCTGGTATCATCATGCCCACTGTCCCTCTTCCCTTACACAGCTTTTGCCTGCCTCGTCCACGTCTTTTTAGATACCTTTGCTTTTGCAACCTCTTTAACTAGTCTGTCTTCAAGAACCTTTTTTAGACGAATGTCGTTGCAAGTTCAGCTTTTGGAGTCGGAGTCTCACTAAGGTCATCAAGGGACTTGTCACGGAGACCCCGACCCCACCATCAGTGTGAGCAACTCCCGCAATGAAGAGTTAATTTAAAAGTCAAAGTTAAACGTCCCACAAATCACAGGGACGGCCGCCCCGCTCCGGTCATCCTCTCACCAGTCAGTTGCCAGCCAACCTACGTCCGGTAAACTATTGAGTGCCGGAGCGTCTCAGGAGAACCAATCCCAAGCCTGGACATGCACTGCCACTGCATGTTCCTGAGCAGCGGGCCGGAGCCCAACGCTCTACCAACTGGGCTACCGGGTTGGCAAATGTAGGGACGAGGTAAGCGATCAGGTACGGAGCTTTGCAGGATTAACCATGTGGAATATTTCAGCTCTAGCTCATTCGTAGGCGAATCCAGGATAAACAGTCCAGCCATAGCTCCTTCCTAATCGGTCAAATTTGACCGATTTTGGCCAATTTTGTTTTAAAATATGTTTTACGGTTTTGTCCATTTTAATTGCTTTGTGCCTCCACCACACCAGTTTGATCTGAACCCGCCTTGAGGTCATCTCCGGTTGGGTCATCGCGGCAGGTCGGGTGAACTTCCAAATACTTTTTTTAAGGTTTTAGTTATTGAGCTGATATTCGCTTTATCGAATGAAACCACCAACCACAAAATTTTGCTGTTGTGGGAATTTCTTGCGTTAGTGGCCTGGGTTCAGGTGCGAGGCCTTCGATTGGAAAGGTTAGAAACAAAGCGACAGATTGAAATGTGCTCTTATTTAACACGTACGGTCATGCGCATCGAAAGCAGAGGACAGGAACCGGAGGACGGATCCCCTAACTCGCCAAATCTGAGGGGACGTCTCCCAACAAGTTTTGGGAATCGACCTAGGTTTTTATTGTCTCCCTATTACCTACGTATGTTGAACTACGTAAATGTTTTCATGAGCTTTATGGTCATTAGCTTTGTCAAAAACAGTCAATTTAAAGTTCACGTCCTCCTCCCCCATCACCAGTCCAGGGTCCGTAGCCCCCAGTAACAATTCCGTGGCGCTGCCCGCGGGTAAGGTTTAGACTAACCCGAAGTTTAACACCTATTTGTTTATTTTAACAAATGGCGTTTATATTGCTCTGGGGAAAGACGCCCCCTTTCCACGGGGAAAGTTGCCCATGGGGCATCTTTCCCCATTCGTTGAGGGGGCATATTTCCCATCAGTACCCAAACTAAATAAAACCTGAAGGGCAAAAAATTTTACAATTAATACACTCAAGGGAAATTGTCAGTTAATGAGTTCAATGTGCCATCATTCGTAATGGGAAGGCAAACAAAGCACGCATCCAATATTCTTCGAGATATCTGCAACCTATGTGGGGAATTTTTTCTTTTTTTCTTAGAAAAGCATCGAAACAAAGACTTACCCACCAGCTTCACACAACTCACAGGAGGGAACTTAATTTTTGCGCAAGAAACAATGAAAACCACAGCTTTCGACCAATAACAATATTTTTTACCAGTGGTGGCCCGAATTGCCGGAAGAGGGAATGGGACGTCTTACCCGATGGGGCATCTTACCCCACTCTCCCCTATATATATATATATATATATATATATATATATATATATATATATATATATATATATATATATATATATATATATATATATATATATATATATATATATAGTATATATGGATATAAGTCATTCGATTCGGCTTTCGCGAGGATTGCGATGGTTTCGATGACTTTACTCATTTTCACTATATATTATCTATGTATTATATATGTTACATATATATATATATGTAACATATATAATACATAGAGTAATATATAGTCAAAATGGAGTAAAGTCATCGAAACTATCGCATCATATATATATATATATATATATATATATATATATATATATATATATATATATATATCTATATATATAGGGGAGAGTGGGGTAAGATATATATATATATATATATATATATATATATATATATATATATATATAGTGTATATAACTGTTGGCGATCTGAATAAATAAACAATAGTTAAACCAAGTAACATTTACAGGTTAATGCAGAGGGAAAAGTTTCCTTACCCCAACGGGAATACATTTTTACCCTGAGATGAAGAAGTTTCCCCAAAAAGAAAAGGTTTTGGGAAATGCTAGGAGAGCAGAGATGACTATCCCTAAAGCACCAAATAGGGAGGTTGCGTACTAAAGTGTGAAACCACACTATATTTAACACGCGCATTGACGAGGGTCTGAGCCACCTTTGCCTTGACGGGAGGGGGCGGGTACCCGCCCCCCCTAAGATCTCGAGAACCGCGCTAGGTAGCGAAAAACGGTAAAGGGCTTTGGACAGCCTGTCTACTTCTCCATCGAAAATATTTACACCATTTTTTTGTCAGGTCAGGTTAAGTTCAAATTCGGCAAAATGCATATCATTAGAACCGCAATGACAAGGCAAATCTAATGCAGTTAAAATAAACGCTCTATCTCTTTTCACCATCAATTTATTCAGTTAAAGCCATTTTTATCATGTATTTCCAAAGGAGAGGTCATAGCTCGTACCTGACCTTAGGTCATTGATATAAAAAATACCGGACCATATTTTAGAGAACTCGGTGGGGCCATTATGTGATATGAGATTCAATCAGGTAAGTTTACCCTCTTCCGACTTATGCTATCTTAAACTTTTTTTTAGGTCAGGTCACTTGACCTGTACTGGTGACCTGATCTGAGATGAACTAACCTTAAAATTTTGATAGAAGTTGTAAAAATGATGAGGAAAAAGGTATGCCAGCTACGGTGGTGCTACGCGCCGCCGTTCGTATGTTATCTCCGAAAGCCCCGAGGGGGGCGGGCACTCGCCCCCCATAAATGCGCGTGTTAAGGACTTCTTTGCACCCTTATGGGAACAAGTGTCAGTTTAAAAAGTCCAACTTTTTGGTCCTCGGGATTTCCCCAATTATGCTGGCAAGCTGGAAACTCTTCTGACCTCTGCGTTGCAGTTTGGAAGTAATTAGAAGGTTTTCCAGAGGCTGGCATGATAATTCCTTAAAAAGTTTCCTCCAGCCTAGGAGCAGAACTGAGTTATACTTCTGCATTAATGCCAGCACCATAATCGCAGTGTCATTTTTGCGCCATAAAGCCAAGGTTCAGAGCCGGAGGCAGGCCCTGACTGGGCCGGGCGCCGTCAGGTATTAGCCCGCACTGGCGCGGGCCGGATTAGTCCGTTATGGTAATGAGACGGGCAGCGGGCCTGTCTGCCCTGCGGCGCTCAAAATCAAATGCCGCTGTATGAACTTGCTGAATCAACTGCTGGAGGACTTGGAAATGGGCTCTTTGGATTCCGCCAGCCGAATTGGTGATAGATTGTTGTTATTGAAAAGAGATTGGATTCTGCCTCAATCTTGATGGGTGTTCCAGCGTGAGATGCAATTTACACCTGGGGCCAATATGTATTGGGATGCTCACCGCAACAAGAGTGTTTTGGTTTCAATGGATTCTGCTGCCGACACACACGGGACCCGAACTTTGAAAGGACATCAAGGGAATCCGATGCAGGGTGTTTGTGGCCGGCGGAATGGCTTGTCTCTTCTTTATGTCTCTGAACAGTGACACATCTATGGTGCACTATACAAATTCGCTTATTTTGTTCCTGATTCATATATCCATCGCATGTAACACGCTTGTAATTATTTGCTCACTTTAAGATGTAACTTGCTTTTCATTGCGCTCGATTGTTGACGACCAATTTTCAGACTCTGCTGCTTCTCTGTCTTCAGAGGAATGTGAACTAGTGGTTGGGAGAAAAAGTGGTGTAATATGCCATCGTAAAAATAATCCCTTCATACAGCATTTCATGCATGTTTGCTTTTCCCTTTTCCATTTTGTTTCAGCAAATAGGCGTCGGATTATGAAAGCAGGAAAGTAAGCACCTTGTAATGAAACCCTAAATGCTCGTATAATAAGCCTCTATAAGTTGAGCCGTCGTGAATTTGGCAACCAAAAATGTTTATCAATTTGGTACAGAACAGCCCTTTCCTAGGCAGTTATGTTCAATAATTGTATCCCGCCTACCAATTAGCATAAATCACCCACCAGTTTCCATTGGTGAAGGCTATGAAATGAGGGGCCTTCTGAACGGTGCCGAAGAAAGGACAGTTGAGCCACCACAGCGCGCTGGTAACCAGAGGGGCTGTGAAGCTCATTGATGCTGGTGCTGTGAGACCCGTGGCTGGTCGCGCAGGAGGCAGTGTATTGCTGGTGCTGTGAGGCCCGAGGCTGGTCGTGCAGGAGGCAGTGTATTGCTGGTGCTGTGGGACTCGTGGCTGGTCGTGCAGGAGGCAGTGTATTGCTGATGCTGTGGGACTCGTGGCTGGTCGTGCAGGAGGCAGTGTATTGCTGGTGCTGTGAGGCCCGTTGCTGGTCGCGCAGGAGGCAGTGTATTGCTGGTGCTGTGAGGCCCGAGGCTGGTCGTGCAGGAGGCAGTGTGTTGCTGGTGCTGTGAGGCCCGAGGCTGGTCGTGCAGGAGGCAGTGTGTTGCTGGTGCTGTGAGGCCCGAGGCTGGTCGTGCAGGAGGCAGTGTAGTGCTGGTGCTGTGGGACTCGTGGCTGGTCGCGCAGGAGGCAGTGTATTGCTGGTGCTGTGAGGCCCGAGGCTGGTCGTGCAGGAGGCAGTGTAGTGCTGGTGCTGTGGGACTCGTGGCTGGTCGTGCAGGAGGCAGTGTATTGCTGATGCTGTGGGGCTCGAGGCTGGTCGTGCAGGAGGCAGTGTATTGCTGGTGCTGTGAGGCCCGTTGCTGGTCGTGCAGGAGGCAGTGTATTGCTGGTGCTGTGAGGCCCGAGGCTGGTCGTGCAGGAGGCAGTGTGTTGCTGGTGCTGTGAGGCCCGAGGCTGGTCGTGCAGGAGGCAGTGTGTTGCTGGTGCTGTGAGGCCCGAGGCTGGTCGTGCAGGAGGCAGTGTAGTGCTGGTGCTGTGGGGCTCGTGGCTGGTCGTGCAGGGAGGCAGTGTAGTGCTGGTGCTGTGAGGCCCGAGGCTGGTCGTGCAGGAGGCAGTGTAGTGCTGGTGCTGTGGGACTCGTGGCTGGTCGTGCAGGAGGCAGTGTAGTGCTGGTGCTGTGAGGCCCGAGGCTGGTCGTGCAGGAGGCAGTGTATTGCTGGTGCTGTGAGGCCCGTGGCTGGTCGTGCAGGAGGCAGTGTATTGCTGGTGCTGTGAGGCCCGAGGCTGGTCGTGCAGGAGGCAGTGTGTTGCTGGTGCTGTGAGGCCCGAGGCTGGTCGTGCAGGAGGCAGTGTATTGCTGGTGCTGGGAGGCCCGAGGCTGGTCGTGCAGGAGGCAGTGTGTTGCTGGTGCTGTGAGGCCCGTTGCTGGTCGCGCAGGAGGCAGTGTATTGCTGGTGCTGTGAGGCCCGAGGCTGGTCGTGCAGGAGGCAGTGTGTTGCTGGTGCTGTGCGGCCCGAGGCTGGTCGTGCAGGAGGCAGTGTATTGCTGATGCTGTGGGACTCGTGGCTGGTCGTGCAGGAGGCAGTGTATTGCTGGTGGTGTGAGGCCCGTTGCTGGTCGCGCAGGAGGCAGTGTATTGCTGGTGCTGTGAGGCCCGAGGCTGGTCGTGCAGGAGGCAGTGTGTTGCTGGTGCTGTGAGGCCCGAGGCTGGTCGTGCAGGAGGCAGTGTATTGCTGGTGCTGGGAGGCCCGAGGCTGGTCGTGCAGGAGGCAGTGTAGTGCTGGTGCTGTGGGACTCGTGGCTGGTCGCGCAGGAGGCAGTGTAGTGCTGGTGCTGTGAGGCCCGAGGCTGGTCGTGCAGGAGGCAGTGTATTGCTGGTGCTGTGAGGCCCGTGGCTGGTCGCACAGGAGGCAGTGTATTGCTGGTGCTGTGAGGCCCGAGGCTGGTCGTGCAGGAGGCAGTGTATTGCTGGTTGCTGTGAGGCCCGAGGCTGGTCGTGCAGGAGGCAGTGTATTGCTGGTGCTGTGAGGCCCGAGGCTGGTCGTGCAGGAGGCAGTGTATTGCTGGTGCTGTGAGGCCCGAGGCTGGTCGTGCAGGAGGCAGTGTATTGCTGGTGCTGTGAGGCCCGAGGCTGGTCGTGCAGGAGGCAGTGTATTGCTGGTGCTGTGAGGCCCGAGGCTGGTCGTGCAGGAGGCAGTGTAGTCCTGGTGCTGTGAGGCCCGAGGCTGGTCGTGCAGGAGGCAGTGTATTTTACAGCTGGGCAAGACTGTCCAATCAGGGCATGTTTGCTGCATCTGATTACAGCCCAGAGAGCTTTAGAGTATGTGCATGAGTTTGTAATGTAACGTCTAATATATATCGAGTGAACACTTCGTTTTTAGACAATTTTTTGGACAAACTTAAGAAGTTCATAAAAAGTTCACCACACCCCAACTTAAAAAGTTCATCAAAATTGATAACAATTATGATAAAAGGAATTTATACCTATTGTTCTAAATTTCACATATGAGCGACACCGCCCCGCCCGGCTGGACCATCACAGGTATGTACATCTACAGACACAAATAAACTCACTGACGTACAGTGACGTATCAGAAATAGCGTTGAGACGGGCACGAAAGCTGCAACGAACTTAAAATGATAGCGCCACTCTCGCGAGCCTTTCATCAATACATAGACTCATTCATACTCACTTGCACACCCAAAAGAAGCATACATAAACTTAGCTTACATTCAGACTTAAATTCTATACTAAACAGTTCCGAACCAGCCGATATCATGGTGCGCTTCCAATGGCGATAGCTCTGTGGCGGGACCCACCGGACGCACCCACCACCTGACCGGCGCCCGCCACCTGACCGGCGCCCACCACCTGACCGGCGCCCGCCACCTGACCGGCGCCCGCCACCTGACCGGCGCCCACCACCTGATCGGCGCCCGCCACCTGAGCGGCGCCCACCACCGAGCCAGCCGGCGCCCACCACCTGACCGGCGCCCGCCACCTGACCGGCGCCCACCACCTGATCGGCGCCCACCACCTGACCGGCGCCCGCCACCTGACCGGCGCCCGCCACCTGACCGGCGCCCACCACCTGATCGGCGCCCGCCACCTGAGCGGCGCCCACCACCGAGCCAGCCGGCGCCCACCACCTGATCGGCGCCCACCACCTGACCGGCGCCCACCACCTGACCGGCGTCCGCCACCCGACTGGCGCCCGCCACCCGACTGGCGCCCGCCACCAAGCCAGCCGGCGCCCACCACCTGACCGGTGCCCGCCACCTGATCGGCGCCCACCACCCGACTGGCGCCCGCCACCAAGCCAGCCGGCGCCCACCACCTGACCGGTGCCCGCCACCTGACCGGCGTCCGCCACCTTACCGGCGCCCACCACCTGACAGGTGCCTGCCACCGAGCCAGCCGGCGCCCACCACCTGACCGGCGCCCGCCACCCGACTGGCGCCCACCACCTGACCGGCGCCCACCACCTGACCGGCGCCCGCCACCTGACCGGCGCCCGCCACCTGATCGGCGCCCACCACCTGATCGGCGCCCACCACCTGACCGGCGCCCACCACCTGACCGGCGCCCGCCACCTGATCGGCGCCCACCACCTGACCGGCGCCCGCCACCTGACCGGCGCCCGCCACCTGACCGGCGCCCGCCACCCGACTGGCGCCCGCCACCCGACTGGCGCCCGCCACCGAGCCAGCCGGCGCCCACCACCTGACCGGCGCCCGCCACCTGACCGGCGCCCACCACCTGACCGGCGCCCGCCACCCGACTGGCGCCCACCACCTGACCGGCGCCCGCCACCTGACCGGCGCCCACCACCTGACCGGCGCCCGCCACCGAGCCAGCCGGCGCCCCGTTACCGATCCGAAAATCTTAACAAAATCTTTTTGTTTTTATTAGAAAGTTTTGGAATGCCTCTCACCCAGTGCCCAGGTAAAGTACCGGATCCAGGCCAGTACCGGATATGAACAGATCAAGTTGCGCCTAATTTGGAGATTGTGGCCTTATGGTGTGAGGGTGTGAAGAAGTTCATGCGTGCGTCGTAATAAGATGGGCACTCGAGGTCAGAATGCTTGCCGGATTCTCCGGGAACCTCAGGAACACTGTGGGGTGGGTATTGGCATAATTTAGAAAATGTGAGTGTTAAGAGTTTGGAAGCTCCTACTCGTTGCTGTGTGAATATTATTACCAATTTCTTAGCTGAATGCAAAATAGTTAGGGGCGGTCATCTGCCCACAGAACTGAGGTTTTTGTTGTTGAAAGTTGCAGCGCTTAGAGTTTGTAGTTCAAAGGGCAGGTTGTTCCATTCTTTTAGGGTTTTCGGAATACAATGATTTTGGAATTGGGCTGTCCTGAGGCGTGGTAGGATCACTCCTGGTTAATGGTAGGATCACTCCTGAGGCGTGGTTGAGTCACTGGCCCTGAATTTCTCAGAGTTCTGCTGGTATGGGCGTATCACGTTTTCGGAACAATGATATATCTGATGTAACTGTGGGAAGGTGAATTTGGGTGCTGTAGTTTATGGAATTCACGTAACCTATGATTTTTTTGTCGGGTTTCCAGTGAGATCCACCCTAATTTTTCATATAATTGACACAGCTGTGGGGTTATCATTCGAGTTCCGGTCATCAGCCTAGCCGCCCTATTTTGGGCTCGTTCAAGTCGGAGGGCGTCGGCTTTGGTTATCCGTCGAAAGTTTTGTCACAGAAATAGAAGCAAGGTCTAACTTAAATAATGTATAATTTGTCAAGAATACGCCTTGGAAGATGTTGAGCAATTGGATAGGGGCCCGAGTGCTCTGTTGACCTATTTCGGGGTGTTATTAACATGTTTATGGAAACGAGGGCCACTGGAGGAAGTAGCTCCGAGGTGATTTACGCTAACCAAAAGCTTATATCTCCGAAAAGGTGCATGCACTTTATATGCACTCCGTCGCCTTTGTTAATAACCTCACCTTAAAACAAACGGCATAACGCACATTTACATTTTCAAGAGCTTTCGAATGATAATTAGAAACTTGATGTAGCTATTCTAGAAGCCGGGTTACACTCTGGTTTTATTAGCCGTTTTTGGAGGACCTTAATCGCCGTACATGGGTTCAAATATGACATCATAAATCGGTGACCTGACATAACCTTAGGTAATTTTTCCATAAGTTATCATAACGATCAGTTAACAGGACTGCGAGGCGACCAGTCCCTCATTCAAATCGGCTCGGAACCGTTCCCGGAAAACCGAGGGGAGGGGTCTGATCGGACCCCCAGGCGGGGAGGCGTTGAACCAACCGTATTCCTTAAAGGAGGTTAATTTGATGTTTCTGATCAGATCTGATAATTTTAATAACCGTGCTATATTTAAAAAAAGTACAGTAGGATTATGGGATCTAGACTGACCATATCGAAGGCAAGTCTTGTAGCGAAATTCCTGACCCCTCCGCAACTCTTACAGCAAGGAGAGACATTCTTGCCAAGTTAGTAAATATGTTGCCTAAATTCGATCAAAATGCTCAATTTTTTTAAGGGTTGAAAATGCTAGCATATCATGCTTACTTTGTTTTTGGTGCTTTGAAGATCTGTAACTTCAAGTATCTATGCCAAATTTTGGCTCAGTTTTGCTTCAGACAGAATGACTGGAGACGACTTGGTCCCGGCAAAGACCGTGGAAGTACTCGGCAGGGACCTGGACTAGGTTCCACCGCCAGGATCAAAGGTAGAACTTACATCTACAGTATACCCTATAAATTGCTGTTTGCTTTTCTCTAATTGTGTTCCAAAATATTGAGGTAACACTCTGAGACTAAACATTGTTCCAGAAGATGCCGTGGACTGCCCGTTGAGGGCGTCAGGGGAACAGCGGTGCGTTTTCCTAAGACCTGATGAGATCGCGGCCCCTAGCTGCATGTGTACCTTATCAAATTCACGTCACTTATTACGTCATAACCCGGTTTTTGTTTATCTGAAAAGGTCCGAATTTGGTGTGCAGGAGCAGCAATGATGTGAGTTAGGAGGCCAAGGTCAATTTTACCCTCCGTCAAAACGCTGGGGCACAGGTGCACGAGAAAGGGGTGAGCAGACTGTACACGCTATAAAAAATCAATCATGAACTTAGTCGTTATGAAATTTACAAACATACGCAGGCTGTTTTAAAAACAAAATAGCATTGGTTACAATTGAGGCCCTACGCTACGTGCGCATGTGCACATCCCTCTTCAATATCTCAGAAAGTAGTGGCTTTATTAAATGGTAATTTGGTAGACATACTTGCACAAAGTAACTAGACTGCACCCATCAACAATAGGGCCAACCTGGACGTGCGCACGTGCATGCCCTTTCAATAGCTAGAACATGATTTTTTTGGAAAGTTGTAGTGATGTGCGACGACATCCCAAGCAGATGCTGTGGCCTGAATTTTGCAGCGAACTGTTCTTATGCATGTTGGCTGTACGGTGGATACCAAATCGCGTGGGCACCCACATTCAGTATTTACAGACAGCTTCTCCGGGGAAGGGAATATGATCCTACAGTTGGATGTTTGTCCATTAATCGAAGACTACTGGTGGCAGCGACACAAAGTGCAGGGCTAAATGACACACTCTATGCTGTGCCGCCTTCAATAATTGCTGGGCTCAATTTATCAAGACAAAACTGCAACTAAACATAAACCTTTGAATTTAAAACAGGCGCGTGTATTTCAGAGACCATTGAGGCGCGACTGTACCACCTATATGATACAAACACAAACAACGCCATGTGAGACACATACTAGCCCTGAGGGTAACCATAATTCTCGGGGCTTACCGACGCACCAACTGCCAGGGTCATATTGCGTCGCCAACTCTTTCCCTGTTGGAAGGGTTTCTCGGGAGCCAGCTTGCTCCCTGTTCAGGGAAGGCGCCGGGCCTTGAACCCGGGTCGGCTGTGTGGAAGCCGGCTGCGCTGACCACTCCACTACAACGCCCCCGATAAGCCTTAGGAAAGTTCAAGCAAGGCACTGCCGATTTGTGGATTCTGTCCTTTTTCAATATAAATATAAAGTGACGGGTGATAAGAAGACAAAACAAAAAAAATAAAATTCTCACAACCATTGGAAACTTTTTTATTTATACCAAGCCACTACAACCAACAACTTGGAAACGTAAGCAGCAAGATTACTGCGCCCAAAAACTGCATATCAAAGTTTTTATTCTTGTATCCATTTCAAGCCTCAGTAAAAGCTTTGTTCTGTAGAAAATACGAACCTACGAAACAGCTCCGGCGTTGTCAGTATCATGTACAAAATGAAAACGTCCCGTTCTTAGGGGTCCGCTGCATAAAATATTCATCCATCATGATTTTACAGTTAGATTTTCGATAAAAGGTACCCGCTCGGTTTTGGTTCACACAAGCGTTCTACTGGTGTTATACTGACGTGGAATTGATGGCATAGGGTCTGGATGCTTGAAAATGACTGGGATTACCTATGACGGAATTATCAATAACAACCACTGTGGTATAAGAGATACGGTGTGGGAGCGCAGTTTTAGCGGAATGCTTAAAGTTGTTAATTGTACGAACACATTTCAAGTGCCTAAGATAATAAGAAATTCGAATCATATTCAACATTTTTTGAAATCGAAATATACGATAATCCAACATCATCCCAAAGTTTGACATGCGCGCGAAACTAAAAAAGGATAGAAATCTGCACCCACACCGGTAACAATTAATTGGAGGCGCAGGCCGTAATTCTTCTGATCAGTAATTCCTCCGATTTTCTAAGCATGGTTTTGGAAAGAGAGCAGCCCCTTTGATAACCTCTACTATTTTCTTTTACAAAAGAATCATTTCTGAGTCGTGGTGCTGGTTTCCGGCCATTCTCATGTTGGAGCGATTGCCGAGTTTGCTAGACCTTCCCCAACTTGGGCGCGGCGTCCGTTGAAGTCTGTTGAAACATTGTCTCACTCGGCAAAGTTGAGTCCCTCATCAGAGCTTCTTGTTGTTCGGTAAACATGGTCTGAGGCCATTATGCGATGTTTGAAAGTTCGACTGTGTTTCTCTGACCAGTTGACTTTGAATATGCATAAGTTTTGAGACGCGATCAGAAGGACAGAACGTCATGCTTCTTCATTTCGGTCTTATAGCATTCCTCATAGTGTTGACCAGGGTACGGTGGTCGCCCAGAACTATGAGGGTTCTATTTTTAGCTTATCACTGTGAGCAAACACTTGGCCTACGGCTGTTTGACCCGAGAGGAACAGCCTGCCCTTATATAGCTTAGGGATGCTGTCATTAAAAATCACATCTAGTTGGTAGCTATAAATGTGCATCGTTCTCAAAACGACAAGGGAACTCATGATGGTTCTTTGACAAGTGGGCCTGGAATATACTTGTTCAATGAATAACCATAAATTTTTTTCGTTCAAATATTTATATTATTTGTCTTGTTTACTGCATAACAGTTCAGCAGTGATGGCAGTCAAACATAGACTGGTCGATGTGATCAGTGAAGACTGAAACCTTGGGGAGAAGAGTAAAGAGATTCATGAACACTGGAATTCATGACGTGCTTTCGCGTTGCATAACCGCTACAAGCTTCTAATTGATTGAAATGCGAGTGGTAGGTTTTCGTATTTTTCAACCTTAATTGTATCAGAAATAAAAAATTAAGTTATTAAGCAATATAAATTTAGCCTATACAGCTTCTGAATGGAACACAAGCACTTTTACGAGAGGGGAGATTCGCTCGCGATTTGGCTGTAGCTTGCAGTCCAAACACAGAGCAAATGACCATGTGCAGATCGACTCGGCGTCTACTTTAAAAAGCTCTTGGTCGCCTGTCAGATCACTGAATCAATTTCAACTCGTTAGATCGCTTTCTAGTTTTGCCGACCACCAACAACGCTGTCGGCTTCTTGGTGTTGAATATAAATGACGTGCTAGCGCGAGGTCCGCTCCAGCGCACACCTTCCCAAGAGTGGCATCAGGTCATTAGATGTAGAGGAAAACGGCACAAACAAGTGCCAGCTCTTGTAACTACAAAATAAGAAATGAACTTTTGCACTATGCTGGCCTGGGAATCCCACTAGCACGCATCATTTATACAACATACATTGTAACATTCAAAGCCACGTGGTTTCTGTTCACACTTCATTGAAGATACGTAATGTCCTTTGAGAATATTCGATGATATATCATGTTCGTGAAAACACATGATGCGTAGCAACAGCAAACATCGTCAGCTTACTTAAAATCCACTATGCCTGCATTTACACAGCAGGGCTTTTAAAGTCATCACTCATTATTAACAGCATCTTGATAATCATAATTGTTGGGGTTGGGTGACACCATAAGCGCAGGAACCTTTTCCAAGTTCGGGGGAGTTGTCACCGCTGGTGGGGTCAAATGTGATTCGGCCTATCCCTTGGTTTGTTAACGGAAAAGGTCCGGAATCGGCTCATAGCGGGAGGGGGGGTACTGTCCCTGCAGTCCAGAAGCTGAGGGGAGAGGCAGCCGCCACTGCCCCCGCCCCTCCCCCGGTTCCTGCGCCTATGGGTGACACACAAGCCACTGAAGTTACACTGCGCCGTAAATTCTTTCTCTCACTTTACACAAGACGCCAGATGGACGCATTTCGACGTCCGCCAATTAATTATAAGTATTTTTCAACATCTAATAATGGGATGAAGATCACAAGACTCCAACACATGCTGCAGTTTCATCGTTTGTTTTTTTTTGTCATAAGCAAAATTTGCATGCAACAGATCTATAAAAGCACCGTTCTGAAGGGTATCTAAAATAATAGGCAGAGGCGACTTTGAGGCGCCCCATTTCTACAAAAGAAATTGCATTAAAATGACATTGTATTAGTATGTGCTATACCTGGCTTACTCTTTTCTGACCTTTTTGCTAGTTTGGTACATCCAAACATTGAAAGGGAGGAAATCCAAACGGAAACATGACATTTCAAGGGATTTAGTCTGAGGCCTCATCTGACAGACCTCGACTGCAAGCGATCGAGATCGCGCTACAACAGCAGCCCGTCAGCTGGGGCGGTGATTTGGCGGCCCGTCATCTGGGGCGGTGATTTGGCGGCCCGTCAGCTGGGGCGGTGATTTGGCAAGCGATCGAGATCGCGCTGCAGCAGCAGCCTGTCAGCTGGGCCGGTGATTTGGATCGCGCTGCAGCAGCGGCCCATCAGCTGGGCCGGTGATTTGGCGGCCCGTCAGCTGGGCCGGTGATTTGGCGGCCCGTCAGCTGGGCCGGTGATTTGGCGGCCCGTCAGCTGGGGCGGTGATTTGATGGCCCGTCAGCTGGGCCGGTGATTTGGCGGCCCGTCAGCTGGGGCGGTGATTTGACGGCCCGTCAGCTGGGCCGGTGATTTGGCGGACAATTTTTTACATCGTCACTATGCATCAACCAATTTGAACCAATTTCATACGGAAGGCCATTTATGAAGAACGAAAATCTCTGGCATCCCTCCGACATGGCCTCCCACTTTGAGCTAGATATGTCGCAAGGTTACTGGAGCATGCCCGATGAGGTACGAAACCGTGCTGCTCAGGGCACAGCACCGGAAGATTATGGTAAAACATCTGGTCGCAGACAAGCTGTTCCAAATTTTTTTAGAGAAGTGGTAGTAGCGTAACAGACAGTTCATTTGATGGTTCTTGTTAATATCGGAGAGACTTTGGCCTGCTCGCACCCGATTGGAACTGTGCCAGCAGTGACGCATCCAGGGGGGAAGGGCATTTGCCCCCCCCCCAGATGGAAAAGCTAGGGACAAAACTATATTTTTTCATCCCCCAAAGCTGACGACCTCCTTTTGCCCGGCCTCTTTTATATTTTATAAGCAATGTTTCGTGCTTCGACCCTCGAATTCAAACAGAACCCCAGTCAACTCCAGTGTAAGCATTGGGCCTTGGATAAGAAAAGCAAACCTTTCAGCCGGTGAAATTTTTTTGCTTTTCGACTTTAGTTTGCCCCCCCCAACCGACCGGCTAGAACCGTCACTGCAGTCCAGCTGTAACAGACATGTTGCATATTTTTGTGAGTGGTACAGCCAATGGCAGTGCCATTATTACCTGCCTTCCGTGCTCACTAATATGAGAAGTGTTGCCATTCAGAGCACACCCCTCGTGGTTTCTACTTCATTTCCTGCGTATGATGACTTCGGTATAAAACCATATTATCGACCGATATTCAGACGTTCATGTTCAAAATCTATTTGAGGAGTTGTACCAGCCATTTTCTGTCGGATTATAAGCGCTGGTGGCAAGCACTCATTGTTCAACTTAAGCTGGACGCCAAAACGATCCCAAATAAAAAAACTAGAAAGCGTTAAGCTGCGGCAAGAAAAGCGTCGTTTTCAAAGGACTGCAAGACTGAAATGAGCCAACGGAAACTAAAAAGGAGAAAAATTTAAAACTGTGTAAAATCTAGATATACTCTGTATGGACGGATATTTGCGTAGTTGAGGCACGTCAATGGTGCTCTGGAAATGGAGTCGCGGGCTTGGTGCGTAATTAGATATGTACGTGCCTCCGTGGGCGCTCCCTGAACGTGGCTGGGACGAGCGGTGACAGGTATTGCACCATCACCCCCCTAATTGGATCATCCTGCGGCGACGCCCTGTCTCACTCTCCCCAGTCAAAAACCTCACACAATGCCACTCTTCCATTCACACGGGCATCGGTCTCCTCCACATGGTAAGGCCACATACATTGCAGAAAACTTGATTTCCCTTTGAGGGGGTAATGAAATTGGTCTATATCCAAATCATTATGGCAAAAAAGCCAGTCGGCATGGCTTGAGCTGATCTGTTGGTACTTTACGTTCAGTTTTTCATGGATACAGTGAAAATGAAAATTTTGTAAAATGACTTTGGTTTCTGAAAAGTAAACTGTATTCCAAGGACTGCATTTCAACGCAAAGGAAATGTACTGGTCGAAACAGCTACTGACATGGTCATTTTAGGAAATAAAAGACTTGAAGTTTAAAGGAAGCATACATGTCTTAAAACAAAACCAGGGGACATATCTATACATACTTTGATTCTTTTAAGAGACTTGATGCCGTTTTTCGCTGAACAAAAACTCATGTCTTAAAACAAAACCAGGGGACATATCTATACATACTTTGATTCTTTTAAGAGACTTGATGCCGTTTTTGGCTGAACAAAAACTCATGTCTTAAAACAAAACCAGGGGACATATCTATACATACTTTGATTCTTTTAACCCTCGCCCCACCGGGGGGGGCCATCGATGGCCCCCCTAAGGTTTTTCCGGGATAGCAGAAAAACGACGAGGCGCAGCACCGCGGTTGAGGGCTCTACCTCTCACTGCATCATTTTCCCATCATCCCTGAAATTTTTTACCCCGGGTCACCCAAGGTCAGGTCACCAGACGAGGTCAACCAAGGTCACCTCACTTCACCTTTAGAGCTCTGTAAGAGCTACATTTCAAAGTCGATCGATTTGAAACTTCCTACACTTCATAACCCCTCCAGGGTCTACAAGGTGTATATCCGGGATTTTTTCGATTTCGTGCCCTGAGGTCAGGTCACGAGGCGACCTCTCCCATTGGAAAAGCATAGGGAAAAGTTGTTTCATGATATAAAAGCCACAAAAATGATTGAAAATACTCAGACTGCTTCAAACAACGTTTTTGGACACCCTTTCACGGATCCCAGGGGTCATATTTGCCCTTTGACTTTTCCAAGGTCATCCAAGGTCACCAGAGGTCAAAAACAGTATTTTGGCAATAACTTTTGACCTAATTAAGCTAGAGCGGTGAAACAAACACCATCGTGTTTGTCTTGTCACTGGCTTTCATTTGATATACAGCAAGGTCACTTTTTGACCTTTCGTGACCTCAGGTCATATTAGGTCACGAGGTGACCTCTGGAGGTCAAAAAACTGGCGGGAGGTCTTTACGTTCCACATAGCGGAAAAAGTACTGGCAATTTGCTATCAAATGTACTTTACCAGGCCTCAATAGCTCTAATGACATAAGAGTTATGCCCAGTTTGCTTAATCATTGCATATTTGAGTGAAAATAGCCGATCTTGACCTAATTTGACCTCTGGAGGTCAAACCATTGACCTGAGCACTAAAACATGCGAAGTAATTTCTTACTGAATTCACACGAGCTTTCTATTGCACTTTGCAGATTTGCGCTAACGCCCATATTTTCGGAGTTAGAGGGGGGGCCATCGATGGCCCTTCCGGTGGGGCGAAGGTGGCGCCGGACCCCCGGTGGGGCGCGGGTTAAGAGACTTGATGCCGTTTTTGGCTGAACAAAAACTCATGTCTTAAAACAAAACCAGGGGACATATCTATACATACTTTGATTCTTTTAAGAGACTTGATGCCGTTTTTGGCTGAACAAAAACTCATGTCTTAAAACAAAACCAGGGGACATATCTATACATACTTTGATTCTTTTAAGAGACTTGATGCCGTTTTTGGCTGAACAAAAACTATCATATTTGGTGGAGCTTTGTTGATTATTATACGAGGCGAGGTCAAACAAGATATTGATGCCGTCTCTACAGCCCTGGGAGCAAGAAGAAACCAGACACGGCACATAGTAAGTAGATATGTTAAACTTGTTTGCGGTCCGTTTCTCCGAGCCCCCATCCCCCCTTCCCGAAAGCGCCAGTGCTGACCAGTTTGATAAAGTTGACGAGGGAGTTGCCCTCGGCCCAGCTGTTCTCAGCGCGGCAGCTCAGCGGCCGCACGGTCAGCTGTTGGTCGTAGTCGTGCAGCGCATGCGCAAACACGAACACAGCGTCGTACATCAGCGCCGTCTCCGTCTGCGAAACGGGACACATCAGAGTCGTCCCCACCTGCAGAACGAGACACATCAGAGTCGTCCCCACCTGCAGAACGAGACACATCAGAGTCGTCCCCACCTGCAGAATGGGACACATCAGAGTCGTCCCCACCTGTGGAACGGGACACATCAGAGTCGTCCCCACCTGTCGGACGGGGTACATCAGGGCCGACCCCGTATGTGGGACGAGACACATCTGGGCCGACACCGTATGTGGGACGAGACACATCAGGGCCGACCCCGTATGTGGGACGAGACACATCTGGGCCGACACCGTATGTGGGACGAGACACATCTGGGCCGACCCCGTATGTGGGACGAGACACATCTGGATGGACCCCGTATGTGGGACGAGACACATCAGGGCCGACCCCGTATGTGGGACGAGACACATCAGGGCCGACCCCGTATGTGGGACGAGACACATCTGGGCCGACACCGTATGTGGGACGAGACACATCTGGGCCGACCCCGTATGTGGGACGAGACACATCAGGGCCGACCCCGTATGTGGGACGAGACACATCAGGGCCGACCCCGTATGTGGGACGAGACACATCTGGATCGACCCCGTATGTGGGACGAGACACATCAGGGCCGACCCCGTATGTGGGACGAGACACATCAGGGCCGACCCCGTATGTGGGACGAGACACATCAGGGCCGCCCCCGTCTGTGGGACGGGAGAGTTAACCCTCACCCCGGTGGGGGCGGGTGTTTGAACACCCCCTCGGGTTTTCCGGCGGCACGAAAAAAACGGAAGCGCTTCGCGCCGTCGTACTTGGCACACCTTATCCTTGACCAATTCCGCAACTTTTCCAAAATTTTCAGGCTGAGTCATCTCAGGTCAAGTCACCAGTGCAGGTCAAGTGACCTCACCTCCAAAAATGTTTAAGGTGGCATAAGTAAGAAATGGGCGAATATATCGGAATGCAACAAATACCACATAATGGGCCCACCGAGTGCTACAAAAAGTATTGGATTGTGTGCCGGTCATGACCTCTCCATTGGAAATACATGGGAAAAACAGAAATTGTCTTGTATTTGTGTAGATACAGCTGAGAATACCTTCATAGTCTCCAAATCGTAGTATCCTCGGCCCTTTCTAGGTTCATGTTGCATTTTTTGACCCGTGACTTCTGAGACGTCATCTGGGGCTACCTACGCAGTTTTGAGACCTAGGTCAATAACTGCATGACATGATGATACAGCTTTTATTTTGATACAATTGCGTTTGGATTGCTATTGCGAGTTGACTGATATGCATGTCGACTATGCTAGGTTTAAAAGTGAACTTGACCTGACCTGAGGTCAGGTCATTTTTGTGCTTTGACCTAGTACAGTCCTATTACACATCATTCGATTCGCCATGACGAGATGAAGAAAACGATGCCTAAAATTGATTCTAACTCAAATCTGTCAGATGCTAGAGCTCAAAAACTGTACTCAAAATGCCTCCTTCCTTGACCTGTCATGACCTGAATATTAACATGAGCTAAAAAGTGACTAATAAAGTTTCTTCATGCATTTCTATAAGCTATCCAAAGCTTTTGCGTTTTTTCGCCATCCCGCACAGGGTCCGAGTCAGAGGTGGAGGTGTTCAAACACCCCCCCCCCCCACCAGAGCGAAGGTGGCTCGGATGCCCACCGGGGCGCGGGTTAAGAGTTGTCCCGTCTGTGGGACAGTCTCGGCATGGCCATCAGCGTATCAGCAAGACACCGAATCCGGCTCTGGGACAAGACAACAAAGCCGTGTATGGGACAAAAAATAACAGGACTGTCTCTATCTTGCGGAGCATGGCACATTGTTGCTGTGTGTATCAGAAAGAAAGGGTGACACATCAGTGTCGGATATGTATGGATATATGGATATATATATATATATATATATATATATATATATATACATTAAATTTGAAACAAAAGCGCCAGTTACTTTCTCCACCTGTGCGTGGGAAAAGGGTACAACTTCTGATAATACTGTTAGCACTCTAAGATTGCATACATACCAGTATCACTTGTGGCTGTGGCATAGGATAACAACAGGCTGTGTTTTTTCTGCTGCGAGCGGGATGCGGAATGCATCGGAAACGCTTTTATGTCATTACCGTTGGTGAGACAGGATGCCTGCATTTGGGTCATGCCTCTGGGTGGGAGGGCAGACTTCCCCGAATGGAAAAGAGCCAGCTTCCGTAGCGTAAAGGGTAAATAAACATAGCTGTTCTACGTGTGTTTAGCGGAATTTTTCATGTTTAAAGGGAATGTGGCACCTTCACAACGTGATTTTAACTGAGATAGGCAAGTTGTAAAGCAGGTCGGAAAACCCGGTACTCCATATTTCATTTGTCTTGGAACTCGATATTTCCGTAGAAAAAAGTTAAAACCTACCTGACACCAGCCCCCTCAGCCCCCCGTCGCCGGCGGCCATTGTCGTGAGCTACTGGTGTGACGACATATGCTGACGTCACGATGAGCATCAGCCAATCGAAGCCCTTGAAGCTTTCAAGTATGGTAGCGGTTGCCAGATCGTGACATCATCCACAGTCTGATATTTATTTCTTTTTCTAGAGGAGTATGTTTAAAAACCAAATATTGAGCTTATTGTACATTTTTCAGAGAAATCATGAGCAGGGGCAGATCCAGGAATTTTCGCTAGGGGCCGCAGCGCTGGGGGCGCCACTTTCATGGCCAGGGGCGCCATTTTTAGGCCGGCTGGGGGCGCCAAAATTTTATTTTCTTTACCCATTTAAAGTATTTTTGCGAACTGAATCAGTTAACTCGCGCCCCGGTGGGCCTCCGAGTCACCTTCGCCCTGGTGGGGGTGTTTGAACACCCCCTCTCGAACTCGTCCCCTATGAAGGATAGCGAAAAAACGCGAACCCTGGTGGATAGCTCATACAAGTTCATGAAGACACTATATTAGTCACTTTTTGGCTCAGGTCAACATTGAGGTCATGGCAGGTCAAAGAAGTTGGCATTTTGAGCAAAGCTGTTGGGCTCTAGCATCTGACAGCGTTGAGTTAGAATAATTTTGTAGACACTGTTCGCTCTTCTCTCTCTCGTCACGGCGAATCGAATGATGTATAATATGAGCATACTATGTCAAAACACAAATCACCTGACCTCAGGTCAGGTCAAGGTCACTTTTTGACTTAGTATAGTCCATTGCCTATCAATCGACTGGCAATAGCAATCCAAACGCAATGGTATAAACATAAAAGCTGTATCATCATTTAATGCAAAGTTATTGACCTAAGTCTGAAAACTGCTTAAGTAGCTTCGGATGACCTCTCAGAGGTCACAGGTCATAAAATTGCATCATGAACCTAAAAAGGGGCCTAAGATACTTCGATTTGGAGAATATGAAGGTATTATCATCTTTATCTACACAAATACAAACCATTTTCTGTTTTCCTCTGTATTTCCAATGGACATATTTGACCTTATGTTATCGATATGAAAAATCCCGGAACTTTTGGAAAACTCGGTGGGGCCATTATGTGTTAACCCTCGCCCCACCGGGGGCCATCGATGGCCCCCTAAGGTTTTTCCGGGATTGCAGAAAAACGACGAGGCGCAGCACCGCGGTTGAGGGCTCTACCTCTCACTGCATCATTTTCCCATCATCCCTGAAATTTTTTACCCCAGGTCACCCAAGGTCAGGTCACCAGACGAGGTCAACCAAGGTCACCTCACTTCACCTTTAGAGCTCTGTAAGAGCTACATTTCAAAGTCGATCGATTTGAAACTTCCTACACTTCATAACCCCTCCAGGGTCTACAAGGTGTATATCCGGGATTGTTCGATTTCGTGCCCTGAGGTCAGGTCACGAGGCGACCTCTCCCATTGGAAAAGCATAGGGAAAAGTTGTTTCATGATATAAAAGCCACAAAAATGATTGCAAATACTCAGACTGCTCAGAACAACGTTTTTGGACACCCTTTCACGGATCCCAGGGTCATATTTGCCCTTTGACTTTTCCAAGGTCATCCAAGGTCACCAGAGGTCAAAAACAGTATTTTGGCAATAACTTTTGACCTAATTAAGCTAGAGCGATGAAACAAACACCATCGTGTTTGTCTTGTCACTGGCTTTCATTTGATATACGGCAAGGTCACTTTTTGACCTTTCGTGACCTCAGGTCATATTAGGTCACGAGGTGACCTCTGGAGGTCAAACCACTGGCGGGAGGTCTTTACGTTCCACATAGCGGAAAAAGTACTGGCAATTTGCTATCAAATGTACTTTACCAGGCCTCAATAGCTCTAATGACATAAGAGTTATGCCCAGTTTGCTTAATCATTGCATATTTGAGTGGAAATAGACGATCTTGACCTAATTTAACCTCTGGAGGTCAAACCATTGACCTGAGCACTAAAACATGCTAAGTAATTTCTTACTGAATTCACGCGAGCTTTCTATTGCACTTTGCAGATTTGCGCTAACGCCCATATTTTCGGAGTTAGAGGGGGCCATCAATGGCCCCCGGTGGGACGAAGGTGGCGCCGGACCCCCGGTGGGGCGCGGGTTAAAAGTTTCAATCCGATAGATTCACCCACTTCCTACTTATGCCACCTTCAACATTTTTTTAGGTAAGTTCACTTGACCTGCACTGATGACCTGACCTGAGATGACCCAAGCTAAAACTTTGGGGAAACTTGCGGAATCGATCAAGAATAAGGTGTGTCAAGTACGGCGGCGCTTCGCGTCGCCGTTTTTCTTGCCACCCGAAAACCGGAGGGTTGTGTTCAAACAGCCCCCACTGGGCGAGGGTCAAAGAGGTAATTAGTTTCATATTTTCTTTAAACAATGAGGAAAGATCATAGCTTTGAATGTATCTAAAATACATTTCAGGAGTGGTAAAAAGTGAATGTATCTCTTTGGCGTTTATTTTATTGATGCACTGGAACCCACGGTTAGTAAAGACACTTTGGGACCCGGGAAGACTGCATGGGGGCTATTTTCTCCCCAGTGATCAAAATTATCTTCAGAAGCCTTAAACAGTTTGTAGAAGACCAATGAATATTTAGAATAGGCCCATCTCATTCAATGAGCCTATGTTTGTCATTGGGGATTAGGTTTCTAGAGGACATGTCAGATCAAATCCCGATACACTTTGGGAAGCCCCATGATGGTTACATGGACTACTGATTTTGCTTATATGATGATGATTAGCACACGGGGCCCTAACTAGCCATAAGGGTCTAATAAGCCACTTGGTCAGAGCAGTGATCCCAGTTCCCTTCAATCTGAGCTAGCCAGCCAAGAAGGATCTATGACTTAAGTTCATGGACCTTGACTTACTTCAAGACCACAGTTATTGTAAACCTTTCTAAGGCTATATTCTAACATAATGCCCTCCTAAGACTTGACTGAGACAAGCAACTTGCCGTATTCTAATGTGGTATTTTGACCTTCTTCCGTGCGTAGCCACGCTCGACGTAGGACAAGCGTACCCGGGATGCACAGGGACCAGTACCGACCTAGCCTACGCAGAATATCAGCATACCGATCTTATGTGCGCACTACGATCACAATGCTGATTTGACCCCACCTGCGCAGTGTGGGCGCAGGCTGGAAATCAGAATAAAATATTGACGTGCTGCGCCCATTCTTATGTACTCTCGGCATCAGGATACGGCCCCTGGCAACCTTAAGGTAAGCAAAGGCCCAGTTTAGGGATACTCCACATCAGCGATCAAATCGGAAAAATGTGTTTGTGTCTCCCTTCAACGGCATGTACCTGAATTTTTGCAGGAACTATAACTAGCTATAACCAGATTTTGGCCGTTGGCCTGTCTTCGCTGTGCTATGGCAGCCACATAGGACCCTCGACTGACCAAAGTGAACTCGAAGTCGTTCACAGTGTACACTTGTACACTTTCCGGCTTTCTCCGGGGGTTCGCCAACTGGCAAATTAGATCCTAATGGATTTAAGGGTCCCACCAGTCCCCCTCACAGCAATCAAAGACCGTCATGGATGGTTCCCCGCCTGGATGCAGGGGCCCAGCGACTTCCCGATTAGATCTCAGGTCACCTCATGACCTTACACAATAATATGGCAGGCCTTACTGGGCACGGAAAGACCTGTTGGTCCCGGAGTACCCTTTTTATAGACTGTGCGTTCAGTTCCAAATATATATTTACGATGCAGAGTCCTCTTATGGTCACCGGGGGTATCGCCCTGTCCGACAAAAAAACATGCTGGCAAGACATGGCTCTGACTGCGACCAAAAGATCTGTTAGTAACAGAGATCCCTGTTAACCTAAGATTTCCTTATTGATAACGAGGAGACTCCTGGTCCCAAAGGACCTGCTGACCGTAGAGGGCCCTACTTGTCACAGCATCCCCGCTAGCACAGAGGGCATTCTCGTTGGCAGACAGAAGGCTCTTCTGACTGCATTGGGCCCTGCCGACCACGGAATGATGTGCTGGTCATGCTTGTCACAGAGGGTCCTGTTGAAAACAGGTGACCCACCTGATTAAAGAGTTTTCTTCTGCTCCTAGGGGACCCTGACGGTCACATATAGGGCGTCGCTTGCCGCAGAGGGTCACGCTTGTAACAGCAAGTCATGCTGGTCCCCGAGGTTTACGGTTGGTCATAGATTGGCGTAGCCCGGTTGCCCTTCGCGCGATCTTTTCCCTTCGGGTGCCTCTCATGCGACTGTGCTAGCCGCCCCACCCCTTTACTACGTTTCTGTTCCTCCCTACTATAGCTTCATCACCCAATCAACTCTCCTTCCCCGATCACCTAGGCATTTTCCAGCTCTATCAAACCGGCCGCAAACTCAACCTATCCAAGGTGATGATGTTAGAGATTGCACCTGACCAACAATGACCGAGCTTATCTATCACTAATCAACAACCGAGAGGGCTGGATACATGGACGATCCAGGATTTCGATAAGGGGGAAGCGAAGTCTCCGGGGGCGGTCAGACTACCATTTGGGGGTCAGCCTTTGGTATCATGGATCTTTGTGATGCTAATTTTGCGTATTTGTGATGCCATTTGAAAAAGTCCCGATTAAAAAAAACACACGTTGCCAAGAAAAGGAAGAATTTCTCAAAGTTCCTCTAGTTAAACAAGCAACAATGAAACAGGGCACCTTCTACCTGGATTACGTTTTGAAGCAGAATTTACGCACAGACGGCCTTTGGAGATTTTGCGAACCAGTCGTTGCAGTTTACCCTGTCTGCGCAGAGCGGATAGTGATAAATCCATAAGATCCTACATAAGGCGAAACTTTTTCTGTTTACAAACTTGTGCGAGAGGACGCAACCAAAATTATGCAGGTACCTCCTGCCGAGCTCTCAATGTTTTTCTTACACAGATGACGTGGGAATTTCGCATTGCTGTCCGGACACAGCCTTTCATTAGTGGCACTGCGAAAAAAACACCTCGGCAAAATAAGTAAATGATCGAAGTCAACAGCTTGTAGGGTTATCAAAAGATCCGGAATGTTTTTTAAACACATTGAAGGGATATTGGTATATGTGCTCCAAATTTGCTTCACAAGAAACATTATTTTTACCAGTCCCCTATATTCCATCGTAGCATGTTCTTGTTGCAAAAGACAACACAACCACATATCGGACGGGCACACGACCACACATCGGATGGGCATGAATGCGCCCTGGGGGATCCTGCGTGGTAACGGAGCAAACTGACACCAATCGATACCCAAAGCATGCATTAAACGAACTCGGGACAATTATTACCACTCAAAGCTGAGAGCTGTCCATGTGCCATGGGAGTGCCATGTTGCAGTGGGATGCCCTAAGGCTGAAAAGAGCGGTTAATCGTGAAATTGGAGCACCCGAACACGAAGTAGAGGACATCAGAAGTTGAAGGCGGTACAGGTAAAAGTGGAGCGCCCCAAGGCTAAGAAAGAACAGACAAATGTGGAAAATGGGCGCGCAATCATGCACTAGCGGGCAGTCAAAAGTGGATGAGAGCGATCAATTTTACGGTGGGCCGCTTTAGAGCTAAAAGGGACGGTCAATCATGTTATAGGGGTCCTGAACCACAAAGCGGAGGGCGGCCAGAGGTGAATGAGGGCAGTCCACGGTGAAGTGGGGTGCTCTAAAGCTGCACAAGAGCGGCCAGCAGTGGAGAAGGTGCGCGCAATCATTCAGAAGAGAGCGGCTAAAAATGGATGAGGACAGTCCATGTTGCAGTGAGGCACCCTAGGGCTGAAAAGCGGGTCAATTGTGAAAACGGGGAGCCCAGTCACAAAGTTAAGGGCGCCTGTAGGTAAATGACGGTGGTCCACGTCGCAGAGGTCCGCCAAGCGCTGAAAAAGGGTGGCCAAACGTGAAATATGGGGTTCCCAACCATAAAATAGAGGGCGTCCGGAGGTGAATGAGGAGTCCACATTGAAGTGAAGCGCCCTAGATCTGCAAAGGAGCGGCCAATAGCGGAGAACAGGAGAACAATCATGCAGAAGAGGGCGGCCAAAGGTAGGCACGGGCGGTCCATGTTGCAGCAGGGCGCTCTAGAGCTGAAAAGGGCGGCCAATCGTGAAACATGGGCGCCTAACCACAAAGAAGAGGGCGTCAAAAAATCGATGAGGGTGGCCTACGTTGAAGTGTGACGCCTATTAATGACCCGGGGGCATGAGATATGAGGGGGTGCTTAGGTTTATAAATGACTCCAGCGGTGATGCAGCATGGGAGTGCCAAAAGTTCAGTGTGGTGCAGTGGTACACCCTGTGGGACGCCGGTGGTCTATAGCCGGGGGAAGTGTGGTGAGTAGTCAGTTAGTTATTTGGGCTTTCGGGCGAGGGATGGTAATGGTGATAGTACATCGGGGGGACGCTGATACTTCACTGAGGCGATACCGAGACTGGAGTTATGGATACCAGTGCTGCAGGCAAGGGGCGCCTGCAGTACATAGGCGTGGAACCGTCAGTGGAGCGTCTGTGGGAGCAAATAATCCATCATGGGGACACTGGTAGGGTAACAACAGGGTAGAAGGGGGTACACGAATAGGGCACTGGTTGGGCAACAGGGAGGAGAAGACAGTGCATGGGAAGAGCGCTGACGGCGCAATTTGGTCATCAAGGAGACACCGAAGCTGAAGTTTGGAGCTTCCGGTGATACAGCTTCGGGGCACTCGCATTCAGTGAAATTTGTGGGAGCTGTCAAGGGGAGGCGCTGGTAAGACAACAGGCCACGTTTGGAATGCAAGAAATGCAAAGTAAAGAGAAGCTGCATGGGGTTTCTGGCAGGGATGTGTTGGTGCGTTCATGGAACTAATGATAGGCACCCATCATGCACCATGGAGGCGCTGGAGGCACAGGGCATGCTGTCAAAAGTTGGGGCGCCCATAGTGGCGCGTGGTGGGGGAAGTGGTTGGGCGCCGGTAGAACAAAAGTAAGATACCAATGATCCATCAAGCAATCAGCAGAAATATGTGGGCGCCTATAGTGAAGCGTGGGGGCACCAATGTAGCGAAAGAAAAGCACCAATGTGTACCATGGGTGCCGCCAGACAGAGCGGTTTGTCGAAATGTAGGGGCGCTCCCGATGAGCCCACGGCGGGAAATGAAGGCGCCGGTGGAGCAAAGCACAGGCAGCAATGATTCATTATGGGGGCGCCAGTGATACAGAACGATGTGTCAAAAGATGGTGGAAAGAGGCGGGGGAAGGCGCCCATAAAGCTAAAAGCAGACAACAATAATGCATCATAAGAGTGGGGCTCGAGTGGTATAGGAGGGGCTGCTGAAAGGTGACAACCCCTCAATGGGGCATGGGGGCGCCGCTTATTAAAAAGAAACGCACCAATTATGCACCATGGGGGCGCCAGAGGTAAAGAGCAGGTCCAAAAAGCAGGGGTGCCCACAGTGAAGCGTGGGGGCGCCGCGCCGGTAGAGTGCACAGAAGACACCAATGATGCCCAATGGGGATGCCGGTGGTACATGCAGGGTTTCAGCACATGGGGCGCCCACAGTGACGCGTGGCGGCGCCGTTGGAGCAAAAACAAGACATCAATGCTGCACCATGGAGGCGCCAGTGGTATAGAGCGGATTTTCCGAAGGTGGGGGCGCCCGTAGTGAGGATTGGGGCGCCAATAGTTTATAGCGGGATGACAAGAAGTGGGAGAGCCCACGATGAGGCTTGAGGGCGCCGGTGCAGTGAAACGAAAGCACCAATGATGAACCATGGGGGCGTCAGTGGCATAGAGCGGATTGTTAGAAGGTGGGGGCGCCCGTAGTAGGGAGTGGGGATCCAGTAGTACATAGCGGGGAGAGAGTGAGAGCTCACTGGTATAAAACGGGCTGAAAAAGGTGAAGATCCCCTCCGTGAGGCATGGGGGGTGCCATTTGAGCAAAAAGGCACCAATGATGTACCACGGGGGCGCCAATGGTGAAGATCGGCTCTAAAAGCAGAGGCGCCCACGGTGAAGCGTGGGGCACCGGTGAAGTACACAGAAGACACCAATGGTGCCCAATGGGGGCGCCGGTGGTACATGAGGGTTCACAAGGTAGGGCGCCCACAGTGACACGTGGGGGTGCCGTTGGAGCAAAACGAGACATCAATGCTGCACCATGGAGGCGGCAGTGGTATAGAGCGGATTGTCCGAAGGTGGGGGCGCCCGTGGTGAGGATTGGGGCGCCAATAGTTTATAGCGGGATCCCAAGAAGTGGGAGAACCCACGATGAGGCTTGGGGGCGCCGGTGGAGTGAAACGAAGGCACCAATGCTGCCCAATGGGGGCGCCGGTGGTACATGCGGGGTTCCATAAGATGGGGCGCCCACGGTGACGCGTGGGGGTGCCGCTAGAGCAAAAACGAGACATCAATGCTGCACCATGGAGGCGCCAGTGATATAGAGCGGATTTGTAGAAGATGGGGGCGCCCGTAGTGAAGAGTGGGGCGCCGGTAATATATAGCGGGATTTCAACAGGTGGAAGAGGCTTGGGGGGCGTTGGCGGAGTGAAACAAGGGCACCAATGATGCACCATGGAGGCGCCAGTGATAAAGGGCGGGTTGTCAAAATGTGGTATTTGCATGCAGCAGAATTACCAGGGGGCGCCAGTATTTCCGTTTGGAATGCAAATGTGGAGCAAATGGAGGCGGCACCCGGGGTGCCTTAGTGCCGAGGGGGCGCCTTACCAGCGAGGGGGGCGCGGCCCCCGCGGCCCCCTGGATCCGCCCCTGATCATGAGTGGTTTCATTATTTTCGGCTAAAAGTACGCCTAATTGCACTAAATTCCAGGATTCGACCAAGGTGCCACATTCCCTTTAAGGAATAAGCCAGATGTGTTTTGCTGCAATAATACGAACTGGGATGAGCCCTGTTTCCAACAAAGCATGAAAACATTTTACCCTCCCGTTCATACAACAGTAAAGCGGCAAATAAAACTCGGTGAATGAAATCCATGCAGCCTAAGACAAAACACTTCAACGGCTTGAAAAGCTCTGCTTGATAACATTATCTTCAATATACTTAGAGCCTTCGGCCTGATTCAATGGTTCAATAACAGGATTCTCTCTAGCGTATTAAGTTATGAATCAGGTCATGCAGCCGGTGGATTGAGAATGCGATACACACTGAGACAGAGCAAGAGCAAATAGTACTGCTTCAATAATGCCAAAAAAGGCCAACACTCACCAAAATCGCCGACCGGTTGACGCCGTAATCTTCACTGAAAACCGTTGACTGAAAATATAATTTATGTTAGAATTATTACCAATCAGGACATACGCTCATTCCGAAACTGCCAAGCTGCGGCACAGGCAGTAACAACCGCAAGGCATGGTGTCCCTCTGCCCCATACCTGTACCCATCGAGAAAGCAAGACTGCTAGTCTTAGAGCAAAAGTCCGTACACATGGCAAACGTAGGGGATTCAGCTCGACGTAAGGGGACTCAGCGCCAGGTAAGGGGATTCGGCGCTACCTAAGGGGACTCTGTGCCACGGAAGGGAACATTCAGCACGTAAGAGGTTATTTTACTTGCATCAGTTCAGTGTATAACATTTCAACACTGAACCGATGCAAGAAGGTAGAATGCCGAATTTTTGTGCATAACTGCGCATGTATAAATCTAGTATCTCTAGCAATCAGATAACGTCAGAATACCTCCAAATGAGCCAACACTAAGCGGGGCCTGTGTGTCCAGAACAGCTGACCTGCAGCAGGGGGTCGCGCTGGAGGTTGGCGGGCCAGTGGGCAGGCGGCGGCAGCTGCGCCGTCTTCCAGTGGGTGAACACGTCGCCGGCGGTGGACTGGCCGGGCTCTACCAGCCGCAGGGCCGTGATGTTCGTGCCCAGATAGCGGAAGTCGTCCAGGTCCACCGTGTGCACGTCCTGGCATCCGGCACAATGTGCTTACTAGGCATCCGCTCCAGCATTTCGAACAGAGCGTCGTAAAAAAGTTAGCGTAACATGCTAAATAGACCATGTACTCCTGCATTTCAAACATTCTATGCGCACGTGCGTTATAGCAAAGCTGGCGTAACCCTCCGATATTTATTTATCCGATTGAAACTCATATCACATAATGGCCCCACCGAGTTCTCTAAAATATGTTCCGGTATTTTTGATATCGATGACCTAAGGTCAGGTACGAGGCATGACTTCTCCATTGGAAATACATGAGAAAAATGGTTTTTACGGAATAATCCACAGTAACGGATGGCGATAGAGCATTTATTTTAGCTGCATTAGACTTGCCTGGGCCTTGTGGTTCTAATGATGTGCATTTTATATAATTTGACCCTGACCTGACCTCAGGTCAGGTCAAATCCTTGATTTGACCTAGCAAGGTCAAACTATATATCATTCCATTTGGCTTGCTGGAGAGGATTCATACAGTTCAAGTCGTTTTGCTCTATCTTTACTTGTTCAGATGTAATGGCCGAAAAACTAAATTTACATGTTATCCCTATGACGGCATGTTTTGACCTCTCGTGACCTTAAATGTGACCTGACAAAAAATGGTCCAAACGTTTTCGATGGAGAAATAGGCGGGCAGCCCAACGCCGTTTACCGTTTTTCGCTACCTACCGTGGTTCTCGAGATCTTAGGGGGGCGGGTACCCGCCCCCCGTCAATGCGAAGGTGGCTCAGACCCCCGTCAATGCGCGTGTTAAAAAGACTCACAGTTTGCAGAGATACATACTTATTCTATGCATATTACCTCATGAGCCTACTGTTATTCTAACTGTCACTCCCCTTTCACCAGCACAATTGGTACGACATGGGTGTGGTTGACGATTTATTGTCGATATAAGGGTTATGACAGAGAGCTTTGAGTCTTCGTAAAAAATGTATGAAGCCTAAGAGCATCAAGCATGCTCAGAGGCCGGGTGGCCCAGCGGTTTCATTGCCTGCATGCATACTGTGATTGTATGGATCAGCGTGGGTTCGGCTCCCAAAGCAGGAAACCCACTGTCCGTGTCTAATCTGTCACAGCAGAAAGGTTCCGCTAGCACCCACGCAAGAACTCCTGTAGCTGAACAAGTGTGCCCGCTGGGAATGGCCCGAATGAAATACAATGAGATAAAACAAAGTACAAGTCCTCAACAAAGCTGCCCCTCGGTCCAAAACCAGTTACAGATGAGCCACATTCCCTTGGTCTCCGTCACGCGGCAGGCAGAAATGCGGTTTAGCTGCAATCTGCAAAAACCGTGTGCAGACCGGCCAATAGTTGCGATTATCAGTGGAGACAGAAATAATGGAGCGGTTGCGATTACAACGTATGAAGTGAGACGGCTACTTTTCACTTTGCAGGGCTATACTTGTTTTCAAAGTATGTGCCGACCTGCACACTCTTGTGACATTAGGATATGCAATTGATGCTTCCAAATGTTCGGATGGTACTGCATTATATTCGCTCACATTTTGAAACATATCGCAAAATATGACAAGGTGGCTAGTTTGTTCTACCACTCACTTGTTCAAACTTGTGAACGCTTACGTTCGTACAATTCCATTTCTTAGTAAGAATAAATGAAGCTTTGAACAAGCAAAGCTTCACATTAAGCTTGCAAAATAATCTGTTTTCTGTTTAGGTTTCATTGCCTAATTCTGAGTCTGGATAACTTATCTCCCATCGCCACAATAACACCTGATCTCATGTGCATAACTTTCTGAGGGATACAGCAAATAATCATGAATTCCCTACGTTTTTTTGATGTTATAGGACAGCAATCATAAATTTTACATATATTTTTCAAATGCCATATGCAGTTTATTGAATGCACGGGTGCGAGGCAGCAGAGGGTGAAAGCCCGAGACAGAGCGTGGAAAAGAACACGACAGCAGGTCAACCCGATTCCCACCGCTCGACATCGGGTGAGATGCTATTGTCAGATTATTCAGACGTCCCAGTGAAGCGCAGACAACGCGATTTAGCCGGTTGCCGGAGTCTGTGGATTCCTCAGGCGAATCCGTGTGCAAACTGAGACACAACTGGAAAATACTGTTGATGGTGGGAAGCAGACAGAGAAGATTTCCAACATTCACTGGGAAGTCATAGGAATGTGAAGCTAGAATCAAAATACTTTAGCCTGTGGCACGCCATTATTCTGCAAAGCGACATTCCAAAAGCTAGAATGCAATAACTGGCTAAAGATAAGATTATATTGAGCTGCATATAAAAACGATCAAAATGCTTCCCTTCTTCGTAAATTTTGGAGGTCCTGGTTTGATCAGACACTGACAAGCGGGATCGCAGATCCAAGTTAATTCTGCTTTAACTTTTTTACTCAGTGCCACATTTAAGTTTCATATATCTTCTTTAAGGTTACTGTAAGATATATCGTTGCAATGAAAAGGTTATACAACTATAAGGCTTAAATCACCTTGATGAGGACAAAAGAGACATTTGGAGACCGCCAAGAATCTATGGTTTCGTAACTTGATGCATTTTTCATTTTTTATATTCTTGCAGTGGGCCCCAGGGTAGTAATCCGTTTTCTAAATTGTCCGTTTTTTCTGTCACATACAATTTAACTGGTTTGATTTGTCTCACTTCTATCTTTCGTCTAGTACAATATCCTCCTATTCTTATATAACGGACGTTTAAGTAATATTGTAAGGCTAATTACCTTTCTGAACTTGACTTTTTCTTAACTACCCCTTCTTAATTTGCATAGTACTCTTTCTTATATAAACTTGAACTCGTTATAGCACAGAGTAAAGAAAAGCATATTTCTTAAATGTAGTTTTCAAGGTAATTTAAAAGGCAGGGCACAGCAAAGCGCAGACAGGCACATGTACATACCTAGCTGCGCCTTGCTGTGTCAGGGATGCCATGGAAAACGTGCCGACGATACCAGGCATGAATTGTCGGGGCAAGTAGTAATGTAGGGTTACCGTGCGAAAACTCACTTTTTACAACTAGTGTTTTTAAAAACACCAATTTCAGTGTTTTCTCAGTACCCCACCGGGTTCCTCTCTGAACGCACGCTTGGTTGGTTTGGTTTTCCGCGTCCAAGGCAAGCGCGCGTCCGGCGAGGGATCCAGTGGGGTATTGGGACCACACCAGATATGTTGTTTTTAAAGAAGGCAGGTTGTCACAAAGATGAACAGCCTTTCGCACTGGAGCCCTATCTTACCATTTTCACCCAAAATTCGTTCCTAGCATCACCGGCACATGTGCCTTGCTGAGCCTTGCTGAGCCTTGCTGAGTCTTGCTGAGCCTTGCTGTGCCGTCCTTTACCATGTATTACCGTGTACAGTGGATTACCCTGTCCCCTCGTTCTTGGAATGTGCCAATTTCCCGACAATATCCGGAATCAGAGGATTCGCAGGACCTCGATACCCAGACGTCTGAAAAACCAGTGTAAAATTAATTATAGATAGAATGAGTAACACCTTTAGCCTAGATTTAAACAGTATAATTCTGGACCTTTTATCCATCCACTTTCATATTTCAGACGCAAGGCAGGATGCATTGTCCTTTGTACATACTTCATTTTGTACTGCTTATTATTGTTTATCATGGTTGCATGAGCAACATGTTGTTGTTGTTCGGTTTCACGAACGAGACGTCACCTATTTTTTACCTTCACTCACTCATACGGGTTGTGCGTCCCCCTGTTAGCGTTATCCCAATCCACGGATCGATAGGATTTCAACACATACACGAAAACGCATTTTCATGAGGCATTTTTTAAAGTTATTTCAAAGCCAAACATTTTCATGTCGCATTTTGCTTAATTCCTTCTTCCTGGATACTTCATCATGCCCATGTCACACAAATACAAGCCGATACAAAAGTCAACAAATACAGATAATCTAAATTGTGCTAATCGTCTAAATATTTAGCTTGATTTGATAAATTACCTATCCTATCCCATACTGCTTCTCGTAACTGTCCAGTTACGCTAGCAACACCGCAATGCATTTTTCATTAGCAGTACGCATCTCTGTCTGCTGGGCGGAGGGACATGCGTCTGTCGCTGATGGGCTGTGTGCGGCCGGGCGGGAGACTCCCGCTGACAAACAGCGCCCAACACCACCCGATACACCGCTCGGGCGGCAGCCGTCACGTGGAGACAATCGACCATGGTCTCTCCCGGCCGCGCCGCCACCACGCTACAGAGCGGCGGTCATGGCACTGGTGTTATGATTGAATGTATGAGTCGTGTGGTCGCCTGCTGTTGGGTCACGCTGTCTGATGGAGCACAAACAACCAATTGTATCAGATAGAAAACAAAATGAATACGAAGCCGAAGAATCAAACATTTTCACCCTCATACTATTTGAGTTTAAATGTTCGAAGTGCGTGTGCAATTGTGTCTGTGCGTGTTTTTTAACCGGTACCTAATCCTTATCCTTATCCTTACTCTACCTGGAGGCTGTGAGCGCATGCGCCTGTGGCTGCAGCGACCCCTCCAGCTAGAATCCCATCCTCTTTCTCCTCACCTTTCCTCATCCTTACCATCTCCTTCCATAGTTTATAATCACTTCATACTCATCACGACAACACTTTAAAAGCCACCTCAATCGTGTGGAAGTGTTAGTAACACATGATGATGATACATGATGTCTAGTGGTGCTCTAGCAGATTCACGATAGGAGCGTGTTTGTGCAGTTAGGGAAGTTGGATACGCTGTATTATTGTCTGGCTGATATATGTTAAATAAAATATTAACAGCAAATTTCGTTTAATGTTCTATGTTAATGCATGTTCTATCACATTTCTTACCATGCTAATAATCACAAACCACTCGTCCCTAATTCTATAGTGTTTCTTACCTTTATATTGTCCAAAGATAACACACGGCTGTTGTTTTTTTGGCAAATTACTGCGCTTTTTTACAAAAGAGAGACTTAGGATGATTACGCTTCAGCTTGCATTATCGAAAGTTAACAGTTGTATGCTCTTCAACCACAATGAAATGTAAAAATACGTTTCGGGTAACTAGCAAAACACAGTTCGCAGAAGGTACTCCTGGATAAATTTGCAAAGTAAATGCAATGAAGTTTATTTAAACCACGTTAAGTGGGTGGGATGGGATCCGATTATTTCCGTAGATATTTATCTGATATGGTAAGCATCCTCGGCATATACTTAGTCGCTTCTTAATAATCCGTATCACCACTACACGAAAAATTATTTGATCCTTTAAAAATACTTTCCTGGAATACAGAAATGGCAGATATGGAATACAGCATTACACAATTTTTTTCCAACAGTGCTATAATAATGTAGTAATGTGTCCAAAACTCAACATAGGCAAAAGGCAGCAGTGCCTACAACTTTTTCGATTCAGAGCTTTTGAGTCTTCTTCGGAAAAATGGTGCATACATTTTGGAGTAGCTTCCGCTATGGTTGCGTTTGTCCCTTAGAACTCATGAATTATGTAATGCATCCAAAAAATACTGAATTAGGCGCAGCTGAACATCTGAATGCGCTTCACCAAACAAGATAAAGGAGTCACACCATCGAGGGACAACACTCAGAACTGGCCCAGGTAGGACTCAGCGTGAGCATGTCATAAGGTAAAACAAGTCCTGACTGAATGAATGATTTGGATTGCTAATGGCAGAATTATGGATAGGAAGATGTAGTGAAGATTGATCCTTAGCATGTCAGTTTATTTTTATATCTATATGCGATAAGAAATGCTGATGATGATCTAATCTGATATATGATTGTAACTGCAAGCTAGGTTAGAGATCCTATAATGAACGATTGCTTGAGTCAGTCGAACAAGCATTGTGTGTGTGTGTGTGTGTGTGTGTGTGTGTGTGTGTGTGTGTGTGTGTGTGTGTGTGTGTGTGTGTGTGTGTGTGTGTGTGTGTGTGTGTGTGTGTGTGTGTGTGTGTGTGTGTGTGTGTGTGTGTGTGTGTGTGTGTGTGTGTGTGTGTGTGTGTGTGTGTGTGTGTGTGTGTGTGTGTGTGTGTGTGTGTGTGTGTGTGTGTGTGTGTGTGTGTGTGTGTGTGTGTGTGTGTTTGTGTGTGTGTTTTAAGACGTGTAGTGGAATTAAAAAATTCCTACCACAAATGTTAATGATTTGTCAGCAAAGACTTGTCTCCATCTTTTGGCCTCTTCGTATCGCATACAAGGATAAAAAATAATATAAAATAAACTGGCACACAAAGGATCAATCTTTTCTACGTCGTCCTGAGTCCAGCGTGGTTTGATCACCAGTTTTCCCCGAGCTATGAATATTGAATATGTAATGAAATTGGGTACATATACTTAGCACAGCTATTCTGAGATTAAAAGCTGAACCTACTCATATATGAAAACTTCAACGCCTGATCAGTTTGAAGATAAGCTATAAAAATGTACGGTTTTTCATCTACAGCGATATGCATCTCCATCGCACGGGGACTGTAGCAGCAGTTGAAGACTGCCCTGGACAGAGGTCTGTATTTTCGCCGTAAATGGTCGCATTGGGTGTAAAGAACATTGGATTTACACATTTTTCAATGCGAGGCATTAGTTTCAGACGAATAGCTGTGTATATTTGGCTTTTATATTTATATTACCATCTTTTGTTCTAGAATTGCCTATGTTACTCATCCAGAATGAATTCACTAAGAACGTTTTTGGAAAAATGCGCCTTGGAGCTGCGTATTTGATCATCCCAGCGACTTTCTCAGCTTTGAGAGCCAGAATACCGTTTGAAAAATAGCACGTGAAATACACAACTCTCAACTGAAAAATGAGCCTGCTTCCCGAACACAGACACAATGCATCTCAAACGGCTCACGAGGCGAGCCACATAGCTCACGCTGGAGAGTGTCAAATGTTGTGTCGGCAGAAGTTAGACATCTTGAACAGGCTTTGTTAAAAAGTCTGCCAGAGGTGCTAAGCAAATCGTCTTGCAATGTTGCAATGTCTACCAGAGCATTAATGTCACTCGCAAGCCACGTGCGGTACTCATCAGTGCCGTCAGCACCAGCAGGAAACTGGAGTAACGTCAGGAGGTCATAGGCGGATCCAGGGAGGCAAAGGGGGGCACGTTCCACCTCCCCCCATTGGTCCTCGGCGCCCCCTGAAATGGACACGGCGCCCCTCTAATAGGTCGATGACGCCTCCCTGAGATGTCGCTTCCCCCCAAGATGCGAAAATCGGCGCCCACCGATAGGATTTTGCGCCCACCTGATAGGTTTTAGCGGTCAAAAGTGGCGACCTCCCCCGTCCAGATGGCGCCCCCGGGAATGTGCCCCCCTCCCGATCGGAAATCCTGGATCCGCCCACGCAGGAGGTAGTGAGATACATAATCAGAGATACATAATACATAATCAATATGAGATACATAATCAGAAACATGAAATGCCAGCTTAAAAATGCATAATTTTATTTGCCTTAGGAACCGGTCCTATAAAGCAGATAATGATATTTTTCATACACCTGAAGTATTTTTGGGGCAATTCCCAATATAGAAATCAGATCAATTCAATCACCGATGCCACATTGAAGGAATATTGCAGTTGCTGGTGCAGATAATAGGACCATAGCTCACAGTATGGTGACTTGCTTCTAGTAAATCTGTGACGGATATACACAGGGGTGTAATTTTCTATCTCTTTGTGGGTGCCCGAGCACCCCCAATCCTAATTTGAGCACCCCCAATCATGTGCTGAGCACCCCCAATACATGTGCCGCCCCTGGCTTATTACCGCCGCCTGGAACGGTGTCACGCCATCTCACCACTTCCGCCCTGATTCATGCCGCCCCTGACAAGTTTTTCCCGTCCCGGGTTTATTACTTCCACCCTATTTGGTTCCACCTCTAACTCATCAATGCTGCCTGGCTTATCACTTTCCCCTGATTTGTTATGCCACATCACTGCCGCCCCCCTGATCACTGCCGCCAATAGTTAATCACTACCGCCCCCCTTCGTGAATGACTATTGCCACCTTTGGTTCATCACTGATCAGCTGGCTGATCACTGGCACCCCTGGCTTATCACTGCCGCCTTGATTCAAGCCCGCTCTGGCTAATCAAAGCTGTCCCCGTTTTATTTCTCCACCTGTATACGTGCTCCTCCTGGTTAGTCACTGTCCTCCCCCTCCCCCGAATATCATCATCGCCGCCCCCTGGGTAATAACTGCCGCCCGCTGACTGAATACTGCCGCCTCCTGGCTGATCACTGCCGTCCCCTGACTGATAACTTCCGCCCCCTGGCGGACAAATGCCGCCCCTGACCGATAACTGCCGCCTCCTGGCTGATCAATGACGCCCCCTGACCGATAACTGCCGCCCCCTGGCTGATCACTGCCACCCCCTGACTGATAACTGCCACCCCTGGCTAATAACTGCCGCCCCTGACCGATCAATGCCGCCCCTTGGCTGTTAACTGCCGCCCCTGACGATCACTGCTGCCCCTTGGCAAATCACTGTTGCCCCTGACTGATAATTGCCGCTCACTTACGGATGACTGTCGCCCTCTGGCTGATCTCTTCCGCCCCCTGGCTGATCACTGCCGCCCCCTGACTGACCACTGTCGCCCCCTGGCTGATCACTGCCGCCATCTGGCTGATAATTGCCGCCCCCTGACTGATAACTGCCGCCCCCTGGCTGATAACTGCTGCCCCTGGCTGGTCACTGCCGCCGCTGGCTAATTACTGCCGCCCCCTGAAAGATAGCTACTGCCCCCTGGTTGATCACTGCCGCCCCCTGGTTGATTACTGACGTCTCCCGGGGCAGTGAGCATCCTGGGGATATCTGGGCAGTGAGCGTTCTGGGAGAGCATCCTTCTGTGGATATCAGTAGTTTCAAGTCATATCTGAGGAACGTTAGCTTTAATGTCATATATTCATCCTAGTAGTCTTTCAAGTTTTACCTAACGTCGAGTTTCATGTTACCTTGTCGCTGAACTTAGTGTGTCGTATGAAATTGACTATGCCTTCGTTCAGTATCTATATTTCAATTCATTTTACTTATTTATTTTATGTATGATATAATCTTCTAATATAATTTTCGCAACCTGACTTGTTTTACCACCTGCCTTGTTAAAACTCGTGCGGAAATTCCCTATTTACGTATTTTATTTAGTGTTAAGGGCACCGTAAGATTCTAAATATCGATGCACCCTAAAACCCCGAATATGATGATGGGCCGTCTCCCGGCTGATCACTGCCGCCCTAATTCATGCCACTTCTGGCTCACCAATACTGTCCCCGGCATATTTTGACCCAAATGCGTACCGCCCCGACTAATTGCTACTATGCCGCCATCACTGCCGCCTTCAGCCTGATCACTGTCTCCCCTGGTTCATCGCTGCCGCCATTATTAATCACTGCTGTCTTGATTCACGCCGCCTTTGGCTAATCATTACGTCCCTGTTTTTCATTAACCCATGTATGATCGGCCCCTGGTAAGACATGTAATGATTGCTCCCCCTTCGACCCGTTACCGACACTTTCCCCCTGAATACTCACTGCCGCCCCCGCCTGATCCCTGCCGCCCCTGGTTTATCACTGCCGGGGAGACAAATCGGGTCATGTTCCCCAAAACAGGTCAAACTTAGGCCCTGCTGTCAGTAGGAATCTCCAACACCCTTCCAGAGAGCAAACAGCAGCCCACTATCGTCTAATCGTTATCTGTTTGCCTATTGGAGGAATTCCCCAAAACCGAGTAAATGATAGACTGCTGCAGCCGTGCTTTTACTGTTTTAGTGCCAGCCAGGGGTGAAATTTGTATCTCTTTGGGGTGTGCGAGCACCCCCATTAAGATTTGAGCACCCCCAATTCATGTGTCGCACCCCGGCTCAGCATTCATACCGCCTCCGTCTTACCACTGTGATTCATGCCGCACAGGCTCATCACTACCACCCTGATTTACGCCACCATGGTTCATCGCTGCCGCCTCCTGCCTATCACTGCCACTCTGATCCGTGCCAACCCTGACTTATCACTGCCGCCCTTATTCAAACAGCACCCGGCTCATCACTGCTGTCAGTGGCTCACCAGTGCTATCCCCGGCTTATCACTGCCACCCTGTTTAATGCCGCCCCCAGCACATCACTACCGCCTATGAATAACATAATATGAACACATAAATATGAACACTACCGCTAATGAATGCCGCCCCTGACTTATTACTTTCGCTCTATTGTCACTTATAATCACTTTCGCCCCTAGGGAGCCTTTGGCTCCCTGGGTGCGCCCACTCAGGGGCGGGACAGGGGGGGGGGCACCGACATCATTTCCCCAAGCTGAGTGGATAAATTGGGTCTATTTACTCTCCATGGGACGGCTTTTATGACAGGGGGCACCATTCATATGTGAGACTGTTTTTATTTCGCACAGAGGCTCCTACCTCTTTAGTTAGACGGTGCTTAGGCCTGCCTTTTTCTTGGCCGGCCAGGGGCGCCGCCCAAATCCGGGGGCGCTTCTCTGGACCGAGCCAAAACAGGGTGTGCGAAAATATACTTTTGAGTGTTGTGGGAATGGCCTAGGACCCTAAAAAGATGATACAGATGACAGTAAATGCGCTAAAAGACTGGCAGCCTAAGACGCCAAAGTCCAGAAACTAAAACGTCTAAACCCTAAAAAGCCCAAAAAGGCTACGTCAAGGTAAAGATAAGAAGAAAAAAGCGTGGGATGAGGTAAATGCAACGTTTCGGTCTTGGACCGTCGTTAGGCGAGGGGTGAAAGATGGAGGTGGCTAGAGGCCTGAGGTAACCTTTTTTCAAATATCGAGTGACTGGAGGCCTAAGGCAAACTTTTGGTCGAAGCAAAAAGTGTCGGCAGTCCCAATACCCTCTTGCCGAAGGAGAAAGGGAACATCGTGTGTGGTGTGTTATGTCTGAGCATGCGTCTGAGAGGGTGTCCCCGTATGTCGAATTTACCGTAAGAGTGGCCAGGAAGATGTTTGCGTGTTGAGAGTAGGTCTGTAGCGCCGAATGAGGAATGATTCTGCGATTTTTCTGTTTGGGCCATCACTGGCGTATTTTAGAATTTTGATGCTCAAGTTGTCTGCTGTCAGCTCATCATTCGGATGCATGGTTAATCTGTGTTGTCCGAAAGGTGTTTCCTGCCTCTTATTTCTAGCACCACCTAAGTGTTCGTTAAATCTTAGTCTAACGGCCCTCTGGCTCTCACGGATATAATTTTTTATATGCGGTTTATGGCACCCTATCTCCAGCAGGCCTTCCGAGAACTTAATATACTTTTGCACACACTCATTTTTTTCAGGGTGTGCAACTGCACACCCTGCCCCTCGGAATCCGCTGTTCCTGCTCCAGCTTATCTGTTCTGCCCTGATTCGTGTCCCCGTATTTTATAACCACTACCTACGGCTCACCATTCCTGTCCTCGGCTTATCCACTTTGCCTTGATTCGAGCCGCCATCGGCTGACCAATACCGATCCCTCCCCATCTTACAACTTCCGCCCTGATTCGTCCCCTAGTCCATAACTGCCGGCCCCGGGTCTTCGCCCTCTGCCTGGACCTTTTTGAGACAGACTGGAACCAGGTTGACTGGAATCAAGCAGACTGGAACCAGGCTGAAACTGTCACTGAGAAATGGAACGCCTGGTACGAAGTATGGCAGCCCCAAATTGACAAGCACATGCCTCTTAAAACCATATTGTTAAGACATTCACCCGCTCCCTGGTTTAACAACAGCGAACAGCTGAGGGTGCACATGACGCGGCCGGACCAAGCCAGGGAGGCGAGAGACCGAGACCGTACAGACGTAGATAAACTGAAAGCCTATCGTGAATGCAGAAATGCCGTCAAAAAAGCTCTGCTCCAGGCCAGCTCCGAGTATTTCGCCAACTCTATCCGAAACGATTTCTCCAAAACACGGACCGATATAAGAAGATACTTCCTGGCATCTAAGAAACTAGAGCCATAGACTGAGCCACTCCATCTAAGCGACCGTGACTGGGCAGACACACTCAACCATCATTTTGTTGAAGCTGGCGCGGATGTCGCAGCAGCGCTTTCCGCTGTGCCTCAAGGGGTGACGCTAAGACCAAGACCTCCGAGAGTTTGATCTGACGCCTTCCGAGTGCAGCCTGTCACACTACCTGAATTATGGAATGCACTGAAATGCATGGACAGATCACGTGCGTGTGGAAATGATGGCGTTACAATCCAGATGCTAAGATCAACTATCACAGTTACTGGTCCACATCTTCAAAACTTCATCTACTATTCACTGCGTACTGGCGAGGCACCTCCACAGTGGAAGGAGGCCTCAGTGATACCACTCTACAAAAAGGCGACCGCAGTGACTCCGGGAACTTTCGGCGAATTTCCATCCTGATTGTGGTGAGTAAACTGTGCGAGAAGGTAGTATGTTTCCAATCATCGTCCTATCTAGAGAAAAAACAGATACTGTGCGTAAACCAGCACAGTTTCAGATCGGGGCATTCAACTGAAACAGCAATGCTAGAAACTGTTAATTTTATCTGACAGCATGGATCAAGGACACGTCACTACCTAACGGCTGACACATCACGCGCGTCTGACAGCGTGGAACACTCGCGCTTACTCCAGAAGCTAGGGTGGTATGGTATAGACCAACACTGGTTCAAGTACTGGCAGTCAAATAGGACTCAAAAGATCCAGGGAGGCAGAGCTGGGTCACTGCCAGTAACGAATGGCGTGGTCCAGGGCTCACTCCTGGGACCAAAGTTGTTTTCGATCTTTACAAATGACCTGGCATCCCACTTGTCTTCGGGTAAGCTTATTATGTACGCGGATGATGCACAGTTCCTAGGCTTAGACACTCTGGCAAACATCTGCCACTTAAAACCGAGTGGAAAGTACCCGGAGACTAGCTCACGACTGTTTCACTCAAAATCGGCTCAAAGCAAACCCCAGCAAAACTGAGCTTCTCGTTTTAAAGTCAAGCTGGAACCGGTGTGACCCGAAACCCACTATTAAGTTCGGTAACAGCCCCATCAAAACCACACCATATGCTAAGGTCCTTGATGTCTTCGTCGACTGAGCCCTGACCTCGGAAAAACAAGCGTCATAAGCAACTCGTCGCTGTTACGGCACCCTAAATAACTGTTGGGGTTTAACGACGCACCCGCTGCCAGGGTCATACGGCGTCGCCATTTCCCATCCTGTTGGAAAGGATTTTGGGGATCAGATCGACTTATTCAGAGGCTCCGCTGGGACTTAAACCCGGGACCGGTGGCTTAGAAGACAAGGGTGCCATCCACTAAGCCACCTCATCCCCTTACGGCACCCTCATTGGATTACATCGCTTAAGCTGCAAAATCCCACCAGGGATCAGAAAACTTCTAGTTCAAGCCCTCGCGTTCCCACATATACAGTATGATATGACTGTATGGGGAAGCTGCAATGCCGCTCAAAAACATCACATTCAGAAAATTTTTGAATGTAGGCGCATGCATCGTAAAGGGACTGAGTAAGCGTGAGCACGTGACCTCAGCCCTCCAATCCCTGGGCTGGCCGACGTTTCCTGATTTGCTGAAGAAACGTGACATACAAATGATAAAATGACTGATCTCCGACGTAGTAAAGGCGCCTTTGAATAGCCTAGGCGCCCCCTAGATAAACTAGGTGCCTGAGAAGGAAAATGAGCGCCCCAATGGGAAGTACAGGCTCCCCCTGTATAACATAGATGTCCCTTATCCATCTTCAGCTACCCTGGATTGGAGCAGCGCCCCTCAAGAGCAAAGGCGCCGCTGGACAAAAAGGTGTCTCCGTATATCAAGGGCACTCCTAGATAATATATGCCCCCCTTACATAGGAATAGGCACTTCAGGAAAAGTGAAAGGAGGCCATTGGTAAGGACGGCGCCCTTTGCATAAAGCGCCCTACAAATATCATTTGCGCCCTTGGATAGCAAAGGCGCCCCTGGACAGCAAAGTTAACCCTTCTTGAAATAGATGATCTGGACAACATAGGCGGCCATGGATAAACTAGGCGCCTGAGAAAGAAAACAAGCGCCTCACCTGAGAGTACAGGCGCCCCCAGAATATCATAGGTGTCCCTTTCCATCTTCAGCTGCCCTACTGTCTATGGTTTGGCACACCTGTCCGACAGTCGCGCGCTCTGTTACAGGGCTCGAGCGCTCAATTTGAGCATGGACTGCCTTTAACCACATTTCATTAACCTATAACTGGAGGCTTAGTGCTCCATCGCTGCAACCGGGTGCCTTTTTCAGTATGTGCGCCCCACTTCCGAGAACGCTGCCCTCACCAACCAGCAGTCCTCCCCGCTCAGCAGATGAGCGCCTCTTTCTGATATCTAGGCGCTTTATTTCAGTGTTCGAGCGCCTTATTCCAGAATTTTTATTCTCCATCTATTTTGGGCTCCTCCTGGATTGCAGAGGCGCCCCCTCAAGTGCAAAGGCGCCCCTGGATAGAAAAGTGCGCCCCATGATTGCAAAGGCGCTCTAAGATAGCATATGCGCCCCTTAGATGGAAATATGCACTCCAGAAAAGTAAAATGCTCCCTTTGGGTAGCAAAGGTGCCCCTTAACAGCGAAGGCAGCCCTAGATAACAACGGTTCTCTGGACAGCATAGGTGCTTTTGGATAAACTGGTGCCCGGAAGAGAAAAATAACGCCTTACCGGAGACAAAAAGCACCCCAAGATAACGTAGGGGCATGTATTTCAATCATGTCTGTGATTGAAAAATACACCTAGACAGCATATGCGCCCCTGGGATAGAAAGACATCCCTGGGCAGTAACGGTGCCTCTGGAAAGCAATAGTGCGCCGCTGTGGAGAAAAAAGCCGCCTCCTGAATAACCTAGGCACCGCCCCCGAAATATCAGAAGCCCGTGGATAGAACAGACTGCCTTGAATAAAACAGAGGCCCTGGATAGTAAAGGCGCCCTTTGATAGCATAAGCATTCCTTAGCAACAATATGGGCGCTACATGAGCTCAAGGTTCAAGCGCACCTAAGTCCAATAATAGAGCAATCAATCAATGCCAAAGCACTCCTTTAAGCACGGGCGCCAAACTTCCTAAGAAGTAAAGGCGCCTCTGGGTAGCAAAGGCGACATTCGACAGTCGTGTAGGTATTCCTGAATAACAGCAGCGTCCCTTGATAAGAATAGCCCCAAGATGGCACAGGTACCCTGCTGATAGGAAAAACGCCCCTGAATATCAGAGGCACCCTCTGAATGAGGTGCCCATGGAGAGCATAAGGGCGCCCTATGTATAGCAAATTGCCGCCCCCTGGATAGCCTAAGCGCCCCTTGCATAGGGTAGGCGCCACTGGGTAGTATAGGTTACCTTGAATAAAAATACGCCCCTCAATACCAAGGTGAACCTGGATAAGAAAAAGCTCCCCTTGGGCACTGGGCATCAAACCCCGGAACAGCAAAGATGCCCCTGGATACTAGGTTGCGTCCATTGGGGAGCGAAGGCGCCCCTGGGTGGCACAGGTGCCTCATCGAAGCAAAGACCCCTCCAGAGAGCATAGGTGTCCCTGATGAGTACATGTACTCCTGGACAGCCCCTAAATGACGTTGCATAATGTTACGACATCTATTATAACGTATGCTATTCCATCAAAGTAAGGGTTATTCAGTGTTTAGATCAAGGTCACAGGTCAATTTTAAAGGTGACTGGCCTTGATGATCAAGGCTTGATCAAAGGTCATTGGTAAGGTTGGGCACAGCGCTAGTTATAGCGTAAATTAGGCATAATATGTTGGGTTGTGCCGTAATAGGTCAATGACCTTGAAGGACTTTGACCCCAAAATTTCAGACATTGTTTAAAGCCTTCCCTTTTGGCCTCAGCCCTATTCTAGAGTATTCGCGCCCCGTTCCGGCCCGTTGGGGGTTGCTTGAACACCCCCTCGAGGTCTCCCAGTGGCACGAAAAAACGTCGGCGCGAAGCGACACAGTACTTGTCACACCTTATCCTTGATCAATTCCGCAACTTTCCATGAAAATTTAGGGTTGCGTCATCTCAGGTCAGGTCACCAGTGCAGGTCAAGTGACCTCACCCCAAAAAATGTTTAAGTTGGCGTAAGTCAGAAAAGGGTGAATCTATCGAATTCAAACTTGTACCACATAATGGGCCCAAAAAGTACTAATAAATTTATTCCAGGATTTTTCCCATCGATGACCCAGGGACAGGTACGAATCATGACCTCTCCATTGAAAATGCATGGGGTGAAACGGACATTTTCTGAAAAATTGTTCTATGTCTGCAGACGCCGCTTGAAATACCTTCGGATTCCCCAAATCATAGTATCCTAGGCCTTTTAATCGGTTCATATTGCAAGTTTGGACATGTTACCTCTGAGAGTTCATCTGGGGCTTCCTAAGCAGGTTTTAAGACTTGGGCCAATTGCTTTGCAGGGAATATTGATAAAACCCGTATTTTGATACCATTTTTTATTGTTATTGTGAGTTGATTGATATGCATACTGACTATGCTAGGCTAGATGGTGGTCTTGACCTAGCCTTAGGTCTGGTCATTTTTATGTTTTAACCTAGTATAGTCATATTATACATTATTTGATGATTCGCCGTAACGAGAAGAAGTGAATTGTGCCTAAAAATGATTCTAGCTCAACTCTGGCAGACGCTAGAGTATAGATACAGAGACATGTTGTAAGCTTTGTCTAGGGGAGGGACCCCAGCGCTGATCGCGGGAAAAATCCCCAATGGCCCCCAGGGGGCCTCAGGGAGTCAGGAAATTTGGCGTGGGTAGAATCCGGTAGGAGGGATTTTGGGTCTCCAAAATCAGCTGAGGGGCCCGTGCCAGTTAAGGGGGCCCAGATAAGGGCCCCCGACGAGCTCATTTGACCTCAGTGCCAACACAGGATTCTCAAGACCAGCGTGGGGTGCCTCCCTATTTAAACGGTTTCTAAATAAGCTCAGGGACTCAAAACTAACCCAGGAGTCCAATTTTCAACTCATGGGGCCCAGACACTTGGGGCAGCAGCTCAGAAGGCCCATAAAACTAATAAGGCCAGACTAACTGAGTGCCTCGACGAACTAGTGCCCAGATACGCACAACGGGTCCCAAACAAGCTGAAGGGATCTATATCAGTTAAACGAAAACGGTACCAACCCAGGGGACCCTGACCAGCTTAAGGGACACTAATCCAGCTTGGGGCTCAGAGCTCAGAGCTCCAGCTTTTAGCCCAGAAGGCCCAGGACCTGTTGAGGGGGTCCTATATCAATAAAAGGGCCCCGAAAAGCTTAATAGGCTTCAGCGGCGACATACAGGTTTCAAGTTCAGTGTGAGGACCTGGTTAACTAAAGCGGTCCCAGATCAGCTGAGGGGACTCGATATAAACTCAGGGAAGTAACCAAAAACTCAGGGGTCCAGGCCCGCAAAGGTTCTGCGGCCTATGAGGCTCAGGTTAGCGTCAATCGGCTAATTCAGTATGGAGCCGTTAGCCAGGACAACTGTGATAAGTGGAGGTGGTGGATACGACACCTCAGTTTTCGCCATGACCGAAGATAACTGTATTATTTGCTCATTGTGCTTCAGTTAGTGTCAGTGGGTGCTTTCAGCATTTTCTACCAAGGTGCCAGTCGCTAGCTGGCCCGAAATATGCTTGATGGTAAACATGAACATGTCCTCACTAAGAGGATGCTTTCATGAAAATAAGTATTTACAAATCCTTTTTTAAACGCGTTTTTCATTGACACTGGCCGCCTTTTGGGTGGTAAATTGGCCAGTGGCGGATCCAGGGGGGGGAAAGGCATTCCCCCAAACGGAAAAGCTCGGGGCAAAACTATGTTTTTGACCCCCAAAGCGATCGACCTCCTTTTTCCCCTACTCCTTTTTAGTTTATAAGCAAGATTTTGGTGTTTCAACTGTCAACTTCAAACAGAACATAGGTTGATAAGATGTTCCCTGGCCTGTCCCCTCGAATCCGGAAATGTAAAAAAACACTGAAGATTATATATTCGGGCACAGCCCTTAATCAGAATCATGGAGTAAATATCAATAATTCTTAGTTATAGTATAGCCAGTCATAGTATAGCCAGCTTTGGATAGGAAGAAGTATCTCGAGCCCATAGTTTTCACCCCGTGACGTTTTTTTAGCTTTTCGCATCAAATACCCAAAATTTTACTGGCAAGTGATATTGGTAGCGCAGCTTTTTACTGCGTGACATTTTTTTTTGCTTTTCGACTTTGGTCTGCCCCTCCCAAACCGACCGGCTAGATCTGCCACTGAAATTGGCGCCCCTCAGGTTCGGCGCCCCCCAGGTTCGGCGCCCTCCGAGCTTGCCCCCCTTAACGAAATCCTAGATCCGTCACTGAATCTGGCACCTTCTGACTTGTCAAGACCCGAACATCGATCTGAGCCAAAAAGTGACTAAAGCAGTTTCTTCACAGATTTTTATGAGCTATCCACCAGCTTTTGCGTTTTTCGTGTTATCCCGCATAGGAGCCGAGATCGAGGGTTTTTTACCCATTCCCATCACCAGGGCGAAGGTGGCTCGGAAGCCCACCGGGATGGGTTAAGGTTACTCAATGTCAAGGTCAAGGTGACAGGTCAAGGTCAAGGGTCTTTTTTAAGGTCAAACTATCATTTCCCGCCAATAGACTGCTACAGTGCCAGTTATATTGTACATTATTAGAAAAATGTCATACTGTTATGTCATAGGTTCGTACTGTTATGTCAACCTTGAAAGACCTTGACCTCAACCTTTCAGAGGAATTGCGTAAGACCTTGCCTTGATGACGTTACTACACTTTTAGTGCATTCCCGGCTTTTTCTGCTTAATCACGGCATTTCCCAATAGGTCTCCAGCACGGTCAATACCTCAAGGTTATGACCTAATTTGACCTTGAAGATATCAACCTAGGTTGATAAAATCAGCTATAATGTAGATCACCATCCGCACAGCACAACCCCAAATGGATATTTCTTGACCCTGTTGGTTTTGGAGATCTCAGGGAAGAAACTTTAGGACCCCTTAAACTGTGCGTTGACGACGGACCTATTTCCAATGCCCGTGTTAAAGGCATCTTGGTACTTACCATCCATGTCAGCAGGTAGACGAGTACCTACCAGTGACGTCAGCAGGTAGCTGTGGGACTCAGCACTGACGTCAGAAAGAAGCTGGAGTACTCACCAGTGACGTCAGCAGGTAGCTGTGGGACTCAGCACTGACGTCAGAAAGAAGCTGGAGTACTCACCAGTGACGTCAGCAGGTAGCTGTGGGACGCAGCAATGACGTCAGAAAGATGCTGGAGTACTCACTAATGACGTCAGCAGGTAGCTGAAATACTGGTTCATCATGCCGATCTCCTGCGCCTGGTCCAGCAGCGAACGCAGCAGAAGCCGCTGGCAGTCCAGCACTATCTTAGTGCTGCCACTCTTCTTGATTCGCTTCAGCAGGGGGCTGAAGGAGCACCAGACAAACAATGCAGATTATCTTTGTGCATATGAAAATAACAAAGGTACATGGGTATGTAGGAATGCGACGATAGCTTTAAGCCATTGGGGTCTAATCTGTGTTTCCTTTCAGATCTGAGGCTAGGATATCTAATCAATGACTGAGAGCAAAGGAAAGCCAGCAAAATCGTATGGTCCCACACGCAAATGGGACTGTAATCGATATTGGATAATCGAATAAAGTGGTCTATTTGACTGTTTTTACTACAGTATAGGTCTCCCCACCTTTTCCAGTCCTTGAAACTTCCAAACCCAGAGCTCTTTCAGCCAAAAAGCGACACATTACCCAGCGGCTTCTACGCAAACAGCGATCCCGTATCTGACATGGGTCGGTTAGAAAGGCGGTCTTCATTGGTCGGTGTTCCGGGACGACGGGTATCGAGGCATCAGCACTCCAGACACGGCAGCGCCGGCCAGGCTGGGCAATTTCCCGTCGCCGCCGCCCGCCGTGTTTGGTGGCATTTCTCCGGATGCCACCAATCGTCAATCCATTAGCCCAATTCAGGATGGTAGCACCCTTCCCTGCCGTCTCCACGTGCACAGCACCCAGATGCAAAGTTGTCCGAGTCGTTGGACTTACCGACCAGCCTCAGTCTGAGGTTACGTACAAATACACCGATTAATCATTCGAAAGCAGCTTAACACGCACAAAGGAGGGACGGCCTTGGATACCCCCCCCCACCCACGCCACTTATTTCTCCCAGGTGGCCGGAAAACCGTTCGCAGCCGGAAACTTTACTTGGCTAAATTGGAGAGAATTCATCGGAGCGCCATCTGGTGAAATATTTTTGGAAACGTTCAAAAATTGTTAATAAAAAATTGTTTTGAATTATTGGCTTTCAAAGACATAAAACCTATATTTTGAGATTACCGCAACCGCACAGTCGCACCACTTCACCTGCATCCCAGACCGGGACTGGTGACTTTATAACGCCATGTAAACGAGATTATAGGTCAGGGTCACCCCACATGAATGGTACGGTCAAGGTTAAAGGTCACAGTTCAAGATAATACTTGTATTCCCAATAAGGGCCCAGTGCTTCCGGTCAGACGGCGTTACGCAGTATGGCGGATGTTATGCTATGACGTCAAAATTAAGATAACTCAATGCAAAGTTAAATGTCACGGGTCAAGGCTAAGGGCCTGACAAAATATGTTGGTTGAAGCTGGTGAAGTGAACATTCTATGCCTCTTGTTTTCCTCCAGAATTTTTGTTTCATTCTCTATAGATTATCCACTAAAAATGATCAACTTCTTTGTTGTTGATAATTTTCGAATAGGTAGGCAATGTACAGGGTCTTTCACTCGATTTGATATGTTTGATTTGTTTAATTTAGGTACCTACTTAGAATACTCCGGAAACGGTGAATCTGATATAATTTCGCTCAAAACTGTTTGAATTTTTGTTTACACGCTAATTCATTGTCATGGATACTAATTTATGGCAAGTATGAAAGATTTAGTCATCATGCGCTAAATAGAAAATTTGGGATTTTAGAAGAAAACAGATTGTTGTCACTCAGGCGGTGCCATACCAACATCGTCTCAGCGTGTTGCGTTTATTGCACGAGCATCAAGGTGTCATGATTTTTTAAATACTTTTGCAACCTTTTCATATTATCATTTCATTTACTACTACTCCAGGCGTCCAAGGGCTCTCAAAAGTGGCTCCGTAATCTCCTCGCCGATCCCAACGAAAGAGCAGCCCGTTCACCAAGGTGAAACATGGAAAATTCTTGAAGTACGGAGCTTTAAAATACTGAGATTGGTTCCTCTAACAACCAAAAGGATTCAAAGAACACGATATGTGGAGCGATGAAAAATGGTTTATGCTTAAGCAAATACCAGCCAGGCAGAACGAGGGGTATTGGGGACCAAGCCATCCTGAGGTTGAAATCGAGGGCCGGGAGCAAGATGGCCTGAAGGTGCTGGACTGGTATCATTGATGGGGAAATAATGGTAAATTCTAACGTATATTCCTGACCTAAACGGTAGTGGTGCTGTGTGATTAATAATCCGCTTGGTCACTTGTTGGAGCCCATAAGAGTTGGAATAAAAACCTATGTTGGTCCTTTTTACATCCTGGTTTAAAGAGAGCAGAGGTGCAGAAACTTGCCAACTCGGCTACCGGAGTTTGTGACACATTTACGAAAATTGAGGTGCATAATTGTGACAAAGTAGCGATCCTGACTGTATGGCTCAAGCTCAAACCCCATATTTTCGAAATAGAGAATGTAGCGTGTAGGTAATATTTTAACTTAGCAGCTCTGTTCTTCAATTGCACAGCGTACCATTAGTAATACAATATTGGTACTGTGTTCAGTTTCTACTAAAACGAGGGACCCCCGCTGCAGAAAACCCGCAAACCGCTGTCACAGTTGCCAGATTTTAACATGCAGCCCAATGGGGCTGATTGTTAGTAGTTTGAAGAAAGTTGTCGCCTAGATACCGGAAATGTGACAGTCAATTTTTTCGAGAAATACACGATTGTGGGCATATTTAAGGCATTAACGATAACGCAGATACTTTATTAAGTACTTCTCTGTCCATTTTTCAGGTTAAATCATATTTACAGTTTGAGTGTCTTCGATTTATTGGCCCCTATTTCTTCGAATTTAGTATTAAGTACGCCTAAAAGCTACTAATAAAAGTACTAAGTGAGTGAGAAAATAAACATAGCTGGGCAGCAATTCTACTTGAACTGCGCAACAGCGACAAGACAAGCTAGAAATGTTTATGTGATGTAGAGCCTGCCAAAATTTTAACAGGCGGGAAGCCACTTATTTTGAGGGCATATTCATTAGGTATATTTAAGATAAGTGCAGGCTAAAACTATCTAGAACAAATATTGCTGCCCATGGCTAATCTAAGATGAATGTAGGCTATTGTAAGACTCATGCACTTTCCCATATCAAGCTTGGTTTTCATTCCTTAGCCTGCTTGTGCCTTAGTTTATTTGTGCCCTAGATTGGTTAGATAGATTTGGAGCTGGAGGAAGTTGGGAGAGTTGGCGCCAGCAACAGGCTGGCAACAACAGTGATTCAGGTGAGTTTTCATGATCAAATTATCATATCAATATTGTACAGATAGCAAATGTGTGCTAATGCAGTCCTCCACAAAGTGTTAACACCCACACTGGAGAGGGGCCTGGAACTAACGTGCACTGGAGGGGCCGAGTAGACCCCTTCTTATCTCAGAAAATCACAGCAAATCTCAGAAACAAATAGACTTCGAAAAACGCTGGTTGGGGGTGTGTTGCTTACTACCAGTGGTGGTAAGCAATGCACAGGACCTGAACTGCATGGAGTTAAAGCAGGATTTTGACTACACTGGATCTTTCTTTGGTATGTGAATTCCAATACCTCTGTACCTATTAGGGCAATAGACATAATTTTACATCTATGCAGGCTAGTTGCCTCAGAGTTTTTACTGCAAAAGGAATGACCAGGCAGGTAATGATCGTGAGTGGGATGCAAATTTTAAGCATTTGATGTGTTTATAAAAATGCTACCTAAGGTCCACTTTACCAACACATTTTAGGTAGATTCAAATACTGATGTGTTTATAAAAATGCTACCTAAGGTCCACTTTACCAACACATTTTAGGTAGATTCAAATACTATGTTGACATTGACATTTTTTCCTTTTGTTGATATGTGAGATAGAAGTTTAGTGAGGGGGAAAGCTGGGTTAGGGTTCCCAATTGTGTGTACATGTATGCTCCCATTAATAGGTATGTTCCCAATAATGACTATTTTCATGATAATTGCTACATGTAATCATGTGGAAAAGTACCATAATTGGAAACACTCCTTTCAAAAATGGAAACTTCTTCAAAAGGAAATGCATGTCATTGGGGGAAACTGCAGTCAGAGTTACCAATAATAGATATGACCCCAATACTGGAAAAATGACCCATAATTGGAAATTTTCCTTTGAAAAACAAAAACATGATCTATAAATGAAAACTTACTACTTTCATGGTGTAATGGTTTGGTGCTAGAACCTTGTCTGCTGCAAAAGTAAGGGACAGGTAGAGGACATTCAGCATATTGGAAATAGTATTCAAGTATACAATTATTATTTCCAGCTCTGTGTGACAGAGGAGGCATATGTCGCATTGAGTTTGTGACAGCCAGCATACTTTCTGCCCTCTGAAAGAGAGCCATGGTGGAAAAAAGCGAAAATGTGGCATCGGCCGTCTTATAACTGATTACCATGCAGCTCTCAAAGTATCACTCAAGGACGATTCAAATGACAAAATACAAAAATTGGAACAATTTCACATATCATCGTGGGTGCATGTCCCAATTGGCAAGCTCAAAGTGTCAATATAGAACTCATGAAAAATATCAGTTCTAATAAAAGATCCTGCATTTCACTTCCCCTCCCTCATCACAGGTCCATTGGAATCCCTCACTTTATTTTTTAGTTTTTCTCAGAAACAAATAGTCAATAACTGGAGAAGAGATGTGCAAAGCAGAAAGCGACATCTGACACATTATGATACATCGGCATGCATCACCATTCACTCTTTCGTTTCGCTGGTCGGAAATTTTTTCCACTGGATTATGTCAAAAGTTTAGAGGCTTTCTACCTGAATTTAAAGCCTTCATCACTCGGTAGGTGATATATGTTAGATAGTTACAAGAAAGAACTACGCCTCAGAAAACACATGTCGTATGTGTACATAGAACACACATGTACACACACACATATGTGTAGATAAAACACACATGTCTGACATGTGTTTTCACCAGCCTTGTTATTTCTCGTTTCTATCCAACTTTCACCGTGTACACCTGATGAAACCCTGACATAGAGGTCAAAAGCTCCTAAACTTTTGACATAATTCTGTTAAGTCCCAAACAACTAAACAAAATATGATAGGCTCCGCTATGCTATTGCGCGAATGTTCTCTTCGTCACCAGCATGGCGCCACTGACCGGTAGTCGGAGGAGCCGGCTGGCAGCTGGCGGATGGTGATCTTGAACTCGGAGGAGGAGGGCGCCTTTAACACCTCCTGCAGTCGCACCAGTCCGTCGATGTCCTCGTAGATAATGGTAAAGGTCTTCCAGTTCCAGTGTCGAATCAGCGCCACGTAAGCCTACCGGGGTCACAATGTTCCAGACATAGGTGGATCCAGGGACAAGGGGACACCAGCCCTCACCACTATAGACCCATCCGAAGCCCACACACCGCGCCCCTGTGGAACCCCCTGGACAAAGGCGTGGATTTCCGAAAATCATTGTGGGGATGCCTGTTGCCGACAACGCCGCCCGCAAATGTTATTGTAGTGGACTGTATCTGATGTTCGGTGCGGTAATGCCTGGCAGCATTGGACAATGACCGCAGCGCACAGCCCGAGAAGGGGAGAGAGAGAGAGAGAGAGAGTACGAAATGAAAATGGATAGGAACATTATCGAAGAAATAGTTTTCGCGGCTAAACAGAACACGCCAGAGGGTTAGAGAACATAATTGCATTATTTGCCGACAAAGAAAGAAAAAAACGAGTCCTGCATTTGAAGGAAGGGGAAAGGGTGTCACGTCCGTGAGGCCGAGGAACCTACCAGTCCGAGTGGAAGGAGGGTTTGAGAAAGGAACTTTAGTATGTGAAGCAATTAGAACTAGAACACTCCCCAGTTCAAGGGAACGCATAAGAGACCTCACGTCCGTGAGATCAAGGAGCCGAACAATCCAGGTGAGCAGGAGGGAAAGTTACTCATCCAAGTTGACCTGGGGTCAAAGGTGAGACCACTCCCCAGTTCAGGGAAGAGGCCTCACGTCCGTGAGGTCAAGGAATCCACTAGTCCAAGTGAGCAGGAAGGAAGGGTCACTTGTTTGAGTTGACCTGGGCTGTCACAGGAAAATGCAGAGCCTGGAAATTTATAACAGCCTTTAAAGAAAAAGCTGACGGCAAGAAATAAAGTGAACTAAGCGAAGTACAACAGAATAGTGCTGCTGCTGTAACGCAGTGAGGTGTGCTAGTCGTGTCCAGTGACTCGGCTAAATGTCTCTTTAATAATTATTTTCAACACTCTATCACTCTCTGCATTCACTTCTTTTAGAACAGAGCTTCAAACGTTTCTTTAGTATTAGCCACGACAGCAAACAGCAGATGTGCACCAGACGACAGTCTGAGAGCAAGAGGGCGAGGGGGTGATGACAGCGTGCTTTTATAAAAATACAAGAACCGGAGGTGAATGGGAGAGGAAGGGTAACGGCAGCCGCACCTAAACCGCCCACTATAGCGGCGTTCATGCACAGAGCAAATACTGCCGGCCGGGCGGCGCGGCCGCCACGCAGGGCAGTCGGCCTCAACAGGCGCCCCTCCGCGCCGTCCCGGCCCACTCCTTACCTAAAACTGAGCTTGGCTCAAAATGCCGGTAATATCCTCCCCCTGTGTTCAACTTCACATATCGTCTTTCCACAGGAGGCCCGTTTCTCCTCCACCCTTTACCGTGTTCTATTGCAGGAGACTGTAGGTCTTGTCGTCCTCCTGTGATTTTGGTGCCATGCTCTGATATTTTGTCCCAAAGGACTCGGTGGTCCACCTCTCATCCACCAACGCCGAGAGTTCACCTTCCTTGACGAGCTGCTGCTCTCTCACCAACATCACCTGGCGCATGCTGCTGGGTACCACGGCGGAGACCGAACCGGCGAATGCCCACCCGAGGTCGGTTTTCACGGCGACTGGCTGGTTCTGCTGCCCGGTCCGTACGTCTCTTTGCAAGACGCCCTCGATGATGTTGGCGCCGAATAGCACTCCACCTTTCCGCCGTCATAATAAAGTAAGTCCAACCGTGCAGTTGTTCACACGCTCCAATTTGGGGGCGCGGTAGTGGAGTGGTCAGCGTAGCTTAGCTGGCTTCTATTCAGCCGACCCGGGTTCAAGGCCCGGCGGCTTCCCTGAACAAGAAGCAAGCTGGCTCCCGAGAAACCGTTCCAACAAGGAAAGAGTTGACGAGGCCGTATGACCTTGGCAGTTGGTGCGTCGATAAGCCCCAAAAATTATTATTTTGGTTTAGGAGTACACGTACTTCCTGCTCTTTCTCGGTCCATGCTCACGATCCTTGATAATTTGCAGGAGAGTGTTCTTCTCGACCCTCAGCGATGACATGAAGAACGGTTTGAGCTCTTCTCTTGTCTCTGCGTGTGCAGATCCTCCCGTCGTAGACCACCAACGAGCACCATGGAGTAGGGGGTTTTGTGAGCCTGAACAACCATCCTTTCCACACATCTGGGCGGGCTTGCATCTCCTGCTCCAGTGGCCTTTCCCGAGGCATAAAAACAGAGCCCTGTAGCGTGAATTGTTTTCAACCTCTCCTTCAGGTCTTATAACCATAACACCGAGCAGTCCACAGTCCCATGGCCGACTTCCTGGCAGGCCACACAGCGCAGAGTTGGTCAAACTCAGCCGTCTTCGGTGGTGTGTTTCTCTCCAGTCGCGAGGGCAGACTTTGTCGTGGCCCCTTTCCTCGTGCTGTTGGCTCATTTTTTCCTCTCTGACGACCCGGATGGTGCATTGGAGAGGCTGAGGATGCCCACCTGGACCTTGAGTTACTCGCAGAGAGCCTCCAGTGTTGGGTGCTGTGGTCGCAGATCAAACAAATCTCTGCCCACTCCCGGCGCATGTCACTTGGGAGCTTCTCCACCACTCTCCGTAGATTTTCACTACTTGCCAGGTCACTATCTTAGCCCAGGTGCCCGAGCACAGTCACAGCGTTATGGACAACTGCGTAGATTTTTTCCATTGCCGAAAGAGGAGGGAGTTCTGGTGGAGCCGTAGCAATCATTCTGCGGAGGTGGGCCTGAATGATGTCTTCATCTCTGCCAAAGCGTTCATGGAACGTATTTAAAGCCTCGCTGTAGACCGCACCATTAAAAAGCATGCCTTCGATTGCAGCCGGACCTTCCACTGCACTCTGCAGGTGGGCCATGATCTCAGAATCCCTCGGTAGCGGCTGGTCATGAAGAAACACCTTAAAAAGACCGAGCCACTTCGGCCACTCCTGTGCTCTGCCGCTGAACTTGGGAAGCGACAGATTCAAAATACTCATCACAAAAAGCTGAAGACACTGGCCTTCCCTCGTGTGGGGGTCCCGTTGCCAGCGAGAAGAATTGCAGTCGTCCTTTCTCGGAGAATCATAGCCGCCTCTTGTTGGTGAATTGAGAGGTTGGATCCTAAGTAGTAGTGAAATCTCTTGCACTTCACCGACTCGTCCTCTTTAAAGTCATTCCTCCTCCCTCATCCCAGGTCCGTCTCTTCTGCCCTTCACGATTTTACTCGAAGAAGACAGCGTTCCAAATCCTCCTCCACTCTCTCAGCCTCCAAGAGGTCTTCTATCTCTCTTCACTCATCGTCCTTCTCCTTCCGCTCTTCCTCCGAGTTCTTTTGTTCTTTCTCCAGTCTCCTCTGTTCTTCCCCTAGTCTCCTCTGTTCTTCATCCCGCTCGAGTCGAGCGCATTTCTCCCTTTCCTGACGTGCCTTCATCTGCTTCAGTTCAAGTCCCTTCAGTTCCGCGTCGATTTAGGCTTCTTTGGAAGCAATTGAAGCGCAGGAAGCAGCACGGGGGAGGTACACGAGAATGTGACTTACTCCCACGCGGACTTCAGACAGGGATGTTTTCCACACGGAAGATACGCCCCCTATACTTCAATCTGGCTGATCCTGAGCAGCTCTCCCCACCTTGGCAGTGACCTCGGAGTGTCACGTGGCTATACTGGAAGCATATTCCTCGGCGCCTTCCAGTTCGTCTAGGTCGTCCAGTTTTTCTACCTGGTCATTGTTGACCTTCATAAAAGCCTTAAGCGCCTTGTTGATGGCCTCAAGATGTTTGGTGAGCTCTCTAGGCAGCAGGCGCTGCTGCAGTGTTGCACGCGCGCGTAAACATCACCGAGCGTTTTCAACGAAGGAGCTTTAACCCTCGCCCCACCGGGGGGGGCCATCGATGGCCCCCCTAAGGTTTTTCCGGGATAGCAGAAAAACGACGAGGCGCAGCACCGCGGTTGAGGGCTCTACCTCTCACTGCATCATTTTCCCATCATCCCTGAAATTTTTTACCCCGGGTCACCCAAGGTCAGGTCACCAGGCGAGGTCGACCAAGGTCACCTCACTTCACTTTAGAGCTCTGTAAGAGCTACATTTCAAAGTCGATCGATTTGAAACTTCCTACACTTCATGACCCCTCCAGGGTCTACAAGGTGTATATCCGGGATTTTTCGATTTCGTGCCCTGAGGTCAGGTCACGAGGCGACCTCTCCCATTGGAAAAGCATGGGGAAAAGCTATTTCATGATATAAAAGCCACAAAAATGATTGCAAATGCTCAGACTGCTCAGAACAACGTTTTTGGACACCCTTTCACGGATCCCAGGGGTCATATTTGCCCTTTGACTTTTCCAAGGTCATCCAAGGTCACCGGAGGTCAAAAACAATATTTTGACAATAACTTTTGACCTAATTGAGCTAGAGCGGTGAAACAAACACCATCGTGTTTGTCTTGTCACTGGCTTTCATTTGATATACGGCAAGGTCACTTTTTGACCTTTCGTGACCTCAGGTCATATTAGGTCACGAGGTGACCTCTGGCGGTCAAACCACTGGCGGGAGGTCTTTACGTTCCACATAGCGGAAAAAGTACAGGCAATTTGCTATCAAATGTACTTTACCAGGCCTCAATAGCTCTAATGACATAAGAGTTATGCCCAGTTTGCTTAATCATTGCATATTTGAGTGAAAATAGCCGATCTTGACCTAATTTGACCTCTGGAGGTCAAACCATTGACCTGAGCACTAAAACATGCGAAGTAATTTCTTACTGAATTCATGCGAGCTTTCTATTGCACTTTGCAGATTTGCGCTAACGCCCATATTTTCGGAGTTAGAGGGGGGGGCCATCGATGGCCCCCCGGTGGGGCGAAGGTGGCGCCGGACCCCCGGTGGGGCGCGGGTTAAAGCTTTCAGCTTTGCTACCGTTTCTGTCCCTAGTTTATCTGCGCCGGCTTTGGTAGAGCTATCACTGGCTTCTGTCAGCTCTGACATTGCTGCAGTTCTGGCGGATGACCTATGTTCAGATACAGCTCATGACGTCTCCTTTGGAAATGCATGGGGAAAACAGGAATTGGGCTGTATTTGTGTAAGTACAACTAATAATACCTTCATATTCTCCAAATCGTAGTATCCTGGGCCCCTTTCCAGATCCATGCTGCAATTCTTGACCTGTGATATCTGAGAGGTCATCTGGGACTACTTAAGCAGGTTTTCACGCTTGGGTCAAGAACTTGATGAAATCTTTATTTTGATACCATTATATTTGGATTGTTATTGCGAGTCGAGTGATATGGATATTGGATATGCAAGATCAGATAGTGACCTTGACATGACCTCTGGTCTGGTATTTTTTTATTTTGACCTAGTATAGTCGTATTATACATCATTCGATTCGCCGTAACGAAAAGGAAGCGAATAGTGTCTAGAATTATTCTAACTCCACTCTGTCACACCTTAGGCCCCAGGAAATCTACCATGTCACCTTCTTTGACCTGTCATGACCTCAATATTGACCTGATCCAAAAAGTGACAGATATAGTTGCTTCATGAATTTGTATGAGCTATCCACCAGCGTTCGCGTTGTTATACCGCGTAGGTGCCGAGTTAGAGGGGGTGTTCGAACACCCCACCATAGTGAAGATGGCTCGAAGTCCCACCGGGGCGGTCTTAAGGTCCGAGCAACAACCCATCACTATTCTAGATCGTTCAGCTCCGTTTCCACTGATATGTAGGCAAGAGCGTACAGAGGGTAAGACGGGCATAGTTGTGTTTGAGACTGTGTCACACTCGCTTTTCATAAGACGTTGACGAAATTTTGTTTTAAGTTTCAGCAAACATTTATTTGTTCCTGCGCTTGAAACATACTAGGATCTGTGCATATTCCTAGGAGCAGTAACGTTTACTGTAGAATGCTACAAACGCCCGTCTTACCTCAGCAGGGGGGGTGGGGTAAGACGGGCCTTTGAAAACAGTTAATCATATGCTGGAAATGTTTAACAAAAACCTTACCGTGGTGGGCAAAAATGAGTTCTGAAACATTTTGCAATGTCTTGTTTCGATAAAATAGACAGAAAATTATTTTGCTGAATATCACCATGGTGATATTATTTTGCTGAATATC